>OZ034977.1:10542027-11272027 GCA_964030785.1 Siderastrea siderea | reverse complement strand
TACGTGAGTATCCAACTATCAAGCTGTTGTGATTATGTTTTTGACAGTATTTAAGGGGAAAATAATTTACGTTCGTTTGAGCGTAGCTAATTAGAGCGTAATTGTAGTTTTAAAGAGGATGATGATAATGAATGAATTACGTCACTGAGAATTGGTATGTAGCCAGAAAACCAAGTCATGTCTTGTTTGACTACTTACGTGTTTTGAAACAGTCTCAGCGTTTTAAAAGCAGCCGAAAAGGAAGAAACTTGAGCTGGAAATTTAGATACTGAGTTATGAAAAAAAAAGGTACAAATGTGCCACTAACACTCAAAGAAAACTGTCAACAAGAATAAATACGCTTTCAAAACTGGCATAGGCCCTTTATATTATTTAAGTAGTGTTACAAAGCATTTATCATAAATAAGTATAATGAATATATGTAGCTAGTAAAATCTGGACTAGGTATATTGGATTTCTATCATTTTGATTGGCTGAGCGGAGCTAATTTATGAGCTCATATACCTGCTGCAAGCAAATATGGTAAATGAACGCTCAAAAACTAAGCGAGCTGCAACCCGGCGAGCAAAATGGACGAGAGAAATCACTTAGCAGCGAATTTAAATTAAGGACAAATTCCAAGAACGTCACTGAGACACAAATCAAAATTGTTCCGGAGTGCTTGATTCTTAGGACAACAGGAAACTGTGTAGAAATAGAAATTTGAGCATTTAGCGTTGTGCTTAGAATTCTTTCATCGTCATGTCGATCATTAAATTTTACTGAAGTTAGGTTTTGTCAGGAAGGCTTTCCGAAATATCAAGACAAGACAAGACAAAACCCAGTAAAATGGGAGAGAAATATTTAATACAAACTGTCACGCATTCCTGGCGAGTCAGTACGGAAATCATGAAGCAATCTAAACAAGTACTGAAGAAACTACTAACAAGGAAGGAAGGGCGACATCTTTTTGGCTATACGACGCAAACTTACCGCTTTTGTACTTGCACTCGTTGTACCTCTGTGTTCCAACAGCTCCAATTCTTCAGATGCAAACAGCTCCAGATGCAAACAGTTCCAACAGCTCCAATTCTTCAGATGCAAATTGGATGCCATGTAAAAGCAGTTGAATCGCTTTGCCGCCGTGTTTAAGTGCTGTTTTTACCATTCCGTCCGCAACTTTTATGAACTGAGAACAACTGCGCTTTGTTCTTTGCGTTTAACAAACTAAGATGGTGAATTATGTTTTCTGCTACATCGATCTTTTAGCTGCAACAAGTTTTGTGCTAGGATTTAAAGATGGCTTATAGCGATGATGCTCATATTGAAAACGGTTTGATGATCATTTTCTTAGAATGGTCAGAGAACGAGTTCACTAACTTGATATTTGTTCTCCAAGTTGGAGAAAGACATTCCTTTCGATTTAATCAATCGATCTTCTAACGCCACAACTAAAAAAGATGCCCCTCAAACTTCTTTCACCTTTTCTCACTCCGTATTTTATTTAACTGATCTTCAAGTGATGACATTCAAAATCGCATTTGATCTAGCAACTTGAAGTACAAAATTGGCTGATTATGTCCTTCATTGCTTGTCTCACTCCTGTGATCTTCCAGCAGTAAAGAAACGGGTTAAGGGACGAGTTTAATAAGATGAGAGTTAATGTGATTCTAATAGTAAGATTATGGGATGAAGTGAATGGGTGTGGTAGAACTGCAACTATGCTAAACGGAAGATAACAAGCCACCAATGTCAACTGCAGCCACAGTGCCGTGGATACGGACTTCCTGTATCGTGCATGGTTCCGGGGAGTTCCCTCTCCATTAGGTTGTACTTGGTGCATTTCTAGCATTTCAACTTGATGATAGCGAACAGTCAGATAAAGCTTCATGTAACAGAATGCTGAGGCTACTAGCAAAGTGTAAATCAACGCGTTAGTTACCCATGAGATGATAATCGGCGACAAAAGACGTAAACTGGAAAGTGCAATGTTTAGAATCCAAATAAAAAGTATAGCTCCTCTCATTCGCCTTAAAGTCACCTTTTGTCTGTATCTTAAGCCCAACAACAAAGCGAGAAATCTGTCCACGCTGATCGACGTCACTGTACACAAATATACTGGACTGAGAATTCTACCAGCGAAATCAACTATGTTCAAAGCAGTATAACAAAATTGAAATCGTTGATGGGCTATGAAATTTCCAGAGTGATTCGTTGATAAGCTGGTTTACTAACTTAGAACAAACACCACTGAACCGTTGCCAACAGCTACTTGCACCTTACAAACGACTGATTGCCGACAATAACAAGACAGACAAACAATAGACAAACCGACTTATTTGACTAATAATAGACCAACGGACATTTGACTAACGAAAGACGGATCGAAACGCACCAATCACGTTTAACAGTCTTCACAGCCAATAACATCACGGCTTAACTGACAGACGACCGATAACATCACGAGATCGTCGACCAATCAGAACAACGACTAGAGACTTATAACATCTACTGACGATTCACAGTTCACTTGACTCTGATGATGACTTCCGCTCAGGTTGTCCAAACGTCAGTCAATGTCACCTCAAACAGTCCTTCTCAGGACTACACTCACCCGGACGATCACAATTTACCGAATTATAATCTCACCTTCTTAGGAATATTTATCAGTCAATAGACCTGAAATTGAGTGATGTCTTAGGTAATATTGCAGCTGAATTGACAACTACTTTCACTATCGTTGGACCTGTAATTTATTACGTGAAGATATATAAAAATGAAGATATTGATCGTGGAGCTTGCTCAAGTTGTAACTGAATTGAATTCAGTTAGTCACGAATATAAGAGCGAGTAAATCATTTGCTCTGATCCAAAATGGTCATAATAAGTAACACCAGAAGTTGTCTGCGTTAGTTTTGAAACTTAGCGACTGACGATGGGATTGAAATCTCATGTATGACAGTTTAAAAATTCGTAGAAAAGAAATGGGTAAACAAAAAACACCTTTTAAATGTTAGACAACCTCTTAAAGTTTGAACTTTCTGCCGTTTAGGATTTTCTATGGGTACATGAAACACAAGTTAAATACTAGGCTAATTGGACTGTGTACTTTTAATTTCCAACCAATGATATCACCCATTTTCGTACCCCGAGGGTTTACAAATGACAATTAACATGTATAATTTACTGTTTACAACGCTGATTGTAAACTGATGCGAGTCATGCAACTTCAATTTAGGGAGGAAAGAAAAAAATTAGTAACAAAAATAATGTTTTGAAATCTTTTTATGCAAAAAATCAAGAGATTAGTTTGAGAATTGCTATAACTTGCAAATGGCATTTATTTGGTATAAACAAATAGTTCAGAAGGACCTTACCTTGAACTTCTACTTTTTTGAAATTATCCCTTTCATCAGGAATAATAAATCCAACTAAACGTTACTTTCATATTTATGCATGTTAGGTACACAGTGCCTCATTATTCACGGTATCGTTTTCTAACCTGGTGCTTCTAAAGAAACCAAGACTTTGTTAACTATCTTTAAAATCTCGTATTTCCATTAAAGAAAAGTGGACACCATGCAATAGTCGACTCAAACGTTCTTTGCATCAGAATCCTGTTAACCCTTTAAGCCCCAGT
The DNA here is from genome assembly GCA_964030785.1 of Siderastrea siderea. Lineage (NCBI taxonomy): Eukaryota > Metazoa > Cnidaria > Anthozoa > Scleractinia > Rhizangiidae > Siderastrea > Siderastrea siderea. The sequence goes on along the minus strand of OZ034977.1, from coordinate 11,268,408 downwards.
AGTGATGAGCATCAAATTTCTCCTCATCATATCAGTGCATTATAACATATAAAGGTCATGAGAACTGGGGAAATGATCACCAAAGATGAATTGTTTTGATGTCTTAATAAGTTCTCCAAATAAGCAGTGAATGAAATGTATGGAGACCAGTAAGGAAAATTTGATGATGCTCATATTGAAAATGGTTTGATGATCATTTTCTCAAAACGGTCAGAGAACGAGCTCACTAACTTGATATTTGTTCTCCAAGTTGGAGAAAGACATTCCTTTCGATTTAATCCATCTTCTAACGCCACAACTAAAAAGTTCGCCTCAAACGTCCCTCACCATCTAGCAACATGAAGCACAAAATTGTCTGATTATGTCCTTCACTGTTTGTCTCACTCCTCTGATCTTCCAGCAGTAAAGAAACGGGTTAAGAGACGAGCTTAATAAGATAAGAGTTGATGTGATTTTGATAGCAAGATTATGGGATGAAGTGTATGGGTGTGATAAAGCTGTATAACTATGCTAAACGGAAGATAACAAGCCACCAATGTCAACTGCACCCACTGTGCAGTGGTTACTGACTTCCTGTATCGTGCATGGTTCCGGGGAGTTCCTTCTCCATTAGGTTGTACTTGGTCCATTTCTAGCATTTCAACTTGATGATGGCGAAGATTCAGATAAAATTTCATGTAACAGAATGCTGAGGTTACTAGCAAAATGTAAATCAACGCGTTACTTACCCATGAGATGATAATTGGTGACAAAAGGCGCAAACTACAAAGTGCAATGTTTAGAATCCAAATAAAAATTATAGCTCCTCTCATTCGCCTTGAAGTCTTGTCTGTCAATCCCAACAACAAAGCGAGAAGTCTGTCCAAGCTGATCTGCGTCACTGTACACAAAGACACTCCGCTGAGAATTCTACCAGCGATATCTTCTCTGCTCCAAGCAGTATAACAAAGTTGAAGTTGTTTATGTGCTATGAAAATCAAACTAACAGCAAATAGAGGTTGTGACAAAACACCAACGAAAAGATCTGTAAGTGTTAGGCACCGAAACAGAAGTTTTGATGGTGGATGAAGGGAAGATTCCTTGCGAAGAGCGACTAAGATAAGAATATTCCCCAGCGATGCGGTGATGGAGAGAAGAACATTTAACGCTGCTAATGAATACATGTAGAGATTGCCGTGTAGTGACGCCGTACAATGCACTAATGGATTGGCTCAAAGAAGTGCGCATTCTAAGAAAAATTCGCCATTAGCCTTGACGATAAGATAGTTAACGTTCCCCAGTATATTATTCCAAAATTCGTTTTTTTTTGTCTGAGATCGTAATACTCTGATCCGCGACGAAAAACCAAATTAACCTCACCTGTGTTTCAAATATTTATCAGTCATTACAACTGACAATGAGACGAGTCATAGCTAATATTTGCAGCTGAATTTTAACCATGATTGCACGGTTTTTAAGACAATAAAATCAAGAAGGCAATAAAAAGAGAAAATATTTGGAGAGAAGATGTTAACTGGGGCTTGTTAAAGTTGTAATTAGTAACTCGTATTCTGAATTACGTTTACCAAGAGCATAATTACCTGCAGGTCATTTGTTCCTATAGCAAAATGGTCTAAAGTAATGTTAGACTGTTTAAATTTATTAAACTAAAACTTAGGATAGCGATAAGGATTTGAAATCAAATTTAAGGGAGTTTAAATTGCATTCATAAATCTTTTTTTCTATCAATTTCATTATATTTTGTTCCACAAGGATAATTCTACATCGTTACATTATATACTTAGGCATGTTTCGCTTATTTAGGCGTAAAATAAATTGGCGCATCATATACTGTTTTCTTGGTTCAAGTTGAAGATTTGATATTTATCGTAGGTAAACTCTTTTATACTTTTTAAACTTATGTTTGTTTTGTTTAAACTCACTTGCAATTTGTAAATACTAATGTCCTTGCGTAATGACAATCTTTCGTTAATTTGCATCTAAATGGCCACATTGATCAAGGATATTAGACTGGTTGCTTTAAGTTTTAGTTTTCTACAGTCTAGGAGTTTCTGTTAGTATATGGAACACACGTTGAAACCTTGGCTATTTTTTATATGTTAATGTCAAATTAATTTAAATTTTTATCTCTACTTCCAATCACCAGTTATTGATTCCACCCATTTCAATGCCCCGAGGGTGTGCGATTGACAATTAACAAAAAAATTTCACGGTAGATAGCGTTGACTATTCTTATGCTCGACAGCTTCAATTTGCGTAGGGGGAAAAGGGGTAAAACAAATGTGTTGATATTTTGACCTCTTTTTAACTTTGAGAAGAATAACAAGACATAACGTCTTTGATCCACATTCGACGCACTTAAAAACTTTAAAACGATATAAACGCTGTTAAAATTGTGTTAAAATTGCGGAATATATTTCGCTCTTCGAGCCTCGTCAGCGGCTGACGAAATCTCCCGCAATTTAATTAACAAAATGTTAACAGCGTTTATATCGTTTTAAAGTTTTTAAGTGCGTCGAATGTGGATCAAAGACGTTATGTCTTGTTATTCTTCCCGTTGTTCGAACACGTGTTTGGCCTCGGTGGCCAAAATTTCTCAGAAGTTTTTTAACTTTGAGACAATAAATTTGGATTATTTTTACGATTGCGCAAAAACTTTGTGTTAGAAATGGTTTGAGAAGAATAACAAAAAAAGACGCCTTCTTGGTAATTTTAACCCTATTTCGCCTGGGCCTTTTTTGAGTTTTTGAGCCTGGGGCGGGGCACAAAGTGCCCCCCTATACATCTCGAAAAGTATTCACGCTCTTGTGATGAAACTTGGCACGTTTATAGTACGTCATTAGCTTAACAGATTGGGTTTATGACGTGTCGATTATGACGTTTCATGACGTCACAATGGCGTCACAAAGCAGCCATTTTGAATTTTGAGCCGCCATCTTGAATCCCGAGCATGCAGTCATACAGTTGACAATGACGTCATCGAAAAATATATGAATTTGTTCTAAGAAACATACTTCGCAAAAACAAGCACAAAAAAGTAAAGGATTATCTTCTTTTTTCAAACGAAGGGGAAAAAACTGAAAAAAAGACTGAAAAAAGACAAAAAATAGTCAAAACACCTCCTGAGTAGACGGTTGCTATGGAAACGTCAATCATCATAGACACGTCATTGACACAGGAAAATCTTCTCTGATAAATTTCAGGAAAAGTCACGAGATTTGGTGATTATTCGTCCAGCCGTTTAAAAGTTATAATTCGTTAGAGTCAGCGTGGGCACAATGTAACCCCCCCCTCCCCCCCCCCCCGGCTAAATAGGGTTAATGTTTATTTGGGATATTAAGTGAATAATTCAAAATAACCACCGTGAACTTATCAACAGAGACTTGTGAACATTTTCTCATTACATCTTATCAGTGGTTTTCGCAACATCCGGCTACTTTACAGCGCTCCACTGTCAGCGAGATAAAGGCGCGTGAAGGTCCGCAAAGATCAGATTTCGGTTAACTAATTTACCTATTGCCATTTAAAAGGAAACAAAATTTTGACAAAACGCCCTTGTGGCTCAGTCCCTCGGAGTTGCCATACTATAATAATTATGAATAGAATTTTGTTTTGATCTGATGGAGGTGACATTGCACAATTCAGAAAAATGAACTTTTTCTCAGTCCCTTTTCACTGAGTCAGTAGAACAAACTCAGTGCTAATGATTCATAAATCGTACTTCCAGTCCGGTAGATGTTCCATATTCTTTGCTATCTTTTAAATATATTTAAAATTTATGTTCAATGAGTGGTCATTAAAACAACTCAGCTTCGCCTCGGGGTTCTTAACTGATAAAAGACTCACGCTCTTTTATATGTGCCGCACGCCGGAAATTGGAAATGGCGCCATAACGGCCAAAGTCCGCGTTCACAAAACTAATTTTTTTATCGGGTTGAGAAAGAAATTACTTTCTATTTACTCGATATTTGAATGCAGCAATTAAAAACTACTGCTCAATCTTCTCTTATCTATTTTTGCTATTTCATTTGACTTATCTTGAGTTCAATGAATGACTTTCAATATAATTCATGACGGAGTCTAACAACTAGAACTACAAAATTGTTTGATTATGTCCTTCAGTGCTTGTCTTACTCCTCTTATCTTCCAGCAGTAGAGAATTGGGTTAAGAGATGAATTTAACAGGACTAGAGTTAATGTAAGTCTACCAAAAAGATTGTCGGATGAAGTGTATGGGTGTGTTACAGCTGCAGCTATACCATACGGAAGATAACAAGCCACCAGTGTTAACTGCACCCACAGTGCAGTGGACACTGTCTTTCTGTATCGTGCAATATTCAGAGGAATTCTTTCTCTGTCAGGTTGTTCTTGGTTGGCTTGGTCTTACATTTCAACTTGATGATGGCGAAGAGTCAGATAAATCTTTATGTAACAGAAAGCTGAGGCTACTAGCAAAATGTAAATCGACGCAGAACCCATCCTCGAGATTATAGCGCGTGACAAAAGGCGTAAATTGGAAAGTGCAATGTTTAGAATCCAAAAACAAATAACAGTTCCCCTCACTCGCCTCAAAGTCACTGTTTGTCTGTATCTCAAGCCCAGCAACAGAGCGAGAAGTCTGTCCACGCTGATTGCCGTCAGTGTACAAAGAGACAAACCGCTGAGACTTCTACCTGCAATATCATTTATGCCCACAACGGTATACCAAAGCTGTAATCGCTGATGTGCTATGGACATTAACTGCACAGTAAATAGAGGTTGTAGGAAAACACCAACAAAAAGATCTGTAAGTGTTAGGCACCGAAACAGGAGTTTTGATGGCGGGTGAAAAGAAGATTCCTTGCAAAGAGCAACTAAGATAAGAATATTCCCCAGCGATGCGGTTATGGACAAAAAAATATTCAAAGCTGCTAGTGAATACAGATAGAGATTGCCGTGTAGGGACGCCGTACATGACACTTGAATTGTATCGACGAAGTACCCATTCTGTAGTCCTCTGTTTTGCTGCCAAAAGACCTACTTAATCTCACTCTCTTTGAAATATTTATCAGCAACAACAACAACAACAACAACAAAACCTTTATTTAGACACGATGTGGTAAAAAAGCTACATAGCTTGTGGGATCGTGTGTAAATAAAACATTAATACTAGTAGATAAAAACATTAAACTATATTGAGGTAAAAAACGCTAAACTAATCGCTAAAAATCAGTCTTAGACTTTTATAATAAATGTTCTTCGTTTTAAAATTCGCTGCTGTTTAGAGATAAAATTCCCTGCTAATCTCAAATATTTATGACTTCTGGAATTAAATTAAATTACAAAATACTCGTTTGTTTATAAACGGTTTTATTTATATCTTTATTCTAAATAATGAAACTGAAGGTATTTCTTTTAATTGCCCAAGGTTTTTACGCAGAAAATCGGTGACAAATACGAAGAGAATATTTCCGGATACCACCTGAAATTTGGAAAGGATTCAAGCATGCAGCAATTATTTTGGTACATGACAACCTCGTCGTGTTTTGAATTTTCATTCAGTTTCAGCTCAGACAGAGCAACCATGCACAATACCGGAACCTTCAAGTAAGCAATCGTGTAAATTTGAGTGCTAGTGCTTAGAAAATATGATGATACGATTTTCTTATTTTGCCGACATTTGCGTGACTTTTTGCAAATTGCCGTCATGGGAAATTTGCATACCGAGGATCGTGCAAGCAGAAGAAATTTTGATTGGCTGTTTTGTTGAATGTCAATCAATCAAAAAAGTGGGCGGTAGACGTTCCGTAGAAGAATTGTATCAGGCTTTATTTTTCGTTTCGCCCGTCCCACCTGAATGTTTCACCGAGCGAAACGAAAATAGAGCCTGATCGCAGGTTAAACTATACTAACAAAATTATTCGCCTAATAGGCTCAGTAAATATTCGCCAATATTTACTTCGCCTTCGGCGAATAATTGTTAAATATATCAACAAGGAAATCTGCAGTGCACTTCCAAGTACGTTCAGCTAGTTTACGGATGGATAACTGTCATGTACAGATGACAGATATTGATGGCTTCCTGACCATACGCGGGCATAGCGACAATTCGTGATCTGAATAATAACGATTGATAAATATTTCAAAGGCAGGTGAGGTTAAATTAGTTTTTGCGTCGCGAAACAGAGAGTTGGTACGATTTCGGACAAAAAAAGCTAATGATTCGGAAAAATATACTGAATAACATTTATAGTCTTATCTTCAAGGCCAATGGCGAATTTTTCTAAGAATGGGTACTTCTCCGAGCTCATCCAAGTGTCTTGTACGGCGTCACTACATGGCAATTTCTACGTGTATTCACTAGCAGCTTTGAATGGACTCCTCTCCATCACCGCATCGCTAGGGAATATTCTTATCTTGATTGCTCTTCAAAAGGAATCTTCCCTTCATCCGCCATAAAAACTCCTCTTTCGTAGCCTAACTCTTACAGATCTTTTGGTTGGTGTTTTCGTGCAACCTCTCCTTGCTGTTCAGTTAATTACCATAGCAAATCATCAACTGCAGCTTTGTTATACCGTTGTGAGCACAAATGATATCCCTGGTAGAAGTCTTAGCGCAGTGTCTTTGTGTACGCTAACTGCAATCAGCGTGGACAGACTTCTCGCTCTGTTGCTGGGCTTGAGATACAGACAAACGGTGACTTTGAGGCGAACGAGAGGAACTGTAATTTTTATTTGGATTTTGAACATTGCAGTTTGCAGTTTACGTATTTTGTCACGGACTATGATCTCATGGGCGTCTTCTGCGTTGATTTACAGTTTGCTAGTAACCTCAGCTTTCTGTTACATAAAAATTTATTTGACTCTTCGCCACCACGAAGTTGAAATGCGAGACCACGCGCATCAAGGACAAGCTAACGAAGAAGGAATTCCCATGAACGTTGCACGATACAGAAAGACAGTAACCTCTTCACTGTGGGTGCAAGTGACATTGATTGCTTGTTATCTTCCGTTTGGTATACTTACAGCGCTATCAAACCCATTTACTTTATCCCATAATCTTGCTACTAAAGTCGCAATAACTCTTATCTTATTAAACTCATCCCTTAACCCAATTCTTTACTGCTGGAAGATGAGAGGAGTCAGACAAGCAGTGAAGGACATGGTCAGACAATTTCTTCCTTTAAGTTGCTAGTCTCACTACGATTTTGAATGTCATAAATTGAAGGTCAGTTGAATGAAATACGGAAAAAAGGTGAGAGGTTTAAGTAGCATTTGTACTAGAAGATTTTCTTGACAGTCTAAATATATTAAACGAACAAGTTGAAATGAAAACACAAATAAAGAAATGTAAACGTCTAAATAAAACATTGCTTAAGTTTTATTTGTTGTTGCTTGATGTGTCTTGACTTTCCTGGGACCTATTTACAAAAGTTTTAAATTCGCTGATTAGTACCGTATTTTCTGTCCTTTATATAGCGAAGCAAGGCTGGCGGGTGAGGAAACGAAGAGACTTTTCAACGGAGCTCGGCAAAAGCACTCAAAATACTCCCACCTCAACCTCCTCCTTGGTTTCTTTGAAAGCACCGGATTAGAGAACGATACCGTAAATAATGAGACACTGTGTACCTAACACGCATAAATGTCGTAGTAACTTTTGGTTGGATTTATTTTTCCTGAACAAGACAGGATGAAGGGGTATCCTCTCTTGTCCTGATAAAAGGGATAATTTCTTCAAGTAGAAGTTCCAGGGAGTTCCTCTGAACTATTCGCTAATCCCAAATAAATTCCATTTACAAGTTATCGCAATCCTGAAACTAATCCCTTCATTGTTTCCATAAAAAGATGTCAAAAAATTATTTTTTTAAACAATTTTTCTTTCCTCCGCAAATGGATCATGAAGCTGCGTTGGATGAGCTTACAATCAACGTTATCTACAATGAAATTATACATGTTAATTGTCATTTGTAAACCCTCGGGGTACGGAGGTGAATAATATCATTAATTGGATATTGGAAGTCAAACTAATCAAGTTTTCGGCTTGTGTTTCACGTACTAATGGAAAATCCTAAACTACAGAAAGTTGGAACTTCAAAAAGAGCTTTAAAAAAGATGTTTTCCGTGCACCCATTTCTTTTGTACGAATTTTCAACTTTCATGCATGAGATTTCAATGCCATCTGCAGTTGCTAAGTTTCAGAACTGTGGTGGATTCCATTTCAAATATTGGTTAATGACATCGTGTTCTAAGTTAAAATTTATTAACGCAGACAATCTCTCGACATTACTAATTATGACCATTTCGGATCAGAGCAACTGATTTACTCGCTCTTATGTTCGTGATTAACCAAAATTTTGAATTAATTCAGTTCAATTACAACTTGACTAACCTTCCAGATCAATATCTTTCTTTGTATATATCTTCACATAATAAATTGCAGTCTTAAAAGCCGGCCAATGATAGTGAAAGTGGTTGTCAATTCAGCTGCAAGTATTAGCTATGACATCACTCAATTTCAGGTCTATTGGCTGATGAATATTTCAAAGGCAGGTGAAATTAATTAAGTCTTTTGATCGCAGAAAAGAGGACTTACAGTGTCTGACAAAAAGGCGAATTTCGGAATAACGTACTGAAGGACATTGATTGTCTTATTATCGTCAAGACTAATGGCGAACTTTACTAAGAATAGGTACTTCTTCGAGCTAATCGGCCAAGTGACTTGTACGGCGTCCCTACACGGCGATTTTTTTCTGTATTCACTAGCAGCTTTGAATATTTTTTTGTCCATGACCGCATCGCTGGGAAATATTCTTATCTTGGTTGCTCTCCGAAAGGAATCTTCCCTTCATCCGCAATCAAAACTCCTGTTTCGGTGCCTAGCACTTACAGATCTCTTTGTTGGAGTTTTTGCACAACCTCTTTTTACTGTTCAGTTAATGTCCATAGCACATCAGCGACTACAGCTTTGTTATATCGTTGCTAACATAAATGATATTGCTGGTAGAAGTCTCATCGCAGTGTCTTTGTGTACACTAACAGCAATCAGCGTGGACAGACTTCTCGTTCTATTGTTGGGCTTGAGATACAGACAAAAGGTGACCCTGAGGCGAATGAGAGGAACTGTAATTTCCATGTGGATTCTAAACATTGCACTTTCCAGTTGTTTGCGCCTTTTGTCTCGCGCTATAATCTCATGGGTGACTTCTGCGTTGATTTACACTTTGCTAGTAACCTCAGCTTTCTGTTACATGAAGATTTATCTGTCTCTCCGTTATCATGAAGTTGAAATGCAAGACCACGTGCACCAAGGACAACGTAACAGAGGAGGAATTCCCTTGAACATTGCACGATACAGAAAGACAGTATCCGCTGCACTGTGGGTGCAGTTGACATTGGTGGCTTGTTATCTTCCGTATGGTATAGCTGCACCTATAGCACACCCATACACTTCATCCAACAATCTTTTTACTAGACTTACATTAACTCTACTCCTATTAAATTCATCTCTTAACCCGTTTCTTTACTGCTGGAAGATGAGAGGAGTAAGACAAGCAATGAAGGAGACAATCAAGCAACTGTGTAGTTGTAGTTGTTAGAATCGGCCGTGAAATATATTGAAATTCATTCATTGAACTCCAGATAAGCTAAATGAAATAACAAAAATGGATAAGAGAAGGTTAAGCAGCAATTGCCATTTTGCGGCGTTCGAATATCGAGTAAATAGAAACGAGTGTCTTTCTCCAACCCAATAAACAAAAGCCAGTTTAATAAACGCAGATTCTGACCGTTTAGAGTAAATGGCCATCCACTGCCATTTCCACTGGAAGAAACCTATCAATCAGGTTTGGAATACAAAGGTAACCAGGCTGTTTTAATCCTTTTCAGCTTAGTGGGCCTGGTTTGATACCCATGAGGGTATCAAACAGGGTGTACGTGTACGTGGATTTGACAAGATCTTGGTCCAAAGAACGTTTTAGTTGAAGACTATTGGATGATCGATGTTCGCTTTTCCTTTATGGAATCACGAGTTTAAAGAATTGCTTCATATTAACCAAGCGCGAGGGCCGTACTGGGAGAATATTGCCCGAGGTCTTTCTGGTACAGACTGAGCGAAGTGAGGTCCGTACAAGAAAGACTGAGGTCCTCCCATTACGGTTCCGAGCTAGTGAGATTTAATAAGAAGTCTATTATATGGCTGTTCCTGACACTTAACCACTTGACAAGTGAGCCGTGGAGGATTGGGATGAATGAAACAGTTTACCGGAAAGCATTCAAAACCCAGCAGTTTCACACCAAAAAATCTATATCGCATAAGAAAAAGTAAAAACTTTCAAAGAAACTGTTTCTTTTCATCTAGCTTCAAATCATTCTAACTTTTTTAATCAAATGTACTTTCACATTTTGTATATTCCCGCTTTACCTGCCGGGCATTAACATCGTTCATAATGCCCGTGGACATTACGGTAAAATCCGGCCCCGAGTATTGGCTAATCACAGCGCGCGTTATATATTTACAAGCTCTAACCATATAATAATACCTCATAATATGCAATAAATGAAGTGTGGTTTCAGAAAGTTACAATGAACTGAATAACATTTAGTGGAGAAAATCTGCACCTAGCATGCACAAATGTGATAGAAACGTTTAGATTTATTAGTTTTGATGAAAAGGGTCATAATCGCAAGGAAGATCATGGTGGTTTATATTTTGAAGTATTCACTTGCCCAAAAAAAAAATTACAAAGAAGACGTCGTTGTTTTCTTTTTCTTCTCATACCATTTGTCAATTATCGCAATCTTAAAACTTATCTCTACTAATTGCAACAATCTTGAAAAAAGTCAAAATTTTTATTGAAACGTCTTTCAATTCATCCATTTTCCTTTCCTACGGAAATTGAAGCTGTCGTGCATGAACTGCAACTCCATCTACTGTAAAATTCATATTAGTGACCGTATTTTCTCGATTGAACGCTGGGGGCGTTTATTTAAAGCTCGGCCTCGTAGACCCGGCGTTTATACAAACCCGGCGATTATTTATTAAATGCTCTTTTTAGCCATCCATTTTTTTATCATCAGTACTGGAGGTTACTGGATAAAGAACTAAATTTCAACAAAATCCTTAAAAAATGTGAAACAATGTCACCAACTTAGCTTTATCTCATCTCAGTGAGGCTGGTTAAGGTGTTTCGATACAGTTTTTTTGGGACCATACCTAACTTTTAAAATCGGCTCTTAGACAGTCCTTTCCTTGTCAGATCAAAGTGAAATTTGCAATACTTGTTGGTTTTGGATTGAACTTTAGCGTGGTTTACATTTTGTGGAAATCGATATTTCCATGACAACGATAAACAAAAAACCTCGAAAACACTAAAATTAAAATTTTCCGCGATCCAGATTTCACTTTGAATAGCAAATACCAACATCTTAAACTGTGGTGTATGGCACACAAAATATACAAGAACAAAAAAATTCTGTATGTTTGTTTTGAAGTAAATCGCAAAAACATTTTCAACCTTAGTTTTTGCATAGTAATAGTAAATGCACTGAAAAATAATCAATGCTTTGATGAAATGGCTCGAAAATACTTTCAAAATGTGTCTTTTACTTACTATTTTACGCCTAGAAAGTTTTGTTGGAACTAGTGTTCGCGATCTCGAGAACGAATTGTTTTTCTAAGATCATTCGTGTAATAATTTTGTGGTAATTTTTGAAATTGACCGCTTTTGCGAAAATCTTAAGAACGGCTCGATGGTTTTTTTTTAAAACATTAAACACGCGTGCTTGACGATGTGTCCAATTTTAGTATCGAGTCTTATTAACATTGATTCACTGGAACACTTTTAGATTTAACGCTAAATAGGACGTATGAACCGACGGAAAAGATTGCATTACAAATTCACAGTTGGCAAGTAAATGCTAATATATTCAAAGTAATGCGTAATTCATTGCTTCGTGATTTTTATCTGGTTTCTTTGTTCTTTGTTGCACTGTAGATTACAACGAAAAGTAAAAATCACGGAGGAATGCTTTGCGCAGTACTTTGAATATATTAGCATTGATCCGTCAAGATAAAGACTGTCTAAGAGCCGATTTTAAAAGTGAGGTATGGTACCAAAAAAACTGTATCGAAACACCTTAAGTCATTCATCAGAAAAAATCACTGACAGGAACAGTGATAGAACTCTTCTCTTCGTTACATTTCTCCATGAAATACTGAGGAAGTGTATCGGCAACTGCTCGAAAGCAAAAGTACTGTATGAGAATTAAATTTAGAACAAGGTGATGGCAAGGTTCCTGCTCCATCAGTTCTGAGAAAGGCAAAATTATGGAATGATTCAAGAAACTGCTGGAGAAACGCTGGAGGGACCCTCGAGGTGATCCTTGCTTGATGTACAAGCCTGCAGAATAGATACCATGACTGAAAAGAGATTGACACGATACTTAATGCGTCGCTTGTTTTATCTGTTTTAGTTAGAAGTATAATTGTAATAGGTAGTTTGGTTTGAACATCAGTGTATAAATTCATATAAAATGGTAAAAAGATAACTAATACGCAGTTTTGACAAAAAATCCTGATTTAATATATCCACCTCGAATAAACGCCGGGACCTCAAATAAACACCGGGACCCCGAATAAACGCCGGGGACGTTTATATTAAACTCAGCCCTGTAGACCCGACGTTTATTTGAATCCGGCGTTTATTCGGGGTCCGGCGTTTAATTTGTAAACCTTCGGGGAATGGAAATTGGGCAGAATCAGTGACTGATTAGAAACGGAAAGTAGAGATAAAAACTATAATTAATTAAAATGAATTGAGAGATTAAAAAAAAACACAGGTTCCAGCTTGTTTTTCATCTACTAACAGAAAATCCTGGATAGTAGTAGGAAACTAAAACAACAAGAGGTTTTGTTCAGTTCAATCTGTGTACAAGACTAATTAAGTTTATCGTCAACTCCTGGGCTGGTTCTGAAAATGGCGCAGGTTGTATTCTTTACCGAATGTTTTACTCCCCTGCTCAAGTCCCGTATTACACAACGTGGCATCAACTGGAAATCGCCCGAAACAAGCCATTTCTCATGTCATCCGTATGACGTTCGTGCCACATGTCATAAATGAAGTCAGTATTTTCCACTAGAAGTCTAAACAATATTCTGATTTGGTGATTTACAAGATGAAGTTATGTAAAACAAATTCTGAGCTCATTTAAGAGGTGAAAACGAAAAACTGATAAAAAGAAACCAAACTTTAACCGGCAAGCCCAACAATTAATATCTTTCTCTATAGATATCTTCACGTCGTAAATTACTGTCTTAAAAACCGTCCATCCATGATTAAAATTCAGCTGCAAATATTAACTATGAGTCGTCATTCATCTCATTGTCAGGTGCAATGACTGATAAATATTTCAAAGACAGGTGAGATTGATTTGTTTTTTTGTCGCGGAACAGAGTACGTACAATCTCGGACAAAAAAACGAATTTCGGAATAATATGCTGGAGAACATTATCTATCTCGTCTTCAAGGCTAATGGCGAATTTTTCTCAGAATGAATACTTCTTTCAGCTAATCCAAGTGTCTTGTACGGCGTCCCTACACGGCAAGTTCTACATGTATTCCCTAGCAGTTTTCAATGTACTTCTCTCCATCACCGCAACGCTGGGAAATATTCTCATCCTGGTTGCTCTACGCAAGGAATCTTCCCTTCATCCGCAATCAAAACTCCTGTTTCGGTGCCTAACACTTACAGATCTTTTCGTTGGTGTTTTGTCGCAACCTCTATTTGCAGTTCAATTCATTTTCATAGCCCATCAACGACTTCAATTTTGTTGTACTGCTATGAGCATAGAAGATATCGCTGGCAGAAGTCTCAGTGCAGTATCTTTGTTTACAGTGACAGTGATCAGCGTGGACAGACTTCTCGCTTTGTTGTTGGGCTTGAGATACAAACAAAAAGTGACTTCAAGGCGAATGAGAGGAGCTTTAATTTCTATTTGGATTCTAAACATTGCACTTTCCAGTTTACGCCTTTTGTCGCCGATTATAATCTCAAGGGTAACTTCTGCGTTGATTTGCACTTTATTAGTAACCTCAGCTTTCTGTTACACGAAGATTTATCTGACTCTTCGCCATCACCAAGTTGAAATACAAGAAATGCACCAAGGACAACCTAATGAAGGAAGAACTCCCCGGAACGTTGCACGATACAGAAAGGCAGTATCCACTGCACTGTGAGTGCAGTTGATATTAGTGGCTTGTTATCTTCCGTTTGGTATAGTTACAGCTCTATCACATCCATACACGTCTTCCCATAATCTTGCTGTTAGATTGGCATTAACTCTTGTCTTATTAAACTCGTCCTTTAACCCAAGTCTCTATTGCTGGAAGATCAGAGGAGTACGACTAGCAGTGAAAGATATGATCAGACAATTTTGTACTTCCAGTTGTTGGACTCAAATGTAATATTGATACTCACCCGAGTTAAATTAAGCGAAGTGTGAAAAAGGGGGTGAGAGAGGATTGAGCAGTATTTTTTAGGTGTGGAGTTAAAAGATCGATTATATTGAAAGGAATGTCTTTCCCTAGCCTGGAAAACAAAAATCACTGAACGTTTTGAGTAGGAGCGCATTACTTACCACAGGTAAAAAACTGCAACTTAAATATTATATCATGTCTTAAAAGGTCAACAAGCCAATTTCAATATTAGCATCATCATCATCATCATCATCATCATCATAAGACCTGTATAAAAGAGCGTTATTGTCAGGTCATTATCAGGTTTGAGCCCAGAGGGGAGGACGAGTAGCTTTTGGCCTAAAAGAAAATATTAATATTCTGTGAAACGGTGATTGTTTGAAAAATAAATTTGAAATATATATTTTAACAGATAGACATCTGCTGGACTGGAAGCAGGAGCATCTGCTGGACTGGAAGTGCGTTGGAAAAGCTCGTTATAATAACTACAGAATGATGAAAAGGGCCTGTGACAAATTTTAACTTTTCTAAATATTCCAATGCCACCCGCATTATGGGCTAGGTCGAAACGAAATTCTGTTTATGGTTTTTTTATGGGGACCGGCGTGCTCCTGAGCTCGGCTCTTTCCTTCGTCATCGCCTTCGTTAATAATAATAATAATAATAATAATAATAATAATAATAATAATAATAATAATAATTAATCTTTAAAGAGGATACTCCCATCACGTTGAGTGGTTTTCAGGGAGGTCCTCTATAACAAAAGAATAAAATAAAACTAAACATTGTAATAGATACAAGCTAAAACTAAAAATATAAAAAGTACAAATATGGTAAAAATAGATCAAAGGTCCTTAAAATATAAATACATATTTTGCTAAAACTATTGAATCATATAATTTGATTTGATAAAAAGATGTTCAAGAGCCTTTTAAATGTATTGCATGGCATGGGCCTCCTCAAGTCCATGGGAAGAGCCATCCAGTCGTTAAAGGCTTGGAATGAGGTGACGCGTCTACCCCAATCAGACTTAACTTTAGGTAATCTGGGCAAATAGCCATTCCTGGTATTATAGCCGTGAGAAGAGTTGAGTGGCGATCGAAAGTTGCCAAAATGTTCAGGGATATTTCCCTTAATAGCATTTTGAACTAATTCACAACGTTGTCAGACTTCTATACAATTCATTTCTTTATTTGCTACGGGTTAACCTCATTCGTCATGCATGACACAACTATATATGTAAGTCACAAAACGTAAGTGTACAAGTCAAGTGAATTTTCCATGACACGTAAGTTCCAGCGTGTGAGAAGTATCGCATGAAAGGAGTTTTTATCGGCTTGGAGAAATTTCAGTTGTTGCCTTAAGTCCTACTTTGAAAAACAGTAATATAATCATAAAACATTACTTGATGTTAGGCTGTAGGTCGGAGAATTTCGAAGTGACAGTAAAGCTTTTCTACTTAAAAAAAATACAATATAATCTCGTAAACTCTTTGAAACGTGGCGAGCATCAATGCAGTTTATTTCTTGTGTTTGTTTACCCTACAACATTTCATCAGGCAATGTCACCACAATGACTAGCTAGAGTCCTCAAAACTTGAACAGTCAAGGAAAACACTTCAATAACTGTTTTATCACTCCATTAAGAGTCAAATAAAGACTAAAAGTAGGGAAGCGAGAGGTTCGAGTTGTTGATGCTCAAGTTGTCGAGATTCTTCTTACGTTAGTTTGAGCGCTTACGCCTTCACCACATGTTTACGAACACGAGCCTTACACTCGCAACTTGTCGAAAAGTTTTCAGGCTAATGGACTGAGAAAACGACGCAAACACTCGGTTTTTTTATCTTTAACACTCTTTTCCTTTCACCGACCACATAATTTTGCATCCATTAAATTGTCAGATCTTATTTAAATGTAGTATACTTTACAATTAGCCTTCAACATGTATTGCAGTGCTTTTAGTTCACTTGTAAAGCGAAATGTTTATCAAAATATTCGTGTAAAGCACTCAGTACCTCCAATGTGTGATGAGCTAGTAACTAAATTTACATTTATTTCCACTCTTGATTCTTTGCTGTTTCGAATCATTTTTTATTACAATGTTTATCGACTGGCAGTGGATTAGTCTATCCGAATGACTGCCAGAGGAACTTAAATTCTAGCGCTACGAAACCATGTAAAATCCTAACTAATTGTGCCCTTGTGGGTCTTACAGACTAGAACATCTATCTTGTGTTATCTTTTAAAATAACATCTCCATTTCAATAATTATTTGCCAAGCCGAACTTTAATTTACCTGGCTCGAGAAAAATATCTTTTAATTGGCCTTTTTGAATCATTTATTACCAAGGAAAGTGACCAGTCTTATACGTCTTTGCGTTGAATACTTCTTCACGTGTTTATACGGTTTTATCAAATAGAATAAATAGGAAAACAGAATGTTGTGTCTTGTCAGGTACTGCCCAGAAAACACCTCCCCTACTTGTCAACTAGGGATGCATTCAAAATATCTTCTAAATTTGCTAAATCTGAACGCTATAACACTGTGGTGTTCAAGTTGCCATTTGGCCACTCCTATTCAATTCTGGAACTGCCCCTGGTATGTAATGTAGGAAAATTGAACTCGTGATGGGGGTGGGGTACTTGCATGCAATGTAATGCAAATGTTTAAGTGAATTTTTACAGCCCCCCTCCTCCGTAAAAAATCATGGGCCAACAAACATCCAAATTAATCTAACAAAACGAAACCCACTGTTCTTTATCTTAACCCTTAGAATCATGATTCCCAAATACTGGGCGAAATTTTGAACCAAAAAATTACCATTATCATGAATTTCAAAACCAAAAAAACAAATCCTTTTTGCACATCACTTCCATGTAACTTTACCCGCTGAGATGCTGTATCAACTGCCTGACTCAGCGTGAGCAACAATATAAATATAGCTATCTGTATTACTTGAAAATTCCAATACTTAACAAACCCTTACCATGAATTCATTTTTTAACATTCAATGTTCATCTACCCCAGAAGAACCGATCCCAAATACGCAGGGTGGGTAGGCACGGAACTGAAGCTATTGGGTGATATACAGGGCAATCCTATCCCACGCATTGACATTATTTAAATGGATTCATTGATTGATTGATGATTGATTGATTGATTGATTGATTGATTGATTGATTGATTGATTGATTGATTGATTGAGAAGAAAACATGACCATCAGCGCGATCATAAATAAAAAAAGAATTTATCGTAAAACCTGCAAGAACTGAGGCAAGCACCAAAATCAACCCGCCATTTTTTCCTTCTGCTTTTGCCCCAGTCTCCACGCAACCGTCACACTACCTTGTTGGATCACGCTCCGTAGCTGGTTGGCTCAGATAATGCTAGAAAAAAAATTAACTGTTAGCATGAAAAGATTATTATTGACCTGCCAATGTACAATACATGGACAGCTGCAATTTTTTTGTTGTGTTTTTGTTTTATTTTTCAAAATTGAAAAAAAGTATTCAATGGAGAAAAATTTCTATCTACAGCTGACGTTTTCAAGAGAAAAAAAAAATTAATCAAAGGAACACTCTTCTCCTACTGTAAAATTTTGCCAGAATTTGTTGGGCGTTCAAATTGGGCTTGTTGAAAAAATCAATATCATTGTATACTTGAACGCACAGGTGTTTCCTATCGAATAATTGTGGTCTGGGTACAGTCATATGACTGACTGATTGACCGTTGTTTTGAAAACATAAAAGTAAAAACTAATAAAAAGAATCAATACGAAAACTAGACTGCAATTATTTGAAATTCAGAATTTAAATAAAAACTTCAATCACTTTCTTTCAGACACGACCTGGAGACTTGAAGTGCCAAAAAGTTATGGAAAGGCAATTACAGTTCTTTTATGTTATGTTTCTGGAAAGTTATAATTGAGTTATCTATTCATAGTGAAAAGATCATTTCAAACAGCTTCGCGATCACTTCAAAAGGTAAAAAGGCCAGACAAGCAGCGTTTTGCTTGTAACCAAACTTCAAGGTCTCAATATATATGTTTGCTGGTTGTGCCGGGCGATTAAAAAATTAAGGTAGGAGTAGAAAATGTAAAGTCCCTACAAACAAGGAAATCTTGTGGCTTAAAATGCCTTGGGAAAATCAGACACATTGGCTAGAAGACATTGACGCTGAAGCCCGCGCATTATATTGCCCGCCTGGAACAAACTTGGGCTAATGATGTCTAGATGCTACGTTATTCCTTTAGTTGTGCACCTGTATAATGACTTACACGTGATGGGTTTTGCCTCCGTACGATCTATTGGGTCTGGGCGCATAGTAATTCTTAGAGACCTTTGAATTTGAGCAAAAGTGCGAGATTGAGTACGATCACGACTTTTCAAATCCAGTTAGCATTATCATGTCTCTAATCTCCTTTCTACAGCCTTCTTCTACTCCCACTCAATCTCCCGCTCAGTCGTAGTCCGCACTAAGGCCCCATCATTCAAGATGAACAACGAGTCGCATGTATAACCAGACGTAGGACAATGTTAATACAAGTTCTTCAAAGATGGACAGTGCGTAGAAAAAATTTAAAACGGTAAATTTGGGCTTTCGCACCCAGTTTCACTTGTGCGCACAACGCGGAAATTCAGGTTTTCAATACGAAGTTAAGGTTCCTGGTTAGTACTGCATGCAGGACTGACAAATTTTTACCTTGAGATATAACCCTTTTAGCGCTGGAATTCTAAATTTTACATTAGACAACTTTGAGCAACTAACAAGAAGTCAATCTGAATCAGAGCCCAGAGTCGGAACTTAAGGTACTCAAGTCGCTTAACGGATGATTCTAGGAATTCTAGACAGGTATAGTTGTGATTCTGGGTACCTCGTTGTGAATATAATTTTCCTTTTCTAAGATCATTCGTGTAACAATTTTGTGGTAATTTTTGAATTTGCGCGCTTTTGCGAAAATTGTAAGAACGGCTCGATGGATTTTTTTAAAACATTAAACACGCGTGCTTGACGATGTGACCAATTTTGGTATTGAGTCTTATTAACATTGATTTACTGGAACAGTTTTACATTTAACGCTAAAGCGGACGTCTGAATCGACGGGAAAGATTGCGTTACAAATTCACAGTTGGCAAGTAAATAAATAAGCTTAAACGCTTACCAGTAAACTTTACCAATTCGATGAAATTATGAATATATGAAATTCATATATTTGAGCTGCGGAATGAAGAAATAAATGTAAAGAAGATCCTCGCAGTGGATCTTCTTTACATTTATTTTTACCAATTCGGTCGTTTACTTTCGAAGCCATGGCTGTCGGTCGAATATCATCTGAGATTTCGCAGTCCGATTCTATGGCAATTAGCTTAAACTGGTATGGCTCTACGTTAAATGCCACAGGTTTGAGCTCCTCGGCCATTTTCAACGCAAAGAAAACAGGTGAAAACAGAGAATTTTCTAAAAAATTACAACAGTACTCTTCAATACTCGCCTTTGGATCTTGAGCTTTCTTTCGCTGCTCATCAACAGTGACGTCACAGAATCAGAGGTCGTTTCCATTCCTTCTATTTAAGCACGCGGTCATTTCAGAAACGATTTCGTGAAACCTTCGGATATCTTCGTACTTTGGCTTTATTACTCCTTTTAAGGTCTCAGGAGGGAAAATTCCGGTCCAGTTTGGCTTTATGATGATTTCTCTTTGTGTCAAGATGCGTTTAAACGGCTAAAGCGGAATTATCAAAATTTTGGTTTATTTGACCTTGAACTGCTCGCGATGTTTCCCTTCTTAACAAGAAATCTGAACTTGTTACCAAATGTCGCCACGAAAGCAAGTTCTTCACAACCAAGCAGAAGAAGCATCGCTCCAACCGTCCTTGAATTTGAAAATTCAAAACTTAAAACTGACGCCTGCTCGTGCGGAGCATTAGTCTGATGATCGCTTAGTGCGTGAAACTCGAGTTACAACTTTCCGTCTTTACATTAGTATTTTGCTCTGCATATCTATGCATAGAGCACTCATAGAACAAGTGAAGCAATCTATATATTGTTTATTCATATATATATGTATATATATAGTATAATTTCAATGTTATTTTCACCGCGCTACCCGGTGAATATAACATTTCAAGGCGTGGCTGCTAAGCTAAATGATTTTTTTCGTCTGTTGTTTGTCAAGATTTAGCTCTTTTTTTTTTTTTTACTTTTTGGTGTCCACATCTCTAAATTATACTAACCTGCGATCAGGCCGATTTTCAGCATCGCTCTCATATTCTCTTACGTTGGTCGCTTGCTAACATAGGGCCTGATAAAATCTCTCACAGGACCTTGTGTCGGCGGCCAAATTTTGGCCGCGGGAAGCTCGCAATCTGATTGGCCCTTTAACAAGAGAGCTGTCAACGGAAGCAAATTGTCTACGAGACTCGCCCACAGTTTCCATCCCACCGCCATCGCAAAGGAACAAGCAAGCAACAAGTCTGCCGAAGTAAAATGTGTTGCTCTAATAAATTCTTGCCGTTGTAGGAGAATTGTCACCATTTCTTTCTCTCCTGAAAATGGCGTTCGTTTTGACGTGAGCTGTCTCTCACGTGGAGCAGAGAAGTACAGCAACAGTGAAGTATGTATTCCGTTTTATCGCATCGTGTCTCAGAATTTTCATTTGACGGCTTTCAGCTAGTATTGATAATATGAACAAAGTAGTGGTTGTTTCGGCGTTTTACGAAACAAAACGAATAGCAGACGAACAAGTATCTTTCGCCAAGAATGATCAACAAGTCAATCGATAATTCGGTAAACTTACGGTAAACTGATGTTTGGCGAGAGCCGCAATCACGTCGCAATAACGAGTTTCAGTTTATTCATTCAGTGTTTAATACTTATGTCGTTTTATTGATCTCTGACATTGACATCAAAGGATCTGAATAGTTTATAATAATTGATGTTCTTCGTTTTAAAATTCGCTGCTGTTTAGAGATAAAGTTCGCTGCTAATCTCAAATATTTATCACTTCTGGAATTAAATTAAATTACAAAATACTCGTTTGTTTATAAACGGTTTTATTTATATCTTTATTCTAAAGAATGAAACTGAAGGTATTTCGTTTAATTGCCCAAGGCTTTTTACGCAGAAAACCGGTGACAAATACGACGAGAATATTTCCGGATACCACCTGAAATTTGGAAAGGATTCAAGCATGTAGCAATTATTTTGGTACATGACAACCTCGTCGTGTTTTGAAGTTTCATTCAGTTTCAGCTCAGACAGAGCAACCATGTACAATACCGGAACCTTCAAGTTAGCAATCGTGTAAATTTGAGTGCTAGTGCCTATACTAGAAAATATGATGATACGATTTTCTTATTTTGTCGACATTTGCGTGACTTTTCGCAAATTGCCGTTATGGGAAATTTGCATACCGAGGATCGTGCAAGCAGACGAAATTTTGATTGGGTGTTTTGTTGAATGTCAATCAATCAAAAAAGTGGGCGGTAGACGTTCCGTAGAAGAATTGTATCAGGCTTTATTTTTCGTTTCGCCCGTCCCGCCTGAATGTTTTACCGAGCGAAACGAAAATAGAGCCTGATCGCAGGTTAAACTATAGAGCGTTTTCACTCACGTGACAAGCCGCCATTTTGGTATACTCAAAAAAAAGACGATTTTTGCATAAAAATAGAGTTCAACTCCAAAAGGACTGGTTTGGGACACCAATTTGGCCGCCGTTTCTTTGTTTTGGAACACCAATTTGGCCGCCGTGACGTCACGTGAAAACGCTCTATACTAACAAAATTATTCGCCTTAGGCTCAGTAAATATTCGCCAATATTTACTTCGCCTTCGGCGAATAATTGTAAAATATATCAAGAAGGAAATCTGCAGTGCACTTCCAAGTACGTTCAGCTAGTATACGGATGGATAACTGTCATGTACGGATGACAGATATTGAGGGCTTCCTGACCATACGTGGGCATAGCGACAATTCGTGATCTGAATAATAACGATTGATAAATATTTCAAAGGCAGGTGAGGTTAACTTAGCTTTTGCGTCGCGAAACAGAGAGTAGGTACGATCTGGGACAAAAAAAGCTAATGATTCCGAACAATATACTGAATAACATTTATTGTCTTATCTTCAAGGCCAATGGCGAATTTTTCTAAGAATGGGTACTTCTCCGAGCTCATCCAAGTGTCTTGTACGGCGTCACTACATGGCAATTTCTACGTGTATTCACTAGCAGCTTTGAATGTACTTCTCTCCATCACCGCATCGCTAGGGAATATTCTTATCTTGATTGCTCTTAAAAAGGAATCTTCCCTTCATCCGCCATCAAAACTCCTCTTTCGTAGCCTAGCTCTTACAGATCTTTTGGTTGGTGTTTTCGTGCAACCTCTCCTTGCTGTTCAGTTAATTTCCATAGCAAATCATCAACTGCAGCTTTGTTATACCGTTGTGAGCACAAATGATATCCCTGGTAGAAGTCTTAGCGCAGTGTCTTTGTGTACGCTAACTGCAATCAGCGTGGACAGACTTCTCGCTCTGTTGCTGGGCTTGAGATACAGACAAACGGTGACTTTGAGGCGAACGGGAGGAACTGTAATTTTTATTTGGATTTTGAACATTGCAGTTTGCAGTTTACGTATTTTGTCACGGACTATGATCTCATGGGCGTCTTCTGCGTTGATTTACACTTTGCTAGTAACCTCAGCTTTCTGTTACATGAAGATTTATTTGACTCTTCGCCATCACCAAGTTGAAATGCGAGACCACGCGCATCAAGGACAAGCTAACGAAGAAGGAATTCCCATGAACGTTGCACGATACAGAAAGACAGTAACCTCTTCACTGTGTGTGCAAGTGACATTGATTGCTTGTTATCTTCCGTTTGGTATACTTACAGCGCTATCAAACCCATTTACTTTATCCCATAATCTTGCTACTAAAATCGCAATAACTCTTATCTTATTAAACTCGTCCCTTAACCCAATTCTTTACTGCTGGAAGATGAGAGGAGTCAGACAAGCAGTGAAGGACATAGTCAGACAATTTCTTTTATAAAGTTGCTAGTTTCACTTCGATTTTGAATGTCATCAATTGAAGGTCAGTTGAATGAAATACGGAAAAAGGTGTGAGAGGTTTAAGTAGCATTTTTCTGTTGTGGCTTTAGAAGATCGATTAACTAAATCGAAAGGAATGTCTTTTTCCAACCTCGAAAACAAATATCGAGTTATCGAACGCGAGCTCTGAAAGTTATGATGAGAAAATTATCATCAAACCACTTCCAATGTAGGCATCATTGGCATAAGGCATGTATAAGACGTAGCACATTACATATTGCACGTAAAAAAAACTGTAATTTACATGTTATATCATCGTCATATTTTACATGGTTATCAAGCCATTTTTGCTATGAGGGTCTTCTTGAGCACGGCTCAATCTTTTCACATCACATATTTACTTCTATTTATAAGATGCAGGTTGTAAATTTAACAATATATACATATAACAATTAACAATTATTCTTCGAGGTGATATAATCACTTGATATCCAGCAAGCCTGAGTATTCTAGTAGTCAAAGAATAGTTGTTTTATTAATAAAGAAGAAAATGGGAAGAGAGATAAAAAGGAAACAAGAATCACATGACTGAACGAGTGAGGTGTTGAAGAGTTTCTTTGCAAACCTGAATGAATCAATAAAACTGCTTGGAAGTGAACAAACTTTTACAACTTTTGAGAAAAATCTTTTAATCGTTGCCTCTTTGCGTGCTTAGCATTTCCTGAAACATTGTTGTAATCATCGTTCAAAACGGATTGAACCTGTACAATTTCACCATTGTATAGCTGCGGGAGTTAAAACGGAGCAAGTTTTTAATCCATTCGCACAACGGAGCCACCATGTACCTGTTTGATTGAACTGAAGACAGAATTTAAACTTGAACAGGTAATTCCTATGCAGCTTGGAAACAAGATTGCTGTAGTTAGGAACGTTAGAATTCACCATCTTAGTTTGTTAAACGGGAAGAACGAAACGCGGAGGTTCTCAGTTTAGAGGTTGCGGACGGAATGCTAAAAACGACACTCAAACAACGGGAAAGCCATTCAACTTTTTTTTACACGGAATCCGATTTGTATCTGAACATTTGGAGCTGTTGGTACACAGTGCTATAACGAGTGCAGGTACACCAATGTTAATTTTGCATGGTATAACCACAAAAATGTCGCCCTTCCTTCCTTGTTAGTAGGTCAGTCTTCAGTACTTGTTTAGATTGCTTCATGATTTCCGTACTGGGCTGCCAGGAATGCGTGAAAGTTCTCTCCCATTTTACTGTGTTGTATCTTGTCTTGTCTGGATATTTCGGAACGGAAAGCCTTCCTGATAAAACCCACCTTTTGTACAATTTTAATGATCGACATGACGATGAAATAATTAATTCTAAATACAACGCTAAATACTCAAATTTCTATTTCTACGCAGTTTCCTGTCGTCCTAAGAATCAAGCACTTCGGAACAATTTTGATTTGTGCCTCAGTGACGTTCTTGGAATTTCTCCTTAATTCAAATTCGCTGCAAAGTGATTTTTCTCGTCCATTTTTTCTCGCCGGGTTGCAGCTTACTTTGTTGTTGAGTGTTCATTGACCATATATGGTCGCAGCAGGTATATGAGCTGATAAATTAGCTGCGTTCAGCCAACCAAAATGATGGGAATCCAATATGATTAGTCCAGATTTTACTAATTACATATATTCATTATATTTATTTACGACAAATGCTTTGTAACACTACTTACTTAATATAAAGGGCCTATGCCAGTTTTGAAAGCGTATTTATTCTTCTTGATGTTTTTTTAAAGTAATAGTGGCACATTGGCACCGTTTTTTTTTTATAAAGCCCAAGTTTCTCCCTTTTCAGCTGCTTTTAAAATGCTGAGACTGTTTCAAAACACGTAAGTAGTCAAACAAGACATGACTTGGTTTTCTGGCTACATACCAATTCTCAGTGACGTAATTCATTCTGATTGTGACAAATATTATCATCGTCTTCTTTAAACTACAATATTGTAACCTCTTTGCGACGTGCGAGCATCAATGACTACATACTGTATGTTTGAGAACTTCTGGAGTAAGCACATAATTTATGACTACACGTTTTACCAACACTTCGCGCAACGCTCGTGATCGACTGGGCTATGAAAACTACGTAGGTAATCGTATTTTCTAAGTTTTTAATAGCCTTCCCCTTTCAGAGGCCTCACTTTTCAGTTTTGTCTATTTTGTATCTATGAACATATCAAATTCAGGGTCAACAATGAAGCGCCATAACATTTTAGGCATTAATTTTAACAACCGTATCCTTCCGCATCGCTATTTGTAGGTTTCCTTCAAGTAAAACGTTGAGATGAAAGAAAAAGTAGCCGGATGTTGCCAAAAATCATTAATGAATTGTATTCGCTTAACGAAGCTTTGAGAGCTTTTTATGACTTAATTGAGATAAAAGTGCAATAGCATTTTTCACCACGTTGTCATCTGAGTAGCGTCATTATTTCATTCAAGCCGAAAGCTGGCGGCCTATCTGGCTTGATGCGGCAACTGTTAACCAGGCTAGGGATACCATGGCTAACCAGGCTGTTTTAATTATTGGATTTAAGCTTGATGGACCTGGCTCGAAAGCCATAATACACTGGTCTAAAGAGGCATGTTAACGGCAGTGTACGCCCCCGAGACACGAGATTTAAAAGATAGTTAATAAAGGTTTGGTTCTTTGAAAGCACCAGGTTAGAGAACGATACGTACCGTGAATAATGAGACAATAAATACGCATAAATGTCATAGTAACGTTTAGTTGGATTCACTATTCCTGATCAAGTTGTAACGCGCATTTGAATATGTTCACATAGAAAATGCGCGCTATAAATGTTTATTATTATTATTATTATTATTATTATTATTATTATTATTATTTTTATTGTATCCTCTCTTGTCCTGATAAAAGGGATAATTTCTTCAAGTAGAAGTTCAAGGAAGTTCCTCTGAACTATTCGCTTATCCCAAATAAATGCCATTTACAAGTTATCGCAATCCTGAAACTAATCCCTTCATTGTTTCCATAAAAAGATGTCAAAACATTAATTTTTTTACCAATTTTTCTTTCCTCCGCAAATTGAAGCTGTCTTGCATGGAGCTTGCAGTCAACGTTATCTACAGTAAATTATACATGTTAATTGTCATTTGTAAACCCACGAGGTACGGAGGTGGGTGATATCATTAATTGGAGATTGGAAGTCAAACAAACCAAGTTTTCGGCTTGGCTTTCATGTACTAATGGAAAATCCTAAACTTCAGAAAGTTGGAACTTCAAAAAGATTTTAAAAAAGATGTTTTTCGTGCACCTATTTCTTTTCTACCAAATTTTAAGCTATCATGCATGAGATTTCAACGCCATCTGCAGTTGCTAAGTTTCAGAACTGTGGTGGACTCCATTCAAATATTCACTACTGACATCGCTATTCTACGTTAAAGTTTTTTAACGCAGGCAATCTCTCAACATTACTAATTATGACCATTTTGGATCAGAGCAAATGATTTAATCGCTCTTATGTTCGTGATTAATCGAACTTCTGAATTAATTCAGTTTAATTACAGTTTGACTAACCTTCACGATCAATATCTTTCTTCCTGTATATCTTCACATAATAAATTGCAGTCATAAAAACCGTCCAATGATAGTGAAAGTGGTTGTCCATTCAGTTGCAAATATTAGCTATGACACCACTGAATTTCAGGTCTATTTACTGATAAATATTTCAAAGGCAGGTGAAATTAATTAAGTCTTTTCATCGCAGAAAAGACGACTTACAGTCTCTGACAAAAAGGCGAATCTCGGGATAACGTACTGAATGACATTGACTGTCTTATCGTCAAGACTAACGGTGAATTTTGCTAAGAATAGGTACTTCTTCGAGCTAATCGACCAAGTGACTTGTAAGGCGTCTCTACACGGCAATTTTATCTGTATTCACTAACAGCTTTGAATATTTTTTTGTCCATCACCGCATCGCTGGAGAATATTCTTATCTTGGTTGCTCTTTGCAAGAAATCTTCCCTTCATCAGCAATCAAAACTCCTGTTTCGGTGCCTAACGCTTACAGATCTTTTCGTTGGTGTTTTTGCACAACCTCTGTTTACTGTTCAGTTAATGTCCATAGCACATCAGCGACTACAGCTTTATTATATCGTTGCGAACATAAATGATATTGCTGGTAGAAGTCTCATCGCAGTGTCTTTGTGTACACTAACAGCAATCAGCGTGAACAGACTTCTCGTTCTATTGTTGGGCTTGAGATACAGACAAAAGGTGACCTTGAGGCGAATGAGAGGAACTGTTATTTGCGTGTGGATTCTAAACATTGCACTTTCCAGCTGTTTGCGCCTTTTGTCTCGCGCTATAATCTCATGGGTGACTTCTGCGTTGATTTAAACTTTGCTAGTAACCTCAGCTTTCTGCTACATGAAGATTTATCTGACTCTTCCCTTCTCTTCATGATCGTCATCATGAAGATGAAATGCAAGACCACGCACACCAAGGACAACGTAACAGCGGAGGAATTCCCTTGAACATTGCACGATACAGAAAGACAGTATCCACGGCACTGTGGGTGCAGTTAACACTGGTGGCTTGTTATCTTCCGTATGGTATAGCTGCAGCTGTAACCCCCCCCTACACTTCATCCCACAATCTTTTTACTAGACTTACATTAACTCTACTCCTATTAAATTCATCTCTTAACCCGTTTCTTTACTGCTGGAAGATGAGAGGAGTAAGACAAGCAATGAAGGAAACAATCAAGCAATTGTGTAGTTGTAGTTGTTAGACTCCGTCGTGAAATATATTGAAATTCATTCATTGAACTCCAGATAAGCTAAAGGAAATAAAAATGGATAAGAGAAGGTTAAGCAGCAATTGCCATTTTGCGGCGTTCGAAGATCGAGTAAATAGAAACGAGTGTTTTTCTCCAACCCGATAAACAAAAGCCAATTCAATAAACGCGGATTCTGACCGTTTAGAGAAAATGGCCATCCGCTGCCATTTCCAATATACTCTGGATAAAGTCTATCAATCAGGTTTGGAATACAAAGGTAACCAGGCTGTTTTAATCCTTTTTAGCTTAGTGGGCCTGGTTTGATAGCCATGATACACTGGTTTATCGAGCCATGTTAACAACAGACTGGTGTACGTCGTGGATTTGACAAGATCTTGGTCCAAAGAATGTTTGAGTTGAAGACTTACTGGATAATAGATGTTCGCTTTTCCTTTTTGGAATCACGAGAGTTAAAAGAATTGCTTCTTATTAACCAAGCGTGAGGGCCGTACTGGGAGAATATTGCTCGAGGTCTTTCTGGTATGGACTGAGCGAAGCGAGGTCCGTACAAGAAAGACTGAGGGCGATATTCTCCCATTACGGTTCCGAGCTAGTGAGATTTAATAAAAAGTCTATTATATGGCTGTTCCTGACACTTAACTACTTGAAAAGTGAGCCGTGACAGATTGGGATGAATGAAACAGTTTACCGAAAAGCACTCAAAACCCAGCAGTTTCTTTCACACCAAAAAATTTACATCGCACAAGAGAAAGTAAAAACTTTCAAAGAAACTGTTTCTTTTCATCTAGCTTCAAATCATTCGAACTTTTTGAATCAAATGTACTTTCACATTTTCTATATTCCCGCTTTACCTGCCGGGCATTAACATCGTCCATAACGCCCGGGGACATTACGGTAAAATCTGGCCCCGAGTATTGGCTAATCACAGAGCGCGTTATATGTTTACAAGCTCTAGCCATATAATAATACCTCATAATATGCAATAAATGAAGAATGGTTTCAGAAAGTTACAATGCACTGAATAACATTTAGTGGAGAAAATCTGCACCTAACATGCACAAATGTGATAGATATTATTTTTGATGAAAAGGGTCATAATCGCAAGGAAGATCATGGTGGTTTATATTTTGAAGTATTCACTTGCCCCCCCAAAAAATAAAATTACAAAGAAGACGTCGTTGTTTTCTTTTTACTTCTCATACCATTTGTCAATTATCGCAATCTTAAAACTTATCTCTACTAATTGCCACAATCTTAAAAAAAGTCAAAATTTTTATTGAAATGTTTTTCAATTCATCCATTTTCCTTTCCTACGGAAATTGAAGCTGTCGTGCATGAATTGCAACACCATCTACTGTAAAATTCATATTAGTTACCGTATTTTCTCGATTAAACGCTGGATTAAACGCGGCGATTAAACGCGGCGTTTATTTAAAACTCGGCCTCGTAGACCCGGCGTTTATACGAACCCGGCGATTATTTATTAAATGCTCTTTTTAGCCATCCATTTTTTATCATCAGTACTGGAGGTTACTGGATAAAGAACTAAATTTCAACAAAATCCTTAAAAATGTGAAACAATGTCACCAACTTAACTTTATCTCATCTCAGTGAGGCTGGTTACGTCATTCATCAGAAAAAATCACTGACAGGAACAGTGATAGAACTCTTCTCTTCGTTACATTTCTCCATGAAATACTGAAGAAGTGTATCGGCAACTGCTCGAAAGCAAAATACTGTACAAGCAATTTAGAACAAGGTGATGGCAAGGTTCCTGCTCCATCAGTTCTGAGAAAGGCAAAATTATGGAATGATTCAAGAAACTGCTGGAGAAACGCTGGAGGGACCCTCGAGGTGATCCTTGCTTGATGTACAAGCCTGCAGAATATATAGATACCATGACTGAAAAGAGATTGACACGATACTTAATGCGTCGCTTGTTTTATCTGTTTTAGTTAGAAGTAAAATTGTAATAGGTAGTTTGGTTTGAACATCAGTGTATAAATTCATATAAAATGGTCAAAAGATAACTAATACGCAGTTTTGACAAAATATCCTGATTTAATATATCCACCTCGAATAAACGCCGGGACCTCAAATAAACGCCGGGACCCCGAATAAACGCTGGGGACGTTTATATTAAACTCGGCCCTGTAGACCCGACGTTTATTTGAATTCGGCTTTTATTCGGGGTCCAGCGTTTAATTTGTAAACCTTCGGGGAATGGAAATTGGGCAGAATTCAGTGACTGATTAGTAGTAGGAAACTAAAACAACAAGAGGTTTTGTTCAGTTCAATCTGTGTACAAGACTAATTAAGTTTATCGTCAACTCCTGGGCTTTTTCTGAAAATACCGAATGTTTCACTCCCCTGCTCAAGTCCCGTATTACACAACGTGGCATCAACTGGAAATCGCCCGAAACAAGCCATTTCTCATGTCATCCGTATGACGTTCGTGCCACATGTCATAAATGAAGTCAGTATTTTCCACTAGAAGTCTAAACAATATTCTGATTTGGTGATTTACAAGATGAAGTTATGTAAAACAAACTCTGAGCTCATTTAAGAGGTGAAAACGAAAAACTGATAAAAAGAAACCAAACTTTAACCGGCAAGCCCAACAATTAATATCTTTCTCTATAGATATCTTCACGTCGTAAATTACTGTCTTAAAAACCGTCCATCCATGCTTAAAATTCAGCTGCAAATATTAACTATGAGTCGTCACTCATCTCATTGTCAGGTGCAATGACTGATAAATATTTCAAAGACAGGTGAGATTGATTTGTTTTTTTGTCGCGGAACAGAGTACGTACGATCTCGGACAGAAAAAACGAATTTCGGAATAATATGCTGGAGAACATTATCTATCTCGTCTTCAAGGCTAACGGCGAATTTTTCTCAGAATGAATACTTCTTTCAGCTATTCCAAGTGTCTTGTACGGCGTCCCTACACGGCAAGTTCTACATGTATTCCCTAGCAGTTTTCAATGTACTTCTCTCCATCTCCGCAACGCTGGGAAATATTCTCATCCTAGTTGCTCTTCGCAAGGAATCTTCCCTTCATCCGCAATCAAAACTCCTGTTTCGGTGCCTAACGCTTACAGATGTTTTCGTTAGTGTTTTGTCACAACCTCTATTTGCAGTTCATTTCATTTTCATAGCACATCAACGACTTCAATTTTGTTATACTGCTATGAGCATAGAAGATATCGCTGGCAGAAGTCTCAGTGCAGTATCTTGGGCGAAATTTTGAACCAAAAATTACCATTATCATGAATTTCAAAACCAAAAAACAAATCC
Organism: Siderastrea siderea; assembly: GCA_964030785.1. NCBI lineage: Eukaryota > Metazoa > Cnidaria > Anthozoa > Scleractinia > Rhizangiidae > Siderastrea > Siderastrea siderea. The sequence goes on along the minus strand of OZ034977.1, from coordinate 11,236,783 downwards.
TTTTTGCACATCACTTCCATGTAACTTTACCCGTTGAGTACTGTATCAACTGCGTGACTCAGCGTGTATTACTTGAAAATTCCAATACTTAACAAACCCTTACCATGAATTCATTTTTTAACATTCAATGTTCATCTACCCCAGAAGAACCGATCCTAAATACGCAGGGTGGGTAGGCACGGAACTGAAGCTATTGGGTGATATACAGGGCAATCCTATCCCACGCATTGACATTAATCAGATGGATTCATTGATGATTGATTGATTGATTGATTGAGAAGAAAACCAATATGACCGTCAGCGCGATCATAAATAAAAAAGAGAGTTTATCGTAAATCCTGCAAGAACTGACGCAAGCATCAAAATCAACCCGCCATTTTTTCCTTCTGCTTTTGCCCCAGTCTCCACGCAACCGTCACACTACCTTGTTGGGTCACGCTCCGTATCAGGGTCGCTCAGATAATGCTAGAAAAAAAATTAACTGTGAGCATGAAAAGATTATTATTGACCTGCCAATGTACAATACATGGACAGCTGCAATTTTTTTGTTGTGTTTTTGTTTTATTTTTCAAAATTGAAAAAAGTATTCAATGGAGAAAAATTTCTATCCACAGCTGACTTTTTCAAGAGAAAAAAAATTAACCAAAGGAACACTCTTCTCCTACTGTTAAAATTTTGCCAGAATTTGTTGGGCGTTCAAATTGGGCTTGTTGAAAAAAATCAATATCATTGTATACTTGAACGCACAGGTGTTTCCTATCGAATAATTGTGGCCTTGGTACAGTCATATGATTGACTGATTGACCGTTGTTTTGAAAACATAAAAGTAAAAACTAATAAAACGAATCAATACGAAAACTAGACTGCAATTATTTGAAATTCAGAATTTAAATAAAAACTTCAATCACTTTCTTTCAGACACGACCTGGAGACTTGAAGTGCCAAAAAGTTATGGAAAGGCAATTACAGTTCTTTTATGTTATGTTTCTGGAAAGTTATAATTGAGTTATTTATTCATAGTGAAAAGATCATTTCAAACAGCTTCGCGATCACTTCAAAAGGTAAAAAGGCCAGACTAGTAGCGTTTTGCTTGTAACCAAACTTCAAGGTCTCAATATATATGTTTGCTGGTTGTGCCAGGCGATTAAAAAATTAAGGTAGGAGTAGAAAATGTAAAGTCCCTACAAACAAGGAAATCTTGTGGCTTAAAATGCCTTGGGAAAATCAGACACATTGGCTAGAAGACATTGACGCTGAAGCCCGCGCATTATATTGCCCGCCTGGAACAAACTTGGGCTAATGATGTCTACATGCTACGTTATTCCTTTAGTTGTGCACCTGTATAATGACTTACACGTGATGGGTTTTGCCTCCGTACGATCTATTGGGTCTGGGCGCATAGTCATTCTTAGAGACCTTTGAATTTGAGCAAAAGTGCGAGATTGAGTACGATCACGACTTTTCAAATCCAGTTAGCATTATCATGTCTCTAATCTCCTTTCTACAGCCTTCTTCTACTCACACTCAATCTCCCGCTCAGTCGTAGTCCGCACTAAGGCCCCATCATTCAAGATGAACTACGAGTCGCATGTATAACCAGACGTAGGACAATGTTAATTCAAGTTCTTGAAAGATGGACAGTGCGTAGAAAGAAATTAAAACGGTAAATTTGGGCTTTCGCACCCAGTTTCACTTGTGCGCACAACACGGAAATTCAGGTTTTCAATACGAAGTTAAGGTTCCTGGTTAGCACTGCATGCAGGACTGACAAATTTTTAACTTGAATTGAGATATAACCCTTTTAGCGCTGGAATTCTAAATTTTACATTAGACAACTTTGAGCAACTAACAGGAAGTCAATCTGAATCAGAGCCCAGAGTCGGAACTTCAGGTACTCAAGTTATTTAGGGCATTAAAATCGTTTAACGGATGATTCTAGGAATTCTAGACAGCTATAGTTGTGATTCTGGGTACCTTGTTGTGAATATAATTGTCCTTTTTTCTCTAGCAATAACAATGGTCCTAACAATAACAACGGTAACAAAGGGCCATACTCTAAATGCAGATAACTATATTTTATTCGAGAAATCAAACCACCTCAATCTTACTTTTAGGAAAACTCCCTCCATGAATATTGTCTTCTGTGATGCCACCAAAGACCACGAAGATAATGCAAATAATCGATTAATATGTTGTTTACACTGCTTATCTGCATAAATCGCAGGCCGCAAAGCCCCCGTTCCTGCTGAAAAAACCTTGGCACAAGACCGCTTCCGGTCTCCCGGTGAAAATTCACCGACCCTCATAGATTCTATCTACGAGATTGCCTTTCCTTATGCTACTAACCGAACTAAAGAATACATATTCTCCTGCATTAGCCAGGCTCCAAGATAGTTTGAACGGGGAAATGTTTAATAAAAGAAAGCGGGCACAAAAAAATTAAACTTGCCTGGGGTTTGGGGAAGGAGAGGGACAGAGCCGCCGCCTTATTTCTCTCCAGATCTCGAGCGTCTCATTAAGCGGTCTCTTTCTAATCGTGGTCGTCTCTACTATCTGAGAACGTGGAATACGTTACTTCTGCGTTTCCCATATACATTCAGAATCTCTTTTATTCTTATACGTCACAGGCAGATTTAAAGAAATGTGTGGCCCTCAAAGTTGGATGTTTCTTGTCTTCTTTTTTATCATCCTGGTGCAAGAGTTTTGACAGATACCGCTGGTAATGATGCCTGTCATAGCAGTAAGTGCAGCTGGGTAGGCACGTGGTGTAACTATCATATAGTGGTTTGACTTAATCCAATATAGGCACAAACACAGGAAGCAATATACATAGCTATACACAGCCATACACAGCCATACATGGCTATACACAGATATACATAGCCATACATAGCTATACACAGCTATACATAGCTATACATGGCTATACACAGCTATACATGGCTATACATGGCTCTACATGGCTGTACATGACTCTACACAGCTATACACAGCCATACATGGCTATACACAGTTATACATAGCCATCCATAGCTATACACAACTATACATGGCTATACACAGCTATACACAGCTATACATAACTATACATAGCTATAAACAGCTATACACAGCTATACATGGCTATACACAGCTATACATGACTATACACAGCTATACATGGCTATACACAGCTATACACAGCTATACATGGCTATACACAGATATACATGGCCATACATAGCTATGCACAGCTATACACAGCTATACATGGCTATACACAGCTATACATGACTATACACAGCTATACATGGCTATACACAGCTATACACAGCTATACATGGCTATACACAGATATACATAGCCATACATAGCTATACACAGCTATACATGGCTACAAACATCTATACACAGCTATACATAACTATACATAGCTATACACAGCTATACACAGCTATACATGGCTATACACAGCTATACATGGCTATACACAGCTATACATGGCTATACACAGCTATACACAGCTATACATGGCTATACACAGATATACATAGCCATACATAGCTATACACAGCTATACATGGCTACACACAGCTATACACAGCTATACATAACTATACATAGCTATACACAGCTATACACAACTATACATGGCTATACACAGCTATACATGACTATACACAGCTATACATGGCTATACACAGCTATACACAGCTATACATGGCTATAAACAGCTATACATGGCTATACACAGATATACATACCCTTACATAGCTATACAGAGCTATACACAGCTATACATGGCTATACACAGCTATACATGACTATACACAGCTATACATGGCTATACACAGTTATACATAGCCATACATAGCTATACACAGCTTTACACAGCTATACATGGCTATACACAGCTAAACATGGCTATACATGGCTATACATGGCTATACACGGCTATACATGGCCATACATGGCTATACATGGCTATACACAGTTATACATAGACATACATAGCTATACACAGCTATACACAGCTATGACTGGCTATACACAGATATACATAGCCATACATAGCTATACACACCTATACATGGCTATACACAGCTATACATGGCTATACATGACTATACACAGCTATACACAGCCATACATGGCTATACACAGATATACATAACCATACATAGTATACACAACTATACACAGCTATACATGGCTATACACAGATATACATAGCCATACATAGCTATACTCAGCTTTACATAGCTATACATGGCTATAAACAGCTATACATGGCAATACACAGCTATACACAGCTATACACAGCTATACACAGCAATACACAGCTATACATGACTATACACAGCTATACATGGCTATACACAGCTATACACAGCTGTACATAACTATACATAGCTATACACAGCTATACACAGCTATACATGGCTATACACAGCTATACATGACTATACACAGCTATACATGGCTATACACAGCTATACACAGCTATACATGGCTATACACAGATATACATAGCCATACATAGCTATACACAGCTATACATGGCTATACACAGCTATACACAGCTATACATAACTATACATAGCTATACACAGCTATACACAGCTATACATGGCTATACACAGCTATACATGACTATACACAGCTATACATGGCTATACACAGCTATACACAGCTATACATGGCTATACACAGCTATACATGACTATACACAGCTATACATGGCTATACACGGTTATACACAGCTATGCATGGCTATACACAGATATACATAGCCATACCTAGCTAAACACAGCTATACACAGCTATACATGGCTATACACACTTAAACATGGCTATACATGGCTATACACGGCTATACATGGCTATACATGGCTATACATGGCTATACACAGTTATACATAGACATACATAGCTATACACAACTATACACAGCTATACATGGCTATACACAGATATACATATCCATACATAGCTATACACAGCTATACATGGCTATATACAGCTATACATAGCTATACATGGCTATACATGGCTATACACAGCTATACACAGCCATACATGGCTATACACAGATATACATAGCCATACATAGCTATACTCAGCTTTACATAGCTATACATGGCTATACACAGCTATACATGGCAATACACAGCTATACATAATTATACACAGCTATACACACCTATACACAGCAATACACAGCTATACATGACTATACATAGCTATACACAGGTATACACAGCTATACATGGCTATACACAGCTACACATGACTATCCACAGCTATACATGGCTATACACAGCTATGCACAGCTATACATGGCTATACACAGATATACATAGCCATACATAGCTATACACAGCTATACACAGCTATACATGGCTATACACAGCTAAACATTGCTATACATGGCTATACATGACTGTACACGGCTATATATGGCTATACACAGCTATACATGGCTATACATGGCTATACACCGTTATACATAGACATACATAGCTATACACAACTATACATGGCTATACACAGATACACATAGCCATACATAGCTATACACAGCTATACATAGCTATACATGGCTATACACAGCTATACATGGCTATACATGGCTATACATGACTGTACATGGCTATACACAGCTATACACAGCTATAAATGGCTATACATGGCTATACACAGTTATACATAGACATACATAGCTATACACAACTATACACAGCTATACATGGCTATACACAGATACACATAGTCATACATAGCTATACACAGCTATACATAGGTGTACATGGCTATACACAGCTATACATGGCTATACATGGCTGTACACGGCTATACATGGCTATACTCAGCTATACATGGCTATACATGGCTATAGACAGTTATACATAGACATACATAGCTATACACAAATATACACAGCTATACATGGCTATACACAGATACACATAGCCATACATAGCTATACACAACTATACATAGCTATAAATGGCTATACACAGATATACATAGCCATACATAGCTATACTCAGCTTTACATTGCTATACATGGCTATACACAGCTATACATGGCATACACAGCTATACATAACTATACACAGCTATACACAGCTATACACAGCAATACACAGCTATACATGACTATACACAGCTATACGTGGCTATACACAGCTCAACATGGCTATACATGGCTATACACGGCTGTACACGGCTATACAAGGCTATACACAGCTATACATGGCTATACATGACTATACACAGCTATACACAGCTATACACAGATATACATAGCCATACATAGCTATACACAGGTATACACAGCTATACATGGCTATACACAGCTAAACATTGCTATACATGGCTATACATGGCTGTACACGGCTATACATGGCTATACACAGCTATACATGGCTATACATGGCTATACACAGTTATACATAGACATACATAGCTATACACAACCATACACAGCTATACATGGCTATACACAGCTATACATGGCTATACACAGATATACATAGCCATACATAGCTATACACGGCTCTACACAGTTATACATGGCTATACACGGATATACATAGCCATACATAGCTATACACAGCTTTACATAGCGATACATGGCTATACACAGCTATACATGGCTATACATGGCTATACATGGCTGTACATGGCTATACACAACTATACACAGCTATACATGGCTATACACAGATATACATAGCCATACATAGCTATACACAACTATACACAGCTATACATGGCTATACACAGATATACATAGCCATATATAGCTAAACACAGCTATACATGGCTATATACAGCTATACATAGCTATACATGGCTATTTATGGCTATACATGGCTATACACAGCTATACATGGCTATACATGCGTATACACAGCTATACACAGCTATACATGGCTATACACAGTTATACATGGCTATACACAGCTATACATAGCTATACATGGCTATACACAGATATACATAGCTATACATGGCTATACATGGACATACATAGCTATACACAGCTATACATGGCTATACATGGCTATATACAGTTATACATAGACATACATAGCTATACACAACTATACATAGCTATACATGGCTATACACAGATATACATAGCTATACACAGCTATACATGGCTATACATGGCTATACACAGTTATACATAGACATACATATCTATACACAACTATACATAGCTATACATGGCTATACACAGCTATACATGCTATACATGGATATACATGGATATACATGACTATACACAGCTATACACAGCTATACATGGCTATTCACAGATATACATAGCCATACATATCTATAGACAGCTATACACAGCTATACATGGCTATACAGAGATATACATAGCCATACATAGCTATACACAGCTATACACAGGTATACATGACTATACACAGATATACATAGCCATACATAGCTATACACAGCTATACATAACTATACACAGCTATACACAGCTATACACAGCTTTACACAGCAATACACAGCCATACACGACTATACACAGCTATACATGGGTATACACAGCTATACATAACTATACACCGCCATACATGGCTATACACAGCTATACATAGCTATACACAGTCGTACATAGCTATACACAGCTATACATGCCTATACACAGCTATACATGGCTATACACAGATATACATAGAGATACATAGCTATACACAGCTATACACAGCTATACATAGCTATACATGGCTATACACAGCTATACATGGCTATACACAGATATACATAGCCATACATAGCTATAGACAGCTATACATAGCTATACCTGGCTATACACAGCTGTACATGGCTATAGATGGCTATACATGGTTGTACATGGCTATACACAGTTATACATGGCTATACACAGATATACATAGCCATACATAGCTATACACAGCTATACACAGCTATACATGGTTATACACAGCTGAACATGGCTATACATGGCTTTACATGGCTATACACAGCTATACACAGGTATACACGGCTATACTGACACAGCTATACATATCTGTATACAGCTATATATGGCTACACACAGCTATATATGGCTATACAAAGTCATATATGGCTATACACAGCTATACGTGGCTATACATGGTGGGTGCTATCGAGGTTAACAAATCACAGGCAAAAACGATAAGCAAATCCACCGTACGTTTCTTCTACATCAGACTTCAGTTGTTTTTGTTGTTGTTATTGGTTAATAAAGTTGTATTTTGCTGCTTCTTTGTGTCATGTCACCATATCAATCATAAAAAAAGTAATTTCATGGGTCCGCGTTTTGAAATTTTTAGGTGTCCTCATTTGGTTAATAAAAGTTTGACTGACGTATGTACATACCATTACCATACATTTGTTACTCTGAGTTCGAACCACTAATTTTAATGAAGACAGGTGAAGTCAGTGACGTGCACAAAGTGCAGAAAACCATTATTAGTCACAGAATTGGTACAAAGTGTTGCAACTTCTTGACAGTGTACCAAAATGACTCGGACTCGGACTCTTATTGAACGAATGGATTCCATTTGGACGTGCGTGTGTACTCTGATAATGAACACACAGATGACTTCAAAATGTGGTAAAAACACAGAAGTACGCTAGGAGCCGTGTGTACTGTAATAACAAACTCCTCTAGTTAAAAGAGAGAGGTTTTCGTAATTACGAAAACGAAGACGCCCTCTTTTTTAACTAGAGGAGTTTGTTTTTACAAATATTACACACGGCTCCTAGCAATTCGAATTCTTCATTGTGCGGACTTTTAAAAAGTCTACATCTGGTAATCATGGGGTTCTTGTTTTTGTTTTCTTCATTTGAAAATCAGTCATATAAAAAAACAAATTGAAGGCGAGTGAATCCACAACCCTTTACTTCCTGTGAGAATTACAGCGGTAAACGGAAGCTTAACCACACAGTTTTGTGTTACTTTCAAATGCCCGTTTAGATATCTTCTTGCCATTATATTACTCTGTCTGTTTTTCGTTTCCCTCTGGTTAAAAGTGAGGGGGTTTCGTTTTCGTAATGGGTCTTCGTTTTCGAAAGGGGTCTTCGTTTTCGTAAGGGTCTTCGTTTTCGTAATGGATCTTCGATTTCGTAAGGGTCTTCGTTTTCGTAATGGGTCTTCGGGTCTTCGTTTTCGGGGTCTTCGTTTTCAAAACTAACGATGACAGTTGCTGCTGTGATTCCTATTGTTCACCTCAGCTTGCCCCACCAAGCACTACGGCGTCTTTGATGTTGTTGTCGATTTTCAAAGTTTTTGCGAACTTGCGAAAAATTAGGGTCGCACTAGGAAAATTACGCTGTTAATAGATTTTAACTGCAAAGCCAGTGAACTTTCGCAAAAATTTGCCAAGTGCGACCCATGGCTGATAAAATAATATCACCGGGTACATAAGTGAACGTTTGTTGTCGATAGATCTCAGGCAAGGAAGATCAACTTACCTTTGATTGACGTATCCACTACTCTCACAATTTCAGGAATTTCCTGCCCAGGCACTCAGGCCCACTTTGTGGATGAATCTGGACAAGATTTGTTGCAGAGCAGATTTTGACTCGCCTTGTGAAAATATTCCAAGCGATTCCACCGTAATCGTTAAAACCACCTCTATATCTCGTCGCGGAAAAACCGTTTCGCGTCACTTAAATGGATTGACCGTGAAGGCCTGGGAAAAAGCCACACAGGAACTAGGCAAGGAAAAAGCCACCGGGACTCTACATTCAACCGACAGGTGCTCCTGGTTGGCAACAGCCTTCAAGGCACCTATGCATGCCTGCCCTATGTGGAAGTCTGATCAAAAGAGGGCGACGCGTTTGATATGTGGCCAGCTAAGGAGTTTGCGCAAGGCTGCAGCTATGTATAGCCAGGAGCCCACAAGGGTTGTGGGCTCCTGGTATAGCTGTGTATAGCTATGTATAGCTGTGTATGGCCATATGCAGCTGTGTATAATTGCATCATCATCATCATCATCATCATCATCATCATCATCATAATAATAATAATAATAATAATAGTAATAACAATGTATTTATTCATCGGATGAAAATAGGTATCAGATGTTACAATAGAAATTATTTAAGAAATTATTTATATGCGCAATAGTACAATATATAAATGAACTAAATTAGGAACTAACTAGGTTATACTTAAAACGTAATCTATTAAAAAAGCTATCTTTACATTGTAAAACGTTCTGTACTTATAGGAAGGTCTTATACTGGATCTATTTCTACGGCGCTCCAATGAATCTTTATACCTAGGAAGCAGACTATGTGACGGATGGTCATTACGTTAAAGTTTGTCAAAAAGGCGGCGGTTACGACTTTCCAAGAGCTCAAAGATGCTTGTGGCATCTTTTTAAAAAGCTTTGCACAGCGGTGAGGTCAGAAGCACTAGCTGCAAAAACTGAAAGGCCATACAGTATTTTAGGGAGCACAATCGCATTAAAAACGCTGATCTAATTCGCCTTGTATGTATCCTTCCTTACACAGGCCTGTAATTATAAATAAACATTTGCTGGCTCGTAAAGCTTTGCCTTAACATGCAAGCTAAACTAACAATTACTTTGTATTGTGACTCCCAGTATAGAGATACAACTATACTGCATAATATCATAATGGGCTCCTGGTTATACTGTATAACATTGGATAGGCTGTAGGGTTGCCTTTCTTATGCAAGAGTAATTGCATTTACTAGTGTTACAGTGCACACTATTTGCGTGAGTCCAATCCATAAATTTAATCAATGCAATGCCCGATACATCAGGTAAATCTCTAGAGATCGTAACTAAGATTGCAGAATCATCTGCATATGTAAATAAAGATATCTCTTCGTGTCCAACTATTTCCAAGTCATTCAGGAATAAGTTGAAAAGGTATGGGCCACTAATACTACCCTGAGTTGTACCTTTTTACCCCTGTATAGCTATGTATAGCTGTGAGTGTGGAAGCGAACGAAATGAGGGTGGTACATGCACTGTCTGTGAAGAATGTGCTGAAATTTTAGTTTGTGCTAGGGATCAGAGAAACTTACAGATGTTTTACTTAGAATTTTAAAGCCTTCATTATTCTGGATATCCTGACTAATAATTGCTTAAAAGCTGACTGAGCTAACACAAAATAACAAGCGGTGACCCGTCGTCCCTACATGATTCTAGATTAATTTTCTGAGCGAGCACTGACCAAAAAAGTTGTTTCAAACCGGTTAACTGGGGCAGCTAAATAGACAGGGACCGTGCGGCCTATTTTAGAGTAGGGGGCTAATTGGTGATCGCTCGTGTAAAGCAGGTGGGGGGAAATCTCACGCAAAAACTTTCTCTTTTCAAGTAATTAGCAATGTATCTAGAGCAGCCAAGTGTGATAAAAGTTGTCAGTTAAAACAGTCCCAAAATAATGCTCCTTGACGGGTTCTTTGGTCGGCTCTACTCGAAAGATGAAACCGACAAGCTATGAACCTTATCGTATTCGCATTTTTAAAGATCTCAACCATGAAAACATTTTCCTTTAAAAAAACTTGTACAAGCAGACCTGTAGAATATTAAATCACTACTGAGTTTAGTATCATGAAACGTACATTTCTACCAAAGTCAGTCCGTAGCGGCCTAATTAAGGACTGGACGCCTTATTTCTTATCGATAGAACTGAGGAAATGACATCTTTTGGCAACTATATATCCTAGACGAAACGTTTACATTTGTAGATTAGCTTGATAAAGTAACGGTCCTAATGTATAATGCCCGAACAACACAAGAACAAAAGTCAACTAAAGTCTAAACTCTTCAACAACAGGAAAGAGTCGATGACAGTACGCGCAGAGTTAATGGCCCGACAAGAGCGAGAGCGACAGTTTCAAGTGACTTGAAAAAGTCTGAACAGGTCCAGACTCTTCGAGATTCCCCAAGAGCGCGTGAGAATTTCAAATAATCAAGCCAAATGAAGGAAAGGCGATTTCAACACGGAGTTGTAGTATTCAGTTCCTGTTTGGTCTAAATTAAAAATTATATTTAACTGGTAAACCGAAAACTGATTAACTCTGAAACAAAGAAATTGTCCAACTTTTTCATTTATTTTTTAATGGCACCAAAAAAGGGAAAGGGGGTAAAAGCCCCCTCAGCCCACCCCTCGCGCGGTCCCTGATAGAAAGACCGCAAACAATAAATAAATTATTACAAAGAACAGCAGATTTCAAGAGAAGGGATAGGGAAAACAAACGCAGTGTATAGCTGTGTAAAGCCATATATAGTTGGGTATAAGCCACGTATGGCTGTATATATCCATGTATAGCTGTTAATAGCTGTGTATAGCCATGTGTGGTTGTGTAGAGCTAAGTATACCTCTGTATAGCCATGTATAGCTGTTTATAGCTATGTATCTCTGTGTATAGCCATGTATAGCTGTGTATAGCCATGTATATCTGTGTATAGCTATGTATAGCTGTATATAGCGAGGTGTATAGTGTGTATAGTCATGTATAGCTGTGTAGAGCTCTGTATAGCTGTGTATATTCATTTATACCTCTGTATAGCCATTTATGGCTATGTGTAGTCGCGTATAGCAATGTATAGCTGTTTATAGCCATGTATGGCCATGTATAGCTATGTATAGCTATGTATAGCTGTATATGGTCACGTACAACCATGTATAGCTGTCTATATCTATGTATGGCCATGTATAGCTGTGTATAGCCATGTATAGCTGTGTATATCCATGTACAGCCATGTATAGCTGTGTATGGCTATGTATGGCAATGTATAGCCATGTATAGTTGTGTATAGCTGTGTATAGCCATGTATAGCTATGTATAGCTGTGTATAGCTATGTATGGCTATGTATATCTGTGTATAGCCATGTATAGCTATGTATAGCTATGTATAGCTATGTATATCTGTGTATAGCCATGTATAGCCATGTATAGCCATGTATAATCATTTATAGCCATGTATAGCTGTGTATAGCCATGTATAGCCATATATAGCCACGTATAACCATTTATAGCCATGTATAGCTGTGTATAGCCATGTATAGCTGTGTATAGCTGTGTTTAGTTATATATGGGTATGTATACCTGTGTATAGCCATGTATAGCTGTGTATGACTGTATACAGCCATGCATGCCCATGTATAGCCATGTATAGCCATGTATATCTGTGTATAGCCATGTATAGCTGTGTATAGCTGTGTATAGTCATGTATATCCATGTATAGCCATGTATAGCCATGTATAGCTGTGTATAGCCATGTGTAGCTGTGTATAGCTGTGTATAGCTATGTATGGCTATGTATATCTGTGTATGGCCATGTATATCTGTGTATGGCTGTGTATAGCCATGTATAGCTGTGTATAGCCATGTATAGCTATGTATAGCTGTGTACAGCTATGTATGTCTATGTATAACTGTGTATAGCCATGTATAGCTATGTATAGCTGTGTATAGCGGTGTATAGCTCTGTATAGCCATGTATAGCCATGTATAGCCATGTATAGTCATGTATAGCCATGTATACCTGTATAGCTGTGTATAGCCATGTATAGCTATGTATAGCTGTGTATAGCTATGTATAGCTATGTATATCTGTGTATAGCCATGTATAGCTATGTATAGCTATGTATATCTGTGTATAGCCATGTATAGCCATATATAGTCATGTATAACCATTTATAGCCATGTATAGCTGTGTATAGCCATGTATAGCTGTGTTTGGCTATGTATGGCTATGTATATCTGTGTATAGTCATGTATTGCTGTGTATAGCTGTGTATAGCCATGTATAGCTATGTATAGCCATGTATAGACATGTATAGCTGTGTATAGCCATGTATAGCTATGTATAGCTGTGTATAGCTATGTATGGCTATGTATATCTGTGTATAGCCATGTATAGCTGTGTATAGCTGTGTATAGTTATGTACAGCCATGTATAGCCATGTATAGCCATGTATAGCTGTGTATTGCTGTGTATATCAATGTATAGCCATGTCTAGCCATGTATAGCCATGTCTAGCCATGTATAGCCATGTATAGCTGTGTATAGCGATGTATAGTTGTGTATAGCTGTGTATAGCAATGTATAGCCATGGATAGTCATGTATAGCCATGTATAGCCATGTATAGCTGTGTATAGCTGTGTATAGCCATGTATAGCTGTGTATATCAAATGTATAGCCATGTATAGCCATGTACAGCCATGTATAGCCATGTATAGCCATGTATAGCCATGTATAGCCATGTATAGCCATGTATAGCTGTGTATAGCTGTGTATAGCTATGTATGGCTATGTATATCGTTGTATAGCCATGTATAGCTGTGTATAGCTGTGTATAGTTATGTAAAGCCATGTATGGCTGTGTATAGCCATGTATAGCTGTGTATAGCTTTGTATAGCTGTGTATATCAATGTATACCCATGTATAGCCATGTATAGCCATGTATAGCCATGTATAGCTGTGTATAGCTGTGTATAGCTATGTATGGCTATGTATATCTGTGTATAGCCATGTATAGCTGTGTGTAGCTGTGTATAGCTATGTACAGCCATGTATAGCCATGTGTGGCTGTGTATAGCCATGTATAGACATGTATAGCTGTGTATAGCTGTGTATAGCTGTGTATATCAATGTATAGCCATGTATAGCCATGTATAGCCATGTATAGCCATGTATAGCTGTTTATAGCCATGTATAGCTGTGTATAGCTGTGTATAGCAATGTATGGCTATGTATATCTGTGAATAGCCATGTATAGCTGCTTATAGCTGTGTATAGTTATGTACAGCAATGTATAGCCATGTATGGCTGTGTATAGCCATGTATAGCTATGTATAGCTGTGTATAGCTGTGTATAGCTATGTATGGCTATGTATATCTGTGTATAGCCATGTATAGCTGTGTATAGCTGTGTATAGTCATGTAGAGCCATGTATAGCCATGTATAGCCATGTATAGCCATGTATAGCTGATATAGCTGTGTATATCAATGTATAGCTATGTACAGCCATGTATACCCATGTATAGCTGTGTATAGCCATGCATAGTTGTGTATAGCTGTGTAAAGCTATGTATGGCTATGTATATCTGTCTATAGCCATGTATAGCTGTGTATAGCCATGTATAGCCATGTATAGCTGTGTATGTCTGTGTATAGCCATGTATTGCTGTGTATAGCCATGTATAGCTATGTATAGCTGTGTATAGCCATGTATAGCTATGTATAGCCGTGTATAGCTGTGTATAGCTATATATGTCTATGTATGGCTATGTATACCTGTGTATAGCCATGTATAGCTGTGTATAGCCATGTATAGCTATGTATAGCTGTGTATAGCTGTGTATAGCCATGTATAGCTGTGTATAGCCATGTATAGCTATGTATAGCTGTGTATAGCCGTGTATAGCTGTGTATAGCTATGTATGTCTATGTATGGGTATGTATACCTGTGTATAGCCATGTATAGCTGTGTATAGCCATGTATAGCTATGTATAGCTGTGTATAGCTGTGTATAGCCATGTATAGCTGTGTATAGCCATGTATAGCTATGTATAGCTGTGTATAGCTGTGTATAGCTATATATGTCTATGTACATCTGTGTATAGCCATGTATAGCTATGTATAGCCATGTATAGCTATGTATAGCTGTGTATAGCTGTGTATAGCTATGTATGGCTATGTATATCTGTGTATAGCCATGTATAGCTGTGTATAGCTGTGTATAGTCATGTAGAGCCATGTATAGCCATGTATAGCCATGTATAGCCATGTATAGTCATGTATAGCTGATATAGCTGTGTATATCAATGTATAGCCATGTACAGCCATGTATATCCATGTATAGCTGTGTATAGCCATGCATAGCTGTGTATAGCTGTGTAAAGCTATGTATGGCTATGTATATCTGTGTATAGCCATGTATAGCTGTGTATAGCCATGTATAGCCATGTATAGCTGTGTATGTCTGTGTATAGCCATGTATAGCTGTGTATAGCCATGTATAGCTATGTATAGCTGTGTATAGTCATGTATAGCTATGTATAACCGTGTATAGCTGTGTATAGCTATATATGTCTATGTATGGCTATGTATACCTGTGTATAGCCATGTATAGCTGTGTATAGCCATGTATAGCTATGTATAGCTGTGTATAGCTGTGTATAGCCATGTATAGCTGTGTATAGCCATGTATAGCTATGTATATCTGTGTATAGCCGTGTATAGCTGTGTATAGCTATGTATGTCTATGTATGGGTATGTATACCTGTGTATAGCCATGTATAGCTGTGTATAGCCATGTATAGATATGTATAGCTGTGTATAGCTGTGTATAGCCATGTATAGCTGTGTATAGCCATGTATAGCTATGTATAGCTGTGTATAGCTGTGTATAGCTATATATGTCTATGTACATCTGTGTATAGCCATGTATAGCTATGTATAGCCATGTATAGCTATGTATAGCTGTGTATAGCTATGTATATTGCTTCCTATGTTTATGCCTATATTGGATTAAGTCAAACCACTATATGATAGTTACACCACGTATCTACGTGCAGCTGCCATTACGACGCTGACCATGCACTGGTGGTGGCCTGCAGGCTCACTGACATCAAGGATTTGCGCAAAGCTATCAAAGAGCTCAGAAACGTTACTTCATTGTAAGTTAAGTTATGTTCAGTGTTCATCTTTAAAGGTTTTAAAAAACCCGTTTGAAGATTCTGTTTCCTCGTGTTTTCTTTACTGACTTGAGAAAGTGGTCAATCGGGATATTCAGCGCCACAAATTTCGTTCAAAAATACCCTACTTATCGATTTTTTTTCACTCTCTTTTACCGGTGTTGGCAATCTCGACGAAACACACTCTTTTGAACGATATAATTATTACTCGTGATTATGGAATGATTTTTTTTTGTAACCATCTTAGATGTATATTGTCTCATTCTTTATTTTTCAAGGGATTTGTCTCAATCTTCAATAAGTGGAATTCCTGAGAAAGTTTTCGAAAACTTCAGCAACCTTATCAACCTGTAAGTTTCTCCATTTACAGTTTATCTCCCTACGAATAACATGTACAATCCTGAACAGATTAATTTTGCTTCAGTTTTTGTGAAAAAATGAACAAACAAGCATGGTCACTTTAATGTAACGCCCACCGACTTGGATTGAATGGTCAGACGGATGAAAACGAATATCAGGATGAGAGGCTGAAAAATCCGTTTTAATGCTGTTCCAATACATCACAACAAAAAGGGTAAGCTACAGATGGTTGTAACAAGTTACAGTGAACCAGGGATAGCGTGAGATCGGGAGTCGCATGTCTCAGGTCTTGGATCACGCTAACTCGTGGACGGGCCTCGTGGCCATCCACAGAGCGAAGGTAGCCCTAGGGACGAGGTTGGGGATCACTAGTCACGTGATCGGTAGATTCAGCCTTGTACCCCAGCTTTGCCTTCCCACTTACTCGACTTGGTAATATAGGTAAAAGGCAAAGTCGCACACGAGCCAAGGAAGCCCACATGGC
This sequence comes from Siderastrea siderea, assembly GCA_964030785.1. Lineage (NCBI taxonomy): Eukaryota > Metazoa > Cnidaria > Anthozoa > Scleractinia > Rhizangiidae > Siderastrea > Siderastrea siderea. The sequence goes on along the minus strand of OZ034977.1, from coordinate 11,219,244 downwards.
CGGAGCTTAACACGGTTTCTCTAGCATGGAGAAGCTGAGTGTATTGCTACTCCCCCCCCCCCCCCTGGATGGGATGCTGGTCCATCGCAGGATTACCTCTAGCAGTTTTTTTTCACCGATACCCATTTATACACATGGGGGGAGAGAGACAATGTTCCCGCGACTTTGTGATATACCACGGGAAAACTTGTCTCACGACAAGTAACTCGTTCTCGGGCTCTTCCGCACTCTTACACTTTCCCACATGGAATAGGCTGCGGTAGACTGACTCTCAAACGGTCCCAGGTCGCGTGCTTTAACTATAAAAATGAGGCTACAGGATCTGGATTAGTATTTTATTTAGGAATCAGAGAACGGACTTTACATTTTCTGTAAGAACGGGAGCCCATTCCTCGTAACTCCAGATAACTTACGGGACCCGATTAGTATTTTTACAAATCCGCTTTCTTATCGGTTAGTGGTAATTGTCGGTGCAAACGTGCCAGCTTGTTTCATAAAATTATCATGAAGCATTTGGGACGAGAATTTGGAACAACAATTAATAATGGGCTCAGTGATGGAATTGACCCTCGGATGTACAAGCAAAGTCACACCCGCACCGTGGTACAATGGGGGGAGGGGGGTTGATGACCCCCCCCCCACCCCTTTGGTTTTCGTTATGCTATAGTATTTCGAAAAGATCTCACCTTTAGTAGAAAGCCTGTGATGTGCTCTACAAGATGAGGTACAGATTATGGGTTGTCACGTTGCTGGGGACTTGTGACGTATCCAAGATGGCCGCCATTTTGAGCGCCATCTTGGATTTTAACGAAAACTAGAAATTGTCAAAAAACGTTAAAAATTGGAAGTTTTTGATGCTGGACATGCATAATGTGACATAATTAAACTTTTTGCTGCTTTTTGTTGACATTTTTGTATTTTTCACCTAAAAGGGGTAAAAAACACCCATTTTTCCTCAAAAATGGTTGACAACCTGCTACTTATGACGTCATATGTCGTAACCATAGCAAGTGATTCTCACCAAATTTTGTCAAAATGTGTCTTAGGGATATGCGCACAGCTACTGAGAACGGTAGATCTTGATGTTAATTCGTCTTGGAAAAATTTTAGGAAAACCTTACGGGGGTGGGATCCACCCTTACTTGTACGCCCGAGGGTTAATATCACGAGCTCTGATCTTGTTTTGTTATATTCGTTTGCCCACCTAACTCATCATGTTTTTTTTCTTTTTTCCTCCAGGTCTCTGTCGTCAACAACTGCAAACTGCTTATCACCAGAAGTGTTCTACGGACTCAACCGCCTACAAAATTTGTTAGTATCTAAAACATGTTTACACCTCGCTTTTCGCTTGTTTATCTTTCGTATTTGTATTTGTTGTTGTTGTTGTTGTTGTTTTCTTGTGAAAATTTCATGGCATGAAAGTTGAAAGAAAAAATTTCGTTTGTGCCATCGGGTAATCATCTTTAATAAACTTCTCTAATCTTAGCCCAAGGTTTAAGATTTTGCAGCCTATGTTAGACTAAACAAAAGCGAAGAACACATCCTTTTTGAAAGTTACATGGCTTTGTAGATTACATAGAGGAGCAAACCCAAAATCTCTCCGGATAATAACAGCGTTCAAAAAACCAGGGCTTTCCAATCTTAATAGTTCTAACTGTTTTTCTTTCATTTTCTTTTCTCCCGCAATTCTTGCAAACAGAAATTTCCAACCGAACAAATTCAACAAGCCGCCGATCTTTCAATGGGACGGAAACTTCTCCTCGATCCTCAAACTACACATGCTTCACACCATCAGAGGTGTCGCTTGTGATATATACGGCGGGCACAGGAACTGTGAATGCTCCTCATGTGACCTAGTGAAGAACATAAGCGACCCTCACCTCCAAGACCTCGCACATGATGAACCTTATGTAGGAAGGTTCACTCGCTGCATTGAAACTTCTTATACGACAAGTGCCTCGATAACTTCACTTGCGCGGCACGGCGTTCGTCAGTTCTGCTCTGATAGATCGCTTGAATGCGGTGTTTGGCTAAGATACAGCAAAAATCCCTGTTTCGAACTCTTGAAAGTTGTTCTCAACATCGAGTATGCCTTTGGAATGGCTGCCATCATTCTCAATGGCTCAGTCATCGTCATTGTTATTTCCAAAAGTCCATTGCGAAAAATTGTTTCCATGCTTTTCACAGCTAATATGCGTTGGGGGACTTCTTTGTCGGAGTGAATGCAATTTTTATCACTTTGTTTTGCAAAATGCGATCTTTAACGAATTTCACGATCGTAGGAAGGAATGGTGTACGACTAGAGGCTTGCTGTCGCCTTTAGGAAACACGCTTGGAACGTGGACTTCTGCGTTTCTCACAACCGAAAGATTTGTGGCTGTCAAGTATGCAATGAACCCCCAAATAAGAATCCGCAACAAACTGGCGTTCACACTAATTCTGGTCAGCTGGATAATCGCCTTAGCCTCTACAGTCATACCGATGCTAGAACCACAGGGATATCTTTATCACAAAAACGACCTCTGTATGCCGTTTAACATTCAGAATTCAAACGTTGTCATGTTTGTTTACACCAGTTTATTCACTCTGCCCTGCATAGTGATCAACATTGTCACGATTCCTTTGTACCTGGTAATTTTTCGCATCGTGAAAACTTCGTCGAATCAAGTGGGTGTGTGCAGGGAAGGAAAGGTAGCGAAAAAGATTGCTCCCCTCGTTATCAGCAATACAATGTTCTTTATTCTTCCATTGATTTTGTTCGGCGTTTTTGTAATACTGCTGAACGTGAACGGGAAAATTTGGGGAAGTTATGCCGAGTATTTCCTATCTGGACCTGTGATGCTATTTTCTTTTAATACTAACGCAGTCTTAAATCCGTTATTGTACTCGTTCAGAAATCCTAGGTTTCAGCAGGCACTAAAAGATTTTATCAGGAAAGCAGGACCACGAAGCAACCGACTTTCGCATGCGTCAAGCCAGCAAGGTACCAGTTCTCTTCACACACAATGTCGCAAGCAAAGCCTTCAGGCCTCTCGGTCAGCGGTAGGTAGCCAGGATAGAACTGCTGCTAAGGAGAGCCCTAGGGCAAAGTGCTCAATGGACTAGGGGCCGTGTGTGATTTGGACCGAAGACTCATGGAGCAACACACTTGTAAGTTACAGAAGATGACAATAAACTCTCAACTTCCCACACAAAATGTTTATTTCAATTTGATTCCTCTTTTGATGATTAGTCTAACTCCCACAAACATATTAACCCTTTAAGCCCTAATACCAATATGCATATTCTTAGTGTTCTCTGGATATTTCTTATCGTAATAGTTGGGATAATTTGCAAAAATATGAAGACATTGCCTGTTTGGTGATCATTTTCTTTATTCTCGTAACCTGTATGCTTGATTAATTAGGGATATTGTAAGGAGAAATTAGATGCTTGTCACTATTGGGGCTTAAAGGGTTAACGCTTTTTTAGTCACTGCTGTGAAAAGGTCTGTTCGAATTGTATTACAGAGTACGTACAGAAAAGAATATGTTAAAGTTCATTTGAATGAAAAAATTCCATTTCTTTCTAAGTGAGACGTGTCTAGTTAATTTTAAACTGAGCTTAGCAAAAAATAATTAAACGAAAAACATTGTTGTTTCCCACTCTCTCGAGCTCACAGCTCATGAAAAAACACCCAACACCTCTACCATTATTACCTCTATAGATTACGAATTCAGTTTAATCTGAAACGCTGTGGATTGTCTGAAATTATACGGCTGTTAATAAAATTGTTTTCTGTAAAGATTTTTTGCGCCAAAAAAAAACCGGAAAGTAAATTCGACTTTGCAGGCTTTTCTGGTTTAATTTTTCAAATGTTCATGGAACCATCGAGCCATCTTGAGAATCCTGTCGCACTCTACCCTCACTAGGCTGCTTAGATCAATACACGGGGACCATAACAACCTGAAAATGATGAGAGAAAATAGAGAAACTAATTACTAATTAAGGAACGTCCAGAATGGTTACAAAGTTTTCTGAAACAGATTATCCTTTTCTGAATTATTGGGAACGGTACAAACTTTGTACCGCTAATTGTTAACCTCAAACTATTCATAAAAATTTAATTACCTCTGAAAAACACGTGGTTACACACAATTTTTCTTCTTGGATCGATTCCGATAGCCCTTGCTAAGATTTGCTTTCCCCGCTAGTCATAAATGGTGCAAAAATACCTCCGCACTAGAAGGCACCGTTCTTAAATAGAAATTCTCAAACACATTACTAATTCATAAAGAGACAAGAAAGCCCAATGGCCATTTTAACCGGCGTTCTGACCCTCCCTACCCCCAGGTTTCACAAATGTTAGCACGACCCTGTATTTATACGAACCGGCGTGATGAAAAGTGTGATTGTGTGACACATAATAGTTTGAATATGGCGTTACTGGATGACGTAATGTTTAAAGTCTGATGACTCAGCATATCTTTCTTATCGCTTTTATTTCTGCTGAAAAACGCAAATTCACTCAAACGTTGAATGTCGGTATAAATTTGCTCACAACTGAGGATGCTTACAAAGGGATGACGAAATTTTTACTGTTGTGCCTAGACCGTGAATACAAACAATGAACCTAGCAGTAGAATCAAAATATAACGCTTGATAAACACGAGCTCGAGCAGTTCGTCAGAGTCTGGGGCACGTTAAGGCATATCTCATGACGTGATGTTTAAATCTGGTTTGCAAACCCGGAAATCCCCATGCAAAGTAAACAAGTTGACTCGGAACAGCTACGTACCAGACTATGCACTTACAAAATTACCTCAAACCCAACCAACACCACACGAACTAACTTAAAGACTCGTAACAGCTACCTTATTAATTGATCTCCTTATTAATGACCGATTCCTTCGTCTTTATGCAATTAAAATCAACTTCTCGCTTCAAATAAACACCCATCTCTTTCCCTTCTCAAGAACTATGATGTGTCGATGGTGCAATCCACTAATTGCATCATCATACTAGTGCCAATCCCTTCTCTTCCTAAGCCACCTTTCCTTACCGCGCTAGTAAGTTGCAAACACAGCTGTCATTTCTCTCCTCTGCGAAATACAGGTTACCCAATAAGAAAACTTACAATCCACTTCAGAAACCGTCCCCTCATAAAACGCCAAGGGAAACTGCCTCTCATGCATCACAATATTACACCGCTGCTATACAAAACGCAACTTTCAAACAAATCCCATTCACAGAAGCGTGATGTGTTCCTCACGTTCACAAATCCTTCCACTCCCACATTTTTATATCCCTCAAAATGTCAAAACCCATAACAAAACTTCTGCGCTAAAAAAATTTTCACCATAACGACTAACTAGATCTGACAACACCACCAATTTCGCATGCAATCCTATTAGCTGCTTTACTCAGTTGCGCATGCGTTATACAAGACAAATACGGAAACCCCAAACTTAACAACCCTTCGCTGTTCATATCTTAAATACTGTAAATTAAAAGACAAGAGCGCACGAAGGTAACATTCAGCAGACTAATATGCTCATGCGTCTTATATAAGACAGTACCGCTCTTGGGTACCCTTACACAAGCTTTACAGCACTTTGTTCGTATGTTAAGCCAACTGACGCCAAAAAAAACCGTGCCAATTTTATAAATCGTTTGCATAAAACGTTGGCTGAAGACAGGAAGCGGTAACCTTTTGTTGTCGTTAAAGCATCCACAGCACCACTTCCGGTCTTTCAGAGCCTTCAAGTTCACATCAGTTCAAAAGTTTACGAGCGTGAAAACGATACAGAAAATGAAGGCGACAGAAACTTTATTTTGAGCACATACTTCATGTAGAAAGCTTAAGTTTTCCGAAATGGCGTTAAGTTTTGCGGTTAAAGTGAATCTTTCCCCATTTTTCTTTACTTTTCTTTACAAAATTATGGCGGGCACTGCGCACGCGTTGTACGTTTGACCACTGTGACGTCTGAATAAGGCCTTGGTCGAACGGATTGAACATCTTCCAACATTGTTAAATACAACTTTGCTATGCGAATGTTTGGTGACGAGAAAACTTTGTTCTACACCACTGAACATCAATGAACATCATTTAACATTGTTTAACATTATTAAATGAGGTCAGGCCAAACCGGAGTTGGATGGAAATGTCGAATCCGTTTGGCTGCGGCCAACCGCGTCAATAAAACTTGGTTAACTGAATCCCTGCGAGCGTTGATTGCAAACTTCTTCACAGATAATCCGTTTCAAGCCAGCCATGTGCAGAGATGTCGCGCTCAGCCAATCGTGTTGCTTGTCAGTTGCTTCTTTCTTGGTTCATGGACGTTACATGAAAATGGTCTTTTTTACACAAGGTGGCACCCCTTGAAAAATGGCGCCAAAAACGTTTTGACGCGAAAAAGAGTTATCCCGCGTGTCATTCTGCCCCTCGTGCCACATACCATTCCATAAAGTCATCCCGCGGGACATCCCACCTTTCGATGTCACCGACACAACACAATACTCATTCCATGAGCTGCCGCACAACCACGGAAAGCAAGGTGTGCGTGTGACGATTACGTGAAAAGTTTACAATATTCTACACTGGATTAAAAACTGTTTTATTGCTGTATGCAGGAACAGATTTATCAATTAACAAATATTTCCACCCACTTACTGAATTAAAAAATTGAAGTCGATTTAGTTGCTTCTCTTCTTCGAATCAAAACCATGCACCATAGCCGCACGTCACGTCTTAAAAATCTGGGTCGGCAAATGTTTCTCGTGATGCTCATTCGCCCTTGGAAGAAGTGTTTATATCGGACAAAACTATAAAAATATTTGCATTTCCCCAATTCTTCCATGAGTAGACCTTGGTTCCTAAAGTGCAAACTACATTCCCACTCTCTTCTTACCTCACTTCAGTTCCTTGCGCCTTTAACACTTTGTAGAAATTCTTTCCTTGACTTGGCGGAACTGCATGATGTTCTTCTCCCACCTCAATTAAAGTAGGAGTCTTAACCTGTGAGACATGGTAATGATAACAACAGTAACCACCACCACCATCATTATCACCATCATCTCATCATCACCATCATCATCATCGTCATCATCATCATCATCATCATCATCATCATCATAACTTCACTTAAGTGTAGAAGTATTTAGCATGTGAGTGCTAATTGGGGACACAAGCGAGGCTGACGATTTGAACACGTGACTACCATGGAACAAATCCAAGTGGTCAGAGAGGAAAACTTGAACCAGAGACCTCTGGATAGTGCAAGTCCAGCGCCCTTACCACTTGGCCTCGCCGCGGCCTTTTATAACAGCGGAAACAAGAGATCAAGTTTAACCAAGAGACTAAGTTTAACGCATTTACTCAACTTGCTTTTTTTTTGGCAATTGTGGCAAATAAATGTTGTTTGGTCGTTTTTGTCCTGGCTGTAACCTCTCCATAATCGTCTGGAGAAAACGAACAGACAACATTCAGGAACTTTCAGAAAGAAGGATTGCAGGTGTTAAGGGGCCATCTCAGTTCGCCTATTTGCATCTGACGGAGCGCTTTGGTAAAACAAAGAATACCACAATAGGCTATTTTAGTAGCACGCAAATAAGTAGTTCTGAGTCCAATAATTATCCCAAATATTAATTCTGAGGAGAGGAGAGTCTCCACAGGTTTTATTCTCGGATTTATGCCACTCCCCTTTACAGGGATTGTTCTCTCACCACAAGACACATAAACAATCAATCTGGAAAAGCAATCTAGTGACTTTCTTACCTTCTTCACGTGACTCATCGGTGACTTTTCCAGCTTTTCGGCTAACATTTGAGGGGTCGGTGCCATATCATTACGAAACTCATATCCAGCTTGGAAATATAAGCTAAGAGATCAAAATATAAAATAATAAAATACGGCTCGAAGCATACCGTGACCAATAGACACGGAGTAGTAAGTATTCGACATCATCAACGTAAGTTTCGACTGGTCAGGGTGGAAACTTCCTGTTTGATGGTCGATTTCGAGAGCAGATTTCGATGAGCCGCCACCTTGAATAATAGAAATAATAGAACAACACATGGCGTGACTCCCACTCTTGCCCCCTCCCCCCCCCCCCTCACCCGCTAACTTAGCAGCTCCACCAACAAAGACAAAAAAGTAAGGGACTGTGAAAAGTCGAAACTGAAGTTGACAACATTTTTCAACGTGGAATGTTAACCTTACCCATCATGGACTTCCGATATTTCTTCCATGTCTATAAACCGAGAAACAAGAAAAGTTCATGAGTGTATACATGATGATGATGATGACGACGATGACGACGATGATGATGATGATGATGATGATGATGATGATGAACACAGAGCCAGCAGCAGTGACCTGGATAAGCTGATCACGAAGGTACTTAATAAATAGGAACAAGATAACACACCATAGCATTTTTTAGACCGTAATCACAAACCCTGGAACTTAATTGGTTGTCTACGCGCGCGTAACGGGTCCATAGTTTTCCGATCGGGACAGGGCTGGACCGTAGGTAATCTGCGTGACAACTGAAGTAAAATCACTTTCTCAAGCGCAACGAAACATTGGGGTTCTTCCCCCCTTAAAATGGGCGTTTCGCTTACCACACCGTTGTAAACGGCCTATTTGTTGTCCAAAAAGGGGAGTATTAACGATCTGGTGACAAAACTTTTCTGTTTGCTGTCCTTCGAAGTTGTAGTTTTCGATCCTGAAGTGTTGAAGCGCCATTTAACTTACCACGGCTTAACTGCAAACCATTCTTTTGATTTCCGTTTCTCGGTTATACTTCGACCCTTTTCCTGGAGTTTTCTCTCCTAATCATGTTCCATTTAGCTTCATTTCAGACATTGTGATTCTTAGCTAAAATATTCAAACATACCTAGCAGTGTTCTTTGACATGAACTACTGGCGACAAGTTTTTCTTGCACGCCGGTGGTTTTTTCAGAGCATTGATTTGCGAAAATCTTAACCGAGAACAAACGCAAATGCTCAAAATACTGAAATATGAAGGCAGAGAATAACAAATATGAGTACTTTCCACTGAAAGTCGGGTAGAACCGAACTTAAACTTTTCATTCATTTCGAACAGGACAAAGCCTACGAAAACAACTATTCGCCTGTTTGTGAGAATTTTTCAAAGATCATTGTTTAGTTTTAAAATTTCTACATGCTTGCTATAAAATGTCGCAGATTGTTCTCTTGATACATTTTGTGTTCGCTTTTATCGTTACTCTATCTTTTTTCCCTAAGGTTTGCGAAGGGTTTTTTTTTAATTAGCTTAGTTTATAGTTAAACTTTGATCATGCGCGGTAGCACGAGTATAGAGAGATTGTTTACAAACCAATTTTCTATCCAATTTGTCTCGTTCATCTTCAAATAAGCAGAAAAAACTAAACAAGTTATTCACCGGCCTAGGTCAGTCCGTATAGGGAAAAATCACTCTTTGAGTACGGCCCATTAGGCCGCATATTCAAGATCTCAACCTCTGTTTTTCCCTATACGGATTTCCCGGCCGGTGAATAACACATATAAAGAAATTACTCATTTTGGTACATACCTACATACAGACAAATCAAAAACAGGAAATTCACAGAAAACCGATGAGAATTACTTACCAGCATAATTTATCGCAGGATTTTTCAAAAAAGCTGCCCTGTAGAAATCCTCAAAAAGGAAAACAAAGGATCGCTATGAGCTAAGTTCTAGGCAACCGCACTTTACCCACCAATATACACACAACTGAAAAACATTATTCCGGATTGGAGAACTGCATGGATAAAGCTGTAGTTGCGTGTTGGTTTGTTTGTTTCATTGTGAGAAAACGGGACAGTCAGACCTTTCAATGTGTAGTCAATTATTCGCCAAGAAGCAACCTTCATCGGCGCACAGCTCTCTAAAGGCTAACACTAAGTGGCAGCCACACACTAACACTGCATTTTTTCAATGAACATCGACTGCCCTAAGCAGGTGCCTCTCCTAAGAGAATGATTGAATGTAGTCCCATGGAGTTCTAATTACAGGTGATTCAGTCGGTTTTGGATTTAAGGTAATCAAACACAATAAACACTGACAGTGGCGGATCCAGGATTTTTTAAAGGGGGTGGCTGACCTGACAGAACCATATCGGAACATTCAAAGACAAAATCGCCTTAGTGATAGCTCTGTTCCCTTCCATAATTTCAAGCTTAAACGACCCAAAGAGTGGGGTGGCTAGCCACCCAATCTACCCCTCCCCCTTTCCCTGGATCCGCACCTGTACTGTAAAACGCACACACAAAGAAAAAACGTTCATAAAACACTTGGAACTGAAGTAAACAGCAATGGAAACAAGAGCGACAAACACGTCAGTCTCACCGGATGTTGGCCAATGAGATGTGCGGCTATGAATCCCCCGTGGGAGCCTCCGGTAACAAAAACGTTTGAACTGTCCACTTCACCACGTGCTAAGACTGTAGTAGCAGCACGCTAAAAATAAAAAGACGATCAAGGGGGCCCAAAACTAACATGCCGCCAGAGGTTAATTATTAGCCGCTCTACCCAACGCTCTTACTTGTCGGCGACCAAGAAACCTCTCGTCACCGGGTAGTATTTCGCACGGCATGTTCGTTAGTCCAACTTCACTACCTGTAATTACCTTTGCAGCATTTGTACTTGCACCTAGACTAAGCACACGCATTGCATAAAATGCATACTTTGCATACGTTGCATACCAATGCGTGTAATGCAAGTACGATCTCTGGCAAGCAATAGTTTTTCTCTTTTTTATTTCCTCAAAATGGGTAACTTGATTTAACAATTTTAAAATTAACGATGTTACGTAATTATTCATAGAAAGTGCTTGAAAGAATGGTTCGGGAAAGGTTTCATGTACACAAAATATCGTTATAGCTATTGGCATCCTGTTTATCCTGTTTTATTATTTATGGTTAAAATTTATTACATTTATGGTGAGTCGGACTATTACATATATGGTTAAAAAGATTATCACATTTATAGTTAGTCACTAATTACAGCTATGGTTGATCGTTATTACATTTATGGTCGGTATTACATTTATGGTTAATTTTTATTACATTTATTGTTGTTATTACGTTTATGGGTGATACACCCGGAAACCTGAGCAGCACGGGTTTTGCTGTCTGTTTTAACGGACAATCTCAGCCCTGTTACCGAAATGAAACGAGGTGACGCGATTACACGAACAAGTATGGCGCACTGAACGGTACACCACTCACTCTTCTTGTTGCTGTGAAATTAAAAGCCGTAGCAACCCATTACAGGCTGTCCTTTCGAAGAAAAGCATATGCAGTACTACTATGTAAAAAATTTGTTAAGGAGCCGGGCTGGGGTTTTCATACGGGGAAATTTCCAGCCTGATTATGTTCGCGAACTCACCAATAGGTACCGACATCTTCGTTAACGAGCAAGCCAGCCTTCTCGTAAGAATACATCGAATTTTTTTTTACAATGAAAATAGGGGTGAGGCGAGATATCTGTAACCGGGCTTACCCGGTTAAACGGGCTTACATGACCCCGCAATTAAGTTGGTAAAAAGCCTAAGGTCCAACACAAATATATTTAACTGAAAAATAAAAGATCATACCTGAACGTCTTGCACATCCTGAGTTCCAATGTTAATGGGCAGGGAATGGAGGGCAGCTTGGCCAAACCCCAGGGATCCCCTGTAGTTAACTAGGGAATCACAAATTAAACAATTAATGGGAAAATGTAAGTGCTGACGACTGATTGACGTAGAAACGAGCTAGTCAGAAATTGATACAACCTAAGAACAGTCCTTAGTCTTCGGGTCATCTTCGGAAATCTTTGCTAACCATCGGGTCATCTTCGGAAATCTTCTGAAGCCTTCGAGCCATCTTCAGAAATCTTCAAAAGACTTCAAAAGACTACCCGAGTCGGGTAGTCTAAAAATATCCCAACTTGAGAATACGACGTTTCACAGACGCAGTATGGAAATTACGTATATACATGCTCCGGGTATAGTAATGGGCTCCTGACACTGATCGTACAGAGAGTCACTGTACCCCTGAGATCTTTCGATCGTTCTTTTCGGGGGTTGCTCTCAAGTAAAGTCAAATTTGATCGCTACTTTCGGAGAGTGACTTCTTTGGGGAGGTCTTTACTTTCGAAACTAACGGTAGTCTACGAAGCGGGGATCTATGAACAGGAAAAACAACTTGCCTACGATGGTAACATACAGGAAGGTTTTAAGCGCAGACTTTGCGAGGGTGGGGATTGAGGGAGTTTTAGGCCCCGGGGTCACTACCTGTAAATGAGTGCTATCATGAACGTTTATTTAACGTGAAAGTACGTAGATATCAATAAAAGTAAACTTACCAACGAGGATTGCAAATCCAAGTTTACAAAACAAGGGAATAAGTAGGGAAAATTCTGGCGCATAGGTTGCGTGAGGACCTCCATGAGGAAAAACAATCAGTGATGGCTTGGTATCGCCTACAGTCACAGGCTTCACAAAGACGGCTTCATACTCATCTTTATAATCTGTAGTAAGGATACAGAACGCAATTCAATCTGCACTAGGCAAGCACCTTTATCGAACAAACCAGAACAAACGAATGTGTGCATAGGTAAACCCCGGGGGGGGGGGGGGGACTCCCATATGAAAGTGACGGGGATGCTCGTCGGACAATTAGAATTAAACCCCTAAAGGAGACCATTCTGGGCGTGGCTCAGGCGTTCATTGACCCCTAAACGAGACCATGTTAAAACAGACAACCCAAATAAGAGCTTCAGTGATTTTGAATGCGCTAAAGATTGACGATAAAGATTGACGTCGTTTGTTTTTTTCATATAAATATTTCTTTACGCACACCCTAAGCGATACCTGAATGGGTAAAAATATTGGCTTTCCTTCCTAAAAACCCTAAGCGAGACCAAAATCTGCAATTTGCAACCCTAAGCGAGACGACGAGCATCCCTGTCACTTTCATATGGGAGTCCCCCCCCCCCCCCCCGGGAGGTAAACACTGAATCATCTAATGAGATTCCAACATTTGAGTCTGCGGAAGAAATCCTAAAACGTTCAGTACCATTCAAACAAAAGCCATAAAGCGGTATTTCTTGTGGTGTTGCTTATTATTCTGATCAAGGTAACTGTAACTTTTGAGTGTGTGGATGACATCCTAAAGTGTGACCATTCAAACGAAAGTCATCGAGCAGTACTTTTTGTGGTGCTGTTTATTATGCTGTATGAGGTGATTTCAACTTGAGTCTGTGGACAAAATCCACCTTAATTGTGTGATCCTTCAAATGAAAGCCATCGAACAGCAATTCTTTGGTGCTGATTATTATGCAGACTCTTAAGGATTCTATCCTTTTGAGCCTGTGGGTAAAATTCTCAAGTGTGATCATTCAAATAAAAGCTATCGAGCAATAACATAACTTCTGCGGTGCTTTTTAGCATTCTGAACAAACCGATTTTTGTTTTTGAGCCTGTAGAGGAAATCTTAAAAAGTGTGACCATTCAAATGAAAGCTACTTAGCAGTACTTCCCCGTGGTGCTGTTTATTATACTGCACAATCCGGTTTTAACTTTTGAGCCTGTGGTGAAATCATAAAGTGTGATTATTCAAATGAGAGCTGCTGAGCAGCACTTCACTATATTACTGTTGGCTTACGAAGATTCCACGCATACTTGTATTTTGAGAACAATTTCCACAACTTTTAGGGAAACTTTGCGCGCCGTGCCTACGTTTGCTGTGAACTACATCGTGAAACAAACGACAATACGCCATTACTGACCTGAGTTCTCGCTGGGTACAAATGACAACACCTCCCAAGTGATCTCTTTCTCTAGGCTCTCATCGTAGGAGTAAGCTATAAAAGTGTACAACCGTGAAAAAAATGTATTCCCAAGTGTTGTTTCCTGCTCTGGAATAATAATATGAAATGTGTTTCTAAACACACAGCTAAACTTAGACCGAGACACGATAGAGAATGTCGTGTCACTCATATGATGTCACTCCCAAGACCATTCACCCGGAACCTCCTAGCCCCCTAATGTTAAGACATCTCGTCTCTAAACAAAGGAAAACGAAACGCAGAATATTTTCATTAGTACATACCAAACCAGTATATAGTGTTTTTCATGCGCTCTGTTTGGCTACTCAAACTTGGGATAGTATCAGCTGTTCACCTTAAGGCATTTTCGCGCGCCAAATTTCCCTCATTTCTTGGAAAAAAGGAACTATTTGGGGCTGGCTATCTACTGGTTTGGTATAATACTAAAACAATTATTCACCTCATTGTCGGTGAAGAGTGGTAGATATTTACAACTGGCCATCACTATTCATCTCCACTTCGGTGAATAAGTGTTAAATTTTGTTATTTAACAGTTACTCCAAGAGCTCGAGTTGGATGTGAGGTAGAAATACAGAATTTGCAAAACAATAAACACAAAAACTCAAAACAATGAACAGGGGAAAACAATGCCCTAACGTACAATAAAGAATACAAAACAGTAGTTGTCTTGCAAATTCTGTGTCTTCTACCCGAAGTAAGACCCCAGAGCCGGTTCTGATTACCTTATATCCACCAAGTGAGAGTTCAATATGTATATTTTAATTCTCAAATTCGGTCCGGTTTTAATTGCCGAATTTTATTTGAACTGAAAAAAAAAATTGTAAAACAACTGGAAAGAATTTAATAATCAGGGGTTAAGCACAAACCGAATGTACCAGTTAGGCATAGGTAGTCCTCTACAATATGAAGGGTACAACACAAACAATGGTACTACAAATGATTTGCATTCAGTAGATTGTATGGACGACACCAAACTTAACTTGGCGATCTTAACGCCATTCTTACCTACGGGTGTCCAAGACAGGCCAGACTCGGGGATGACAGCTTGTAAGGCTGCCATCATCTGAAGAGAAAACGATTTCAGTTTTAATATAAGTGTTTATTAAACGTTTCTTAGTATGTTTTTGCGGTGCAATATTTGGCGAGATGAAAAGACAGCCACTTCATGTGGAGACCGAAATGGAATGACAGGATGTTGGTGTTTTTGAACGAAGGAGAAATCCAAGGAAAACTGGAGAACCCTGAGAGACTGGCAAAAAAAAAACTGGAGAAACAACGAAAAACTAGGAAATCTGGAGAACCAAAGAAAAATGGAGAAACCCAGAGAATCCGGGAATTCAAAACTAGAGAAAACTAAGTAGCCCAGGCAAACTGAAGAAAACCGGAAAACTCAGAAGACCCGAAGAAAGGGATAGAACCCAGGATAACTGGAAAAATCCAGAGACCCAGGGAAACTACAGAAAACTCGTGACCCAGGAAAACTGCGGAAAACTCGTGAACCCAGGAAAACTACAAAGAACTCGTGAGCCCAGGAAAACTAGAGAAAACTATTAAAATAACCGAGGAAAACTAGAGAAAACCAGAGAACACAGGAAAATTAAAGAACTAGAAACCAGAGAACCCAGGAAACACTACAGACCCTGACCTGAAAACCCACAAAAACTAGAGGAAACCAGAGACCCAGGAACACTGGATAACTAGAAACCAGAGAACCAATGAACGCCGAAGAAAACTAGGGAACCCAGGAAAACTAGAGAAAAGGAGAAAGCTCGGGTAAACTGGAGAAAATTTTAACCTAACCTAAACCGAAACAAACATGATCCAGAAGAAGCTGGACAGGATAATAACTTACCAATTTCGGAAGGGAGTTTGGTGTAGAGTGTGCAGCTAGCAAGATATCATTGTTTATATCGAGAAGCCTCCAGGATCCAGGTTCTAAATTGAAAATGAGGAATGATAGTGAATTAAGGAAGGATAAGTGGAGGCAGTAATAGATGTATGGACGGACGGACAGACAGATAGGTGGATGGGCGGAATGAAGAAGAAAGGAATAGATAGATAGATAGAAAACTTTATTTATCCACGGTGGTTTTGTCAAAATTACAATAGTATCTTTGGTTTACACAAAAGCCGTGCAAGATTTACAAATAGTGTTTTAAAATGCTAAACTAACTAACCTTAAGTATCATGTATTACAATTTTTTTTAAAAATAGGAAATATGTATGTATTAAAAATCGATACAGAGGTTGAGAGATTTGAGCTTGTTTTTAAAGGATTCGAGCGACCGTTCCCATTTCAGATCATTTGGAAGCGAATTCCAAATTTTCGCCCCAGTGAAGGCGAAACTGTTTCTGTAATAGTCGGTTCTGGCTCTTGGTAAAGCGATGTCTTCTCTTGATGTTCGAAGGTTATAACATGACGTGCCAATGTTCTTTGAGAACATATCCTTTAAGTAAACTGGTGTCTTGCCGTTAATAATTTTGAACATCATCAGAGCTTTCTGTTTATTTCTTCTCTCCTTAAGGTTTGACCATCCGAGTTTTTCTAATATGTCTTTTGTAGGTGCCATGTAATGTGAGCCTGTGATAATTCGTGCTGCGCGATTTTGTAACTTTTGGAGTTTTTCGGCTAGGCCCTCACTAATGCCATTCCAAACAATACTACAATAGTCGAAATATGGTTCAACGATTGACTGGTAAATGTTAATTAAACTGCGCGAAGGAATAAAAAAAAGGCTTGATCTTTTTTATAACACCTATGCCCGATGACACCTACTTACAGACACTTGTAATGTGGGAATCCCATGAGAGAAATTCGTCTAGTTCTACACCTAGGCATTTACTGCAATTAACTTTTTTAATGATATGCCGTTTATAGAGAGATCAAGACTTTCAGTGACTGTCGCAATTCTTTGTCTTGAAACAATTAACATGTATTTAGTTTTTAATATGTTCAGAGTGAGTCTGTTTGCGCAAAGCCACTGTTTGAGTTTTTCGATGTCTGCGTTCATTTCATGTCGTAGTCCTTCGACACTGCAAGCAGTGAAGGTCATATTAGTGTCATCTGCGTACATTCTTGTAGTAGCAAAATCGGTAATGTTGCTGAGATCATTAATGCATGGATGGATGGATGGATGGATGGATGGATGGATGGATGGATGGATGGATGGATGGACGAACAGACAGACAGATCGGTGAATGGATGGGCCGAAAGAGGGATGAATGGATGGATGGATGGATGGATGGATGGATGGATGGATGAATGAATGAACGAATAATAATTGCAGTTGATAGCTTGTTTAATTAAGCTTCACTCTACTCACCAGCAGTTAGGTTAGTTACTGATTTGTCATCACAATTAACGAGAATGATTCGCTGAAAATCAACAAATAAGAAATATGTAAAATTCGGTTTCCTATTATTGATTTCGTTATAAAATATTATAGGGATGCGTGTCATCAAAGAATATGTGAACAATTACAATTCCACCAAACTGAGTCGTACAAGAAGGATTAATAGAAAAAGATGGTGCCCAGGGCGGAGTTGTCTATGAGCTCACTTAAGGGAAGACTGAGTTGACTAAATAGGCGAATTCTTATTAGAAGTCGACAAACTTGTCTCCTAATATAATAATAGTCCTTATCATTGTTGTTGTTGTTATTGTTTTTTCGTCTCGAGGCGAGTCTCTCGTCTCAGACTGTTTTCCGTCTCTAGATTGTATGAATTGGGCAAATGGGTGTAACTTAACAATGGATAGTGAGAAAAAATATTTATTTAACAAGAGATACATTTCCATCAAAAAGTTTTAGTTTAACTGTTCACTTGGTTAAGACCGGCTACGTAGGAGACTACTCTAACCTGAGAACTTCTCCATATAGTGCTGAGGATGACGCCATTATCATCAGCCGTCCAACAACGCTCTGGGAGCCAGTTATCCGGAATATAAATTCCAGGAAATCCACCTCCTGCAATACATTTTATAGTATTTTCTTATTTCTGAGGCATAAACCGTGCAATAGGTTCCTTGCAGTTAGGGGCCCAAAAAACCCACTTTTTGTACATTATGGGAAGCAACCTAGAGAAGTCTTCGAAATGTGCAGAATGGTCGAAATTGAAGCCCCTGACGTTTAAGAGTAAGTTTTTTTTATGATGGTTTGCATCTTTTCAAACATTCAGTCCGTTCTCAAAAAGTACGCAAAAACACCAGGTCCTCTAAGTTTGGCCATTTTGCACATTTTTTCATGATCTTTCCATTTCTGGTATTCTTTAAGTGACAGCCGACAATATAAAAGAAATTATGCAAATTCGGTCATTATCCCAGCTGCAAACAATACAATACAATACAATACAATACAATACAATACAATACAATACACTTTATTTAACGAGGGTGAACCATTGCAGTAATTATAACAAACACCTTCGACACTTTCGGGATCACAATTTGGTGTGTTTAGCAGCGAGAGTCTGTAATAGCTAGCGGGAGTTTTTTCCAGTAATTTTTCTACAAGAAAATATCGTCAGGACTCCCAAACAATGCTATCCGTATTGATTGGGTATCGGGACCAACATGTAGCGTCACAGAGACTTTCTGGCTGTCGCAAAACCGGGTCCAAAACGCAAAGAAAGTGCACATAAGAAAGGTTACCATTTCTTTAAGGGTGGGGGGGGGGGGGGGGGAGGGAGTGAGAGGGGTGTTAAAAAAGGCAAGTGATACGATATATTTTGTTTACTGCACAAGAATTTTTAATAAGCCAAATGCAACTAGAATTCCTTTTTGAACTGGACTTGTCTTCTTACGACTGGAGGTGTGTATTGCACTGTTATATAAACACGTTCATACGTTACCCAAAACACCCTTGATAATGTTTTCTGGACGGACAGTAAAAAACAGTTTTATTGGCTATGGATGACAAATCACCAGAACACTGCGACACAAGTTGAGTTGCAAGAGGTACACTGCCTGCACATACTTACATCTAGTCAAGGAAACACAAACAGATTAAAGTTTAAATTTAAGACGGCTCTCACTTTCTGGAATGTCCACAACATCAACGATTGTTGAAGTAGCCCTCGTATTCCAGTCATACTGAAAGTAAAATTATGATGCAGTCATCAATTTTGTGCCTTGGTTTAATGGGGGGGGGGGGGTGAGGTGTTACTGCACGGAGCTTTACAATAAATTCAATGAACTGAAGTCTTCACGACAAAGTAACGAGCTTGTCGCGTCACCTGTGTTTTGCAGCTAAGGGTAGTTTTCAAGTAATGTCATCTTTGCTTTGGTTTTGCTTTACTAGCTACGCTCTCTCATTGGATGGAAAAGCTCGTGCCACTCTCTCAGCCAATCAGACGAAAAATAAAAACCAATCGTGACTTGCTCACACGCGTTTTACCGTGCTTTACTCTGAATTACTTGTATTTGCTTCGATTTCTTATTAGTTTCTTTTGTGATTGGTTAGAGTAATTTCTTTGGTTTTGGTTTTACGATGACAGTCAATTGAAGACCGCTTTAATGGGCTCACCTTTCTACATATAATGAGGCGTGCCCGTGTTCAGAACTCTAGGGGGAGGGAGGGGGGGGGGGGTAATCCCTGTTTGGCCTTAACTGGGATATGCGGCCCAATAGGGTATTTCTTCACTATTTGTCTCAAACGGGGTATCGTTACATGACCTTATGGCTTAAATGTGAAAAGCATGACACAGAAATCGTACCAGTTTGCCAATGTGTAAAAATAAGAAAAAGTGTATCTTAATTCCAATCTAGTCTTAAACAAGATATGATTTGGGGTTAAATGTCTTAAACAGGGTCATAACAATCTAAAGGGTTTAAGCGCCCCGGCCACACCTCCCCATTTGAGCATCTGTTGACTTCCCCTCCCCCTCCCCCTCCCCCAACCAGTTCACATTAGACCACATTTACTCTAAGGTACTTGGAGCATTCCAACTTGTCATGAAATTGAAGCTCAGTTCAAGGCGCAGACGTGCCCTCATTTTTTGTATACCTCATTACAGGAAATTTTTACGACATCCTAATTTCCCGATTTTGAGGGGTGACATTTTGCGACACTTGATTTTTACAAATTTACAGAAACCTTATTCATATAAAAACCAATAAATTTGTTGTTTAGTTTTTTGCGACACTAACTCCCAATTTTCTTCATTTGAAAAAAAATTCCGAAAACATGAAATTTTCTTGCAATAGAAAGTAACCAGAGATTTAACTGTTCCTGTAAAACCCCAGTCTTATGGGGTGATCTCTTATCACAAACCTGCATTAGTCTTCCACCGTCACAATGCGCTCCACGATCGTCCGAAGCAATGTATATCTGAGAAAAATTGAGGATACTTTACAAGTTTTAAAGAAAAATTTAACGACTGAGTTTGGACATTTATCAGAAATCTTGACAAGAGAACAGTGACTGAATTTTTCTCGTTTGAGTCAGTGGCATGACACAGTATGGGAAAGCGCAAGTATAAAGCTGAGAACAAATTTAGATTTGATTTTTACTGGTTGTTTGGTTATCCTGAAAATTAAGGTTTCGTTAGAATTTTACACACCATTTTCAGTATGTTTCCCAGTTTCCAGCCACTTTTTGTGAAGACATCATTTCTGGTCAGAGACGAATTTTAAAAAGAACGACCTCTAACTGAAGATCTATTGGGGTCTTTGCCGTAATTAACTCGAGTGCCAGGTGGCGTCTTGCTGTAATACTGAGGGAAGGATTTTCACGATAACAAGAAGGAAGGTGAACTTCTCTTTGGAAATATTCTTGGTTTGAAGCGCCCGGAATTGCACAGTTCCCTCTAGATTTTTTGTTTATCTGAGTTTCCATGGAATAACAGAGCCAATTTTTGGCAAGAGAGACGATAATGAACTAGCTTTCTGTGAAAGAAAGTCATCGTTCATCCGCTTTACTGTTCGGCGCAAACAAAGTCCGTAATATTTAGATTTAGGAATTTGCCTATTGCCGGCCAAAAGCACACGACCTCAAACGTGACATTTGTTTTCTTGTTTGTGCTTTCAACTGAGCAAAGCTCCCTAAAGACAATTTTCATCTCAATTTTCATCTCTTAATAAAATTAAGTTCTAAAAAATCATTTCAAGTGACAGGAAGCAGTTCTATCTTGGTTAATGTGGAATGTCGTGCTACCTTCACAGCGGTCAAACGCACAACGTGTGCGCAGTTACTGCCATATATTTACAAAGGAAAATACAGACAAAGATCGAAAGTTTTACTTTAACCGCAAAACGTAACGCCATTTCTGAAAACTTAAGCTTTTGACGTTGAGCATGTGTTCAGAATGAAGCATCCACAAGTTTTATCGGCGCGAAATTTAGTTTAGCGGGACATTTTATGTACTGTCTTTATAAGAACTTCGCGCTCGTAAAAGTCTGAACTGATTCAAACTTGCAGGCTCTGAAAAACCGGAAGTGACGTCGTTTTTTGGGCTCGACCGCAGTGTGCGTGCTTCCTTTTTTGGACGGAAATAGGAAACGCCGGCCGGAAATAGGACTTGCAAAGGGAGTCACATTTGTGTAAAGAAGCTGTCACCTTTAGACCTCTACCCAGAATGACAAAGCAGGAGTTCTTTATAGGTAATATACGAAAGTTTACGTCTTTTGTCGCCAGAAACTGGGAAACAAAATGTTTTATATTTTTAAATCCAACCATAAAGCTTAGACACTAAACAAACGCAATCCCGTAATCACGTTTACCCAAAAAAATAAAACTGCTCTTACTTTTATACAATGATAA
This sequence comes from Siderastrea siderea, assembly GCA_964030785.1. Taxonomy (NCBI): domain Eukaryota; kingdom Metazoa; phylum Cnidaria; class Anthozoa; order Scleractinia; family Rhizangiidae; genus Siderastrea; species Siderastrea siderea. The sequence continues at coordinate 11,197,647 of OZ034977.1, read as the reverse complement.
CCTTACCAGTTTTTCCTTTGCGTGGTTAAAGCGCGGTGAGTGCACCGCATATTTGGTGTCACTTAACTGTTCTGATTCAAGGAAAAAATATAATGTATTAATTCACAAAGGGAAGGTAGAATAGAGTTTTGTTTGGTGCAAAAACCTCTTTCTTCCACATATTCAGAAGTTACTTCTATTTTCAATTGCATTCTTTCTCTCAAGATGGTGACAAGTGAACTGAAGGGAAGAGGAGTGGCTCAGAGGAGAGGGAGAGGTGGAAGAAGCTCAGAAATGGGAGAAGAAATGATAAATTATCTGTTTCGAATCTGTTAAATGCTTACCAAGACTTTTTCCATCAAGAGGCAGGGAAAACAATACACTTCTGAACAGAAAAGAACAGAACATTGAGTGAATAATAAAGATTACTACATGGAGAACTTAGTGTATTACTAGTAACAACGGATCGGAGCTAGTCACGACAGGCTCACTTCCAGCAATTTGTTAGGTTTCTCTCTGACATCACTCTGATTAGAGAATCCTACCTTCCTTCAGATACCACTTTAATTTAATGACGTTTTTCGCTCATTACAGGTACCCAGTATCCTTCTGTGAGGCAAATTCTACGTGAAGGAATAACACCAGCTGCACAAAGTTACGCAGTTGGCTTATTTGCGTTGAAGTCAACGCATCGACCTTATCTAGAGTTCCCCCTTTACTTTTTTCTTGCTGATTGCAATGAAGCCCGCCCGCGCCATGCATGACCAAAACTTTGAGAAACACGACGGTCTTCAATATACGCACTTTACCTCTTAAACGACCACGGTGACCCCCCCCCCCCGCCCCCTGGACACACACCCCCACACACAACCCAACCCCTCCCTAATTTTTTTGGCCTTTCTGGCACCAGTTGGCAATACCAAGCTTCAGCAAAAGTTTGAAAAAAATTGAACGTAGGAAGATTTCTGGCGCGAACGCCCTTGAGCAGGAGAATACAGCTATTATAAGTGCAGAGGAGCACGTTGATTTCAAGACAACTGATGCTCTTACTTTTTCATAGCATCCACAGCACCAAGTTTGTGTGGTTCGTCAAATAAGCCCAAAAATACAACAGTGCTGTCATCTGGGCCCCAACAAGCCTGAAAGAGGATGGTAATATAATATATAAATACGGCAACTGGAAAACTTAAGTCCTCCAACTTACAATGTGAGTCGGCAGACTTGAATTATAATTTACTACAACATATGTCACGGGTGAAACGCAGAAATTTAAGTGGTGTTTAGGAAACATTATACCTGATAAACGGTTAATGTCACGTTTAAGAATCTTAAACTGACTTAAGTAGAAAGTTAGATTTAGGCATGCTTTCATTCTTACTTAACTGTATCTTAAATCTGTGTTATTTTTTAAGTACGTTTAAGTCATGTTTAATGGACATAAAATATATTGAAAGATTCATGTCAAGAGAGGAAACATGACATGTCAACCACCAAGAGCAACCTCATATTAAAACCTCTCACAGTGTGTGTCTTCCTACATCTTTTACTTACGAATTGTCCATGCATGGTTTTGAGCAATTTTTTGATCTGAGGAAGTGAAAAATTGCCTGAGGCAAGCAAAATTTGAGAGTTGCTTTCCAAAGGAGTAAGCTGGAATTCATTTTGCTAAGGTAAAATGAGTTCATCCGGGGATGAATTTTATCAGTGCTGAAATAGAATCCACTGTTGAAAATTCTGTGTAAACGCAAACCATTTTTCTATTCAAAATGAATGCCAGCTACTTCCGAGCGATAATTCTATTTCATCCCCTGACCAGGGAAAAAACTGCCCTGAGTCGTTCACTGATGCCAGTGCATTAAAATGACAATGAGAATGAGTAAGGCCATCTCTGAATCATCTCTGCTTTGATGTAAACTCAGCCCATTGGAGCGATTCCTCTGTATCAAGATCACTACCAACATCGAAATGTAGCCCTGGGGAAGCAGGGATCGCAGTGGTGAAAGCACTCGCTTCCCACCAATATTGCCCAGGTTCGATTCCCGGTCCCGGTGTCCATGTGGGCTGAGTTTGTTGTTGGTTCTCGTCCTTGCTCCGAGGGTTTTTCCCCGGATACTCTGGTTTTCTTCCCTCCACAAAAACCAACATATCCAAATTCCATTTTGATCTGGAATCAGTGGCCGAATAGCCACTGCAAATTCTAATTTATTTATTTATTTATTTATTCTAATCCTCCGTTCTTCCTGGGCCCGGTTGTTTCAAAGCTGGTTAACGTAAACTCGGGATTAAAAGTAAAACCAAGGTTCTTGTTTCTCTTTTTGCAAAGATTTTGCACAGCTTATTTTAACTGGCCGTTTGAAAGCAACCATAGTCAAAACGTAGGGCAAAAAAGGTTTACAGGAATCCACATCGTTTGGCTATAAAACTAAATTAAAAATTGACAACATTTCCTGGGTTAGCTTAATCCTGCTTTAAACAACCGGGCAGAGTATCAACTAAAATTTAGCTTGCCACTAATTAAATAAATAATTTAACTTGCCACTAATTACTGTTTCCAATTAACACTAATTAGTGTCCCCAATTAGTCTATCTAGGCCAAATATATCGATACTTTCGTAAAAGTTCTTATCTTATCTTTATCGCATCTTTTCTCATAGTTGCAATAGCAACCAAGAGATTAAGTGAGCAGATCAGTGCATTCCTGTGGTTATTTTCGTGAGTAGTCGTGTGGATTCGGTGTTGTTCGTGCGATGTCCGGTATTCTCAATATTACTGTAAAGTTCCGAAAGAAACAACCCACTGAAGGTAGTGACTCTCACAAACGGTACTGATGAAATCACTTAATGGTTGTTAGCAAATCTCCAACTTACCAACCCTTGAAAGCAACAAGCCTCGTCACTTGTTTCTTTCAAAACTTTATGGCAATTATTTCTACCTACCTGACCTGCAGAAAAGTGATCTGGCACACCATCCAAAACTATGATCTCGTCACTTATAACATCAAGTACGACAGGCACAAAACAACCCTCGGAAACCAACTGTTCCCCCCAGTCATCCTTGATTTCCAATTTTGTTCCCTGAAAGGCATTTTAATACACAATGGAGGTGAAGGACTTTAAAATCTATTAGTATTACTAAAAAAACTTGGCGGAGATGTACATGTACATTTCACTTAATTGAGTTTTGATAACCTTAACATAATCATAAAAAAAATAATCTACTACATAGTCTCACCTCTTCTTGAGCAGGGTTGTCAGATGGAACTTCTGTGAAATAATAAGGGACAAATGTATCACCATTGCTCTTCTTTATCTACCTTTTTTATTTATGCCATCATAAACTGAATCAAAGGGTCTGATTACCACGTAAAATGAAATATGAAAACTAAGAAAAGGACACACTCCTAGGGGATTGTTCTTCTGGTATTATAATTCCTGTCTTACTAGGCTATTCTCGGCACTGGTTGTTTTGGCACAGGACACGGTAAAGAAATGGGATTGGTAGGAATGAAAATGATGTCAGCTGGTCATTTACAGTAAAATACGTGTATAAGTCTTGAGCATAATTAGGGATTTTGAAGGGAATTTACATAGTATATCCCAGAGGTTTGTGGAGTTTGAAAACAGACAACTGCTTGAAGATCTCTTCTTCTCTCCTTACCCTCACTTAAAATCAGGCTTTTAAGCCAGTAACAAACCTGATGTTTGCTTTTCGAGGTATGAAACAGCTTTTGGTAACTTCTCTTCTGCCACATATAACAAGGACTGCTCAGATGCTGACCAAGCCAGACAACCGACATGTGCTGCAAAACATATCAGTGTTCTCATCAACATGTACCTGTAATTTCTTCCAGTAATGGAATTAGTATGAAATACTGATTTCACACAATGAAAATAAAACAAAAGGGATGTATAGTTAATGGGGTGACAGGCCTTTTCCTTCTCAGAAGAGCCACCCCTCTCAACTTCTCATCCCCTTCTCTCCTATTCTCTCCCTTTCATTTGTTTGGCTGGGTCACACCCTGTTTTCCAACGTACAAACACCGCAAATCCCATAGTTATTCTTTCTGTCTCTTCCCCCTAGTTTCTTGCAGACCTGTTGCCCCCCTGCTCCCACGTTTAATTATTATAATCACTATTTGATTAATAATCAAAAAGCACAATTATAAGACAATTATTTTATTTAAAGTGAGTACTATACTTACAGTCACCATAAATCTTTCCATGTTTTTCACACGCCTGTACATCTACACTCTTGACCAAGTGACCAGTGGACCATATCTACAGTCAAGTGAACAAAAAACACCATGACAACAGAGAAGGAAAACCTTACACTAAACAAGACAGTTATAGCTATCGAATGTGACTTTAACTTAAACTAATCCTTTTATAGCTACACTTGATGGCGTGCTCTCCAGTTGGATTGATTAGCTTAATTGGGTAGAGCGTTGCATTTGGTCACTGCAAAGGTCAGGGTTCGAATCCTGGTCAAGCCTGACTTTTTTTCGGTTTGATTTAACTGCGAGAATCACATTCACCATTTCATAACTACTTTTCGCATTAAATGAGAAATATAAGTGACAATATTTGTGTTTTAATCACACAAAACACATGATGTGATCGTAAAAGACTTAGAGCGTGTTACGTGGCTAAGGAAATTAGCATTGTACCTCACACTTTACATTTAGGAATAGTAATGAATGAGGGTACGTTCATCGTTTTCTCATCTGTGTTATGAAAGGTAATTTAATTTGGAGTAACAACCCAAAAACTCAAGATCGTCACCCTCCAAGTTAACTTTGTTTTACAATTTTGCTGTAAAACGTGATTTGTTAGTCAAGAGTCCATATCATACCCTCCCATTAGCCAATTAAAGAAGAAGAAGAAGGGGAAGAAGAAGAAAAAATAGAAGACGGAGAACGGGGAATGGAAAAGGGAGGAAGAGTTTAGGAGGATGTATAGAGAGGACAGAAAAACGGAAGTATCAAGGAGAAAAGAGAAAGAGAAAGCGGATAAAGTGATTAAACTTTCTAATTAATTATTGAGCTCATTTTCCATTTTTTTAATCTCACCATCCATTATTTTGTTCAATGGTCCTCAGTGGCATTTCCTGCCATCTGAGACATCTCTCTCCTCAGCCTTTGTTTTTCTGTCTCCTATTCCCTTCCCAACCACTGGTAACAGACTTTTATACTCACTGAGTTTTATTCTATTTACCTCCAAATACTGCTTGTCTTCTTGTCCCTGGCTTCCTGGCACCCTTCTCACAATCGCCTGAAGTTTCCCACTTGGTGAAACACTGCTTAACTGTCTAAAAATAAAAATATGTATCTAGCTGAATTTTTGAAACGGTGGCTCCTAAAAATTGGCCATTTTCACAGGAAGGACGCTCGAATCAAGGTTTTATGACTCCAATCAGCCTCAAAACCACCACATGAAAGAGAAAGAAGAAAGAAAGGAAGAGAGCGGAGGAGAAACGACTCAATTATAACCGAGGAACATCTTTTTCTAGAATCCAGGTAGATAATATATTTCAACAGAATTTTTAAAAAGTACTTTATTTTGGATCAACACCTTTGGCAACCGGGATGACTGGGGTGGCTCCGCTATGGTTTGTGTGTTTGTTAGGTAAGCACCTCGCCTCAGTCATCGAGTTTTCGCTCAGCTAATACAGAACTTACTGCAGTTTCAAATTTTACTAGACATCCCATTTTAGGCCTCGTCCTAGACTTCATCATCATCATCATCATCATCATCATCATCATCATCATGAACTAGCACTAAAGAAGAAATCTTACAAAGTACACCGTGCAGAAGAAACAAAGAGTGGCATATTTGCTGTTTACTATATCCATATAAGAGAAGCTAATAGTTCTTTACAGTACATTGCAAACTCGTCCTAAATTCTCAGTTTTCCCTACGCGCTCAAAAGTCACGTCATATTTATATATTTCACATGCTAATTCGATTTCGGGATCTTTTTCTGTGGTTAAAAGGAATTTAGATTGAAATCTAGCCAGTACTGGTCAGCGGTGTCACCAATATGTAGGGGCTCAAAGGGGTGCTTACTGCGCTTTCTGCTTTGCTGTTTTTTTTCTGTTTGTTTGTTTTTTGGTTTTGTTTTGTGCTCTGGCTAGGTTATTGTTTTCCTTGCTTTTAACGTCGATTTTCCGCGACTTTTTCATCGGCTTTTCCCCCTCCTGGAGCTGCTTCTATATGCCTCACCTTTAAACCAGGAACAACTCGAACTCTTTGTTCGACCGTCCTTGCACGTACTGTTGTTTAGCTCGGCCCCGGAGACAACGGCACCGACCTCCAACAATTGCTCTCTTCCAGCGCTCGTCCGTCGCAGCAACGGCGGCTTCTTCGCTGAAGGCGCTGAAAGCATCGATTGTGGACACTATTCGAATCGGCTTGAAACATAGCTAAAGCAGTGCAGTCAAGCGGCTGTTTCGGTGGCATCCTTTCCTTAAGACGTCTCCTCTGGCGACTACTTCGCAAGCCCCAACAGCGGTTTCTCAGGCACCGGTACCTTGGTTTGGTTCTCAACCGGCTGATACAGGTAGGTCTTTTGGTCCTTCCTTTGTTCACTGTCGGCTGTCCGTTTTTGTCCTTGGTCAAGTTCCACACCGCCTTTTACTTCTTACCTCATGCTCCCTTATTCGAAGTCCTCCATATCCAATCTGCCTTCCCAACAGCCGTTCATCGTCAGCCCTATTTTCCCCCCTTTCCATACAAGCTGGAGAGTAAATTGGTTTGAGGAAACTCCTAGCCGACAGTCTCAGAGTTCAAGACACAGAACAGCAGCTGTTGTTCGACGGCCATGTGTTCTTGACCTTGCCCATCTGTCGGCCTAAACGCCGCAATCTAAGATATCACTGCCTGGATCGAGACCTTTACCATCTTCTCGCTAATTCTCGCTGTTTTTCTTTTCAACCAAATGGTGTGGCCTGACCCTCTACCAGTTTCTAATGCTCCGCACCTACTGCCAGTTTCAGGGAAAAATGTGGTTAGCTTATGATCGTGCGTCCCGCTAACATGCGACTGCATCACCGACTGGTCAAATATCAACGTCCAGCTTTTCAATTTTTATAACGCTGCTCCAGCCTCAGATGATCCCTCGCTGAGCCCGATGGAAGCACTTTCTTCATCACTCATCTGCAAATTGTGAAACAATGGGCACTGCGATGCTCCCTCTAGCGTCTGTCATTCTGCGGGCCCCCACTGTTCTGTTTGCTCCGCCGCCCAAGAAGACCTCTTCCCGTGCTACCCGTTCTCCAACTTATATAAGAGTTTCCTGCAGAGGAGGCTACGGTTTGACGAGAAGTTAACGCTTAAATCGCCCGCCTTTGAATCTCTTTACAGGGGCCGGCCGTAGTCGGCATTAGTGCTTTGCGAATTAGCGGGTACTATTCTGAGAATGTAATTGGCATGCCTAACTAATTCCTAAAAACGTAATTGCAATTAGATCTTCGCTTGATGGAGTATGTAAAAATCTAAAGCAATACAGGCCGGAATAGCTTCCAGTACTTACAAGTTTTGTTCTTCCACAGGAAAAGAAGGCTCTCGGATATTACTGAAAGACTTTGTAGTGGCCTCAAAACTCGCAATATGACTTCTATGAAAAAAAAGGATTTCCTTTCTTTTCACATCCCGCTGACACCACTTGGAGATAATACTTAGTTCTGTTGTTTCTGATTTTGAAGCTTCATTAAGTAAAGACACTCTTGCTTCGGCTACAGAACCAGCCTTCGCGCATTCTCTGTAAACTGCCACAGCTCTGTCCACAAATCCCTGTAAAGAGAAAAGACATTGCTGTTACACCCAAGCAAAAATTTCCAAAGTACCATCAATTATTGATAACCATGTGTAGAAGTTTGCCTTTTCTGCAGGCTTTGACATCATGATGTCCAGCCAAGAGCTTTGGTAAAGTAAATAAGCCAAGCGGGGGGGGGGGGGGGGGGGGGGCGGAGGGGGAAGGGAGTACTCGGGAGGTGCAAATGAAACCGCAAACGCAGGAGACTACGAGCAGTCTCTCTTTCCGCTCAGGGACAGTTGAGCACAAAAACACGCGAGCGAGTGCAAAAATCACCCACTGCGTGGAAATGTGACGCGGCTCGCTGACTAGCGGCCCATCACAAGCGCGCACATCACGTTCCACGTGGCAGGTGATTTTCGTGATTGCTGGAACCTTCTTTTCGCCCAACTGTCACGGATTGGGAAGACAGACTGCTCGTAATCTGCAAAAACAAAGATAATCTATCTTGTCAGAGAAAATTGGGACTTGTGAATATTAAAGATTCGCGTATGGCAGCTATAGAAGATTTCTCTTATAGTGGAGCTAAGTTGTGGAACAGCCTATCGCAGGATCTACGGTCTGCAGGGTCTTTAAATGATTTTAAACGTAAACTGCGTCACCACAGTTTTGAATGAGTTCAATACGCTCCACACGGCATCCTTGAAAAGCAGCTTTAGTATGTAATGAGTTGTAATTTTGCTTAATTATTAGTTAGTTTAGTTAGGTATAATAGATCTTTATTTTATCTATTTATTTATTTTAACTGTATGCTGAAGGATATTTTACCGTGTCTAAATAAAGCTATCTTTCTTTCTTCTTTCTTTCTTTCTTTCTCTCTCTCTCTCTCTCTCTCTCTCTCTCTTTCTTTCTTTATTTTTTATCACAGACGATGCGTTCGACATTGCTGTTCCTAGCAGTATGCAGGAAGCGTGTCACATGGAACCTTGAGCACTTTCTATTTGAATAGAAAGATGGGTGAGAATTTCCCGCTAAATGGAAAAGTACAATTTCTCCGCAGACAACTTGGAACGGGGCGAGTTCGTACCACTTAACGGAGAGTGCTTTCCATTTGCATGGCAAAACTGGCGAGAATTTTCAGTCAAATGGAACAGTACAATTTTTTCAGAAACAAAACCCACACAGTATGGTACTAGTGTGATGACGGAATGGTGCAGTGATATTCCGATAAAAACCGAGAAAAGAGGAATACCTCTGAAGGTAATACTTTTTTCCGAAAAATTTCCAGTAAAAAAGATCGTTCCGTTTGATTTCCGACCGGAACAAGCGGGTTTTCCACACAAAAGGAAAGCGCTCCTAGTAAATATGACCTCGCTCGCCACGAGGCTCCCAGTAAGTAAGTGGTTATGGCGCCCGACCGGTGAACGGGAGGTCATGTGTTCGATTTCCGTCGGGGACTTCGATTTTTTTCTTTGCACACGGTCGTGACAATTTGAAGATTTCATGTTCCTTAACATCTGTTTTTTTTTTCTTCTCAGGATTTTCCTCCAGCACCTTGGTGGTCGGCAAAGTTTACCTACATCACAGGACTTCAATTTTAGGTTTATTCCTTGCCGGAAAAATGGTTCAAGGCTACTCTGCAGCAAAGGATGATCACACTTTCGATATTTTTTTATTTTACAATTGAAAAATTAATTTCATTAATATAATTTAACTACAAAGCGGCTACCAACTAAAGCATTCATTTACCAACTAAAGCATTCATTTACAGATGCCTACTAAGCTGGCTAGGAACCGCGTGGAAGGACATTTCATTGGCTCTTATTTGAATGGCCCCTGGATTCATAAATTTATCCACAGCCTCGTAACAGAGAACCGCATTTTCTATTGGTATTCTATCAGAAGATCGTCATGAGATGAACTTATGATTCTCAGTACTTATCAATGCAAATGTCTTACAGAAAAAATAAATTGCAAAAAGAGAGAGAGAGAAAGAGAGAGATAAAATTGGCTTTGAACGATTCCACAGTGACCGATTACATCTTAGGGGGCGGTAAGGAGTTCCACTCAGTTATAGTCCTCACTACCTAAGAAACCAAAGTTGTAGCTATTGTTCCTAAAGCCCAACTGAATAAACTTCCTTGCATGGTATGTCCTGGTATGATATATTAATACAAAAACAAAGCCCGGTTATTCGAGGAAAATCTTAGCGTTGGAGAGATCTGTGGATGAAATCCTGAATGACCGGTTTATGGTTAAGCTAATGCTCGAGATGTCAGATTTCATTTTCTCTTTGGCGGCTCATTTTCCTTATCAACTGATGAATCCAAAAATTACTGAGCTACCGTTTTACTCATCACTATAGCAATTGCAAGTTTCGCACTGGTTTGCGCAGATAGCTTAGTAAATCTCTCTGTTAGAGTTGCGCAAATTTCACGCTTTATTAGTTGGAGAGAACCAGCCTAGAAATTCAGCGATCGACTGAAATGAAACGAAGAAAAGAATATTATTCTAACTAACCTTAAAATCCCCGCTTTCTGCCGCCATCTCTCAAAACTCGTGATTTCCGAGTGAATGCGGGACATTGGACCCAAGGAATTAACAGCGGTCTTTGTATGGTGCGGGCTCAACATTACCCAGCATTCATCTGGATGGTACTTGACTGCTTAAATTTAGGACTTTTTAGCTAGTAATTTTGGTGTTATTCCCGACATTTTAAGCAATTTTATATTGAAATGGCCGGGTTACCTCGTAGAATAACCAAGGTAGGTTCTTTGAGCATGTATTTTTTTTCATGGATGGAGAAAATGTGGTGAATTTGCTCGTTTTTTGGTTGAGATCTTCTTTAAATTACGCCGGCATCTGACATTCGAATGCACGATCAAGCTACCTGTACTTGGCTACAATGTCTTTCGCTTTTAGGAAACTCAGCGATTAATGGCCGAACCTGTGCCTGGTATAAGTGCTGTCCCAGACGAACAAAATGCAAGATACTTTCAAGTTAACATAGAGGGGCCGAGTCAGGTTTGTAGCTTGCTATTTTCCATTCTTACCCCTCAAAAGATCAAGCTCACTTTGTTTGGTCACACTATAGCCTGAACTTAAATAAAGCTCACTGGTAACACTAGTTTGCAAGTTGCTTACAATATTCCTTTATTTCCCTTGCCTTTCAGTCGCCATACGAAAATGGGACATTTAAACTTGAACTATTCCTTCCTGAAGAGTACCCCATGGCAGCCCCGAAAGTCAGATTTGTGACAAAAATTTATCATCCCAACATAGATAAACTTGGTCGCATATGCTTGGATATCTTAAAAGGTAGGAAAGCTAGATTAAATTTTAATTATTAAGTTCTTGCTCGTGTTTTCTTGTTTACCAAAGGCGGTTGTTTACATTACTGTTTCATTTAATTTTCTCACAATATAACTTGAAACCTTTAAACTCCAAAGCACTTAAGTGAAAAGTTAGCTAGCTTTCTTTAATTTCAATTTGCGAAAAATCGATAAAAGAACAACACAGCAGGTAGGTACTTGCTGGTCAGTTATTTTATTTGAATTGTAACATGGGATTTCATCCACAGGTGCAAAAATTTTGAACTGTGCATACACCTGTATGCCTTAAACTTTTTCTCTGTGGTAGGGTTGTGAAGTAAATAAATTAATTTTATTTAAATTGCATGTATCTACAGTCATTGTTAACTTTAAGTACAGTGTACACCTCATTTTTATGGACTAAAGGGAATCCAATGGCAAGAAGTTCCAACAAGATTTCTATACTGGAACTTGTAAACTTGGTATGCCAGTCAGAAAACTTAACTTGTCAAATTGAGGATCACATTTTTAAATGTATATGCACATGTCTGCAAATTTTTCTGCAGACCTTTCTATGATCTGACAGCCAAATGCATGGAAAATTTAAGACACAATTGCTTGCTTTTAAATTTTTAGTGCAACTACACCCATCATATTGGATCAGTACAATCTGTGTTCTGGTATATTGGGGACTGTTCATTACTGTTGGCTCGGGGGAGGGGGGTTTGATAATTTTATTGCCAACCCATGTGCAAAAATTTACCCCCCCCCCCCTTCCCATATCAATCATACAGCTACCCTACCCTCTCCTCAAGTTTTGCACTGTGAAAATGATTTGTTGCATTCCACGATTCACAAGGCTAGTCAAGTCCCTGGAAAGACAATTGCGGGCAAATAATTTGTAGTGGATACTTGACCCTGCATGCAGCAAGTCAGAGTTTATAAATCTGCCTCGGGGATGTACATGAATTGCTCCTCCCCAGGCAGCTCAAATTTAAAAACACATTTGAGCCATATACACCTGTTTGAATAAACGTTGTCAGGTGAAACGTGTAAATGATGGACAATGTGACAGAATGGAACTCTGGGAAGACAGTGTTCCAAATAAGAGAGGGGTCTCGGGTCAAAAACCCGACAAAGGTTGCAGCATGAACCGACAAAATAAATGGTCAACTTGAGAAGATTTGAAGAGATCCACATCTATTGACCCCTCAAAATTCTTTATTGACCCTCTGCCTTTATAAGTAATCTGGAACACTGGAAGATGGCAGGGGCAAGTTTGTTACTGGGGTTTGTTTATTTATGTTCAAAATAGTTTGTTTTTCCAAGATAATTTAAAGAGAAATTAATGCTGTGTTATTATAATGTGCTCAGGACTAAGAATAGAGGCAAGAATTCATGCTTACCAGAGCACCATTGGGTCGCATCGTCAATGGTTTATGCTTTTCACCTGACGTTTTTTTCAGTTGGGTGTATAAAAGAAAAACATGGAAACACCCACGAAGGAAAATACTTTTGAGGTGTCATTAACCTTGATCAGGACCCAGAGAAGGTCCAGTATCAAATGGCACTACGACACGTCACACTTGTTTTGCTCTCAAACTGAGATCAGGGCTTCTGGTACTTGGAGGAAATAATTTGGAGAATGGGATTCTAAAACAACGATCAATTATGTGAGCAGCGGACAGATTGAATAAGTTACTTCAGATCCTTGATTGCAAGAAAATGTTATTACAATAAATTTTCAAAGTTTTTACCCCCCTGTTTATGCAGTAATTAAAAATACCCCCCCTCAGTTTTCAGTGATTTTGAAAATTTTATCCCCCCCCTCCCTATTCTAAACACTGCCCCTCCCTCTGGGCCATAAATAACAAACAGATCCTTAGCTGAGGATTAAAATGTCCACCTACTTCAGCCAACCATCCTGTTCTAGTTGTGGCACTGACCAGTTGACATCCCCCCTCCCCCCCTGGTGAAGGTCAACTACAATCAGGAGTCATGTTGAATAATAATTAATAAAATAATATTTTAAAGAATAAAATATTTTTCTTTTTTCTTCTTTTGTTGTTCTTGTTTTTTGGTAATGTAAACATGCTGTGACAAACTGTGGCATTAAAATTATTGTGTATATTTGTGTTATTTTCTGTTTCATAATGTGTTATCATTGTCAAGGGAAAGTGAGACATTTTGACCATCAAACTTTTAACAGATAAATGGAGTCCTGCTCTTCAGATCCGGACAGTTCTGCTATCAATCCAAGCCCTTCTTAGTGCTCCAAATCCAGATGATCCTTTGGCTAACGATGTAGCTGAGCTGTGGAAAGTAGACGAGTCTAGAGCCATTGAAACAGGTATGTAAATAATTGCACCATAATGTGTCCATACATTACTCGTGCCACTTAAGGACGGTGTCTCCTAATACAGATGTATTTTTGCAAAGGTTATCACTACTGGGGAAAAGTAGACCTTATAGCAAGATTTACTGGAATCCAAAAAGAAAAATGTGGGTAACCAGGCATTTTTCAGAGATAATTAAGCAACCATAATTCTAAAAAGAGCGTTAAAATACAAAGAATGTAATAGTATGGCAATTTCTTACCAAATTTAAGCTCAATTATTTCTGAAAAAGGCGTGGTTACCCGCCATAGTTCGTTTTGGATTCTGATAGCCCTTACTAAGATCTGTTTTTTCCACATAGTCATAAAACGTGCAAAATATTGTTGTATTAGGGGGTAAATTCCTTAAGAAACCCAAATATCCCGAGATGTGCAGAATGTATGCGCAGTAACTAAAGGAGGCGCCGTCGTTAAGACCAGCTGACTTTTCAGTAAGAGCAATCAGCTTGTGAACTGTGGTTGAGGAACACTGTTACTAATTATCAGCAAACAGTGGATTTTTGTCTCGCCTTGTGTAACCACCCAGCTTGTGGTAAACTGTGATTCAGTGATACTCTGAGATAACCATGTCCTCCTCCATCAAAAAAGTTCCTGATCTCTTGTAAACTTCCAACACCAAGTTCAATAGTTTGGACCCTTGATAAAACCTCTGCATTGTGTCCTGAAACAATACTTAGGCCCCATCCACACTAATCCGGATAGATTTGAAAATGCAACATTTTTGCTCCGGTTCGACCTTCCGTCTACACTAAAACAGCGTTTTTGGCCACCAAAGATGGAATGCTTTGAAAATGTTCTCCAGAGTGGATAAATCTGAAAATGCCAGCTAGGTGTTTTAGTGTGGATGGCATAAACAGAACTTTTTGATGATGTCACAACGATCGTGTGTTTTCTGAGGCCTTTCGAATGTTAATTCAAATTGGCAGAAAAATTGATTCTTCTAATATTGTTTTCTCTGCCATTGAGTTTGATTGCTTGTTTGGAGTTGCAATGTTGCGGTCTACAGTTGTAAAGCAATAGTCCGACGTAGACGTCAAAACACTGTGTTTGATGCTCTTGTCAAATTGGCCTCAGTGTTCAAACTCCAAGTTGTAGAAGATTGCACTGACAGAGAACGATGCACAAGACCTGGTGGAACTACCTGGTAGTGGTGGGAGAATTTCGTGAATGAAGTCATAATTTGTAAAGAATGGCACAACAACTTTAGGATGTCAAGAGGCTCTATTTTGAAACTAAGCTAATTTCTGCATCCTCCACCATGCATTGAGCATTTCTTGGACTACAACAGTGTAACCGTTTAAGCCCCAATAGTGACAAGCATCTAATTTCTCCTTACAATACATTACTTGATCAAACACACAGGTAACGAGAATAAAGGAAATGATCACCAATATATTGATATTTGATGATGATATCATGATATCATGATATTTGTGCCTCCCAACTAGTACCATAAGAAGTATATGGAGAACACTAAGGAGAATATGCATATTGATATCGGGGCTTAAAGGGTTAAATCCAGGACTACACTCACCTTCAGGGATGATCATATGTATGATAAGTAGTACGATCTACTTATGATAGTACTCCTGGGATCAAATCATTTGCTCTGTTAAGTGCACTGTAGCTTCTCCTGTTGGAAGAAGGTGGGCAGGTGTGCCCTAAAAATATTGATCAAGAGTGAAAAGTGCATTAAATTGAATTCTGGACTTGGTTCTTGCCATAGCAACAGCTATTTGGTCCTTTCTTTTGTCAATTTAAGCTTGTTCCTTCATCAGTCATTACTCACCAGTAACTTAACTGGGTTGTTTCCGTGTACATGTAACATTTACCCCAAAGTTCCAGAAATTTCAGTTAGATTTGTAAATAGAAAGTCAAGTTTAATTTGCTCAAACAATAAATTTCTAGGCCAAAGAGAATTTCTGTAAAAGGGTAGTATCAAAGTCCCAAGTTCTCTCTAAGTCGAATACTCACAAAAACTTCTGAGTCCACCCAATGGGAGTTGAACCCATGACCTTCCAGGTGCTGGTTGGATGCTCTAACCGCTGAGCTATGGGTGACTCGTGGTGATCTGCAGGCAGGACAAGTGTTGCATTTGAACCTCGTCGTATGGCCTCACTCATCACAAGTCCCCCATAGCTCAGTGGTTAGATCATCCAACTGGCACCTGGAAGGTGGGTTCATCTCCCATTGGGAGGACTCAGAATTTTTTCTGAGTATTCAAATTGAGAGCATTATTTCATTCTTTTCATTTACATCCAAGACACCATTTCAAAATCGTGAATTTGTGTACCATTTGGCACACTTCTTTCAACCAGGTTCAGTCCTTTCACCAATTTTGTATTCACTCAATTCACTTCCAAGCTTTTGGGCACAAGTAAATTCTGGTCAGTGGAACACAATAATTATACATCCAACAGAATTTGTGTATAGGGACTTGGAGATTTGGAAACAATTTTAAGCCCTGAAATAATAATGCATATTCTCCTCACTGTTCTCCAGAAAATTTTTTTTCTTGTGGAACTAGTAAGGAGAATTTGTATTATTATCAAGACATCTTACTCTCATCACTTTCAAAGAATGTTTGAATAAGTATTGACAATGTAAAGAGAAATTTCATTTTCATCACTGTTAGGGCTTAAAGGGTTAAGTGATAACTAAAACCAAGGTTCTGGAGAACAGTTCTTTGCTGATTCCTTGTCTTTTTGTTATTTCAGCTCGTCGTTGGACAAAGGAGTATGCATCCAAAAAATGATAATAACCAAACCCAGGAGATTTTGTTTAAGAGCATGAAATTCATGTGCAAGATTTTCTACATGTGCAAGCAGCAAAGGCTTCTTTTAACTGTCACTAATCCGGTACTTTTTTGTAAAATATTGTGTAGATTTATTATTGTAACTGATTAAGACAGTGTGTAAACTGTATGTACTGTAGGTCCTTGTTGATGTTCCTCATTATGTTTAAGCATGTGACCTTGAAGCCAGGATTGCACTATGACACAAGGGAAATGAAGGGAGCATAAGTGCAAGCACAAATTAAAGGAAGGGCAACTTTTCCTTGGGTTTGTTCTTATCGTGTGCTTTTGCTTGTCCTTGTATAATAAATGTAAACCAGACTTCACATTATTATTGCTCATGGTCATGAATGTCATATCAATAATATTATTGTTAGTCTTTTTTTAATGCTACATTTGCTAACAAACTGGTCAAAGTGTGGAGACATTCTAGCAACTAAGTCGTGCAGGTGATGATCTGTGCTTGTAAGTGGTTCTTTTTAATCTGTTTACTAGACTGCAGATTTCAAACATTTTTTTGCAAGTCAGACCAAAAAATTTCTGTTTGAACAATTAATAATGCCTGCTAGGCCCACTTCTATTAGACTCACCAACTCTTATCACAACGTTGTATGCCAAACCTTTGCCACTTGACAACTTAAGGTTTGTGTTAATGGGGCCATGATATTTCTTGACTTTTGCAAAAAAGTAAAAAGAGCATGACGAACTGGCCCAAGTTTTGCATGCACTGTGGATTTGGAGTACTAAAACATTGTTCATATACACTGTTTGCCAGAGGGCTAAGCTATTAACTAGATCTCAACTTGGCAGATACACCTTATTCCAAAATGGCAGAAAATACATTATTCTTTTGTCTCCATGTTAATTGGCCCTTGTTGCCTCATTTAAGCCAAATATTCCTTTGAATTCTGCAGCTGGAATCGAGGCAACAAGGGCCAAGTAACGATGAGACAAAACAGTTATGTATTTTCCGCCATTTTGGAATAGGGTGCATAGCTGGTACAAAAACTATGGCCATAGCAAGATTGTTGTTGAGTTTGCCTTCAGACAAAAGAAATTAACACAAACTAGTGTTTGGAACACAACACCCGCAATGCATGCCAAAACTGGGCAAGATTTTAGTCAAGAATTTTTTGTCCTGAAATCACAATATATGCCCCTTTCTCGTTAAAACTTGCCATAATTGATGCTTTAATGGTTAGTGACAACGTTTTGACAATGTTTAAGGGTCATACTGAGGATCCTGTGAAATCTTTCAGTATTCTGAACAAGATCCCTTAGGATCTCAAATAGGATATTACTATAATTGATGTTGCGGAGTCAAATTAAGGACCATTATAAAAAAAACAAAGGTGTTCATGTGATGTTTATTAAAATGATCCACTGATAAATAGATGTTCCACAGTGCTCTCAGTTGTGACAGTATCCCTTACACCTGACTTGCTTCCAGTCATGTCTCTGTCTGGAGTTGTGCACCAGGTTTGATGGTGGAAGGGCATGCAGGACCAATGGTTTCCTTCTTCCCATTGACCCTGGCATGTCACCCTAGACAGACAACCAAGATGACTGGGGACTAGTTTGGCCTTACACCTTCTGTACAGGAGATCAACAGCAAGGGCTAAGCCTGAGCCAAATGACAAGAGATGACGAAAGTTCAAATAATTATTTTAATCTTAAAGGCCAGGGAATTGGGCCCTTTGCATGACTTGATCATGTTAGAAAACCTGCTCTGCTGGATGGCAAATGGCACAGTGGGACATTGAAAAAAATGGAATGAACATCTGAATGGCTGTCATTTTGTTTTTTATTGTCCACTGTGCCATTTGCCATCCAGTGTGGCAGGCTTTGTATTATGTGACCAAAGTATGCAAAGGGTCCACTGAATTCTGGGCCCGAGAGAACAGCATTGACTTGTTTGTGTCAAAGGGTCACTTTCATGTCAGCAAAGGTTTTCTGCTGAATGAACAGTGCAAGCAGTAGAGGATGGCCACTATTATTATTACTATTATTTTGTGACTTGTATTCTTTTTGTCGGGCAAAGTTAGCTTTTATCAACGCTAAGTCAGGGAATTTGAAAACTGTTCTCTGTGGCAACCATGGCATGAGAGTCAATGAGAGCACATTAGAAGGAACTTGCATTGAAGCAAATTAAAATTTGAACAGATTCAAGCTCTGATTAAGTGCACAAGAGCCCATTAGAGTTTCATGTGAAATGGAGACAAGAGGTTGACCTCTTGTTGACTCTCATTTTCATTTGACGAGGCAGCTGTATGGTAAGTGCTGTAACACAGGATATTGAAAGTATGTTGACCAAGTGCCACCATGGATTTTTCTCTCTCTTTTTTTTTGATATGCCTGTTTACAGAAATGCAACCGATAATAAAACAGTTACTGAGAACTGCGATTCATCTAGTCAATGGAAGATAGATCTGTCCTTTGCAACTGTTATTTTTGGATCTACTTTTAATATTAAATCTCTTCTTTATATAGCCATCATTCAATGGTTACAGAAAAGAATTACCCAACAGCAAAAATTTAGCAATGGTAAAGAGTTATCTTGGTAGGCAGCAGGGAACTCCAAAGAAAAAGGCCAAAAGGAAAATTCAAATGGAGAAGATGAAGTAAACAAAGCCAGTGTGTGTGGGTTTTTTTTTTGGGAGGGGGGAAGGGGCGGTCATCCTTCTCCCTCTGCCTCAGTTTACTTTTTCCTCAGCTTTTCCTGTGTTTTGCCCCCAATTTTTGTCATCTTAAAGAAACAGCCTTTCTCTAGCCCCTAGGGGTACCATTCAAAATCTCGGGTGGGGTAGTTGGTCCAGATCTTGAAACCCTTACCCTACATGTAATTCATACCTTATTTCTGTCCTAACTCATGAGATTGATACACAAAATGGCTAAAATGTATGCGTTAGGGCCACACATACCTGCATAGCTTACACTGTGCGACAACCACACTGCACCCTGGGTTAACAGCTCCCTAGCTTTCTATCTAGCTACCCAGGAACAAATGGGTGACATTTGGGGGGAGGGGAGGGGAGGGGGTAAACACACCCAACCTGGGGTAATAGCTTCCTAATTAACAATACAGCCACCTAAATAGCTGATATGGGGGCATAGCCACACCCCATGCTGAGGGTAACAGCTTCCTAGCTAACCTACGTGGCTACCTACACAACTTATATAGGGGGGTAACCATACACCTCATTCCAAAATGGCGGAAAATACATTACTTTTTTGTCTCATTGTTAATTGGCCCCTGTTGCCTTGATCCCATCTGCAGATTTCAAAGGAATATTTGGCTTAAAACGAGGCAAGGAGGGCCAATTAACATGGAGACAAAAGAATGATGTATTTTCCACCATTTTGGAATAAGGTGTATACCCCATCCTAAAGGTAACACCTTCCTAGATCCTAACGGCCTATTCAACTACCCAGCTTGTATAAAGGTGTAACAGTTAACACCCAACTACATTCCTATCTAACTTCATAGCTTGTAAAGGGGCATAAGCACACTTAACTCTACGGTCAACAGTTTCCTAAGTAACTGATAGATCGAACTACATAGCCTGTCTAGAGGCATAGCCACACCCCTCCCCAGGGGTAACACCTTTCTAAGTTTGAGCTTGTGCGTGAGACCTACGAAATTGATGCTTTTGGGCAGTTCGTCGTATGGTGCTATTTAAACTGCTATCTCTGCAAAATGATGTTGGGCACATTTCAGTTTTTATTTAGAAAGCTCCAGGGAGTAAAACTTAATTACAAGTGGAGACATCATTGCCTCAAGAAGCTTTCTATTGCATCCTTTACTGTACTGATGTCAGCTTCACAGACTGTCTTCTGAACTTGAGGTCTTCTTACCACACTTTCAAGATTCTCATGCATAGCAGGTCGAGCTTTGAGTTTGTGCAAACTTGCAAACAACTCCACCGGGTCGTGAGATGTAGGGAATCGGCGCAGGCCTTTCAGGACATCGTAAGCAAACTTGCTGTAATGCGCAGTTGCGGAGATTATCATTGGTCGGTTGGTATGCGCGAAACGTGTGGCTATGTCCATGGCTACCGCTGTGTGAGTGTCTAAGACATACCCTGTGTGTTCATACGTTGATTTAATGGTGTCTAGACATTTGTCTTCTGTGGTCCAGTCAGCTTTGAAGACAGTGGATAACTCTTTCATGAGGTAATCGGAAATCTAAAAGGAAACGGTTTTCATTAGAGATAAGGAAAACAGAAATAAAATGTGACAAAAAACAAACACCTTGTAAAATCCGGATTAAAAATATACCTAAGTAGATGCAAGAAATGTTTCGCGTGGATACACCAAAAAAATAACTAGTAGAACCTACTGCAACGGACACTTTCCTGATTTTTTTCGACGTCACAATCGTTCTGAGAAAACTCTGTTCCAGTTTTTCCGACTGTTGCGGCGACGGAAACAATGCGAAATTCGTCCATTGCAGGGCATGTTACACTAGGCGTTTTTTCATACAACTTGACTTTTAATGGTTAAAACGCTTGCACAACTTTCTTATTTGTAAACAATTAGAGGCAAACCCGAAACAAATCTGTGATTTCCTCAAACATGTTTCCCCAGCTTCGAGTTCTGATTGGTTCACTGTGTTGAGTTTTCGTTTGATGTGATTGGCTAAAATGACAACCCGGGTCTTGGTTTCTTTACCGCTGCACTCAACCGAGTAAAAAACATTTCTGGCCATCAGAGGGAGCCGACCAGCCACTAGGCTCGATTTCCAGCCGTTTCGTGAGCCCGGGTTCCTCTGCCCTGAAAATAGCACACACTCAATGGCTGGAAATCGAGTCTAACGAGCCACGTGAAAAGTGCAGATGCCAAGCATAGCCACGAGACGTGTGCCCATGGGAAATCCATTTCACGACACTCAAGGCTGGTTTGCATATGATCGCTACAATCACTGCGATCGTCACGACCGCTGAAAAAAAGTTCAGCGATCGTTGCGATCATATGGAAACCACTCTTTAGCGATCGGTGCGACAACGATCGCTGAGATAGATTTCAGTTCTATCTCAACGATCGTAGCGATCGTTGCGATCATATGGAAACCACTCTCCAGAGCCGGATTGCAACGATCGTTGCGATGTACGTCGCTGTTTGTTCCAGGTCCTCTCGGGCATTTTTTGCTATTCTCTAGCGATCGTAGCGATCATATGGAAACTTTGTAGTCGTAAGGATCGCTCAACGATATTGTAGCGATCGCAACTTTCGAAGCGATCATATGGAAACCAGCCTTCAGTTGAAAACTGCTCTAACTTTGCTTGATATCTTAACGAGAGTTACTACAAATCCCAACGACTGCGTACACAAACTACAGGAACACCAGGGCTTGAAATAATTTCCCGGCTGGCGCCGGTCAAGTTGTCCGGTCAAACCTATTTTTGCTCGGACACCACCCATTTTTGGCCGGACAAATCTCCATTACGCCATATCTCTACAAAATTCCCCCCCTCCCCCTGCAGCATGATGTTTACATATCAAACAAGTACATTTTCTAAGCCTTTATTGTACATGGAGCCTCGAACTCATTGCAGGAAAAGTGGAATGCATGGTACAGCCACAACGTTCGGCAAAATCAATATTACATTTGTGTATGCATCTATCGCTTCAGTTCTATGTCTTCTATACCGTTAAATTTTAATACCTACTAAAGCTATGAAGTTGATGAAATTGAAGCCTGCGATCTAGTTGATCCTCATAATAATACAAGCTAACTGATGTGAATATACAACAAGAAACTCTTACAAGTAGAATCCATATCCACTGATTTGCTACAAAGTAAGCTTAGAATGAATAAGCTTGAATCTTGAAATGTTTCAGTACTATATCTTATTAAAAGGGTTCGGGGAAATGATACCAACAGGCAACTCTCTTTTTTCATTTGGAATACTTGAATGGCAACCTAATTTTGCTACTCGTTGTCAATTTCAAGTCTATACTGCCTGAGGAAAACATTGCCTTGCGAAGTAATGCCCGTGAATCCAATAATCACCAAAAAGCTTGGTAACCAAGTATTTATCAGGGGCGTGCCGGAAGTGATGAATGATTTGTTCCGTTTCAGCGTTTTTAGAGACGATATGAATCACAACTTTTATGGATGACTATTTGGCCATTTGGAATTACTGGAATTACATCAACGTTGTGCAATTAAGGAAATGAAAGCACTTTGTTGTGGTTTTAAGTGAAACAAAAACATATCAACGCCAAAAATATATACAATGTTCGGGAGCCTACTGATCCACTCCTGTGTCTTTTATTAAATCTATTGCTCTGTCTTCTAATTCGTCCTCATTATCTGAATCGGAATCTTCTTCAGTTGAAGAACAATCAATCAAGACCATTCCCCTTTTCGCAAACTCTCGGGCCTTGTACGATTTCCTCTTGCTTTGGTTCGGAGGGCGAGTGGCGCTCGTTACCCACAAGTGAATGGCTGGTGTAGTGTCGTAACCTTGAAAAGGGGGACCTTCCATTTTGACTCTTATCAGGTGGCTAAGGGTGTTCTCGCTGAGTGTTGCCCGAGAATCTGAGAGGCATTGTTATGCTTCTCACGTCACGTTTACAAAATCCAAGCGGACTATATATTATAAGAATATAGTAATTCATACTGCTACACACGCTACTCCGGAAGACCCGCTAATTTGCGGTGACGGCTTGATGAACGACAAAGCGAAGATTTGCAACCACCGGAAATTTTACAACCACTATTATGAATCATTTTTTAAAAGTTCTTGGTCTGGTAGTATCTCTGTCTTTTCCCCTTTTTATTCACAAACGCCAATAATGTTGAACCTATAAAAATTTAAAACCTGAAGATCCGCATTGAATTTTTCTTTACAAGCGTAAACGACCGGACAAATTGTCCGGCCATCCAAGGATTTGACCGGACAAAACCTATTTTTGACCGGACATTGTCCGTTGACCGGCCGTTATTTCAAGCCCTGGAACACGCACCTTAAAATACTTGTTTTCCCCTAAGGATCTCATCAGACGGGCGACGACCGTCCCATTGTTTTCACAAGTGTGATAAAGTAGCCTCTCTAGGTTAGACGATTTGAGTATATCAATTGAAGGTGAGATGGTTTGTTGTAAGTGCCGCAAAGCCATGTTATACGATCCAGTGTGAAAAAAGTCTGTGAGGATGTTGTTCTCATTTGAAGCACATATGAGGTTGTTGAAAGGTATACCCATTTCCTGTGAAAAGGAAAACAACCAGGTTCAAAACATTAAAAAAGTACTCGCTCAGATTGCAAAACCCGTTCATATTTGAGATAGTATAGTAACAAAGCCGGTTACAACAAGAACAAGAGAGTGACAAGTTACCAACGACCCCTACTAATCTGTCTTGTCGATGTCAACGCCATGCAAAACGTCTTTTTTAAAGCATAAAATTAATTTACGCTATTTTAAACTTAACTCATGCAACTGGCCGAATGTTACCAAACTATTCAGAAGCTGAATAGGTAGGAACCAGGTGAAGGAAAATTAGTGCCAGTCTAGTGTGTTTAACTTTGTGAGTTGGGTTGTGTTACGTTTTTGTTGCTGTTGTTGTTTTGCAGATTACAGCAAGGAAATATATCACAATGTAGAACGCACGTGCAGAGCCACTGTTTTGCCAATTAAACCGGCTTTTTCTTTAATGGAGGTTCTCGTTATCGTCGCCGTCGTAAATTCACTGTTAGGGACCTTACGAAGACACGACGGGGACGCCAAGGAAAAAGTTTTTATTCAGAGAAGCTCACAAATATTTTAATCTAATATGGGATTACCGTTACCGGTTCAATTTGCGGTCGAAGTATCCAAGAGCTGATTTTGTATGCTCGACGTTCAGCTTCATACAGACAAAACAGAATTTGCCATGCATTTTGTATTCACGTTCTCCAGAAAAGCCAAAATGTGGCCATTTCACACTGCTGTTTTGCAGAGGATGGCAAAGAAATGTGCTAAATCGTGAAACGCAAGTGCAGAGTCACTGTTTTGCTAATTAATCTCTTGTTTTGCGATGTGGACTCGTAAGGCCCCTTTTAAGCGACGACTACAACAACGCCGTAAAAAGTAAATTCAAGCTTTTTTTCGGTTTTGTTTTCGTTTGTTTTTTTGTTTGTTTGTTCTAATTTCGATCCTCTCGTGATTATGCCGATTCGTTCAAGCTAAGGCACGGTAACCAAACTATGAATTCAGGTCGTCAATTCGTACGGAGCACTGACGGAGGACGTTCTAGTTCAGATGAGATGAACATAGGCACGCCTTGTGTGCTTGACCTATGTTGAAATGACAAGTCGTTTTCTAGCTTACTTGCGATTTTTAAGACATACTCTGAAGAAAAAACAACATACGCCATCATTCTCGTACATAGCTTTTCAAAGACATCGCTATAAATTCCTGGGAACATCCCTCCCTTCTAATATACTATGCCAAGTGCATGCTGTTGCATGTACGCTCCTCTCAGCTCAAGTTCTGGTCACATGAGTGCTGATGAAAAGTACCTGTTTTGAACAGAGCTTTACCTTTTACTCAGCAATACTCTAGGAATACAAGACAAAATCCTTCTAAAAACGTACTCGGACCAAAATCGGAAGATAGAGAAATCATCGGGCTCGCGGGCCAAAAGCTAAAAACTCAAACTGACACTCGTAAAAATAACTGAATACAAATTACAAATTAAATCTAAAACCGAAACCTAAGTTAAGGGCAACTTATAATTGTTCACATATTACTGAGCGATGTAATTCGAGGTCACAGCAAGAGCTGAAAGAAACAAGTGTGTTAGATAATAATTTGAGGAGAGGACAGCCACGGACATTCCTGCTTGCACAAACTTATTTACGCAAATTGAAGACCGACAGAGGGCATGAGGGCTGCAACGATACACCGATGCATCGGTGAACCTTAATATTTTTCCAACGATACGAAGATGTCGCGATATAACAATACGATAAAATATGCTACATCAACAAATTTGGGAAAGCACTGTCTTTAATATTCCTTACCCAAGCTCTATATTTTAGCCCTTGTAAGGCGATTTGATGTTGTGTTATTACTGTGTGAAACTTAATATTATGGAAATAAATTATTTAAAAGTAGTGTAAGTTGTTGGTACCTAGTTTTGTCGCGCACAGTAATATATCGTATCGTGTATCGTATCGTGTATCGTATCGTGGCCCTTGTATCGAGATATGTATCGTATCGCAGGATAGTGTATCGTTGCAGCCCTAGAGGGCATGTTACACGAAAACCATAAGACCTCACCCTGACGTAGTAGGCCGCAAGAATATTGCCAAAATTTCCAGTTGGCACACATGAGTCAGCCTCCTCGCCCATGGATATAGCCCCAGACTTCACCAGGTCCAAATAAGCCGATGCGTGATACACAACTTGTGGCAGCAACCGACCCCAGTTTAATGAGTTTGCAGCGCTCAACTGTACTTTGAAACAGTCCAGAAGTTTCTTGTTAAACGAAGGGTCGTTAAAAATTGTCTTTATTGTAGTTTGGCAGAAGTCAAAGTCACTCTTAACACCGATAACGCGCGTGTTAGGACCATCGGCGCATGTCATCTGAGCTTTCTGAATTTTGCTCACTCCTTTCTCGGGGTACAAGATCAGAACCGCAGTGTCGGAGTTACCTTTGAAAATAAGATGCCAAACCATCAGTTTCGCTATTAACCTCACTCTTGCAGTCCCATTTACAACATTCCCTTCCATTCAAACTGAATTCCCCTTGTGCGAGTGTCTTCAATAATTTTCTCCCAAAAACAAGTCCCCACAACCTGGTCTCACCCAGTGGTGTTTAAACAAGGTCTCCTAAGGAGAGATAAATGACATAAATAAATGACATAAGTAATTATTTTTGTGAGTTGCGTTTCAAATAGTTGCGAAATGAAATGCGACCATTCACCTTTCCGTCTGACCTACCGAACAAATTCGTTTCAAAGCTAGTATTTTCAAACTTGATTCATTCAGTTTGTGTCCTTGTTTGACTGAGGCCCTGTCCATACAAACGCTTCTATCGTGTTTATCTAAAAGCGAAGATTTGTTTCATACGGTCAGGTTTTCAGTTCTTACCGCGTAAACGATCCTGCGAAACCGATCGAACGTGGAGGGTTTTGAAAACGATGGCCCAACACAAGCTACAATTTAATGAGTGGACATGGAAACATACTTATATGCCATAGTCCTATATGCGGATAGAGCAACGACAAAAAGGAAGCACGTTCATAAAAATCTCCAATTTCAAATAAAGATGAACATCGAAACATCTGCAACACGTACAGGGTAAATTCAAAAGAGTTGTTTGGCGCTAAAGTGCCGAATTAACCATAGCGCCCCAAGGGCTGGCTCGACGTTTTGAACAGCAAGTTTGATCACATCTTTCGGCAAAACGGCCCCAAGATAGGTGTTTGTCTTTGACTGCGATTTTTAAACAACAGAGGATCTATATCTACCGCAAAGGCACAATGTGGGCCTAAGTGGGCCCTTA
Source organism: Siderastrea siderea (assembly GCA_964030785.1). Classification (NCBI taxonomy): domain Eukaryota; kingdom Metazoa; phylum Cnidaria; class Anthozoa; order Scleractinia; family Rhizangiidae; genus Siderastrea; species Siderastrea siderea. Next base: position 11,170,921 of record OZ034977.1, on the reverse strand, counting down.
GAATATGTAGTACTGTATCTCAATCACCGAAACGACAGCATCGAGGATGCTAAAACAGACCTTTTGAAACTATGGTCTATGGAAGGGAATACGATTAAAAATAAGTTAAATATGTACCTTTGAAACCTTCAAGTACAGCGCTCCCAGTGTCACCAGACGTAGCCACAAGAATTAGAAAATTAACAAGTCCGTCAGTGGTAGATTTCCTAGAGATACCTTCACTGAAAAACTGAGGCGTCAACTGCAACGCAAAATCCTTGAAGGACGCTGTAGGACCATGAAATAGTTCATGAACATAGAACTGGTCGCTGAGTTTGATAACAGGAGCTACCGAATCATGTTGAAAATTACTGGAGTATGCTTTGGAGATCATGGCGCGTAGTGAAGAGGAAGGGAGGTCCGTTGGCGATAACCAGGTTTCTAGGATACGCAGAGCTCTTTCTTGGTAAGAACAATGTACTAGCCTTTCCCACTGACCTATGTAGAAAACAAGACAGAGCGAATACGGTAAGTCTTACAGCCAATTCCGATACGGTATTTGATTCTAACCATGAGTAGTTATGGGGTCCTGTTCTAACGTAATTGATTCTAATGATGATTCTAATTATGATTGACTCTAATTTGATTCTAAAGTAATTTTATTCTAAAGTAATTCATTCTAATGACAGAAGGTTACGACAAACACGGAGAACAAAAAATCACTATATAATAGCTTCGAATGATGCTCCCATGATCCCGGGATTCATTATCAAAATAATTCATAAGTACATTGTAGTGGAATAGCTGGGACTGGGAATAAAGGGAACAGCAAAAGGATGGAACTAGGAATAAAGGGAACAGCAAAAGGATGGAACTAGGAATGAAGGGAACGGGGAGAGGATGGGACTAGGAATAAAGGGAACAAGGAGAGGATGGAACTGGGAAGAAAGGGAACAGGGAGAGGATGGAACTGGGAATAAAGGAAAAAGGGAGGGGATGGGACTGGGAATAAAGGGAACAGGGAGAGGATGGGACTGGGAATAAAGGGAACAAGGAGAGGATGGGACTGGGAATAAAGGGAACTCGGAGGGACTGGGATGGAGAATAAAGGGAACAGGGAAGGGATGAAACTAGTAATAAAGGAAACAAGAAGGGGATGAAACTGAGAATAAAGGGAACAACAGAGAAAGGAAAGTTCAGATTGTCCCTCTCTCCTCAAACACAAACACTAAAGCTCATCTTACCTCGCGTTAAGTGTGGAATTTTTCTTTTTGGTACATATAGTCCACCGTCTGGAGCTAAACCTTCTAGCACAACATCTAAAAATCCTGGCCTTTCCTCTCTGTCTGGGTATTCTTCTCTCGTGCTAGTAAATCCCTCATTGTGTGCTGTCTCCTTTAGTTTTGCCATGACTTTGTCAGAAATTTCTTTTGCAGAGTCACCTCTAGCACAAATAACACGGATATCATAGCTGGACTCATAAAACTGCTTGCGATACTGGAGAATCTCACTCATGCTTATCCCTACAAAAAGAACCACAGACCAACTTATTTAACATTGATTCAACCTCTGTAAGAGAGATCAAGGTAAAGTTACACTCACAAGCTTGGTTACAGCCAGCTCTCACTGGTCTGTAATATGGGATGTCATTCCAGAACATGCTCCCCTATCATACTCATGATGCCCTCAAGAGTTAAGGTCCCAAACGATACCCATCAGAATTATTTCCTTTCTGTGCTGATAGTAAGAATGAAATCACTAAAGAAAGCTTTTTTATAAAGGATGCATTGTTTGTAGTATTTTTTTGTATCACTTTTATTTGTTATTGTAATATCAACTTCCCTTTAAATAGTTTTTTAAAACTAATTTGTTGTTTTAATCTGCTGTTTTAACTTCATGTTATTTTGTTTTCTGTTTGTTTTCTTTTCTTTTTTTGGTTAGAATACCAGGAATCTCATTGAGAGCACCAACATTGTTTCGTTTAAATATTAATCGATATTGTGTGCACTGTAATTAATAACGTCATGCATAATGTCACTAATCCTAATTGATTTAATTACTCGCGACTGTATGGCGAAGACTATCGGATGGACCAATTGGTAACTATTCTGTTACTTTGATTTGTGATTACCTTTGTCAGTTACATCGGTAATGTTATGTGTTATGATTCTTTCTTAGATTTTGAACCTCATCACTGTATTTATTGTCTAACTGACCAATTCTGATAATTCCGATAAAGTCATGACAATAAAACGTTTGAAGCTTTGGTCGTGTCATTTCGCCATTACAAACATAATTGCATTGCATTGCATTATATTACATTATATGTATTATTGTAATGGTGATAGTATTATTCTGGTAGTTAAATAAAATTGCCTGTCTGTCTTTCTACTGGTCAGACATGGTTCTCAAAGTTATCAAGGTCGTGATAAATGTACCTTCATTTTGTCCAACAATTCGGTTCACTTTCATCTCAGCCAGGCGATTCAAAATGTCTCCATCCTCCACATCAAGGTAGACAACAGTGCCAAGGGATTTGACATGTTCCATGGCTTCTTTGTGCATTGGGTTAGAACCACTCAAAGAAATAACAGAATCATTGGTGGAAAACTGCAAGAGAGCTTGGCCCTCTGCATCAACAAAGCCGTCAGATCCAACCTGCAGCAGCTTTTCAAAAGAAAATAATTGTTTAGGTATAATCTTTTAAGCCCTGATATAAAATGCATTTTCTCCTTAGTGTTCTCCATGCATTACTAAGAAAACTAGTGAGGAGAATTGGTGTAAATATCAAGTTGTCTCATCACTGGTGATCTCTTCCTTTATTCTCATCACTTTCAAGAATGTTTGACAATATAGTGATGATGTTAAGAGAAATTTCATTTTTGTCACTGCAGTAGCTCTGTGGTGGGTATCACTGCAGGTGCTGGGTTACTTCCTCTAGGATTAACAAGGAATTCTGGTAGACTACAAACCATCCATTTCTGCAACTACCAAACAAAAACTTGTATGAAAACGTAACTGAAGCTGGGTAAGGGTTCATGACAGCGGTTGTCTCGCAGCAAAACATGGGGTAAGAAATGTAATACATGTAATCTAACTTCATCTTGGACTCAGCAATGATTTGTACCACTTTGTTGATAATTTTCATTCTTCGCTCCACGAAACAAAGAACTTTTAATCATTTCCATTAATTTGTTTTTGTTTTGCACACAAGAAAACAGAAGACGGTGAAGGCATTTTTCTGCATGTTTTTTCTGGAACACAAAAAGTGAACCAATAAAAAAAAATGCAGGGATGACATTCCCCAGGTCAAAACAAGTCCATATGCAAAAATTCGGTAATTTCTGAACAATTTTTATTTTTGGACCAAAATCGTCACTTATGCCCTTTTTCCATCCCCCAGGGGGGTACTCCCTATAATGGCCTATACAGGGAGGCTCCACCCGAAAGGGGTACCTTTTTCAGGCTTCAGGTATGTGAAAGGGTAGGGATTTCACGAGCTGAAGTCTACAAAAGGGTAGGGAAATCTGTCATTTAGGTATTTAAAAGGGCCTTTAATTAAAATATTTCGAGTAGGCGCACCTTAGACTGTATCATTTTAATTTATTAAACGCTACATGAAAATGACAAGGAGACTTCCTTCCAAGGGTTTAGAAAAGGGATGCAGTGTTCTTAAGTATGTGAAAGGGGTACCATTTTTCAGTGAAAGGTATACAAAAGGGGTACCTTTTCTGTCAAAAATGGTATGTAAAAGGGTAAGAGTTGGACCTCAGGGCAGAGTTGTTCCAAATTGTTTTCTTGCTTATTTTCTGTTGGTGATCTCTCTTAACAAAAACCAGTTTCTTCACTTACAAGTTCTAATTTCTAATGGGTTTTGAAAGTCAATGATAATTAGGTATTCAATGACTGTGAATCAAATGATAACTGACCTTTTCTGCAACTGTCATTCCCCACACTTTCTCCAAGATGTCATCATCAACATCAATAACTTCTTTTCCCAGATGATCACCAAGCATTCTTCCAATAGTAGTTTTCCCTGCTCCAGGACTCCCCATCAGAATGACATTGTTGCCCTTCTGTCATTAACAGGCATTATTAATAAATAGCATAACAGATCATAATGAAATGTACAGATGAAAACTAGCATGACTTACAAAGCAGAAGGAGAACTTAACCTTGTATGCCTGTTGTAGGGGGGAGGGGAGGGGGTTGACTCTAGAGTCTAAAATTTAGTACAAACTCAAGCCTCCTTGTTCCCCACCAACCCCAAGCTTAGAAACATTTCCAGTATGCATCACTTGCCAAGACGGAGGGCTACTCCCATACTTAAGCTATATGGGCATTTATTATATAGACAAGAGTGTTTTAGTGGAAAATAGACCACTCGAAACTACATCCGGGACTCGAGTGGCATATTTTCCATATCCTCACTAGTGAGGATATCGATGATGTCATTTCCCGCTTTTTACACTGTTGTTTGTGCAAAAACACTCTTGCCTATATAATAAAAAGAAAATTACACAGCGGCTTGAAGATATGAATTTTATTTTCTTGTGGTAAAAAACAATATTTTACTCACTCACTGCGCTCGCTCGTAAAATATTGTTTTTACCACTCGAAAATAAAATTCATATCTTCGTGCCGCCGTGAAATATCCTCTATATATGTGGTGCTAAGAAGGGTATGGTTTTTAGCCAGTTTGGTCAAGGATAGGCTATAGAAATTAGAGAGTTTTGGTTTGTAGGGTATCATTTATTAGGAAACTGGGAATTGAGACTCAGCAAGTCTGGGATAGAGTAGGCATTTTTCGTATTCAGTCTAAAGTAGGGTTGCACAGTGCAGCTGTCAGAATAAGGTATGAAATAGGGCAAGGGAGTCTGAGTTCTAGTTGTTTCCAATAATACCCATCCCCTTCCTGAGCATAAGCATGACATTTGCTTGGGTTAACCCTTTAAACCCTGATATCAGCATATGTATACTCCACGCTGTTCTCCATACATTACCTACAGTATGGAGGAGGAGAATTTGTTTAACAATCAAGACCTTTTTCACTTGGTGCTCGCTTCCTTTTTTCTCAAGACCTTTATGCTTGATTAAGCAGTGCTACTGTTTAGGAGAAATTAAACGTTGGTCACTCTTAGGGGTTAAAGGGTTAAGGTTTTAAATATATTTGGGTCTGGAGAGTACCAGTGAGACATATGACAGCCTTGCGAGTTTGTTCTCACAGTATGTGCATCATTTCCAAGATCATGGAACGATCGTTTCCAAGATCATGGAACGAGCGGTCCAAGTTCAACTGTTAGCATTTTATGAGGTTAACAAAGTTCTATCGCTATATCAATCCAGCTTCCGTAAGAAGCATTCTACCGAAACGGCGGTCGTCCACTTGGTCGATCATATTTTAGAACACATGGACAAACAACAGTTGACTGGCGCTGCCTTTATTGACTTAAAAAAGGCTTTCGATCTTGTTGATCACAAATGTCTCCTTCACAAGCTAGAGCACTATGGAGTTAGAGGACACAGTCTCCGCTGGTTCAGAAACTATCTCACCACTCGCTCGCAGCGAGTTCAATATGGAATGGAGTTATCATCTAGCCTTCCTCTCGACTACGGTGTTCCTCAGGGTTCCTTGTTGGGGCCTCTATTATTTGTGATACACATCATCGATTTGCCTCAATGTTTACTTCACTCGTCGATTAGCATGTATGCGGATGACACTGTTATCTATTATTCTGGATCTGAGGTCAACAACATTAGGGAAAATTTACAAGAAGACCTCAACCGTGTTGAGCAGTGGTTGGTGGACAGTAAGCTAATACTAAATCAGAGCAAAACCAAAGGGTTACTCTTTGGAACAAGACAATTGCTGCAAACCACCTCAGACTTTGTCCTGCAGATTCAAGGCAAGGACATAGAGAGAGTGACAAAGTTCAATTACCTTGGGACTATGCTCGATGAACAGCTTCACTGGAAAGAGCATATAGACACTACTTGTAACAAAGTTAATAAGCGTCTGGGACTTCTTGCACGGATACGATCTTGCCTCACTCTTAAAGCAGCAAAGTGTGTCTACAATACCCTTATTGATCCAATCTTAAGTTATACTGACACTGCTTGGGGTGAACTGTCTGTTGGCTCCAGCAAAAGTCTACAGCGGCTGCCAAACCGTGCTGCCCGTATCATTCTTAAGCGTGACTCTTCTAGAGATACTTTTAATGTTTTAGGGTGGGCTGACTTAGAAACAAACCGTAAAATACACAAATGTGTTTTAGTTTATAAATGTCTGCATAACTTAGTTCCTCAGTATTTAAGTAACTATTTCATTAGGAACTACAATGTACATGGCTACAACACTCGAAGGAAGGCTGACCTCCATCTACCTAAACCCAAGCTTAGCCTTGGCAAGCGTACTTTTAGATTTTCTGGCTCAGCCCTTTTTAACTCACTACCTTTAAAAATCCAACAAGCTGCATCTCTCTCCTCTTTTAAAAATCTTGTTAAAGCCCACTTTTTTTCATAGCACCTAATTTACGATATTTATCTTTTTTATATACCAGTTCATGCTTGTAATTCGTTTTAGTTTTTAAACTCTTTTTATATAACTATTTTAATTAGTACTAAACATTAGCTTTTAACTCTATTTTTATAACTATTTTAAACAATTAGATATTTTATATTTTTAGATATTGTATTTAGCAGGGCCCCTCTGGAGACCAGCCACTGTGCTGAATGGGCCACCCTGTATAAATAAAGTTTTACCTACCTACCTATCATTGCTGCCATCAGCAATGAGAAGAGAGGGTACATCAACAAAATGGCCAGCAGAACATGATGTCAAGAGAGAAAAGGGAGAAGATTGGGAACATTTTCAAAGATATTGTTTAAAGATTATCTAGTTATTTTTTTTATTATTTTTTTTGGGGGGGGGGGGAGTGGCACTAAGGAACCATGATGGAATATTAAATGAAATCGACTTATGCGCCGATCAATTCGAAACTTCAACATGCCCCCCCCCCCCCCCCCCAGGCATACCCCGGGCATTTGACTGTGCATCGTTCCCGGGGAGGAGGGAATTTGAACGTTGCATTGGAAGGGTGGGGAATTTGAACCGGATTTATCTCTTGTTCTGACGTAATAGGCCCGTGAATTTTTTCGGTTTTTGTGGGGTATGACGGATTTACAAGATATAATTTCGCCTTTGTTAGTGAATAACTCTTTGAAAAGGGTCTTTAAAAGAAGATTGAAGGTGTCATTTAATATGGCATATCTCTCTCTGAAAGGCATGTTAGGTGCTTGATTGAAGACCAAATTTGTCTTTGAGGAGAGGCAGTTCAGTACTAATTGGTGGGGCATTTGAACGGCTTTCTTGCCCTGAGGGGAGGGAATTTGAACAAGCCAATCTTCAAAAGTTCAAATGCCCGGGGGGGGGGGGATGTTGAACTTTCGAATTGATCGGCGCATTAGCCTGTAAACAGCTGCCCTCCCTCCTAAAAAAAATCAGGGAGGATCAAAGCTAAATCACAGGTCAGACGCCCCTCTCCCACTTTTCTTGAGGAGAGAAGGCGGCTGTACACAGGCTACGTCGACTGGAATTACCAAAACAAGAATTCCTCAGGGAGGAGTATGAGCCCTCTCCTCTTTCATTTCGTTCAGCTCAAATAAAAGAACGAAATTCAAAACTTTTCAAAACATGATTACCTTTCGTTTATTGTCATTGAAGAATCCTGCCTGATGGTTTAAACAGCTCCTCGAAAGTGGTCTCCTCAAGTTAGTTGCATGGAAGCGTGAGCAACTTTCCTGGATTCCCAGGGGGAAATGGTTGATAGAAGAAATAGCGCGAAAATATACCACGCGAACGAAAGGACAACACAGGCCATTGAAATTAGCTTTACACAACCGTGGAAACAACATATTATTGGAGGACAGCGAGAATTCAGGATCAAGCCAAGATCAAGTGCATGGTAAAAAGAGCTGTAAACCTTAGCGACGGACTTTGAGCAAGAAAATAATCAGCCGATGAGCCACGTACAAAGTTTACGGAGAGCGTGTTGATGTTTGAGCGGTTGTTTGAGCGGTCGAGCCGATAGACTGGAACGAGGAACGAATCCACGATTTTGGAGATCAGTCAGCGGTTGCCTTGACAATTTACAGCATAGGCACTCAATATGTGCACATAGTGCGCATAAGATGTTTTTTCCCCTCTGAATGAACCCAGAGCAACTACCACAAGAATTACCTATTTATTATTTACTGCCACGAGATCTAGGTCGTGCAACTTCAAAAGGATAAGAAGTAGGTCCATATTTTTGCATCTTTCAGGTTTAGCGTACAAACGCAGAGAAACGGGTGAAGCACATAAAATGATGAGCCGCGCTCAAATATCGGTTCTACGCGCCTAACCGCACAAATTTAAATGATAACCTTGAGACTAATTTTCCGTGAAATACAACATTAGCATAAGGTTCAAATAAAAGGCAAATCACTGCAGAGATCTGCTATTCAGTTGCCGAGTAGTCCGACTTGTGACTTTCCTTACGAAATCGGGATAAGATTTATTGCAGTAGCGTTGACATCATTCATCGTTTTTCATGTATCTAGCATCAAACGTGCTTCAGTATTTACTGAATATTTGTTTCTGGTATGCGATAGAAGTGAAAAGGGAACGCGTTGCAAAACATGAACCTCGTTTTCAGGGTCTTCATTGCCCTGGCTTCATTGTTTCTACTAAGCGGCGGCAAGGAGGGACTGATCCCGAGAACGAGGCTGGTGAAACGTCTCTAAATCTAGCCGAGGAGGCAGAGGAGATAAAGCTGCACAGGAAAGCCCAAGTGACAATTAAAATTACACGTTACACATAATTGCTGTTAATATTTCAGAACCCCGGAAACTCGAACTCCGAAGGGAAACGAAAAACAGTTTGAGTTAGCGGGGGTTTGAGTTATCGGGGTCCGGATTGCTGATATTCAATTTGCTATGTTAATAATTGATAGTTTACTGATTTTTCAGCACTTCAATCAAACTTATCTCGTCAGAAACTGTGACAAGACCATGCATTCTTATGACAACCCAGTACTGTGAATGTAACTCAGTTACACTCACGCGGGAAATGACTGTCAAATACGTGATCTGTTCTTTGCACTATTTTAAGTCAAATTGCTGTAGTGTTAGTTTTAATGTTTTTACCGATATTTAACCCGACAAGAAGAACTAATGGGATATTTCAATGTACATCCGTGGTGAGTTGCAAGAACACAATTCGAGTTATCGGGGTAAGTTTTGATCAAGGGAAACGAAATTTAGTTCGAGCAAGTGGGGAATTCGAGTTATCCGAGTTCGAGTTAACCGAGTAAAAATGACTGAAAAGTAGGGTCAAATCCAAGGAAAATGGGACTTAGTTCGAGTTAGCGGGGGAGTTTGAGCTATCCGAGTTCGAGTTAGCGCGGTTCTACTGTAATTCGAAAAATATTGACGAGAATACGATTTTTATTGCTGCATTTATTGTTGGTGGTAGAAGAAAACGAGAATGGAAGTTCTACTTAACAAAGAAAAAACGAAACGAATTCAGTCCCATTCAGCGCAGGCAGATTCCGTGATATGCTCCCGATGCAGGGCAGTGTTTTCCACCGTAAACTTTAAAATGGAGCTTTGGGATTGCTTTTTCTTTTTGGCTTGCCCTTCTGATTTGTTCACCTTGTTTTCACTTGATCATAGACAACGGAAACAGAAGCAAACCCATTAAGATAATAAGAAAGTCTTATGATCCTTAAGAATCCGCAAGACCTTACGACTCTGATTACCTCTCCGATTTTTGATTTCACTAAAGCGCAAGGCTCCTTACTCTTCTGGGTCCGAAAAGGTTGGGAGGGGTACCCTCTGAAATCCCGGTTCCCGCCCCATTTTTGTTGGCTCCCATCGCTTTTTCCTTTTCGATTGCAAAATATTACTTAATATTGTGTAATTTTTCCTGTTTCTCCCACTTCCTGCAACTTTAGGGATCTCCCTCCCGGTCTCTAGCACGCGTGGCATGCTAGAGGGAAAGGGCGTAGTTATTCGCAAGCGCCCTCCGCCTTCCTCTCGCGTTCAGCGCTCGAAAATAATTTCTCCTTTTCTCTCCCCTTTCCGCGCCAGTCACGCCTGCTAACCGGCCCCTATTTTCCTGCTTCTCGTACTCTTCCCTCCCCCTTTTTTTCCTGGGTTTCCGCCGCCCTCCTGCGCCACAATTCCGACTCAGATTCCGATTACGTCACAAGCTTGAATCATATCTGATCCTGATCGGCTGTGCACAGGCTTCCACTGACTAAGCTTGGAAAGCCTGTTCGCAAGCCAGATGAGCAATTTACCTTTCTTGGTTTTATGTCATCAACACTTTGCAATGAGAAATATGAACATTTTAATTCCTACTTTGAAGCGTTAATCTTCCCTCCCGATTGGGGCTTTGATAAGATGCTGCCGTAAAACCTCCTTCCAAAATAAATACTTTCTTCCGAAGGATCAAAAAAAGAACTGAACTTATAAATTTCAAATTTCATCCCAAGACATCCCAAGATTTTATTTAACAGATCACGGACGTTTCAACTAGTCACCTGCCGAACTCAAGGTTTTTCAAGGTTGCTTACCTCAAATATGTTAGGCTTTCCTCGTGCACGTTTGGCGACTGATCGCTGGGACGAAAGCCGAACAACAAGCGGCTAGGCAGCGAGAAATAAACAAGTGGGGTAAATATGAGACGCAAAGAATAGAAGAGAAAACGCACGAAAGAAAAGCATAGGGCACGCTTGGAAAGATTGAAAGAACTTTACAAAAGTGCAATTATAACCGCACAACAATCGAGTATAACAGGCAGCAACAAAATTGAATGTTTCCGAATGACGAATGAAATAAAACCAAACATTTCATTCTCAAGTTACTGCTCAAACATTCCCTCAAAGTCACAAAGATTTTGCTCTCGATTCACAGACTGATGTCTAGCGGTAACCGTCTCCATGCCAACAGGATGTGATCTGTGGCACGTGCTCAGAGCCAGTCTGAAGTAGTATCTTGTTGTCGTATTTAGCTCCTTGCCAATCTGTATATCATGTTTAAGTTGCTTCAGAATCGCAGTCTTTGCATTTCTCAGTGCTTTCGTAGACGAATATTGACTTGCCAGCGTGTAGTCTGTAAATAAACTTATTGCACGCACTTGAAGACTTGCTGGGCAGTCCAGTTTTCTTGTCCTTTGTATTCCTGACCATTTTGTGGATGTTCTGCCGCCTCTTGAATCCTGAATTACGTAAAAGAAAAGAAAACATTTATTTGGTATTTTAGAGTCCTTGCTAAGATCCGCTATTCTCGTGTGGTCATAAACAGCGCAAAAATACTTCTGTATTAGGAGGCACTGTCGATTTTTATTACGTGAACACCAAGTCTTCTTTTAGCAACTGCGTGCAGCTCGCCATTTTTTGTATCAACTTTTTAGCGATTATTATTCAATTATTAGATTATCGGATTAGCTACTACTAGTTTATTAGATCAGTATGACTAGTATGAGATTTTTATACTGCCATAAGATCTTTTTCAATTTCAATTTTAGTATCTAGTTATTTTGTGTCCTCAGATTAGTATGCGATCTTCCCAGGCTATATGGTATTGACACGTAAATAAAGTTGCCATCTATCTATCTAGCATCATGTCTGAAAACACTTTGAACACCAAGTCTTCTTTTAGCAACTGCGTGCTGCTCGCCATTTTTTGTATAAACTTTTTAGCGATTATTATTCAATTATTAGATTATCGGATTAGCTACTACTAGTTTATTAGATTGGTATGACTAGTATGAGATTCTTATAGTGCCATTAGGTCTTTTTCAATTTCAATTTTAGTATCTAGTTATTTTGTGTCCTCAAATTAGTATGCAATCTTCCCAGGCTATATGGTATTGACACGTAAATAAAGTTGCCATCCATCTATCTAGCAACATGCCTGAAAACACTTTTAACCTTAAAAGGATGGTGCCTCCTTTTGTTATAGTGCATACAAGAGAAACTCAGACTCTTGACCCTTTAAGCCCCAATATCCAAATACAAATTCTCCTTACTGATCCTTGACATTTCCTTATAGTATAATTTGGGAGAAATTGTTAAAAGATCAAAGCAATTTCCCTTTGGTGATCGTTTTATTAATTCTCGTAAGCTTTTTTCTTGATTATGTATCCTTATTGTACGGAGAAATTTGATGTTGGTCACTCGTGGGACTTAAAGGGTTAATTAAGGATGGTGCCCATCGCCTTCTAACACAAAGGTCTATTTGCACCGTTTATAACTAAGCCAGGTATGAACAACTGAAGGTAACTACGCATTTTTCAGAGATAATTAAGCTTCAGTCTGGAAGCAAATGCCATTATTTTTACAGTGTTTTTAAACTCTTTGGAATTATTGCTTAGGTATTTAGAGCCTTTGCTAAGATCCGCTTTTCTCGTGTGGTTAAAAACTAAGCAAAAGAACCTCTGTATTAGGAGGTGTTGTCAATTTTTATTACGTGAACAGGAAGTTTTCTTTTAGCAGCTGCGTGCTGCTCGGCATGTAGTGCACTGTCTATCAACTTTGGAAGAATAATAAGATGACTGCCATTTTATACGAAGGCCAGTCAAATGAGAACTGCATTTTTCTAACACCTGATAACTCTGCCTTCCACAGTTCGTACATTTATTTTCAATTGGTTGGTCGAAACAAAAACCGTTAAAACGTTGTGGAAAAAATGAGATAAAACCTATTTTCTCTACAGAGGGTTCTTTAATATTTTTATTCGGTCATAAAATCAAGCAGAGGCTTGGAAGAGGGGAAATAAGCCAAACAGGGGATGGAGAGAGAAAAACATTTGCCCATGATGAAAGTTGAGGTGCTCATGCTCAGTCCCCTTTTTCCCTGCAATGCAATGGAGAAAGGGGAAGCAGGAACAAAATACGTTCAAATACATGGTAAACCTTACCGCTACTGGTCCGTGCACACAATTTCTTGTTTCCATGCTCAGTACCAAGAATGGATGGGAAAGACAGGATATTGGAAGTTTGCCACACTTGTGCTCAAACAGGGGTTGAGCTGCAATCAAGATCAACATCATCAACTTTTCACAAAAGTGACATTCACTATGGTAACTCATAGCTTCTTGATTAAATATAGGCATGCGTTTAAAACTCGACTTTGCCTCTACCTGAGGTTTATTCCAGTCTGTAAATAATAGTTGTAATCCCAACTTCAACCCTACGAACAACTTTCAAAGTGTAAACATGTGATCAATGCTCTCATCAGCAAACTCCCAAAGAAGCAAAGTGGAAAAGAACACTAACACAAAAGCAGTTTCAAGTTACAATGTAATTGTAAAGAATTATGCACAAGACCTAAGATTTAAGAAGTAGGAGGTAGTCAGGTTTAAAAAGGACAAATCCAAAAACAGCTTTTTGTAAAACACAACTTCCAGTACACCTAGGGCTGGCCTACAATGAGCTGAAAACAATACAAATCATGGTATTGCAGGAATTTCAGTGCACATAAAAATACACCTCTTAAATCAATTGCATTGTGCAGGTAATAAGTCCCTTACGTAGCCTCTTCATAGGTAAAAAAAAAAGGTTTCAAGATAGAGATACCTGTTTGAGATTTAGTCTTGTGCGTTTTTTCCTTAATATCTGCTCTTGAGCGCACAAACTGTGTAGAACTCAATAATGTGAATTGTTCAAGAAAGGATTCTTTTTGTTGTTCAGTCCCTTCCAAAAAGCCATAGCAGTAACCATCCTCTACATGCACCTCACAAAGATGACTTTCAATGAATTTAATTTCCTCTTCTGCAAGCATACAGCTGTCATCAGATATAGCTAAATCACAGGCACTTGATAACATCGAAAAACCAAGAGATATGCAATTTTCTGGTTCACCAGCTGTTCTCCATTCAACTTCCTCCGTGGGCACCAGCATACTTGATTCAAGATAAAAGAATAAAGAAATAAATTAATTGTCTTTAATTGACTTGTTCACAATTTAAAACCTGACTGACAGTCTCCTTACAGATTCTAGGTCGCATTGGAATTAAGAAATGCTGTTTTCATGAAAGGAATTGACTTGTTCACAGTTTAAAACAACTGACAATCTCCAGATAGATTCTAGGTCGCATTGTAAGAAATGCTGTTTTCATGAAGGAAGGAAACCAGAGAATTTAGGAAAATCACCCTTGGAGCCAGAAAAAAACACTAAGTCCAGGATTCAAACCAAAGCAAAATTAGCAGGTTTGTGTCTGCTCCTGTGTCCTCCCTCCTGTTTTGTAAAGGTAATACGGTTATTATTCCTCTTGGGCCTTTGTATTTTGCAAATCAAGACTGCTGTGAGTCTGGTTTCTCTTTGGTACATCAGTTTTTCATTTCCTGGCCAAAACGTTTCGTGTAGCTGATAAGGAAGTGTAACTGTGTTGTAAATTTACACCAAATATGGCCAAAACGTCCACAGTTACAAATGGACACACGTTAGCTGAATTTACTAACTCAAAAAGGAGGAAAAGTTTACTTGCAGCCCATTGTAGAAAATAACATGAAACAGATGAAATCTCGTGATTTGGCCTTTCACAAAACAGCTTCCACCTCTTTTCTCGTTTGCCATTGAAAATTACCACGCAATATTGCATAATTGTTGCCTTTTTCTCTTGGTTCTCTCTGTCTCACTATTGCTGTTTCTGTCTTGCTTCCCCTCCTCGTTTTTCCCCGGATCGCAATTCCCGCCCCTAATCCCTTCTCACGGCACAGAACGAGAGTGGAGAAAGGAATGCATATAAAATAATTTGGGGTTATGCAGAAATTTTTCCCTAACCCGCACTGACTATAACTTGTGACTCTGTTAAGTCAAGGCTTACGCGTACTCTGCATCAAGTGTTTGCAAAGAAGCCATTGAACAACCAAAACTGTCCCCCTCCGCTTCTTCCCAAAGTTCACTGCACAACGACAAGGGTTGTTCTTCTCCAAAACTCGCGTGTGCTTCCTTTGCTAGTGTCGCTGTAGGTTCGAATTCCAGTCGTTCCGGGGAAAATGAACTCAACCGGGGAGGAATAAAGACTTGACTACAGAGAGCAGGGGAAAGCGCGCCAGGAGAAGATGATTCCGCCATCTTGAAGTGGTAGGATACTATAAGGTTGACTACATGACGTAAAAATCGTTTCTTTGCTATGCTGCTGATTAGTCGCGGTCGTATGTTTTGACCACATGGCTTGTCTCAGTTGTGTTTTGCTCGAGTTTTTGACTAAAAAATAAGCCGAAAAAAGGATTCCTCGGAAAAACTTCTGCTTCAGTTCAATCAGAGGTTAGCTATTGTTTAGTTTGAGCCCTAGTATTGTTGTATCGCGTGTCGATCGTATGCTACATCGATCTGATTACGCTTACTTAATTGTCTGTTCTTTTAAGAAACCAGAATGCCTTCATCCAAGAAGACTATGAGGTACAACCATAACGTAGAAAATAGAAAGCCATAGGATCTTTTCTGTGGCTGTAATATGAGTTACAGCTAGAGGCTGTAATATGAGTTACAGCTATTATTATCATAGGGTCATAGTTGTCTATAGTATTGTTAACCGGGACAGTATAATAATTTTTGGTCATCCATGTCCGTTGACAAATATTGTTTTGCAACTTTACGTTTTGTTTGTAGAATTGCAATAAGCGACATTGAGAGAGATAAGGGTAGCACAGGAACACAAATAGTCATCGCCATTACAGTCGTTTTCATGCACGTCCACTGGGGGGAGGACAGGGTGGTCCAAACTTCCTGTTTCCCCTTTAGCCTGATATCAGGGCGTAACATGTCGATAATTTCGATAGTCGATAAAAGTCGATCGTTGTCGATCGTTGTCGCTAGTAATCAATCGACAAATATCGGAAGTTGATAAAAATCGATCACCCGATTTCTTGTGATTATCGATTTTGATCGATTTTCAATGTTACAGTTCGATTTTGATCGATTTCAATCGACAAGTATCGAAAACAAAACGATGTATGGTGGGAGACAAGACTACAGTTGTTGAACGCGGAAAATTTATAACGAAGCTGGACTGACTCTGCCAAGACTTAATTTTACTGATTTTACACTGTAAATTTTGAAAACTAAAATAAACATGAGGTGAAAGCAGAAACTACGGCAAAAGTAAATCATTTTCAGATCGAATCTCACAATACTCTCCGACTGTGATGAGTGAATGAACTGTCAAGAAGACCATCGCAGTTATAGACGCATCAGTGATTGCGTTCGACGTCAGGTGAACGCAGCCTAAACTTGACGCGGGAGTAGCAAAGAAGCATGGTCATGAACATTTTGCGAAAAGAAACTCGATTTGTGGCTTAGGTACCGGATACAGAAATACGTCATAGACCTTGGACGGACAGCAAATGACCTCGCTTTCACGTGCGAAGGCGACTGTGCTGTGAAGAAGCTTGTTTCGAAAGAGAGAGGTTCCACACTTGAAATAGCAACCTTTCGACCAAAAAGTTATTGCAAATCCTTGGTCGAAATATTACAAACGTATGTACGAATCCTTGGTGCATATATCAACCTGCAGTTCACCGTTTAGTTCGCAAACCTAATCTCGACTTCCATGAGGAACCACTCGGCATACAACATTCAAATTATGCCCGTGAGAGTAACACGCTATTTTGATACGTAGTATCGCATTTAAATCATTTCTTTTTTGATTAATTGCCTTGGTGAGTCACTTTCAAAGTTTTGTCTATATGTAACGTGGGACTTTTAAATTCAGAAATCGCTTTGCCTGCTTACCTCGAAATCCATTCGGAAATCGACGACCAAAAGACTTTATCGAGGAAGCCACAAACTGAAAGAGGTTGAGAGGACCATTGCACGAATGTTTTTTCCAGTTTCTCAAAGGTAAAGGATTAAGCAGGCTTAGTTGTAACTTTTCAGGTTAATGCTCAGTTTTTTTGTTTAACATTATTGTCATACAGATTTACTTAAGAACTGTTTACACTTCTATGAAAAGTCGTTGAAGCTGTTATTGTTTTGGTTTAATTTCGTAGCCGATCGAGTGAAAATTGGTCTCCATATTTGTTGATAAAAGCGATAATCAGTTGAAAATCTTGTGATTATCGACTTTTATCGACAAATTAAACTTGTCGATTGACAATTATCGACAAATATCGAGTACTTTCGACTTATCAACTACGTTTTCGATGATCGATTTTGATCGACATGTTACGCCCTGCTGATATGAACATGGATATTCCTCTTACCGTTGTCCATGCATTTCTTTTGGCACTAGTAAGGATAATTTGGCTAAATATCAAGAAATCTTATCTTTGGTGATCGCTACCTTTATTCTCACGACTTGAATGTTTGATCAAGTCGTAAGGGCTCGAAATTTACGGTTGCAAAATGTGCAATTTGCAACTGGTTCAAGGACATGTGCTCCTACAGTAAAACTTAGGAGCAAATTTGCTCCTTCAGCTTTAGGCCTATTTTCATAATAAATACATTTTCTGCTCCTTGTTAGACCAAATTTACTCTTAAAATGTTGGATATAGGAGCAGAATTGCTCCTGGGAAAAAGAATTAATTTCAAGGCTTGCAAGTAGTGGTAATGTAAAGGGAAATTTTATGGTCGTTGCCATTGGGGCTTAAAACTTTAAATCCCCCACACATGGCCCAGGATCTACCCTCCTGGGGGAGCCAATGATAAGCGCGGAAGTGCTCCAAGTACATGCAATTGTGTCTAAAATTAAATGGCACCTCAATCACTGCATTTCCCAAGGAGCTGTGAAACACTTTTAACTCAGACTTGGAGGCCTTCCAGTAAGCTGCATACAGTGGAACCCTGATATAACAAACCCCCTGTCTAAGGAAGACCCCAGTATAACAAAGGATATTTTTCAGCCCAGTAGTATTCAGTAATTATGATAAAATGTATGGAAAAGAACCCTGATACAACAAACCCATTTTCCCAGTCCCTTGCACTTTGTTATATCAGGATTCCACTGCACCTTGAGGTACACTTATTGTTAGTTGGCCTGTGAATTATCCCAATTTCAGTTATTTTCTCAGTTATTTACAATGTATAAAGACAGATCTACAATCTCCCATTTGCTGTTTGCCCTCATACATGTACCAACTGAGTTAAACAGGTGTTGAAACGGGTCTACCAAATCTGCGAGCCAGGGAGCCACGCGAGCCACGGTGCGAGCCATGCGAGTCATGCGAGCCATGCGAGTCATGCGAGCCATGTCTGTGAGCCATTTGTAAGTAATTCCGTTTTTCTTCAATTGGTCGGGGAGGTCGGCGATTATTCCACCAGCAAACATCCCGCACCTGGAGTTTTACCTGCGACTATCGCTGTAAATTGCCTAGCCGCCATCTTGTAAACGGAGTTACCTCGCTCCCAGGGTCCTCTCTCTTTCCCTGTTGCTGGCGCGCGAAGTATGAAATACTCTACAGTGTTCCTCATGGTGGCTCAATTGGGCGATGTTTTCCTTGTTCTTTCCCTTGTGAAAATTTTTACGAGATCTCGCCGAGATCTCGCCGCGATCTCGGCGAGAATCGCGGCGAGATCGCGGCGCGTTTTTGGCCGCCGAGATTTCCCCATCTCGCCGAGATCACGGCCGAGATCGCGGCGAGATCACGGCGAGATACGGGAAATCTCGGCGGCCAAAAACTCGCCGCGATCTCGCCGCGATTCTCGCCGAGATGCGGGAAATCTCGGCGGCCAAAAACGCGCCGCGATCTCGCCGCGATTCTCGCCGAGATGCGGGAAATCTCGGCGGCCAAAAACGCGCCGCGATCTCGCCGAGATGCGGGAAATCTCGGCGGCCAAAAACGCGCCGCGATCTCGCCGCGATTCTCGCCGAGATCGCAGCGAGATATGGAAATCTCGGCAGGCAAATACGCGGCGAGATGTTGCAGCGAGATCGCGGCGAGATACGGAAATCTCGGCGGCCAAAACGGGCCGTGATCGCGAGGTGATATCGCGGCGAGATATGGATATCTCGGCGGGCAGTTTCGCGGCGAGGCCTCGGTGGGAGTCTTGCCGGGATTTGCGGCGAGAAACGAAATTCCTGGCGGTCAAAATCTTACTGTTATCCCGTCGAGAAGCGAAATTCTCGGCAGCCAAATTAGGTTCGATGAGAACGATATTTACATTTACGTTAACAATTAATCAAACTACCAGACGCTGACAAAACTATGTCCTACATTGCAGTTCCAGGAATTGTTAACAATATTGTTTTCAGCCTTGGACGTGTTTTGAAATTAAATTATCCTTTATATGGTACTGTTTCCACGTGACAATGATGAAGAGACAAAGAATAGTTCACGTGCACGTGTTTTTACTTCAGCTGATCGATCACCATTAGTTGTCATTCCCCACGCTGGTGGAAGGAGGCAAGTGCCCACCTTATTAGCTGTGAAATCCGTAGCATCGATCTGCAGGAGAATAAACCAACGAACAGGAAGAGTTTGATGGTGTTTTGAGCATTTTTGTGTTTGTTCGCACTGCATTTTATACGCTCACCTGTAAACGATGTGTTCTCGGTTCAGGGAGAGCGATTTATTTGTAGTCAAGACAAAGTATTGAATAATGGCCGTGCAGAAACTCAGGTTTGTTCATCTAAGCAAGGAACTGACAAACTAAAGCGCCAAATATTAGCAAATGGGGTGAATCTATTGAAAACATCTGTCTGCGCCGCTTGCGCTTCAAACTCGTTTGTGAATGTAAACACTGAAATATGAATGATCATGCAGCTATGAACAGGGATGACCATTTTCCGTTTTGGTATAAACCTAACAATCCAATAAATCAATCTAGTTAATAATCCTATTATTTTCCCTTATCTTGGTACTTTATTTTGGATAGTTCAATTGAAAACAAAAGGCCTTCTAAATGACAACAACATCAAATCATAACTATAACAAAATTCTCGAATCTGATTGGCTATCACCAGCTATGATTTGAGCATTAATAGGACAGTAGGACAGTGTAATTGGACAGTGTACGCGTCATACCTAAGTAATTGGACAGTACGCGTCAGAGCGCGCGCGCGCTAATGGATCAGTTGCACTTGAATAAGCTTTTTTTTTACGTATTTCGCAAATAAAACTGTTGTCTATTCCTTCTCCGGTACGTTTTCTCTTTTTTCTTTCTCGAATTTTGTTACAGATATGATTAATTGGTAACAGGACTTCGTGTCATCCAATTCGGTCTGTAATCATACTCGTGATTCAACAAATCGGACTCCCGCTACGCGGTCGTCCGATTTTGTTAATCACTCGTATGATTACAGACCGAATTGGACTCCACTCAGTCCTATTACCATTATTAATGACTGGATAAAGTGTTTTTGTGGCGTCTCCTTGTCTTGCACTGAGAAATTGGCTGCTCGCCAAATTGTGGTCACGCAAATCTTGAGATTATTTTGTCATGTACTGCGAAGCTCGTGAAATATTCGATCGCAAAATTTGAGTTGTTACTGTTTTGCATCTAAAACTAGTTAAGAAGGAACCATTTTCAGTATAAGATTCTGCAACTTGCCGCAAATTCTTAAATTTGTCAGACTCAGTGTCACCTGACTGTTTACGCGAAAATTTTATTTCTGAACTCATGCAAAAAGAATGCCGAAGTCTTGGCTCATATCAAATTTGTTACCGGTAAGTTAGGTTATTTATACCTCATCCCCACACATTTTTACAGGAAAGTCAAGCGAAGATTTTTTTAAGCTTAATTAATATTCTCACGAAGGAACATGTTTCGGTGAAAGACCCGCAGTTTACTTGAGTGAAATCAACATCACCAATTAAAATAAAGGTCAACAGTCAGCCGACGAGATAAAAGGGGAAAAATCAAGGCAAGGAAAAGCTGTACATGCTGATGATGTTGTCTGAGAAAAGTGAAACTCACTGACCTTTGTCTCACACGTTGAATGCTTGGGCAACTACAAAACTCGTCGAAGGACCGATTCCCGGTGGAGAAGAAACCCATTTGGTGGCTTCCATCGCGGCATTACTGATTAAGCTGTGTAGACTACAAACGTTCTGAAAGTCTTGAAAGCATTTAACCTGAGTGTTCAGTCCTCAATTGTAGCTTTGTCCATAATATATAAGTTCATTCCCAGTACACTTTAGGTCCTTTAGTGTGGCTTGTTTAGTTGTGCAACAGTTTCTTGTATATCTTGCAAAACGCTCTAGCTCTCTTGCTTTAAACTTGAAAGAACCATGTTGTTTTCCGTAGTAAAAAATAACATGTTTAACATTTCAATTTTCCCCTGTACATTCAACAAAAAGAAGCCATTTCCCACTTCTGTAAGTTTTGTGGAAAAGTTCTCGATTTTTTTGGGCTTACGCGAGCACCGCTCGCCGATGGTGTGATTGAATCAACCAATCACAATGCCCCATTAACACAACGGCGGGAGTCAAGGCGGGATTTTTTGGCGCGACTTTACGGTATCAGGTAAGCTCATGGCCGGCAAGCAGCGAAAAAAGTCAAATTCAGAACGACAACAAATTAGTCACAGGTATCTGTCTTTAAAACCCTTGCCTAATTCTTCCGTAGTGGTTTATAAAGAAAGTTCAACAAAGAGATGACGGACATGACAAACGAAGTCCTCTGCATACATCATTGGTAAGTGACAACAAATAGACGTCAGTGGTCTGATGAAATCAAGTGACTTCACATGTAAAACAGCGTTTCTGATCGTTGTTATTTTGCTCGTTGCTGCTCGTTGCTGCTCGTTGTTATTTTGATCTCAAAAGCCGGTAAATTAATTTGTGAGCTGATTTATTTCAGATTCTTGCCGACCCTCGAAATAGATCGCTGGTCGCGCTTGTTTGAAACTATGGGTACAGGGTCAGGAGATTTGCACAAATACAATGGCAGTTGCAGCAGTAAAACCTGAGAGAAATCTTACCGATATCGAGATTCTATGAGATAAATCTCGCAAAGATCGAGACAGTCTCTGCGTTGCAACAGTAGAAATCTCGACATGAAATCGCCGAGATCGCGGCTATCCGCGCCGAGATTCTGACTATCTCGTTTGTCGCGGCGAGATCGTGTCGCAATCTCACTTCTCGCTGGATATCTCGGCGCGATATTTTGAAATCGCGCCGAGATCGCGGTTATCTCGCCACGAACGGGGTTGGTGCGGCGAGATCGCGTTACGATCTCGCCGCGGGGTAGATATCTCGACGCGATATTTCGCAATCTCGCCGAGATGGTGGTTATCTCGCCGAGATCTCGCCGATCTTGGCGCGATCTCGGCGAGATTGCCGCGATCTCACCGCGGGCTACTTTTCTCGGCGCGATATTTTGAAATCTCGCCGAGATCGTGGCTATCTCGCCGAGATCTCGCCGATCTCGGCGAGATTGCCGCGATCTCGCCGAGATCTCGGTCAAATTTTTACAAGGGTTTGTTTCTTTGTTATTTAAAGAAAATTTTTTTCTATTAAAATCGCTCAATATCCGCCAAAAATATTGAAAACAAATAAAATAAAATTCATTAAAGTTCAAGACATCATTTTTTATTCTGAGAGAATGAAACATACGGCTCCACCACTCCGCTACTCGAATGGGTATCCAATGACAGCTGTCACTCATTGCCATCCACGTGGAAAATCATTCAAGAAAAAAGAGAACAGCGCATTTCAGTTCGAACTTCGTGTATTGGCGACAAGAAAATTCAGAAAACGTCAAATTACTGGTTGAGATGTTCGACAAAGCTGTGAATGATGTACTTCCCTCGGTCGCAGAAGAATATGGAATTACAAACGATGACTACCTCGGACGTGGTTTGGATGTGAAAGAAAAAACTGTTTCCGACTTTTTCCATTTTAAACAAGACCTAAATAGGCATAAAATTTATTTCAAGGACAACCAGTCTAAAAACAAATTCAAGTCATTGATGTTAGATGCCTACAATGCCCCGACGTCAATTCAAGCAGATCAAGCTGCAAAGCAGCTTGACGTATTGATAGACAAAAAGTCAGCAAATGTTAAGAAAATGAAGTGCTACAAAACATGGTGGTGGAGACGCCAGGCGCGATGGCAACGATGGTGTCCAAGCCAGTCCTCTAGCGATGCTTCCTCCGCTGAAGTTGCCAACACAAAGTCTGTTCGAGCAACAGGATATCGAAAACGTCTCTTAGACGTTGTCACGTCAGAATGCGCAGGAGCAGTGCTCGAAGCTGTGGAGAAAAAAAGGCAATCTCTGGGACTTAAAACCGTCGGCCGTGGACCTACGGTTGAGTCGCGCAAGAAATCATGTGTACTGAAAACGGCAAAAGCGAGGGAAGCATCTGCAGATGTTGTACAAGCTCTTACTCTCGAGGCTGCCGAATTAGAATCTAGAGAAAGTGACCAAGAGTTCGAAACAGTGGAAAACATTCAGCAGGCCCATGATAGATTTAAGATTAACACAAGAGACAGTCATCGATGAAATTGTGAATATATGAAACTCATATATTCATCAAGCAGACAAAAAGAAGAAAGAAAAACGCCAGAAAAAAAACAACAGGCAAACGTGACTATGTAAGCAAAAAGCAGAATGTGTTTAGTAAGAAAGTTGAAGGTGTGCATATGGACCTGCTAACATGTGAGTCATCCATGCGCCAATTCAATTTCAAGATACTTGACACCATGGGGTACGTAGAAGAGGTTACTTTAAATAAATTATCCTCCACGTGCTCGTCTTCGTGGTGCAGCAGTCGTGACTGTCACCACCTGATGTGGATTTTACATAATATTTTTAAATTTGGTGGCGATGATCCAGATATGTACCCAAGATTGTTTAGTGACAGTCAGTGGCAAAAGATTCTTGAAGCTTTTCCCGAAAAAAGTCCCTACGGCTGGAGTGAAGTGCTTCACTGAAGTGGAACAAATCTATTCGGTGAACATCCGCCAGACAACACAAAATGCCAAGTGTGCATCCTGCAAACAGGAAATATGCAAGAACGATGTACAGGCAACTACTGAGGGCCCATACCGCACGATACATCAGATCTGGATAAAAAGAGCCTTTTTCTTTTGTCCTCGACTTCAGTGTATAAGAAAACTACCTAGGTACTCATTCATCGTTCCTTTTTAGATCGGAATGACACTAAAAATCAGTCCTGACGTGGAAATTACAGAAAAGCTGAAGAACGATCTCGCTTTAGAGTAGCTATTTCTACCTTGTTTGACTTGTTTGGTTATCGCTGAATGGCTCTTGTTTTAAATACCTGAAAAGCTTATTACCAATCAAGGCTTATCATTTCTAAACAAATGTGCTCAGTTTCGATAAAATAATGTAAATAGACACGTTGCCTTAAAAATGTCCAACGAAAGTAGGAGAAGGTTTTCAGTGCATCATAAGACATTTCAACCAGATTTTTTTTTTTGACGTGAAGTCGCAGAGATGAGCAGAGATCGATTGTTGAGTTCTACGGGCCGCCATCTTGGTTCCTTAACGCGAGCGAAAACTACAGAGAGTGCAAAAGGGGTGCGGGGGTGGAAAATTAACTCCTCCACCTCCACGCTATTAATAACCTGCACCCCTACTCTCGGTAATTTTGCACTCTCCCCAGTTTTCTCTCACGTTTAAGATGGCCGCACGGAAAAATCACGGACCGTGAACAGTCAGATTCCGATCCTTTTTTCATGTTTATATTTGTGTTTTTGCTTGGAAAATGTAAATGTAAGAAATAAAAATTCTTAACATTTATACTGTGGCTCGCGTGGCTCGCATGGCTCGCATGACTCGCGTGGATCGCACCGTGACTCGCATGGCTCGCTGGCTCGCAGAATTATAAAACTCTGTTGAAACTCATTAGAAACGAGTTTAAAGATTGTAAATTAGTGATTTGTTTTCAGATTAGTACATTCGTGTTTTCTCAAAAACTAAAGCACAAAACAGCAAAAAAACAAAAAAAAATGCGGGGCAATGTTTACTACATGAAAACAAGCCTGTATGTGGGAAATCAGCAATTTTTGAGCAAAATAAAAAACACCCAAAAAGTCACTTAGCATAGTTTTATCCCAAACCCTTCGATTAGTTAATTTAAGGTTTTTTAACAATTGAAGGGCTGAGAGCATAACCGTCTTATGTTGTAAACTTAATGTATAATTAATTAATTAATTACTGATATTTACTATGCTTTTGTAGGTCTCAATGTCCTGTTGGTTATGAGCTTGTGAACTTAGATGATTCAGTGGATTGTCCAACAGTTGAAGATGTTTTTCCAGGGGATGACAGGTCATCACTTTTTCTGATCAAATTCCCTCCTGACGTAAGTTTAAAATTATTGTAAGTTTAAAATTATTGTCTGATAAAGACCTTTTGAGTCACAAGAATGCACTCGGTGCCAAGATCCCTGTTAAGGAATAAGGAGATGAAATGTAAATATTTATCTGGAGATCAGTGTTTGTTTACACTCGCTCCCCAAAGCAAACCCTTCTTAGAAATAATGAAAGTTTGTTGCGTTACCAGGTTTCATTTCACAAAAGGTTTTTTTTACAAATAAACTCAGGCATTAGGCAAGCGTACTTATATATTATCTAATCAATAATCATTTTGTTATCAATTTGACATGTAAGTGCTCCACTCAAAATTTAGGATCAAAAGTATAACCAATCAGAGATGTGGCAGTTTTTCAAATGGTCATTCAGACTCATAGGTCATGGTGTCAAATTTTTTTGAGCATGTATTGTTCTGATGACTCAACCTTATTGGTTGTTTATGAAAAAACGTTTGCTATCTTTTGGTCTCAATTAGCATTGTGATTAGTCAATTTTCTTCCAGCTGGTCTGGTTCGGGTATCCACACAGTGAAAACACATACTGTAGATTTATTTGATTGAAATAATTTGAAAGAAGATTAGTAGATTTGTCATTTTACTCCACAGACATCTGGAGACAGTGCATTAATTTCTAAATTAATGCACCATTTTGAAAGCCAATTTACCGGTAGTCAGAATTTAAATTCCTCAGTATACAGGCCTTGGAGATGAAGGTTAGCCAATTGGCACCAAAAGTATACCTGTCCATATTTTTCTCAATACTTTAACATAAAATGATGAAGATTGATAATAATAAGAACCCTGGACTTCAACTGCGTACATGTAGATATTAAATTAATGTGAGGTTATTCTTGCCTTAATTAGTTTGACATGTCAAGTTTGTCTGGCCAGGATGTTGTTTTGAATGGATCTCAAGATTTACTGCCTACTGGTAACAGGGTATGTCTCAGTTTTGAAGCAAAGTATGGTTAACAGCAAAACCTATTTGTCCTGATACTTGTTGCAGTTACACAATTAGTTAAGCTCCTTTCAAGTCCAACCATGGCCAAGCAAAGGCATCCACATGATTATCAAGGAGCTTGTGGTAAAAACATTGTTCCACTTGTTTTTGCACGGGAATTGACACCTACAATAGTTATTCGGCTGTATGAGGCACACCATTTTTTGCTAGTGAGGTCATGTCACAAAGCACAACAACAAAAAGGGAAAAAGTGATAGAAAGGATTAAAAATTGTCCTTAGTGAAAAAGAACCTTAAGGTAAAGAGTTTATCATTCCTAGCACTGGATATACCCCTAAACTATACTGTAAATATACCTCAGTTTGCTGTTCTCAGGGTTTATTTGTTTCTTGTCAGATTATTGACTTGACCCTAAAAAGTCTAAGTTGGAAAATTACAAAACTTAGGATGGTGGTTGAGATGTTATCAACTTGAAATATCACGTATTTCAAAAAAAAACATGCACTTATTTGATCAGATTGCACTATATTTTTGGTGGGAGAAGGAAAACAGGGAAAAGGCAAACTTAAAACGAAGAGGCTCACAAGTACAGGCGACTGTGTTGTCGACATCTAAACACACTGGACAGTGTCCCCTGGCATACCAGGTGATGATTTAGCCTGATTTAGGGCTAGGGAACACTGTTTAGCTTGTTTATCTATCAGTAACACAGTGACCTGTGAAATGTGACCTCAAACCTGCTGACTAATAAAACAATTAAATTAACAAATGTCATGTATCAAGCGCATTCTTGGTAAAATTTGAGACATGTAGCTTCATGTTTGGTTAGCACAGCATGAGACAATGTTTGTAAACTTTTTCAACTCAACAGTGATGATTGCTAGACAAAATGCAATAAAAGGGTACATGTAGGTCACTATGCTTCTTTTAGGAGAAAAGGACAATTAATTTCTCTGGATAGCTCACCTGAAAAGAAAATCTACAAATTATGCTATTGTATGCATGAAATTATGTGCAGTTACGATGTGCAATGATAGATCACAGATGACATCAAATTGTGGTAAGAACAAAAATTTAAAAAGTGGCGCACAAGGTGACAGCCGAGTGTGTGTCACTGATGTTCTTACCACATTTTGATGTCTCCTGTGGTCTTTTACTGAAAACAAGCATGGCAACGTGGAATCTATTTGTTTTATGTAATAAAGAGACAAAGTTGCCAATGATGACGTCATCTATGCATCTGTCCTCTAATAGATCATAGCTAACAAGCAATAAAAATGGTATAGAATTCAGCATATTATAATTATAATACGGCATTTCACATATTATTCCTCAACATTTCTGTTTATAATTTTGTTGATTCTAGAACAACAATAAGTGGTATGAACTGCAGTCGAAAGTAGATTGTAGTGCAGAGGTATGTTGTTTTGAAGTTTTTAATAGTGGTTGTTGCTTTTTTGAGGGAGGTAATTAGCTAGTGTTCTTATTAAATAATAATATTTCATTATTAGTACATTACAGTGCAATTCTGAATAAGCCATGGCTTATATTTGTTCAAAGGATCCTTTTCGGGGTTAACTTTCAGTGAAGGCTTTTTTTTAGAAGAGCTTATTATTGGAAGGAGTTTTGTGTTTTAAAATGGACTTGGGGGACATTAAAAAACAGCTTAAAAGGCTATTCAAGCTAACATGCCTAACACTAATAGTCCATGGCCTTACACTTCAGAGAGCTTATTATCAGAATAATGTTTGCAGCTGAATATTTTTTTTTTTTTGGCGGTTGCGGGCTTACGACACATACATGTATTATCCAAAGGGCTTGTATTCGGAAATTTGTAGTAATTTCCTATGAGCCAATGCTACCTCAGGCCTCTGTGTAATTAACCTTTTTCATTTCATTTTACGTGTAGCTATCTTCTTTTTCTGCATTGCTTCCATCTTCACAGTCAAAGTCTCTGTATGCAGGTAAGAATTACATAGTACCAAGAACTATATAGGAAGTGCTTACTTTATCATCAGTATGGAACTTTAGTGGGAGTCTGTGGACTGGTTCTTCATAAATTATTTATTTCTAAATTACTTCCTTTCCTTTTCTACATATATTTAGCCAGTGCAATTAGTGGCCAAATGAGTGTCATTCGAACAGTGTCTGTGCCTCCACCAACACTGCCTGATACTTGTGTGTCACAGGCAGTTCAAAGACAGTCACACAGTGAATACGTTAAGAAGTGGAAGCCCTTTGGATACAGTAAGTCTTTCTTTGTGATAAATAAATAAATAAATAAATAAATAAATAAATAAATAAATGAGAATTTGCAGTAGGATATATCCACAAAGTGAATTTTTATCCACTGTCATTTGACTGACTGACTGACTGACTGACTGACTGACTGACTGACTGACTGACTGACTGACTGACTGACTGACTGACTGACTGACTGGATGCATGCATACATGCATGAATGAAGGAAGGAATAGGAATTTGCAGTGGTGTATCCACAAAGTGGCTCTTTGTCCACTGTCATCCTGGTTGAATTAGAATTTAAAAACATTGGTTTTTGTGGAGGAAGGAACACCAGATAATCTGGCAAAAAGAAACATTAGGATCCAGAGCAAGACAAGAACCAAAAGTAAAACTGTACCCACTAATGTTGTGAACTCCGGGAATCAAACTCGGGCCGCGTTGGTGGGAGCACTTGCCCCCCACCGCTGTGCCATCAGGCTCCGCCGACAAATACTTTGGCCTCTGACACATTGATCTTTTAGCCTTGACAGTTTCACAGTTAACGCTAATTGGGGGGATTCAGAGGGGGAGGGGGCGGGAACAGAGAAGATAAAGTGGGAGAGACGTTTCCGGGAAGCAGGAAGAGAGAGAAGAGTGGAAGCAGGAGAAACGGAAAGATTACACAACCTTGTGTAACCATTTCGCAATTGAGAAGGAGCAAAGAGGCGGAATCCGACAAAAAAGGGTGGAAACTGGCATCAAAGGAAACAGGGAGCGGGAGGTCGGCTCCTCCCCCCCACCCCTTCCGCCGGTCCCTCCCCTCTAAGGGAAGATTGAAATAAGTCCACTCCTCAAATGGAGCTCTTATGCTTTGTGGGGTTCAATAAATTCTGCTACCACAACCTCTCTTAACGGTTATAATAGCTTAACCCAAGCAACGTCTCCGCCTTTTTGGCAATTTATGAATCGATGCAAAGGGTCCATTGGCTGTGGTGTAACCCTTTAACCTCCAATATCAACATGCTTGTTCTCCTCGCTGTTCTCCATATATTTTTTATGTTACTAGTTTCGAGAATTTGCTTTAAAGACAAAACGTTTTATCTTTGGTGATCATTTCCTTTATTCTCATAACCTGTATGCTTGATCAAGTAGTTGATATTGTAAGGAGAAACTAGATACTGGTCACTAATGGAACTTAAAACAATTGTGTGCTGCTTTCTTACAGGGAAACCCCCACGAAAGTCGAAGGAAAAGAAAACTAATAAACCAAGAGAGCATGCCATAGAAAGTACAGATGGAGGTAAGAAACAGAAAAAGGACAGAAAGACGGCTAACTTAGAAGAGACTTCCTTCGCTGACAATAAAGAAAAGACAAAAAGTAAGGCCTACTCACCAAAAAAGAAGAAAAAAGACAAAGATACAGATGGGTTTGACAAAACACCGGTGAAAACGGAACCAGAATTAGATGCCCATACAGAGATCCCAACAAGAAATGGGCAACAGAGTTCGCAATCTGGAAGAAAACGAAAAATGGAAGTGAATGACACAGACAAACGGGAAGGTGATGAAGACATGAACGGACTTACACCTACCAAACTAACGAAGGAGAATAAAGGGAATAAATTGTCAACTGTGAAAGTAAAACGAGAGTTTGGTGCATTGGAAAGTCCACCCAAGCCTTCCAGAAAGCAGCGAGAAGCTAATGCGGGTAATAGCGGGGTAAATTCTGTAAGCGAACTTCACGACGGCTTTGATCTAGGGCGCGTAAAGATTGAACCCAGAGAAACACCTAAGAAAACAATCAAGCATAGGAAATGAGGAAACAAAATAATACAATAGAGCAAACATCGAAAGTTCGTTTTGAAAAAAAAATCTTTTTGTAACAAACCCTGCAACGGACAAATGTCAGATTTTTTCCGTTACCGCTGTCGTTGCATAAAGTTGAACTGAATCCTTCTCCTTGAGCGATTGCGGCAACGGAAAACCTGCTGAAATGTTCGTTGTCACGTTTGCTACACTGGGCAAATTTTTCGTGCGACTTGTGTCGCAATTTTTTGCGCACAGTTTTATAGCCTGCACTGTATCGTGATCTCAGGACCATGTTCGGGTAGATTAGGAGAATTTGTCATTATTCTACTTATGACGCGCAAAATATGTTCACTGCCCCGTGCGCAGCAGGTGTGCAGTTGATTTAACTGTTCTGAGCGTGACGCCTATCTCCAATCACTGTCAAAAATACGCAATACTATATGATTGAAAAAAGATTTGTCAAGATAAATAAAACAAGAAGTCAGTCATCTGTGTCTTCCTTTAAAAAATCGTTTAATTAAAATGGCTGGGATGGATTTTCTCTTATGAGATCAAGTATCCTTGACGAAGCTCCATATTTGCCTTCTTTCTTCATCAAAGAAAAGCAGTTTTGAGCGCCATTTTACTGTCATAAAAAATTAAAAAACTCTCTTTCCTTATGTCAATAACATGGGAACATGCGTGTCTGTAGGAGATAAGGGTAAACTTAAAAATATAAAAATAGTTTTGTATATTACTCTCAATTTTCAATGGAAGTAAAACGAAATACAACAAACTTTCTTTAACACTGACTGATGTCAGTTTAGGACCAGATCAAATTATAACCTGATGAACACAAAGATTACAATCTTATGCAAATTGTTCATGAAATATCAACTACGCAAGTATGCCTCCAGAGAAAAAAATCGTTGTACCTTAACAATTAATTTGATTCCGCGCGCGTTTGAGTCACTTCTCCCGCGAAATTAAAAAATTAACAATTTTGAAGAAAAAACAGGGTTAAAGTATCTAGTCATGGCTTTCTACTCGTTTGTCGTAAGATAAAAGTCACTTCGGTGTGGATCCGGATGAATTTTACTAAGGAGTAGAGCTACGAAGCACTGAATTTTAAAGATTCTTTGTACAGTCTTGTGTAACAAAAAAATTAATAAACAACTGAAAACCACGTAGATTAGTTCGCGAGAACTTGAAATAGCTGTGTGTATCTCCACGGTATTTTCCTACTCTGAAACTTGCAGTACTATTACCAAAACTTTATGACCACTCAAAAACTTTAAAATTTCTACTGAGAAATAGGTAAATAACGAAACCGCGACAAGCGACCTTGGGCGTAAAAGTTAATATCAATTCGGGACGGAATCAAATAATTTAATGACGAGTCACAGATAAAAATCTTGCGCAAATTGCTCATCAAATATTATCTAACGTCAACACCATTTGGTTCCCCTTAAAAGAATATTCAATGCACGTTCAAGTTCTTCGGCCCTCGCGAAATAAAAGAGGAAAGGCTCGGAAGCAAATCCACATTCTTCTTCAGGAATAACAGTGTAAGGATATATTTGAAAAATAATGGAGAACTCTACCAATTATGAAAACTATAAAGCAATTCAAGAGGTAGCTTGTACGGCGTCCCTACACGGAAAAAACCATCTGTACTTACTGGCAGCTTTGAATATTCTTCTCCACATTACCACACTGCTGGGGAATATTCTTATCTTTATTGCTCTTCGCAGAGAAAAATCCCTTCATCCTGCCACAAAACTCCTTTTTCGCTGCCTAACAGCCACAGACCTTGCAGTTGGTGTAGTTTCACAACCTGTATTCGCCATTCAGTTGACATCCATAGCACATCAGCGACTACACCTTTGTTACACCGTTGTAAGCTTAAATGAAATCGCCGGCAATAGCTTCAGCGGAGTGTCTTTGTGGACATTGACTGCAATCAGCGTGGACAGACTTCTTGCTTTGTTACTGGGCTTGAGATACAGACACACGGTTACTTTAAAGCGAATGCGCGGTATCGTAATTTGCCTTTGGATTTTCAGCATTTCCATTTGCAGTTTACGGCGATTTGGGGAGCACGCCATAATCTCAAGAGTGATTTCTGCGTTTATTCATTCTTTACTTGCAATCTCACTTTTTTGTTACGCGAAGATCTTTCTGACACTCCGGCGTCATCGAACTGCAGTAGGAGACCACGCTCACCGAGGGCAATTGATGCAAGGAAGAATTTCACCGAACATTGCACGATACAGAAAAACAGTATCCACGGCACTGTGGGTGCAGTTGACATTAGTAGCTTGTTATCTCCCGTACGGTATAGTTGCTGGTGTATCTCACATCGTGGGATACTCCCCATCGCATAATCTTGCTGTTAGACTTGCAATCACTCTAGTCTACTTAAACTCGTCATTAAACCCATTTCTTTATTGCTGGAAGATAAGAAGCGTGAGACACGCAGTCAGAGAAACAGTCAGAAATCTTTGTAGTTTTAGTTAAGATCATTTTTTTTTTCAAGTTTGAGTTGACAAAATATTGTTAAAACTGACAAGACGGTTTTTTCAAAGGGATAGAAGATCCGACACTCCCTTACATCCCATATGAGTATGACGTCTCAAGAGTTAAGGGTATGGCACTTCAAGTCATTTGGTCTCCAATGGGGTAGAGTTTTTGATCATTTAGTCTGAAACAGAGTTTGTTTTGCCTATATCTAGTGATCTTCTAAAATACTGTATATTTCTATAATCTATCCGGATATGGAATGGTATACGGTAGGCTCACGGCAAAGTCACTGATCGGACATTCACATATCCGACTCATTTCTCCGGTGCACCGGTTTTTGCCTGAAATAAATTTATATACGTTCTTATCAGTTTTAAAAGTGCCCCTCACTTTTCAAAATTAAACTTTAACATTGAAACCTTTCTCCTGAAATGATTGAAATACAATAGTGCACCCATAAGGCGACTACTTTTGAATCAGTATTACCCATTGGAAGATTCAGGGTTCTAAGCCAGGGATGTAAGTGTGTGGAATTGCGTGATGCACTATCATGCGTGAGAGCGAGCAGATGTCAGCTTTATTGTTTCAGTAAAGTTCAACATCATATTCATAAATTTTATAAATTTATTTCCAATGTTACTATTTTTGGTAAAAGTCCAATATTACTGTACGTCTGAAATGATAACGACCATTTCATGTCAGAAACATATCGCTTATTATACATTATAAATTGCTATCTTTTAATCTGCAGCTTTATTCACACTTATATTGGCACTCGAATCTCTTTTTTTTCTTTAACATGCAGCTATCCATTATCTTATTATCTTCAGTTTAGGGATTTCAACAGCTTGCAACCTTTACGTGTTTTCCACTCAAGGCCTCATTAAAAGGCGAACGTCCTACTAACTCGGGTCTATGGAATAAATCAATTTTCTGAAAAAATCATTAATGATTGCTTAACTGTTCCATTTCACACTTCTTAAATAGTAAAGGCTGGTTTCCATATGATCACTACGACCGCTGCATGCAATCGCTGGAAAAAACTTCAGCAATCGTTGTAAGGCCTGTAATACAGTAAGTCTTTGTTTGTGATAACTAACTAAATAAATGAATGAACAAACGAACGAACGAGCGAGCGAGCGAGCGAGCGAGTGAACGAACGAACGAACGAACGAACGAACGAACGAACGAACGAATGAACGAACGAACGAACGAACGAACGAACGAACGAACGAACGAACGAACGAACGAATGAATGAATGAATGAATGAATAAATAATGGCTGTCGAATTTGAAGTGGGGTATCCAAAAAGTGGATTTTTATTGACTGTCATCTGACTGATTGACTGACTGACTGACTGACTGACTGACTAAATAGATGCATGAGTGATTTATGAATCGATACAAATGGTCCATTAGCTGTGGTTTAACACTTTAAGCTCCAATATCAACATGCTTGTTCTCCTCGCTGTTCTCCATATATTTTTTATGTTACTAGTTTCGAGAATTTGCTTTAAAGACAAAACGTTTTATCTTTGGTGATCATTTCCTTTATTCTCATGACCTGTATGCTTGATCAAGTAGTTGATATTGTAAGGAGAAACTAGATACTGGTCACTAATGGAACTTAAAACAATTGTGTGCTGCTTTCTTACAGGGAAACCCTCACGAAAGTCGAAGGAAAAGAAAACTAATAAACCAAGAGAGCATGCCATAGAAAGTATAGATGGAGGTAAGAAACAACTTAGACTACGAGCAGTCTCTCTTTCCGCTCAGGGATAGTCGAGGGAAACAAACAAGCGAGCAGGCGCGAAAATCGCCCGCGGCGTTGAAACGTGCGATTTCGTGCTCACTCGCTTGTTCGTTTTCCTCGACTATCTCGGAGCGGAGAGAGAGACTGCTCGTAGTCTAAGTTGATATTGGTCGGAGAAACTAGATACTGGTCACTAATGGGGTTTAAGGGGTTAAGGTTCCGTTGTAAACAATTGTGTGCTGCTTTCTTTAGGGAAACCCTCGCGAACGTCGAAGGAAAAGAAAACTGAAGAATCAAGAGAGCATCCCGTAGAAAGTACTGATGGAGCAAGGAAACAGAAAAAGGAGAGAAAGACGGCCAACTTAGAAGAGACTTCCGTCACTGACAATAAAGAAAAGACAAAAAGTAAGGATTACTCACCAAAAAAGAAGAAAAAAAGACAAAGATACAGATGGGTTTGACAAAACACCGGTGAAAACGGAACCAGAATTAGATGCCCATACAGAGATCCCTACAAGAAATGGGCACCAGAGTTCACAATCTGGAAGAAAACGAAAAATGGAAGTGAATGACACAGACAAACGTGCAGGTGATGAAGACATGAACGGACTTACACCTACCAAACTAACGAAGGAGAATAAAGGGAAAAAATTGGAAACTGGTGCATCGGAAAGTCCAGCAAAGCTTTCCGGAAAGCAGCGAGAAGCTAATGCGGGTAATGGCGGGGTGAACTCTGTAAGCGAACTTCGCGACGGCTTTGATCTAGCGCGCGTAAAGACTGGACCCAGAGAAACACCTAAGAAAACAATCAAGCATAGGAAATGAGGAAACAAAAACAATAGAGGAAAAATCGAAATTTCGTTTTGAACAAAATTCTTTTTGTAACAAACCCTGCAGCGGACAAGTGTCACATTTTTTTTTCTGTTTCCGCTATCGTTGCAAAAAGTTGAACCGAGTCCTGCTCCTTGCGACGATTGCGGCAACGGAAAACCTGCTGAAATGTTCGTTGCAAGGTATGCTACACTGGGCAAATTTTTCGTGCGACTTGCACGACGTTGTATCGTGATCCCGGACCATGTTCAGGTCGATTATTGACGATTAGGAGAATGTCCCATATTCTAGAGTGACGCGCAAAATATTACTACTGCCCATGCGCAGCAGGTGTGTTGATTTAACCGTGCTGAGTGTGACGCCAATCTCTGATCACTGTCGAAAATACGCAATACTAAATAAATGAGTCTATACGATTGAAAAAAAATTGTCACCATAAATAAACAAGAAGTCAGTCACCTGTGTCTTCCTTTAAAAAACATTGTTTAGTTAAAATGGCTGGGATGAATTTTCTCTCATGAGATCAAGTATCCATGACGAAACTTCTAAATTATTCTTTTTCTTTCTTTATCAAAGAAAGGCAGTTTTGAGTGCTATTTTGCTGTCAAAGGGCGGAATCAAATAATTTAATGACGAATACAATTAAGATAAAAATCTTGCGCAAATTGGTCATCAAATATTATCTAACGTCAACACCATTTGGTTCCGCCTTAAAAGAATATACCACACAATTAATTCAATGCACGTTCAAGTTCTTCGGTCCTCAAGGAATAAAAGAGACACAGCTCCGAAGCAAATCCACACTCTTCTTCAGGAATAACAGTGTAAGGATATACTTGAAAAATTAATGGAGAACTCTACCAATTATGGAAACTATAAAGTAATTCAAGCGGTAGCTTGTACGGCGTCCCTACACGGGAAACACCATCTGTATTCATTGGCAGCTTTGAATATTCTTCTCTCCATTACCGCACTACTGGGGAATATTCTTATCTTTATTGCTCTTCGCAGAGAAAAATCCCTTCATCCGCCCTCAAAACTCCTTTTTCGCTGCCTAACAGTCACAGACCTTGCAGTTGGTGTATTTTCACAACCTATATTCGCCATTCAGTTGATATCCATAGCACATCAGCGACTACACCTTTGTTACACCGTTGTAAGCTTAAATGAAATCGCGGGCAATAGCTTCAGCGGAGTGTCTTTGTGGACATTGACTGCAATCAGCGTGGACAGACTTCTTGCTTTGTTACTGGGCTTGAGATACAGACACACGGTTACTTTAAAGCGAATGCGCGGTATCGTAATATGCTTTTGGATTTTCAACATTTCCATTTGCAGTTTACGGCGATTTGGGGAGCACGCCATAATCTCAAGAGTGATTTCTGCATTTATTCATTCCTTACTCGCAATCTCACTTTTTTGTTACATGAAGATCTATCTAACACTCCGGCGTCATCGAACTGCAGTAGGAGACTACGCTCACCGAGGACAATTAAGGCAAGGAAGAATTTCGCCGAACATTGCACGATACAGAAAGACAGTATCCACGGCACTGTG
Source organism: Siderastrea siderea (assembly GCA_964030785.1). NCBI lineage: Eukaryota > Metazoa > Cnidaria > Anthozoa > Scleractinia > Rhizangiidae > Siderastrea > Siderastrea siderea. Next base: position 11,134,034 of record OZ034977.1, on the reverse strand, counting down.
GGTGCAGTTGACATTAGTAGCTTGTTATCTTCCTTATGGTATAGTTGCTGGAGCATCTCACATCATGGGATACTCCCCATCACATAATCTTGCTGTTAGACTTGCAATCACTCTAGTCTACTTAAACTCGTCATTAAACCCATTTCTTTATTGCTGGAAGATTAGAGGTGTACGACACGCAGTGAGAGAAACAGTGAGAAATCTTTGTCGTTTTAATTATAGCTAGGTCTGTAAACTTTGTTTTTAAGTCAGTTATAATATTGTTAAAATGCCACACTCGGTGACATATCTCATATGTATATGGCGTGCCTCCTACTGTTTTTGCCTAAAATGAGTTTAAACACCTCCTCACTAGACACTCCCACTGTACCTCCTCCTTGACAGTTCACTCAACTTTCAATGACTTCTACATGGAAGATTTTCTTCTAAACGAAAAAATTAATGTAATCAGTGGCGACGATTTTTTAGTATGTGCTATTGGAAGATTCAATTTTCCCTATTCTTTCGATCCTGCCTGTAGTTCTAAGTTAGGTGTAAGACATAAATGTTCTGTAAGTGTGTGGATTTGCGTGATGTACTGAGATACGTGAGAGCTAGCAGGTGTCAGCTTTATTGTTTCAGTGAAGCTCAACATCATATTCATGAATTTTAAAAATTCATGTCCAATGTCACTATTGTGAGTAAAAGTCCAATAACTGCTCCTCTTAATTCATGATAATGACCGGCCATCTCGTGTCAAAAACTAGTTGCTTATTATACATAATAAATTGATCTACAGTTTTATTCACAATTATATTGGCACCCAAATCATTAATTTTTTTTAAACATGCAGCTGTCAATTATCTTATTATCTTTGAAGGGTTTCAACAGCTTGCAACGTTTACGTGTTTTCCATTCAAAGTCTCATTAAAGAGGCAAACGTCCTACTGTCTAACTCGGGTCCATGGAATAAATCAATTTTTTGAAAAAACCATTGATTATTGCTTAACTGTTCCATTTCTTGAAATCCTCGCCTTAAACGGTAAAGGCCGGTTTCCATATGATCGCTACGATCGGTGCGATCGCTGAAAAAAACTTTTAGCAATCGTTGTAAGGCCTTGTAATCACGTGGAAACCACTCTTTAGCGATTGTAGCGGACACAGCAATCATATGGAAACCAGCCTGTATGGAAACTGCTCAGCGATCAAAGTCGCAACGACCGCTCAACTTTTTTGGCAGCGATCGTGGTGATCACAGCGATCGTAGCGATCATATGGAAAGCAGCCTTAATGGCAAACTTTGCTAAGGAAGGATAATTAGAAGCAAATCAGCTCCTGGTTTGTAATTTGCGTTGAGGGCCGGAAAATGCGTGCGAACAAGTAACAATTAGTTTTGGTTTTTCGTCTGATTGGTTGTGAAATTGGCGTGAGCTTTTTTAACCAATCAGAGAGTGTAGCAAAGCAAAAGAAAGCAAGCACAACATTACTTTCGACACTCATTTGAAAACTGCTCTAATGAGAATGGGAAGCAATATATGTAAGTTGCAAATAAAAATTTTGCTTTTTAATTAGCAAAAACTCAATTCTTAAGTAATAATGTTTTTCTGCGATGGTACACTTTGGTGGCCAACGTGTTTGCTTAATTTTAAAAAAGGAAACTCAGAAGTTTGGGTAACCACATGTATTAGACAACACTGCAAGCATCGATAAGAGAGCAATCTGTGCTACAGTTAAGGCTAGTCAACAAATACAAAATTGACACGCTTGATGCTAAAAATTGAACCCCTTCTATCTTTCCTTGAGAGTTCAAGAGAGCGTGGATAAAATGTGTTATGTATTGGAGTATTTTCGAAACCCCGATTCTTTAATGCTAATAAGAATCGTTAAATGCTACTGCGAAGAGGAATAAATAACGCACCCAACAAAGATGAAACAATTTTTTCAAAATTCTTAATTGCGCATATGCTGGTGTGTAGAACCGGGATCTGAATGGTCTGACAGCTAACGGACAACAGCAATAAAGAAATGTGTTTTTAAATTAGTCGGGTGTAGTCCAGCGCAACTGGAGCCAATGTACCGGCAGCCACGCCAGAGAAGTATTGGCGCATAGCCCTCTACTTACCTCCTAGCAATGCTTTAATCATATACAGCATGACCAGTTCCTCCTTCAATACCTCACACATGCCCAGCTCGGATCACCCGAGAAAGATAATGTCGAAACTCTCGTAAGCGGCCACTTCGGGAATTCAGAAAACTGGTCGCAACTAGAACTGGTCGCTCACGAGAATGGACTCTCGTAAGCGACCACTTGGTAAAACACTGGAAGGAGGCGGTTCGGAGGTCGCTTACGAGAGCTTTTAACATAAAGCCTGGTATATGTACCGCTATATGTTGATGGTTACTAAGGGACGGACCATTATTTTTTGGAGGGGGGGGGGGGATGAAAAATCCTGAAAAAAATTGTTTGCAAAATCAAAAAAGCCCAAATAAATTGTTTTCAGACATGAAAAGGAGAAAATAAAAAGTTTGCAGACTAGTTGATACATAGTTTGATTTATGTAAGTATTAATTTAGTCCTATTTGTTAAAATGCAAGATAACAATGCAACAACATGATTTGCAAAACCTGGATTCATCAACTGGTTTGACATGGTAAATTAGCCACCACAAACTAATTCAAAAGTTGACATTTTGAGTGTTAGCTATTCATTAGAGCAAATGAGCTATTTAACACTCAAACATCAGTTTTGTCATTTCTTTCTGGTGGCTGATTTACCAAATCGACTTGGTCGATTTGGTTTTCGGAGGTACAAATATGTCGTTTAGAGTGTAAAATAAGGTCAGCTAGCATTTTCGGACAGCCGGATTTGCAGCTCGGTAATTCGGTGAATGGAATTCCGTTTCCCAAAATTTTTTGCGGTCTTATTAAAGTTGCAGTTAAAAAACGCCGAACAGATCAACCTGTATTAGCTTACACAAATATGCCTTTAAAAAGCTCTGAAACAATCTAACAAAGCATAAAATGACGTTTCAAGTATTTTTCTAAAACGTTTCTGTTGGGTGCCCCTGGCTGTTGTTAAAGTGTTGACTGAGTGGTCGCTTACGAGAACTTAGAACCAAAGGAAAAGACCGCTCAGTCGGTAATTCACAAAAGTGGTCGCGATCGCTTTCGTGAACTTTATAAGTGACAATTCAAGCGGAGTTTCACAATGCTGATGGCTTGTACACAACGCCTTATTCAAGGACTGCAAGTGATAGAGTGGTTTTTGATAACGAGAATCCACAGTGAAGGCGAGATGGGCCTCATGTCTCCCCGAGGGTAAGCGCGAGGGTAAGTGCCAATCACAGGGGGCCCTCACAAACTTTGTGTGACCGTTCGTAGTTTCAAAATTATGAGGGAATGTATGGGAAAACCAAGACTTATCTAATAGCGTGAAAAATTGTGAGAAATATCTACATTTAAGTTCAAAATTAACGTACTCTTGCCTCAATCGTTCTTTTGTTGTCATTGTGCCTCTTAATGGCGAATATTAGTGACTTCCAGGGTTTTCCGGACAGTTGACCGCATCGCTAAACCATCGAAATCGCTAATATTCGCCGTTTAGAGGCACAATGACGACAAAACACAACGATTGAGACAAGATTATGTTAATTTTGAACTTAAATGTAAGTGTTTCTCGCGATATTTCACGTCATTGGAAGCGTTTCGGTTTTTCCATACGTTCCCTTACAATTTTGAAACTATGAATGGTCACACAGTTTGTGTGGGCCCCTTGTGATGTCGGGCTAGGCGTGCAATAGACATACCTACCCAGACGTGAAACGTACTCTAGAGGCTTCGGTCAAAGAATGCATCATAACACATCATAACACAATAATGCTGAATACAACATTGTTGTGTAGACTATACGAGCAGTCTCTCTTTCTACTCAGGGAATGTCGAGAAAAATTAAATACACGAGCAAGCACGAAAATTGCCTGCCGCGTGGAAATGTGTCGCGCGCGTGTCACGTTTCCACGCGGCAGGCGATTTTCGCTTAGCAGCGGAATGACAGACCGCTTGAAATCTATTGTTGCACGAATGTGTGATGGGAATCTAACGTTGTTCATCACCAAACACATTAAATATGGCAATTTCAACAAAGTTGAACTTTTTTGAATGAAAATATTGAATTCCGTTGGCCGGAGCCATCAGCTTCCACGAGCGGAGAGGGGGACCCGAGGCCGTAATGGGGCAGGGGGACCCCGGGCCATACGTGAGGGAATTGAGGACTTTTTGGGAACTCTGCAACAAATTCGAACCGCTGTGGTGGAGAAACGTGGGGCTTAGATTTATGATGCCCCAACTCTCGGGGAAAATGTGGGGACGTTCGTGCAATAGATAGCACACGAGCTTGGGCAGCCTGTGGTGCACTCACTTGAAGTCTGCAAAAATGGTATCAGGATGTATAACCCTCGAATAACCCTGTAACAGCAAATGGGGAGCAGCTTTCCAGTTACCCTTCTACTCTACTATAAGATCGAACCTTGTAGTTTTTCATTTTAGTTTCTACAGCATCTATCAATATTACTATCTCTAGTGGAAAAATGTGCAGTTTCTGGCACCAGTTTTGCCTACAATATTGCCAAATCAAAATCAAATAACTTCATAATAGTCTAAAGTAATAAAATATCCCATTTTTGATTTTTTTGTGTGTGTCCTATCAAATAGTCATGGATTACACATTGATTATTGGTTATATCTGGATAATTTCACTTCTGCTGACTCTCTTAAACTCAGCCCTTAAGGTGAGCATTTGCACAAATTTGCATTTTCACAAATTGTACAAAAAAAATTACTCTGCCCAGCATTGTATAACTATCTGCATTTGTTTCTTATAGCAATTGTGCTCAATGCATGAGGTGGCATGGCATTGCGAGGTGAACTGCATGCCCCACAAGGATGCCTATACCAAATGTCCCTAAATGGAATCCCCACACCGGCCTTAGGAGGGGTGCGTTACTAGAAGCTAGAAGTAGGTGACCTTCCATGCACATGGTGGATGTGTAACCTGCAAATCACTGCTGGGGACACTTCATGTCGATTGCATAGAGGTTTGATTTGGATTTGAATTTTGTTGTTGAAAAAGAGCAAAGAGGCGGAAGCCGACAAAAAAAGGGTTGAAGCCGGCATCAAAGGAAACAGGGAGCAGGAAGTCTGCTCCTTTCCCCCCCCCGGTCCCTATCCTCTAATGGGAGACTGAAATAAGTCCACTCCTCAAATGGAGCTCTTACGCTTTGTGGGGTTCAATAAATTAGTTCTGCTACCACAACACCTCTTTAGGGACGGACCATTATTTTTTGGAGGGGGGGGGGGGATCAAAAATCCTGAAAAAAATTATTTGCAAAAGCAAAAAAGCCCAAATAAATTGTTTGCAGACATGAATATGAAAAAATAAAAAGTTTGCAGACTGGTTGATTGAAAGCTATTTAATATGAGTCATGACTACGTAGTTTGATTTGTGTAAGTAAATATATTTCTTTTAAAGTGCAAGATAACAATGCAAGAAAATGACTTGCAAAATCTTGATTCATCAACTGGTTTGATATGGTAAATTAGCCACCACTAACCAATTCAAAAGTTGACATTTTGAGTGTTAGCCATTCATTAAAGCAAATTTAACGCTTTCTGTTGGCTAATTTACCAAATCGACTTGGTTGATAAATCCCAATTTCTGTTTTTTACTTTCCCAACAACACATCACAACACTAACTCTTGAAAGCATTTGGGTTGCATGTATTCACTAATAGTCACACAGACTTTTCAGCAACAGGGTCCTAGGCTGGTTTGATGATGACATTTAATATTTCACCACTTAAACAGCAAGCAAGTAGAACTTAGTTATTTGGCAGTGGAACGGTGTCCATATCCGTTTATTTCGACAGAATTCAATTAGGCAAGGCAAAATCTCAGGGTAAGGCAAAGCTCGCCGCTTAATACTTGGAGCGAAAAATGTGTATTTGGTACGGCACGTGAGAGGTACGGCGTCTGGACTGGGCCTTATCATCCTTGTGGCACAAATCGTTGTGTTTTGCGTGCTTGTGCCTATGAACGCCTAATTTTGGCGATTGAAAGGGTTTGTGGTAGTCGTTTTCTTCTAATAGCCAATACTAGCCGTTTAGAGAGGCAAGTTTACGTTTATTTTCAACTGGTCTTTATAACCTCGCAATATTTTGCAAGAAGAAGGTAAATTGGATCCAGTCTTGTATAAAGTACAAAATAAAGTGCAAGTGTAGGCAAGGGCTGTTTCATTTGGCTCCTCAATCCTCTCTAGGATCAGGGGAAAAAAAGGACGCTGGTGCAGTTCTATATTATTACTTGCAATTGCGTTTACATATTAATATCTCAGGATACTTTCGTGTGAGATTTTCTATTTTTTAAGAAACAAAAGAAGCCATGGTGAAGTTACACTTTTATAAGTAAGAGATATGACACGGCATTCACGGAAAGCAGGTTTGGGCAGTTTTGGGGTAAGATTACCTGATGAATTTTAACTGTGTATAAACAAATGTAATAATAATAATAATAATAATAATAATAATAATAATGGTAATAATAATAATAATAATAATAATAATAATAATAATAATAATAACAGAATTCACCACTCTATGCTAAAAGCTAAACTTGCTAAACAGGGCGCATACCTGTGAGCCTTGGAGTAAAAAGAAAAGAAAAAAACAAAAACCATAAAAAATTTATTATTATTATTATTTTTATCATCATCATCATCATCATCATCATCATCACCAACCGAGACCACTGGTTGGACACAAGTGTACAAAAAAATTGTCTGCAGAAAGATGCAGCTGGAATAAAATTGTTTGCACAGGCAACAACTCAGAAAAAAAACTGTTTGTCTTTAAAAAGTTTTCATCCCCTCCCCCTCTTCCAAAAAAATAATGGTCCGTCCCTTAGAGTTATAGCGGAGCCTGCGGGCAAAGCCCGGCAGCGGAGCTCCATTGCTAAGGAAATTTGGTAATGTATCGATGCGAAAAATTTTGGTTGTGACGTTAGCGTACGTCCGTCCGTCCGACCGTCCGTACAGACTCTGGGGGAGGGGGAGGGAAGTCCCAAGGCAAGGCGACCGGGAGTGGGGAATGCCATCTTTTCTTGGCGGGAAATCGCGCGGTGCTTTTGGGCAACCGGCGTGAAATCGCATGACCATCGTCGCTTTTGAAAAAGAGGTTTCTTTAAAAAGCTTAAGTTTATTTAGCAAAACGATTGTTCGACGGCACTGTAGTTTTAAACTTGAGAAAAAAACATTTAATACCTATAAATGGAAAGAAAAAGTCCAAAAGAATACTGGTAGTAGGCGAAAACTTCAAGTTACGAAAGCTGCCTTCAAAGGACCTCATCGCTTTGTTTTCTTCACGGCGGAGAGCTTGCCTTGTTCTGAAACACAACCGAGTAAGTGAAGTTTTTAAAGGGTTTAAGGTGCATGATTTTGAGTATTTATTACGGTCAAAGAAATTACATTTTGAAATTGAATTTATGTCATTAGAAATGTGTCATTTACTTTTGACTTCAAAAAATTATTAGAAAACGAGCTCAGATTTGTGACAGATGTAGTCTTAGAATATTTTGCCATGCTGGAAGTGTAATGCGAATTGCATTTAAGTATAAACTTACGGGTTTTCGAATAAACTTTTTCAAAAATGATTTCTCTGTTTATTATTTTGTGTTTGTTTATTCATAACAGTAGGTCAAAGCACAGTCGCAAGGCAACTGCACAAGCATCACTTACGGCGAATAATTGCTTTCAATTTTAACTGTCGGATCGGTTTGTGCAATTGTCGATTTTCTTGTCCTAGAACTTTTCAATAGTAAGCGAAGCTGTTATCGGTTTAAGACTATTTTATCCGAAAAGCTTCCGAAAAACAAGTTTTTTTGCGTTCCTCAAAGCGCCTAACTTTAAATGGGCTTAATTCGCATCCGCAAAACTCATGCCATAATTTAAAGCGTGTTTGGTGTTTGCTCGTTTTCAATCTTGATGGTATAAATTTTGACCAGACTAATAGGGGCAGTTCATGTTATTTATTAACTGAACATCCGAACGCGATGAAGATAACCCATTTACTTCAGAATAAGTTTTATTTTGTTGTTGTACATGAGCGCCGTTTCAAGTTCATTCAAGCCAACAGCCAATAATCCAAGGAGATTTGACAAGCCTTGACAGTTATTGACCGGATATGGAAACATTTAAAAAACCAAGCAAGACTGCTCCTGAGTAAAATATGTGTTCAGTTTGATGCCCGAAAAAAAAATTAAGCTGTGCTCAGCGTCTAGAATGACCTTTCGAGCTTGGTTTTACAGAACAGATCCTCAAAATCTTGGAGGACAATTCGGAACACTTTCGGGCTTTTTGAGAAACACTTTTCGAAAGGGAACGAGCCAAAGAAAGCCCCGAAATATATTTCAGAGCGAAAAGTTTCAGGACTATTTTTGAGAAACGAGCACCAGTTTATTCCTTGGAGGCTCCGCTTTTAGGCATGGCTAAATCTATATATTAAGACGGATTCCGCTCAACGTTCGAGCAATAAGTGCAAAAAATATTTACCAAAAAAACTACTCATAGCACGGTAACATTTTAAATGCTATTTGAAACATCTCACTCTAGTTCACTTGCCCAAGTGACCCCGCGATGAAATTCTCAAGCATTCTCAAGAAAATTAATTTCAAATCTCGTAAAAGTATGCTAAAAACGGGCGCCATTTTGTTTTGAACTGACACGAAGCGTCTTTTTAATTGAAATATGGATAACTTCAAATCCAATTTTCTCTCGCGGGGTCAGCTTGGGAGCAAAAGTAATGACAAGTTCTTCTTATCTGTTCTCAAAATGTGACAGTGCTGCAAGTATTCTTTTGGTAACTTAATTTTTGCACTTACTGCTCGAACGTTGAGCGGAAATCGTCTTAATAGTTTAATCCAAACAACATTTCCTTTTTGGCAAATTATGAATCGATACAAATGGTCCATTGGCTGTAGTTTAACCGTTTAAGCCCCAATATCAACATCCTTGTTCTCCTCGCTGTTCTCCATGTATTTTTTGTGGTACTAGTTTCGAGAATTTGCTTAAAAGTCAAAACATTTTATTTTATCTGGTGATCATTTCCTTGATTCTCCTGACCTGTATGCTTGATCAAGTAGCTGATATTAGACTACGAGCAGTCTCTCTTTTTGTCACGTTTCAACGCGGCACGCGATTTTGCGCTCGCTCGCTTGTTCGTTTTCCTCGACTATCTCTGAGCGGAAAGAGAGACTGCTCGTAGTCTAAGTTGATAGCGGAGCTCGCGGCTCGCGGAGCACCATGGGTAAGCAAATTTGGTAACCCGTTCATCCGAAAAATTTTGGTTCTGACGTCAGCGTACGTCCATCCGTACAGACTCTGGGGGAGGGTGAGGGGAGTCCCAAGACAGCCCGACCGGGGGAGGCGGAATGCCCTTTTTTTTTTTCTTGTAGCTGAAGTAAACAATATGGCGGCTGGTTCCTCGTTCGCTCGATTTTCAATACGGTAATTGTAACACATTCTTGGAATGAAGACTTGTAACAGGTCATCATGAAAAGGAAAAGGCCTAGGATTGCTTCAATCTCGATGGCGCATGAAGAAGATATTGGAGAGCTTGAAGGCAAGAAATCCTTGTTCGAGGACATACTTGTTTTTTTCAAAGCTAAGGAGGGGCGTGTTTAAAACACGAAATGGCGAAATGACGAAATGGCGAAATAATAAAAAATTAAATTGTATATAATAAAATTTTTCTAACGGGTCCATCATGATCACATTTCTTTTCCTACGGCGCAGACCGTGCAGTAGTCAGTGTCACGCAGTCGTCTTCCTGATCTGCTGCAAAAAATAAATCAATAAATAAAGCGTACTTTTGATGGTTCTTAAAACCAAAAAAAGTTGGAAGGATATGCTCGTGCCTAAGCGAAATTACCTCAAACTTAAACGCCCTGACGTCGCTCTCAACGAATGTGTTAATGTGTTCTAAGCTGGTTTGCCGTTAAAATTGTTGGCGGGCGATAAATTATTGTTTACAATTACTGAATTAGTTTCTTGCAATGTTTTTGGAAGTACTGTCAAGCTATCGAAACAATCCCTTCACCAAAATCCCGGGACCAAAACAGAAATTGTTTCGTTTAACTGAATCTTTGCGGTATTTCACATGAAAAGAATTTATAAAATCGTGTTTAAGCTCACGTTTAGAAGAATTGGCCGATACAAAAATACAGCGCGCGGCAAATTGTTTCGATTTCGATTTCGTTTTTGAATTGTTTGCACACTTCGGGCAAACCAATCGGCCGTATCCCTAACCAAATCAGAAGAGAGTTATTCTATGCTATCATTTGCTTTGCTTTTCTCCGATAGTTAACTGCCATTTCTTTATATCAATTTATTCGATATGTCAATTTGAAGAACGTTACTCGTTTCACCTAAAGATTTCCTTTCGCTTGACACGTTGAAGATTATAATACCTTCAGCGCTATTGCTCCACGTTCTTGATTATGCTCGCTTTTATGCTTCGTCTTCTTGCCAAGCCAAGAATGAGAACAAGATTCTGGTGATTTAGTGTTATGATTAAACATCCACACATGTCCAAAAGGTGATCTTTTATTTTGCAAAAAAAAAAACCAAAAAAAACAAAAAATTCGTGTTCTGAATGGTCGTGCTTGACCAATGTTTGTTTTCGTTTTCTTTTGGTTTTAATCATTTCAATTTTCCAAAAAGAAAACAACTTTTGAACTTTATATACACCTAATTGCAATATTGTTGTCATACAAAAATGAAAAAAGGAGAAAGGAGAAAGCCAAACAGGACTAAAATAGGCACGCTAACTACATTCAGAGCCGCTGAAACAGTCCACATGGTGGCCAATTTACGTTTTATCAACTTCATTGGCACAAAATTGATGTGTTATACTGTAGTGCAGAAGTGATTTGAATATTATTAAAATCTGACAATGGAATTTGCATGGTTAATTAATTCCTACTTGGCTTTTTTCTTTATTCGTTTTTGCTTTTTTTGTATGGCAACGTTATTGCAATGACAAGAAATGGTCTATTGTACCGGATCAAATTCGCACAAACAATAGCCTGTTGTTTGCAGGAACAATAGCCTTTTGTTTACAGGGACGCTGTGGAAGCTATGCCGAGATCACGACGAAAAGTTCGTCGAAGATCGTAAAATTTTCGGCGTGACAAACATTCCTCTTAGGTGGGGGTGGGGAGTGTAGATTGTGCTAGCATGATGCTATTTTCTCTGGGGTACCGAGGGGAAAATGTCTCCTTGCCGAGCCTTCGCTGCATTGTCTGTTAGTCACTGAAAATGCAGAATTTTCCGCTAACTCTAAAAGTCATAGTTTAGTATGCGCCGTTCTTAATTCAAAATAATTGTTGTTATGAAATAACAATCTGTCCTAGCGACATCGTTCATTAGATTTGGTTACTTTTTTAGTCAGCGCTTGTTGCCATTCAACCTAGATCGCTTTCCAGTTTGTAGGTGAGAAAAGCATAAACAATCTCCTTTGTCTAAGAAATTTAGCTTTTTATAAAGTGTTTCTTGATAGCGTCAAACAAAAACGCATTTTCTTTCTGTTTGTGTGGGAGGTACTCTGATATATTGCCAACCCGGTTTATTTTTAAGACTCGCATCTCTTACGGACGCAACTTAACTTTGTGTTAACTTTTAAGCCATGAACAGGGACCCTCTTTGAACATAATCCTTTTTTCTTAAGATATAAACATTAGTAAAAGATGGCTCAAAAGTTCGTTATGCGAGAACTCTACAAGGAACGGTTATCGTTTAGTATTTCAGTTTGAGAGATTTGTTTTGCTGCGTTTTTTCTCACCTATTGTTTTTGAGCCTTTACAACGCTTTGAATAGTCTCTTAGATAAACAAGCCCGGCTCTTCTTAATGAGCGCACCGCCCATTGTAGCATTTTATCACACCTCGAGATTATTCAACGAAGTGGAAAACACATGCTCGGTTTATTTATGCTGTGCGAGAATTGACTGGCTTTTAAAATTGCGTTTTGAAAGAAAGGAGTTGTGTAAAACACTGAAAATGAAACACGCGAACAGACCTTTGCTGAATGTTCGTGTGTGTCAGGTGGAGATGTGTATTCTCGACTTTGAGGGAAGCCAATGTTCAGTCAAAAGTTATGCAAATAGCCATGACGGCCGAATGTTTTTTTTTTTAACCCAAATGTTATATGCAGCGCTAAATTTAAATGCTCCGTTCCCTTTCAGCTTCACGAGAATTAAATGGGTTAACTGTTTTTTGAAAGAAAGGAGTTGTGTGGAACAAAATGAAACACGCGAACAGTCCCTTGCTGAATTTCGCGTGTGTCAGCCTGCAGATGTGTATTCCCGTTGATAGTCTCTGATTAGCAAACTTAAATCTCGCCGAAACAAGTATAGATGTTTTCTACTCGTTCTGTAAGCCGAGAAACTAAGCTGCACTTTTTCTTTGTTGTCCGTGTGTTGAGAGACATTCATTGCCATAACCACCCACCCCTGTGAAACTATTCGTGCCGTGACAAATGTTCCTCTTACCCTCTCCCACAGGGAAATTTTGCCGGTGCTTTGCTTTCGCCGCAGATTCAAACTTACCGCGAGTGCCGTCATCGGAAATTTTGAATTTCCCTCGTGCATTAGCTAGTCATTGTTTTCGCCGCTCTCAAAAATGACCAAATATGGCCAGTTTCACACATGTAAACAATACCTATTGTTTTCGAATCTGATCCTCTTTTCTTGATACGAGGAGCTGTCGGTGAAACTCATGCTAAAGTCTTCTCTTTGAAGAAAAATAAGCCAAGTCACAGTTTCCTAAGTGGCCCGCATGTTTTCCCTTGCTGTTTTACACCTCTTGGCGAAAATAACTGTATGCAACTAAAATTTAATGTATTTTACGGGCCAATAAGCATGAAAGAGAGATGTGGAGCTCCGCTTTTAGGCTTGGCTAACTCTATATATTATTGTAAGGAGAAACTAGATACTGGTCACTAATGGGGCTTTAGGGGTTAAGGTTCCGTTTCAAACAATTGTGTACTGCTTTCTTACAGGGAAACCCTCGAGAAAGGTCGAAGGAAAAGAAAACTGAAGAATCAAGAGAGCATCCCGTAGAAAGTACTGATGGAGCTAGGAAAGAAGAAAAGGACAAAAAGACGGCTAACTTAGAAGAGACTTCCGTCACTGACAATAAGGAAAAGGCAAAAAGCAAGGACTACTCACCAAAAAAGAAGAAAAAAGACAAAGATAGAGATGAGTTTGACGAAACACAGGTGAAAACAGAACCAGAATTAGATGCCCATGCAGTTATTCCAACAAGAAATGGGCAACAGAGTTCGCAATCTGGAAGAAAACGAAAAATGGAAGTGAATGACACGGACGAACGTGAAGGTGGTGAAGACCTAAACGGACTTACACCTACCAAACTAAAGAAGGAGAATAAAGGGAAAAAATTGGAAACTGTGAAAGTAAAACGAGAGTTTGGTGCATCGGAAAGTCCAGCAAACCTTTCCGGAAAGCAGCGAGAAGCTAATGCGGGTAATGGCGGGGTAAACTCTGTAAGTGAACTTCACGACGGCTTTGATCTAGCGCGCGTAAAGATTGAACCCAGAGAAACACCTAAGAAAGCAATCAAGCATAGGAAATGAGGAATCAAAAACAATAGATCAAAAATCGAAAGTTCGTTCAGAAAAAAAGTTCCTTTTGTAAAATACCCTGCAGCGGACAAATGTTGCAAAAAGTTGAACCGAGTCCTGCTCCTTGCAACGATTGTGGCAACGGAAAACCAACTGAAATGTTCGTTGCAAGGAATGCTACACTGGGTAAATTTTTCGTGCGACTTGTGTTGCAATTTTGCGCACTGTTTCATATCCTGCACTGTATCGTGATCTCAGGACAATGCTCAAGTAGATTAGGAGAATTTGCCATTATTCTAGAATGACGCGCAAAATATGTTCACTGCCCCATGCGCAGCAGGGGTCTTGATTTAACTGTTCTGAGCGTGACGTCTATCTCCAATCACTGTCAAAAATACGCAATACTATATGATTGAAAAAAGATTTTTCAAGAGAAACAAAACAAGAAGTCAGTCATCTGTGTCTTTCTTTAAAAAAAATGTTTAATTAGAATGGCTGGGATGGATTTTCTCTAATGAGATCAAGTATCCTTGACGAAGCTTAATATTTACTTTCTTTCTTCATCAAAGGAAAGCAGTTTTGAGCGCCATTTTACTGTCATAAAAAGTAAAAAAAACTCGCTTTCCTTGTGTCAGTAACATGGGAACATACGTGTCAGTAGGAGATAAGAGTAAACTTAAAAATGTACAAAGAGTTTTGTATATTACTCCCAATTTTCAATGAAAGTAAAATGAAATATAACAAACTTTCTTTAACACTGACTGATGTCAGTTTAGGACCAGATCAATTTATAACCTGATGAACACAAAGATTACAATCTTATGCAAATTGTTCATGAAATATCGACCTCGCAAGTATGCCTTCAGAGCAAAAAATCATTGTACCTTAATAATTAATTTGATTCCGCGCACGTTTAAGTCATTTCTCCCGCGAAATAAAAAAAATTAACAATTTTGAAAAAAAAAAAAAACAGGGTTAGAGTATCTAGTCTAGTCATGGCTTTCTACTCGTTTGTCGTAAGATAAAAGTCTCTTCGATGTGGATCCGGACGAATTTTACTAAGGAGTGGAACTACGAAGCACTGAGTTTTAAAGATTCTTTGTACAGTCTTGTGTAATAAAAAAACAAATAAACAACTGAAAAAGCACGTAGAAGTTTGCGAGAACTTGAAATAGCTGTGTGTATCTCCACAGCATTTTCCTCCTCCGAAAGTTGCACTACTATTACCAATACTTTATGACCACTCAAAAACTTTAAAATTTCTACTGAGAAATAGGTAAATAAAGAAACCGCGACAAGCGACCTTAAGCATTAAAATTAATATCAATTCAGGACGGAATCAACTAATTTAATGACGAGTCAAAAATAAAAATCTTGCGTAAATTGCTCATCAAATATTATCTAACGTCAACACCATTTGGTTCCGCCTTAAAAGAATATGCAATGCACGTTCAAGTTCTTCGGCCCTCGCAAAATAAAAGAGGAAAAGCTCCGAAGCAAATCCACATTCTTCTTCAGGAAAAACAGTGTAAGGATATATTTGAAAAATAATAGAGAACTCTACCAATTATGGAAACTATAAAGCAATTGAAGCGGTAGCTTGTATTGCGTGTTCAAGCGGTAGCTTGAATTCCGTGTATGCACGGCGTCCATACACGGAAAAAACCATCTGTACTCACTGGCAACTTTGAATATTCTTCTCCCCATTACCACGCTGCTGGGGAATATTCTTATCTTTATTGCTCTTCGCAGAGAAAAATCCCTTCATCCGCCCTCCAAACTCCTTTTTCGCTGCCTAACAGCCACAGACCTTGCAGTTGGTGTAGTTTCACAACCTGTATTCGCCATTCAGTTGATATCCATAGCACATCAGCGACTACACCTTTGTTACACCGTTGTAAGCTTAAATGAAATCGCTGGCAATAGCTTCAGCGGGGTGTCTTTGTGGACATTGACTGCAATCAGCGTGGACAG
Source organism: Siderastrea siderea (assembly GCA_964030785.1). Lineage (NCBI taxonomy): Eukaryota > Metazoa > Cnidaria > Anthozoa > Scleractinia > Rhizangiidae > Siderastrea > Siderastrea siderea. The sequence continues at coordinate 11,118,395 of OZ034977.1, read as the reverse complement.
ACTTCTTGCTTTGTTACTGGGCTTGAGATACAGACACACGGTTACTTTAAAGCGAATTCGCGGTATCGTAATTTGCCTTTGGATTTTCAACATTTCCATTTGCAGTTTACGGCGATTTGGGGAGCACGCCGTAATCTCAAGAGTGATTTCTGCGTTTATTCGTTCCTTACTCGCAATCTCACTTTTTTGTTACGCGAAGATCTATCTAACACACCGGCGTCATCGAACTGCAATAGGAGACCACGCTCACCGAGGGCAATTGATGCAAGGAAGAATTTCACCGAACATTGCACGATACAGAAAAACAGTATCCACGGCACTGTGGGTGCAGTTGACATAAGTAACTTGTTATCTTTCTTATGGTATAGTTGCTGGTGAATCTCACATCACGGGATACTCCCCATCGCATAATCTTGCTGTAAGACTTGCAATCACTCTAGTCTACTTAAACTCGTCATTAAACCCATTTCTTTATTGCTGGAAGATCAGAGGTGTACGACACGCAGTCAGAGAAACAGTAAAAAATCTTTGTAGTTTTAGTTAAGATCATTTTTTTCAAGTTTAAGTTGTAAAAAATATTGTTAAAACTAACAAGACGGTTTTTTCAAAGGAATAGAAGACAGTAGTGAATATCCGACACTCCCTTAGATCCCATATGAGTATGACGTCTCAAGAGTTACAGGTATGGCACTTAAAGTCATTTGGTCTCCAATGGGGTAGAGTTTTTGATCATTTAGTCTGAAACAGGGTTGGTTTTGCCTAGTATACTCGTCTAAAATACTGTACATTTCCATAGTCTATCCGGATATTTATATGGAATGGTATACGGTAGGCACAGCAAAGTTACTGATCGGACATTCACATCCGACTGATCTCCGCCGGTGCTCATTGTGCTCCTTGTACCCCACCGGTTCTTGACTGAAATAAATTTATATATATACCTTCTTTTCAGTTTTAAAAGTGCCCCTCACTCTTCAAATTTAAACTTTAACATTGAAACCATTCTTCTAAAATGAATGAAATACAATAATGTATCCATATGGCGACTATTTTTTAATATATATTACCCATTGGAAGATTCAAGGTTCTAAGCCAGGGACAAGACATTTATTTTTCTGTAAGTGGGTGGATTTGCGTGATGCACTATCATGCGTGAGAGCTAGCAGGTGTTTAGCTTTATTATTTCCGTAAAGTTCAACATCATATTCATAAATTTTATAGATTCATTTCCAACGTCACTATTTTTGGTAAAAGTCCAATATTACTACACGTGTTAAACGATAACGACCATTTCATGTCAGAAACAAATTGCTTATTATTATGCATAATAAATTGCTATCTTTTAATCTACAGCTTTATTTACAATTATATTGGCACTCGAACCTTTTTTCCTTAACATGCAGCTATCAATTATCTTATTATCTTTTAAGGATTTCAACAGCTTGCAACCTTAGGCACCTTGATAACGTGTTTTCCATTCAAGGCCTCATTAAGAGGCAGACGTCCTACTAACTCGGGTCCATGGAATACATCTGAATTTTTTTGAAAAAATCATTTATGATTGCTTGACTGTTCCATTTCTTGAAATCCTCGCCTAAACAGTAAAGGCTGGTTTCTATATGATCGTTACGCTCGCTGCATGCGATAGCTGGAAAAAACGTTCAGCAATCGTTGCAAGGCCTTATCATCACGTGGAAACCACTCTTTAGCGATCGTAGCGATCACAGCAATCATATGGAAACCAGCTTATACGGAAACTGCTCAGCGATTAAAGCTGCAAAGATCACTCAACTTTTTGGTAGCGAACGTAGCGATCATATGGAAACCAGCCTTAATGGCAAGCTTTACTAAGGAAGGCTAATTCCAATCAAGCAGCTCGTGCCTTGTACCGCGTCCCTTTACGGAAAATACAATCTGCATTCACTAGCAGTTTTGGACTATTCTTCTGTCCTTTACTGCATCGCTGGGGAATATTCTTATTTTTGTGTCTATTTACGAGGAATCTTCCCTTCGTCCCGGCCGCCATCAAAACTTTTATTTCGATGCCTAACACAGATTTGTTTGTTAGTGTTTTAATTTCTTACAACCTTATTTGGTGTTCCATTAATTTCATAACCACGACTTTAATGAGAGGATAGATAATTAATTGCGTTAAGTATCGTTTCACGCAGAGTTTTTTTGGGAAAGTGTGAACATCTGTTTAAGGTCGTTCATCTTAGTTTTTTTGAGGCACACCATCCCAACTTTGAACGGTTAATCAAGCTGCTTCACACAATTACTAGAGATTAAATAAACTTGTCAAAAAAGTAGGTTTGATTGACATCGGTGCTACCATAGCAACGAGGTGATGACGTCACGATCTTGGTATATCAGCAATTTTCTCGACACCTAGACCTAAACTTTTAAGACGACCTATTGTCTCTTATAGTCTAGGTGTAGATCTTCAAGACTGCAAAGTCTGAAAAAATCCTATAAATTACAGATTTACGTTATTTTCTACTGTTTCATCGGTACCAGTTTTTTTTCCTGACAGACTGAAACAATCGGTGCATTTAATATTTGACGTAGTTGTGGTTTTATCCGGTTTGCTTCACTAGATTTCAAATAATGTAATCAAAAGCAATGTCTTAAATATGCCCCACTTACATAGAGAAGCAACGTTGTTGGGCTATCGGTTGGAGTAGTTTGTCACCAAATGCTCTGTTGGCCCTGTAACTCCCGAAATTATAGGTCTCCCCACCGGAGTCGGTTGGTGGATTTTCGTAAGGGTATAAAATATTGGGATTCGAGTGGGTTTGGTGTTTGCCAAAGCCATTTTTAGTCCTTTCGTCAATGTGGTGTTCATTGTAAAGTACTGCAATTAATTGTTCAGGGGTACCCAACGAGAAAATTTTAGCAAAATACCTGAAATGTCATTTTCTGCTTTCTTAGATCATTTTAAAGGCATATTTGTGTAAGGTAATACAGATTGTTCTGTTCAGCGTTTTTAGTTGAAAATTTAGGCCGCAGAAAATTTTAGGAAACAGAATCCTATCCGCCGAATTTCCGAGCTCCTGCTGGCTCTCCGAAAACGCAAGCTGACCTTATTTTGCCCTAGCCCTCTAAACAACATATTTGTCCCTCCGAAAACAATAGGAACAAAACAATAAGTCCTCTTGTTACGAAAGTCCGACGTGATGTTTCGCCGAAGAAATCTCTAGCTTTCACTGCAATTAAATCCAAAAATCACAGGCGATTTTAGGCCTTCCGAACAGGTATTCCCAGAAACGAACTGTTGGGTGCCGATTGTTGTACTTTGCGGGATATGGATGTCTCTTCAACCATGGGTTCTGCAAGGGGCCTGCTATGTAGTTTTCCATCTGGTCTAATTGAATCGAATTTGCCCCTCGTTTTTCTTGTCAGCTAGGTTCATGAAAATAGATGAAGGCCCTTTGTCGGCTTTCCTGATGTTAATTTGATCAGTGTTGTTTTTCTTTTCTTTTTTTTTTACACTGTAAGTACATCATAGTTAGAAATACCACCTGTACATGAACGTTAAAAACACGGAATATACGCGTCGAAAGGTGAATATGGGTGGGAAGATATGTGGGGGGGGGGGGGGCACGAAAGTTGTCAATAGTTATGAGGGGGGATCACTTCTATGAAATAACTGTAAAGGGGGGATCGGCAAAATTTCACCGTGCTTAGCCCAAAATCCTCCGAACCACCCCAGGTGATAAATAATGTCCGGTCCCTTGTAGCGACTGGGTACGAGTCTGACGTGGAAACACGACGCACAGGTGGCTACTGAGCAGGGATACTGAGCTAGAAAACGCGTTCACACGCAGCAGCCGTGATTTGCCAGCTATGATCTGCTCCGAAAACTCACCAAAGACCCTTTAACTGCTTTGTTATACCGAACAGTAACTTATTTCTTCCACGAAATGTAAAGTGACCAATTTTACTAATAACTACACTTCCTAGCCGCAAGGGTTACGGTGGAACCTCGATTTAATGAAGTGCCAAGGGACTGTGGAAATTGGTTCGCTATATCGAGGTTCTTTTCCATACATTACACTAATACTGGGCTAAAACAAATCGTTCGTTATACCGAGGGCTACTACGTTAGATAGAGGCTCGTTAAATCGAGGTTTCACTGCCTGGAGTCAGGTCCACAAACATTGAGAAATCAATGGTCTTCCAGAAAGATAAGTTTTCGCGTCGTTAAGTTCGAATCAGGTGTCGAATATGTTGGAAGTGGCAATAAACATACTCAAACCTGCGTTCAGTTTATCCTCCCAATCATAGTTTGGTAAAGGAGAAGAACTGAGCACAGCAGAACTTGCTGAATCTTCTGTGTCTTAGGAATCTGTAGAACACTGACACTTTGATGACTAGCAAGCTTCTTGACCTGACTTTTTGTCAATCTTCTGTTTGAGAAGCATATTCTGTTTTCTACTGCGTGTAGAAGTAAATTATGCAAGAAGTATGATGAGAATGAAATCAAAACTCGAAAACATTAGAAATGATATCCGTAGTCGGTTTTTGTTTTTGCGAAGCCGTAGTAATAATACATAATAAATGGTGCAAATAAGAGTGAGCAGCTAAAAACAATATCATGTGTAAACAAAACAGTCAAAACAAATTTGGAAGCATGTAGACAACTAACTTAACTTAACTAAGCTGTTAAAAAAGGAGAATAAAGAGAAAAAATTGGAAACTGTGAAAGCTGAAAAAGAGTTTGATGGATCGGAAAGTCCACCAAAGCTTTCCGGAAAGCAGCGAGAAGCTAATGCAGATAATGGCAGGGTGGACTCTGTAAGCGTACGTCACGACGGCTTTGATCTAGCGCGCGTAAAGATTGCATGACAAGCTTTGAGGTGTGAAAAAATGTTATGCAAATTAGCTGGCTGCACATTCAATGTGCAGCCAGCTAATTTGCATAAGTAATTTAAAGCCAAGGTTTGACACCTCTCCGTCTCTTGAGGTTTTAGCTGAACACACTAGGAAATCAGGCAAACGCCCACAAAAAAGTAATTCAAGCTCTCCTAAACTGAAATGAAAGTAACCGCAATTTCCGGATTAATGAAGATACAACACTAATTAGTGAGCGCTTTGTCCATTTTTAATACTAAGGAAAAAACGATCACACATTTTAAGGATGGTTCTTTTTTGAAAATTGTTCCGCAGCAGAACAAAACTAAAATACAAGTAATATACGGTAGTCAAAAAGCGGCATAAACATTAATTTACCAGCCTTTTTCAATTTCAGTCAGTCAAATAATATAAAATGTTGGTAAACTCAAGAATACAATTGGGTAACCGGTCATATTGAATTGAATAAATTCTCCGCCCCGCTACCTGTAAGACCGGGAAAAAGGTTTTCAAAAAATATGATGATTTCAGTGTCCATTGATTGTAAATGAAAACCTGGAAATCGGTTAAATTTTTTGTTTTGTTTTGCTTCTTTTTTATTGCACAAATAACAGAATCTTCCAGGTATATGCATGCTACCTAAGGAAGACAGAATAAGCTATAAAGCAATGTTAGACATTCCACTTTCAGGTATATGCTACCCAAGGAAGACAGAAAAAGTTAAAGCGCGATGTTAGAAATTCCGCTTCCAGGTATACGCTACCCAAGGAAGACAGAATAAGCTCTAAAGCAATGTTAGACATTCCGCTTCCAGGTATATACTACCCAAGGAAGACAGAATAAACTAAAGCACGATGTTAGAAATTCTGCTTCCAGGTATATGCTACCCAAGGAAGACAGAATAAGCTATAAAGCGACGTTAGAAATTCCGCTTCCAGGTATATACTACCCAAGGAAGACAGAATAAGCTAAAGTGCGATGTTAGAAATTCCGCTTCCAGGTATATGCTACCCAAGGAAGACAGAATAAGCTATAAAGCGACGTTAGAAATTCCGCTTCCAGGTATATACTACCCAAGGAAGACAGAATAAGCTTTAAAGCGATGTTAGACATTCCGCTTCCAGGTATATGCTACCCAAGGAAGACAGAATAAACCAAGGCGCGACGTTAAAAGTAATGCTTCCAGGTATATCATACCCAAGGAAAACAAAGCGTAACGATAGCGATCAAGTTTCCAGGTACAGCATATTATGAGAGAAACTCAGAATAAAGCTAGAGCTCGATGCTAATATTTCGCCTTAAGGTATACACGTATTTAAAATCGTAATTCTTATTGCCACTTACCAAAGGTCTTTCGTCTCTTTTTGTCTCGATTCCATAGCTTCGTGGACCGGTCGTCGTTAAGACGCGCGCGATTTTCAAAATCTTACATTTCCCGCCACCATTGTGTTACACGCAAAACACAAATTCAATATAATGGTTTGAAGAAAGCCTGGTATTACCCAAGCAGTCACTAGGTAATTAGGTTGGAAACCTTCTATACTTGGATTAAAGTAAGTAAAATATCAAAAGGAAACGCAATGACTCGCGGCTGGGAAATGTTTAATACATGATACTAGTGTAGCTTGAATAAATTATAATCGAGTCGTGAAAGCGCCACCACGTCCTGTGGGTCCTCTAACATACATTTCTTCACATAAAAGTCAGTAGCCTAAAAATGTGATCGATGTCGGGTTCTTGCTCGACCTACATGCAAATCAACAACGCAGCTTAGTAAAAACAACTATGAACTTTCAGTTTTCTAAGAAGCATCGAGGAGAATTTGCAGGTTTGCGTAATGTTGAAATAAATTCCTGCCAGATAAATCTCACACAAAATTAAAATTCTCTTTTTACAGCCTGTCCAGGAAAATCTACTAAAATCGCAATTGCATGCATCAGCCGGTTTTAATTGTCACAAAGGACTATAGTGGCGGACTAGCAAAGAAATTATACCATAAAACTGAAACGACGAACACATGTCGCACCACATCATTACAAACGGCGTGACAAGACTGAATACTTCTCTGGGCCTGTTCTAGATTTCGTTTCCTGGCGTATGGTGACAAGTCGTGCGACCTAAACCCCTTGTGTTGCTGGAATTCGACAGAGCCAAAAGGAGGTTACCCGAAAAACAGACAAACTTACCTGAAAATCCACTCACTTGTGCTGACTGCGCTCGTTCTTTCCTGTAATAATTTTTACTTCACGGCGTGATCGCCTTTCTCATAATCTTAATGTATGTCATGCTGTTAAGTAACCGCAAGGACACATACCGATCACACGTGTTGATATAATTCTCTACGTTGCTGACAGAAATGACTCGCGTAAAATAACGCGTTTAATGAATGCATGCTGCGAATTTTTTTCATGGCCATGAGGAGCCAAGTCCATCAAATGGCATATAAAAAATACAACTGGAAATCACAGGTACATATAAAGTGGTGAAAAGATGGTAAATCCCTTTTCACAGTTAACTTTTCTTATTTGCATTACAATATATTTGAACGTGAAGTGTGAGGCAATTTCGAGGAGAGACTGCAAAATTGCCCGAAATTGCCTCACATCCACGTTCAAATATATTGTAATGCAAATTAGCAAAGGCAACTGTGAAAAGGGCAAATACATTTATTCCAATAAACCCACTCAGTGATGGGATTTACACCGTGGAATACCCCCAAATATAAGCAATATGCTATGTGCCACTGTGTAGGGTATGGTTTTCAACCAGATTGGTATGGATAGAGTATAAAAATCAGGGAGATTTGGCTTAGGATACGGTATCATTAGTTGGAGAACTAGGGATTGACGCTCATCGAGTCTGGGAGAAGGTAGGAATTTTTCGTGTCTAGTCTAGAATAGGATTTCACAATGCATTCGAACGTGGTGTGGTACAGGGTAAGGTTCCCAGAGTCCCAGCGGCACAACTCGCCCAAAAATGTATAGAGTACTACCCGTGAAATAATTAGTCGTTTACCTTAGTCGTTTCCCCCTCAGTTGGCTTGGTTGCCTGTGTGATAATTATTTGCATTAGTAAGGAGACCAGGCCAAATAAGATGCAATGGTGGTAAGAATAATGTTGCTTAATCCGTAAGCCCTGTTCTAGTACAACGCTTAATTTTGGCGTCCTCCCATTGGTCGAAATCGATCACGTGACGCGATAGTGTCTCTCCCCAGCGAGCGCCATTTACCGTATAGTGACCGTTTTTTGGCAATTTTCGCTCAAAATTTAGAGTTGTAGAATAAAAACAATAGAGTCCTTCTGTCCCCTGCCCTATATGTGATAGGTTCCCTCGGAAATTTGATGTTCAAACTTCATATAAGCCCTCGAACTTAACGTTCTCGGGCTTATATTTGTTACGAACATCAAATTTCCTCGGGCAACCTACTACACGATAGTGCCTTCGACAGAAGAACTCTTTTGTTTTTAAAACAGTTACCAGCATCTATTACTTCTCTTTACAATATCAATGCCCAATCAAACATACAGGTTATGAGAATGAAGGAAATTCATCAAAGATAAAATGTCTTCGTGTTTAAACACATTTAATTTGCATATTGTGCCATAAAAAATCAATTGAGGTCACTGAGAAGAACATGCGTGTTAAAACTGAAGCTTAAAGGGTTAATAAAGGACTCGAAGAATCAGACGAAGTTTCCTCAAAAAAAAATTTCGTTGAGGATTTAGAGCGTGGGTAAATGGTTCTGATTGGTGATGGACTTTGTCTCGCATCAGTGATGTAGCAAATGCAATTGCATGACGGGCTTTGAGCCGCCCAAAACCTATTATGCAAATTAGCTGAGGGCACATTGAATGTGCCCTCAGCTAATTTGCATAAGTAAATTTATGCCATGGTTTGACACCATGTAGCTTGATGAAGATGGGATAAGGTGTTATTTTAATTAGTTGTGTGCTGTAAAAGATGACAATGTTTATTACAATTCATGGCGGATAAAAATAATTTGGCTTCTCGGTCACTTTGTTTAGTAGCCTGCGTAGCTGGTGGTATTTTTCCTCGCGAAGGCAAAAACGAGCGCGAACAATATCGCAACCTACGCCTACTTATTTATTAGGCTAAACTGGTAATAATGATTACGACAGAGCCGCTTTAATTTTTCAGGGTATTATTTGCCTTTCTCCAGCACCAAACACTACAAGCTAAGGCTTAGGCAAGATGACACGATACATCGCGTATTTAAGCCAGTTATTATCGCTCGATCATTTTTGATTGCTGCAACGACAGGTATCTGCTACCCAAGGAAGACAGAATAAGCTAAAGGGCGATGTTAGGCATTCCTCTTCCAGGTATATGCTACCCAAGGAAGACAGAATAAGATTAAGCGCGATGTTAAACTTAACGCTTCCAGGTATATTCTACCCCAGGTATATTCTACCCAAAGCTAAAGCGCAGTGATAGCGATCAAGTTTCCAGGTACAGCATATTATCTAAGGAAATCAGAAAAAAGAACGCGAGGCTAATATTTCGTCTCAAGGTGTGTACAAAATCGTAATTGTGATTACTACTTACCAAAGGCCTGTTGTCTCTTTTTGTCTAGATTCCATAGCATCGTAGATCGGTCACGTCGTTAAGACGCGTGCGATTTTCAAAACCTTATATTTCCCGCCAGCATTGTGTTACACGCAAAACACAAATGTAATATCACGTTTTGAGGACAACCTGGTATTACCCAAGGTGTCACTACAATATTTAGGTTGAAAACCTTCTATACTTGAAATACAGTAAGTAAAATATCAAAAGGAAAACTCAATAAAGTTGGGGAATGCTAATACATGATACCAGTGTAGCTCGAATAACTTATAATCGGAGTCATGAAAGCCTTAGTCTAAGAATTGATCGATGTCGGATTCTTGCTCAACCTACATACAAATCAATGCAACTTAGTAAAGAAAATTAATATGCGGAGCTTTCTAAGAGGCATCGAGGAGAATTTGCAGGCTTACGTAAATAAATAATAAATTCCCGCCAGATAATTCTCACACAGAATTACGATTCTGTTTTGACAGCCTGCCCAGGAAAATCTACTAAAATCACCCGGTTTTGATTGTCACAAAGGACTATGGTGGCGGTCTAACAAAGAAAATATATCATAAAACTGAAACGACGAACATCATTACAAACGGCATGACAAGACTGAATAATTCTCTGGTCCTGTTTTGGGTCTCGTTTCCTGGCGTATGGGGACAAATCGTGCAACTTAAGACGCAATCCATTAGGAAACTGAGTAATTTTAATTTTCAGTGGACAAAAATCTTGTACCAGAATAATTTAAGGCATATCGCATTCTTTTTTACATTTTTTGAGAGCTATAGATGTAATTTGTTATCTGTAATAACCCCAAAGACAATTTCTTATGGGAGCCCGAGAAAATAAATCTTAAATTTCACAAAATGAAATCTTGCGGATAAAAATTTATCTATTTTACTTGTGTTTACACAATTCCTGTGAAATTTGAATTTGAATTTCACAGGCTCCCATAAGAAATTATCTTTGTTGTTATTACAGATAACTAATTATGTCTATAGCTCTTAAAAAGTATAAAAAGGAATGCGATATACTTTAAATTATTCTGGTACAAGATTTTTGTCCACTGATTACTCAATTTCCTGATGAATTCCATCTTAAACCCTTTCTGTCGTTGGCATTCGACAGAGCCAAAAGAAGGTTAACCGAAAAACAAACTTACTGACCTTAAGATTCCCGCACTTGCGCTGACTGCGCTCCTTCTCTCTTGTAATAATTTTTGTTTCACGACGTGATCGCTTTTCTCATAATCTTAGTGTATGTCACGCTGTTAAATAACCGCACGGACACATGCCGACCGCACGTGTTGATATAATTCTTTACACTGCTGGCAGACATGATTCGCGTAAAATAACGCTTTTAATGAATACATGCTGCGCATTTTTTATATGGCCTAAGTACCTCATGCCCAGAGAAACACCTAAGAAAAGCAATCATAGTCCAGTCATTTTGTGACTGGACCTGCAACTAATTCCAACAGAAGCTTTCTCTTCGCCAATCACTGAGAATTAGTGTGTAGATCAACATACTAAAAGTCCCAAAGGATCCAAGCATGGGAAAATCTCCAAATTTAAACGAATGCTAATTCGTGCTCTAGACCAACATGGAAACGAGGCTCAAACCAGAGATTGTTTTATCGCGGTAGACCTGCACGGTTCCAAACCTCTAATTTCATTGGTCCGTATAACCTGCACCGTCTATTGTTATCAGGGTTAGGGCTATTGTTTCGTTCTTTACCTATTGTTTTCCTCGACCAATCCTAGACCTCGTCTGGAAGCGGTGCGGGTCCTTCCTTTTTATTGTGCTTTTTTTATTTCCAGAATTCCACTCAGTTCATCCAAAGTCAAATAAATCTATTTGAAATGTATCTGTAAACTTTCATTCTTTGTAAAACGTCACCAAACACGCGTACAAGCGCCGTAAATCCTATTAGTAGCCCTTACTTTTGACATCTTGTATGTCTACACCAAGGAATACCTGTTTACTTTATTATCCTTTCACATTTCGTAACTAGTTAGTATGTACAAATGAGCAAAACTACGTTTTACAAAAAACGCTAGGAACAAAAAGGGCGACCGTTTCATCTGTGTGTGACGTATTCCAATAAAATCTTCTACAGTAACTTTCCTCAACACAGAAGATTTATTTTGACTTTTCAAGCACCCATATTAAATCTAGGTCCCTATAGTCAAACTGGCCCCAGTTGTTCAAAAGGTGGATAGCGCTATCCACTGGACAAGTCGCTATACAGTGGATAAGTGTTAGGGAAACCAATTGCGTTATCCACTGGATAGAGATTTATCCGGTGGATAGCGCTATCCAACTTTTGAACAACTGGGGCCTGGTGGGTAGAATTTGTGCATGCAGTACCTCTGCATTGACTACACGCAAGGGAACACTCTAGGGTACGTTTGCGGCAGGGCGGCAGGTACTTCTTGCGCTGGCACAATCTGATGATTAAATGGAACTGACGATACGTAGAAAATAAGACAATCTGGGACAGCCCATAAGTCAGTCATCACAGGGAGTACTTGATCATCTCACTTTCATCTCCACTCTCCCACTCGCATGCCTTCGTCTTCACCTTTCCATTTTTTCACTTGTAGGTACACCTAAGGCTATGATACCGAGCTGCTGCCGTTGTCGGAGGCAGGTTCAGGGGAAGTAACTGTATGCTCTAGGTCGCTAGTTTCTCCCAGTATCGTTGGTATCGTAAGGTCTCAAGTTTTTATCCAGGCTTTCAACAGTAGAGGGGTATTAGTGCATTCTCACCTGCTGCCACAATGTCATCCACGGTGGAACTGTGAATGCAAGTCGAACACTTTAACTTGCTCTCTGAAGTGTAGAAGCTGGCCTATTTCTTAAACGCTGCAGCTTTGCCAAATCCGTTGAGACGGGGGTGATGTCCCATCCCAAAATAGCGCGAAGAAATAACATGTTGTTCTTTAATTGTCTTCATATTCCTGACGCGTCTTCTAGACTTTAATTGGTTCTGGTTTGAAACAGAGTTCACATCCATGCTATCAATGACAAATAAGTCCGACAAGTACAGTGATCCTTTCCCGAGCAGCTTCTACAGCTGTCGTCACAATAAGAACATCAGCATCACCTTTGGCTTGATACATTTAACAGAAATCGTCTTAGCGTATTTATGAACCGTTGATTGTTCTTAGAAGTAGCAAGGTAGTCATTCTTCTTTAGGACCCTTTAGGGTAACTTTCGTGCCCTCTTAAAGGTTATATAGTTGCACCAACTCTTCCTGCAGCTCTCCTCTGTTGCGTCATATTCTTTGTGGACATCTCGTCATAGCCATAAAAAATGACGATCGAATTTCCATATTTCCTAGCCACATAGGTGCGGTATAAACCACAAACATCCTGATATGTTGCTGACCTTCGGGGCCACGAGATTCGGTGGAGTAGAACTCCGCCATCTGTAATACATGCTGAACATCGACTTCTGGAATTAATATGGCATCGGGTGAAAGCTTGGCCCATAGGGCATCTGCAAGAGGTGGTTTTTGGGGTTTCCGCAGCGTCAGAGTAAAATCAAACAGAGCCGTTGGGTAGCTGCAGAGTTCATAGAGAAACAACCCTCCAGATCATCCGGGGTTGCTGTAAGCAATGATAAGCCGCTACAGCAGGAGTTGCGGATGTATCTGCACGTTGTCGGTTTCAATCCTGACAGGAGACTTTGAAGCAAGAGTTACAGCTTGCTCACTCCCCTTATATAAAAGCGTAATCGCCAGCTGTCTTTCCTGTCATTGTAGACAATATCTTCTCCCTAGTATCTCTAATGCGATCAACATTGACAGCATTGTCAGCCTTTGCACCGGTCATGAAATTTCTCAGGTTACAGTCAGGAGCAAAACGATTCCTGTCAGCCTAAGTTGTGAGAATAACGAGTGTGTCCATCATACCGCGCTTCTGTCTGACTTTTGTCATGTCCTTGTTCTGCTCACCTGAGTTGTATTCAGGGTGTCAAGCAGCACATAGGCTCAAGAAAATACGAAAATAGGAAATTTGAACACGAAAAAAAGGAAAAAATAGGAAAAAATAGGAGAAAAAATAGGACATTTCACAAGTAGCTCACACAGGACATCAGCTCCCACAAAGCCGAAGACTGGGAAAAATTCAAAAGCGCAACAGATTGCCACATTTGTAACAAAAGTTTGATAAAAGATGAATTCTTAGACTCTTTACCGGTTTGGAGCATAGAAGAAGACAGTGAAGGCGGTGAAAAATGCAGCTATAAAGGCCAAGGGCACAAAAAATGTTTTTACAAAGCACAGAATGAGCAGCAGCAAAAATGGGGGGTCATTAAACTAAAAGGATTAATTGATAAAAAAGATCAGCTGAAAGCAAAAACACAGGAAAATTGTATGTTCTGTGGGAGCCCTTTACTTCAGAAAAACTTCAGAGACGCAGTGAAAGACCATTGCCACATAGCGGGTAGGTACCGCGGTGCGGCACACAACAATTGCAATGTAAAACTGCGCATTAACCCCAAAACGACCCCCATACCTGTTGTATTTCACAATCTTAGGGGCTACGACGCGCACCATTTAATGCAAGAGATGTCGCAACTCGATAAAGAGGTGAAATGCATCGCCAACAACATGGAAAAATACATAACATTTTCTGTGGAGGTCTGCGTTTCATTGACAGCTTGAATTTTTTGCAAGGTAGCCTTGATTCACTTGCAAGCGCAACATCAAAGGAGTCATTGAAAATAACATCAACCATTTCAAAAGGCAGCGACCTGCTTTACAGAAAAGGGATCTACCCTTTCGAGTACATGGACTCATGGGGGAGATTTAGCTAGACAAGGCTCCCGGACAAAGAGAAGTTTTACAGCAAGCTGAACGACGAGCACATAACAGACGAAGAGTACATACAGGCGCAGACTCTCTGGGAGACTTTTGAATGTAAAACGCTGGGTGATTATCATGATCTTTACGTGAAAACGGATGTCACCCTGCTGGTGGATGTTTTTGAGAACTTCCGAAACCTATGCCAAGAGCAGTACGGGTTAGATCCGGCTCATTATTACACATCGCCAGGCCTCTCCTGGGACGCGCTCTTGAAAAAGACGGGGGTCGAGCTTGAGTTATTCACAGACATTGAAATGTATCTCTTCGTGGAAAGGGGAATGCAGGGTGGAATCTCCATGGTAAGCAAGATATACGCTAAGGCAAGCAACCCTCTAGTACCGGACTATGACCCCAGCAAACCGAACAAATACATCATGTATCTCGACGCGAACAACCTTCACGGATTGGCAATGAGCAAGCCACTCCCGAAAAGAGATTTTAAATGGAAACGTGTTATGCCCACTGAGGAAGACATCATTAAGAAAAAAGAAAACGCAAAGAATGGATGGATTCTTGAGGTGGATCTTGAATATCCAAAGGAACTGCATGAAAAACAGAACAGCTTTCCTCTTGCCCCGGAGAAAAAGCAGGTTAAAAATGAATGGATGTCAAAACAGTTTAATAAAAGACTTGGATTTGAAACCACCAAAATGCAAAAAGTTGTTGTTGACTCTTCAAGACAAAAGCAACTATGTCGTGCATTACAGAAACTTACAGTTTTATCTGAAGCAGGGCATGAAACTGAAGCGCGTGCACAGGGTGTTGGAGTTCGAACAAGAATGCTGGATGGAGCCGTACATCCGGATGAATACAGAATTCAGGAAAAACGCAAAGAGCGGCAAAACCATGGAAAACCTGCGTAATCGTGTTGACATAAAAATAGTGAAAAGCAATGAGACAGACAAAATAAGGAAATTGGTTGCCAGCCCTTTGTATTCAAGGCATGTTATATTTTCAAACGACTTAGTAGGGATCGACATGCGCAAAAGCAAGCTGCTTCTGAACAAACCGGTCTACACCGGTATGACGATCCTTGATAACAGCAAGATCCTCATGTACGATTTTTTCTACAACAAGCTGAAAAAAAAATACGACCCCGGTTCGAGCTTTTGTACACAGACACGGACAGCCTCCTTCTTGAGATTGAAACAGAAGACTTTTACGAAGACATGAAATCAAATGAAAACCTTTACGACACGAGCGATTTTCCGAAAGAGCATCCACTTTATTCAGACGCCAACAAAAAAGTTTTAGGCAAAATGAAAGACGAATGCAATGGAACCCCCATAGCAGAGTGCGTCTGTCTGAGACCGAAAATGTACTCAATCCTAAAAGGCGACGAAAAAAACATAAAAAAAGCGAAGGGTGTAAAAAAGTGCGTCGTCAAGAAACAAATAATGCATGAACAGTACAAGGAAACGCTTTTTGGTAAGAAGCAGTTATGGCATGGAATGAACATTCTTCGAAGCCAGATGCATGGGATCTACGGCATGTATGTTAACAAAATCTCGCTTTCCCCATTTGATTCAAAGCGATGGAAAGAAGAAGATGGTATTCATACAAAAGCTTACGGTTATAAAGCCCCATTCAAATTTACAGATGCTGAAATTGCCGTAATTGCTGTAGCCGAAGAAGAAGCTTTAGAGTTGCTCTGTGTTTGGAGGGACAACCAACAGCTCTTCACGGACAAACCAGCGTTTTGGGCTGTCAAACAAATAATAGATAACCGGTGCGTCCGGTTTTATCATAATCTTTTCAATCTCGTAAACTTTCAGAGACCAGATTGGGTCGGTAGCTCTTCGCCGGCCACCTTGAAGTTCACCAGGTTGATAAAGATAGCGAACACTTAAACCGGAGGGGAGCTTCTTTTCATTTACACCAACGGGTCTCAAATAAGGGGTCGAGGGTTTGGATGGAACAGTTTTCTCTTTGATGGCCTCAACGGGTTTCTGACCGGTCAGTCGAGTGACTTCTTTATTCAAAGCTGAAATAACAGCAGGCAGTCGGACCACCCATTCAGTCGATCTTTTGTCGTCTGGGAGGCGCATTTCAACCCCATATTGGTGTCCAAACAGTCGTTCAGCCAGGGTGCGGTTGAATCTTTCAACGATAGCTTGATCACGGTGAATATCCACACGGCCGCGTCTAACCTCGACATTATGTTTCGAAAGCAGTTGATTCACAGCGCCCATAAACTCACGACCAGGATCGACCTGAAGCAGTTTCGGTCACTTCAAAGGACCACGACTATAAATCCGTTCCAGAGCAGCTGCGACTTCTTTGGCCTCTTTTGTGGTCAACGGTGCGGCCTCTTTGTATCGAGAGGCCACATTTACCACTGTGAGGGCATATTTAAAAGTTTTACGGGAGCGTGGTGGGCGATCGTGTGGGAGATACAGAAGATCGGCTTGGAAAACTTTGTTTGGAATAGGAACATCAAATTTCGGTCTTGGAATGTACCGTGGGGTTGGTAAATAAACCTGCCAAAGAGCTTGCTTCATCAACCAGTTTCGAGCCACATCTTCCGAAACTTTCGCTGCCTGGACTAATTTCTTAATCGCTGCAAACCCTTTCCAATACCCTTGCGGGCTGTAATAAATTTTTGACAACCTATTAAAAATGCGCGCGCTCATTGTATACCATACAAATAAAAAATGGACGACCCGTTTGGTTGTTTGCAAGGTGCGAAAATCTCGCCAAAAACGATGCAAGAAATATTGCAACAAAGAAATGAATTACACTTATGCCCATTAACAAATAGGATTAATCGTTGTCCTTCATGCGAGGAGCAACTAGTTTATGTGGTGAATGAGTTCTGTCGTGAAGGTACAAAATGTGGTAGAGTGTTTGAATGTGATGATGATGATGATGAACAGTTCCGAGAAGAAAATCGGGGAAGAAGTTCCACTGCGCCCCCTTCGACTAACTTTCATTTAAAAAATATTTTTCGGAAATGGAACATTTATAACATGTTTTCTTCCAGTGAGATCGCTTTTCTGGGTAATGTTATTGGTCAATTTCAGGAAACGACCGGCAACTCAGTGAACTATCCCTGTTTTCTGCACAATTATCTTGAAATGGTATGTTCTGAATGCTGGCCCCACAAAAAAGAAATTATGGAATCTATTTCTCATCACCTTCCTAAAGCCTTTGCAAGCAGGCGGCGCGCAAAACAGGAGTTTGAAAAGTGGTGGTCAAACAATTAAGGTTATTCATACACATTTTCATATTTGCCAGTTTTTGGATTTTTCACCAAACGCATGACAGTACCTTTTTTTGGATGGGTCCAAAATTTCTTGCTTGTGAGACCAGTTGGTCCCGTGAAAGCATTTTTCGCAATATCACCTTTCCAATACCGATCGAATACAGGTTTTGTGGAAGGAATCATTTTTTTGTCAAAGTTTCAGCAAATTTCACTACTTCCAATGGTTTATCCAAAACACCAGTCCCTTTTTGTTGTTTAAAACCCAACCCTAACTTTTGTTTAGCATTGATTGTATTTCTTGCAGCCGCATGACCCCACTGCCTTTGTTTGTAAGGAACTGCGTCAAGAGCCTTCACCATTTTTTTATTCGCTTTGTGTTTGCATTTTTTGAGATTTTCACCGTATTTTTTTTCACGGTTGGAACAAACATCATAATCAACATCATGTTGCATAGCAATCGCATCTGTTGCACCTGTCGGTTTCTGATATATTTCCAAGATTTCTCCAGTTTCTGGATCGTAGTTCACCTGCTTTTGAAGAGGATTGTATGGCCTTGTATAATTATGCCCCGGTAATGTCCAACTTTGTTTTGGTTTGGGAAGTTTTCCTATTGCTGCATGTATATCAAACCCAGCCCCATCTAAATCAGGTCTGTCAGTTTTGTAACGTTGGTTTGGTCGAACTTTAGTTGAAAGTTGATCTAACATTTCACTACCAACTTTTTCAATGACTGGGCGGGCTTTGTTCAGCGTGTAATTTATTGCTTTCTTTTGCAGTTTGGGGTCTCTCATAGCTTCAGAAGCGTAATATCGTCCAGCTTCAACACTTTTTTTCGCAAGAAATGGAATCCCTTTTGTAATAGCTAGATCACCCGCCGCCATGGCAACGTCGCCAAATATACCACTGCCCTCCGCGCGGGAGGGCTCACCTAGTTTCCCGGCATAAAACGTGTTTTCGTTATTCCGCAACTAGCGCATTTTACCTTTAAGAGTTTTCGATTGTTCTTTGTGATTACAACCTTTTCACTTCCCTGCACATTGGGCGTGTGCCACTTTTCTTTCACACAGTACGCTTCCATTGTATATATCTTATGAAAAATAATTTTTCACTATTTCCTCGTTTTTAAGTAAATCGTTGGAGAACATTTTCAAAATATCGGCAAAACTTGTTCCTTTATTTCTTTCATTCAAAAAGAGAAGACAGTAATTACCGCAGTTTTCGACGAAAAAATTTTGTTTGTAATCTTTCAGCTGGCAAATTAATTATTAGTGCCGCAGTTGCTGGAGGAATTACGTTGAATCCTGCTGTCATGGCAACTTTAACTGGTGTTGGTCTTGTTTTAAAAGCAGTGGCTAGCCTGAAGAAATATGATAAGAAAACAGAACAAGCAAATTTTGCCCGTATCGAATACCAAAAAATCCTCGATGAGATTCGCTTTTACCTCAGAGGCGAAGCTTTCGACGAAAAGGTCTTTCTTGATAGATTGAAAATAATAGATAATTTCGTCACTGATCATTGTATGGAAATTCCGCCATCTATTTCTAAAATGTATGAAAAAACATTCGCTCCGTTGTAGATTTTCAAAGTAATTATATACGCTTACAAAATGATTGCAACTTTGCAAGCTATTTGTTATTTGGTTATTTTTGAACTTCTTTCACCGCCCGAAATTAAGCAAATAAGATTCATTACTCGTGAGTGTGTTTCAAAAATATTGTTACCAACTCGTGATGAAGATGGCTACCCAATTTCAGGCCAAGATGTGGTTCCATAATACGATTTTCATCTCTAAGTTGACAACTTCACCAACAGATTACACAATCAAATAAAATTTTGACTGAAAACGTTACAAATTTGAAGCAAAAAATGTGACGCTTTTGATTGGCTACAAACACCTGAAGCTCACGTGATATTACATAATCCAGTGCCAAGGTTAAACTAAAAATAAAAACTCGTGAGACAAAGAGTGATAGCACACGTGAGTGGGAGACATTCCGAAAGGTGTCGGAAATTCCGAAGGGTACGAGAAAAAAAAGTCAGACAGAAATCAGCACCTTTCGGAATTTAACAACACTTTTCGAATTTAACAGCACCTTTCGGAATTTCCGACACCCTTCGGAATTTCTGACACCTTTCGGTATGTGTTGTGAAGAACACCCTATTAAACAAATGTATATTCAATATATCTTAACATGGATGTCTGTACAGATCAACAAACGATCTCACAAGACTGGCTAACAGAAGATGTATTTATAAATCAACAAGAAATCTCACAAGACTGGTCAATAGAGGATGTATATATAGATCGACAAGAGATCACAGAAGAATGGCCAACTAAGGAAAGTTTTAAAAGAAGAGAAATTTCAAAATGGAGAGATATTTCAGACGATATATACAAAATTAAAAAAGTTTCACACCGGAAAGGTAAATTTGGGAATTCAGCTATTTTAACTTTGAAAACAAAAAATGGAGATGAATTTCTTGTATGGGCTCCTAAACGCCTTGCTGAAGATCTAGAAGATGATTCTTATCAATTTGTTTATAAAATAGGTCTCAAAACGTCTGCTGACGGTAACGAATATTTTGATTATGAATTAATGTAATCATGTCTGTGTGTATTAATTACAGCTTCACTAGACCGCGAAGTCACGCGACATAAAAACAACTTAGGAAATGTGGTCTTCTCCCAATATATCAGTGCAATACGTGACTAGGGTTATATCATAGATTGAGAGAGAGATGGTTAGTTCATGAAGGATTTCTTCTTGTTCATAACAAGGGTAACAACACCCTCCCAAACAACAATGCCCATAGGCTATACACACCAAAATATGCACAAGACGCTGCCTTTCAGGACAGAAAGGTTGTATTGAAAGCTCGTCGTGAACCAGGTCCCAACCCAAAGCCTCTCGCTCTTTCATTTTTATGATGAGGTAATGTTTGAAAATCATCGCACGTAATTCAGAGGGTAGGTTTTGAATTGCTTCGAGAACCTGACAGTTGTTGAATCCGGCAGCCATCTATCTCAAAATTTGACTCACAAATATCTAATCGGATTATAAATTATAATTTTTTTGTGTGTTCGGTTATGCTTCGTTTTAATATTTTCTTCTTTTTTTTGAACGCTGGGTGGTTTAAAAGAGGAAAATACGGTTGTGAAAGCTGTGGTGAAGCAAACACACCTGCCGCCTGTGCCACCGCCTGTGCCACCGACACAAAAACCGGTTCCTGTGCCACCGATATGAAAACCGGAAACAGAACCCCATACAAAAACCGGTTACAGAACCCCCATTTTACTATACTACTAGAGCTACACAAAGAATTATCTTCTTGATAATGCCTTGTTTTGTACAGATATAACTCCTCAAATTTTCATGCAATGAGCTAAGAATAGTGCAAGATTTTATTTTCGTGCGTGGAATCAACATATTGGGAACTGCAAGTGGTTCTGATCGCCTGATATACCGCTCAGTTGCATTTTGGTTGCAAAACAAACTCAAATGAACAATGCAAAAAAAAAAAAACCAAAAACAAAAAAGAGAGAGTTCCACACAGACTGCGTGATCATCGTAACTGATAAATTTCTTTTTTATTTTATTTATTTCTTGATTAATTAGCCATTTTCTTTTTTCCTTTCGGAAAACCCAGCCCTGTACGTCTTTTTGTCTTGAACAATGTGACAATTTTTCTACATTCCTTCCATTGTCGCGGCAAAAAAAGGTCACCAAACGTATGACAGAATATTTCTTTTTGCTGGGCAAATGCTGACAACACTGGATTACTTTTTCTATAACCCGCCATTGCTAGTCTCCCGCCTTATCCTTTATTCTTTGAGCCGCCTGTTACCTCGCCGCATTAGTGACGCTGTGGCCATTTCATGTTTTTGAGACTTCTTTCAAAAGAAATATAGTATATTTTTTATTCTTGTCGATTTGGTATGCCATACACCACAGTTTAAGATGTTGGTATGGCTTTTCAAAGTGTAATGTGGATCGCGCGAAATTTAATTTACTGTTTTCAAGGGTTTTTGTTTTCCGTTGTCATGGAAATATCGCTAACTACATTAAACAAGGGAGGGACCACTATATTTTCTAGAGGGGAGGGGTTGGGCAATTTGTCCTGCAGGAATTTTTCTTCGTGACTAAAAGCTTTGCATGAATTTCATTTCACTAGCTGGCGTTAATTTTTTTCTTTTCTTTCTTTCGGGGGGCACAAAAGTCATGCAAGATCGGTCCAGGTATGAGGTATGCAAAAATGAAATGTAACAAAAGATTTATAAAAGTGGACTCACCTAACTCACAGTTTATTTTGAAGCTTTCAGCGTCTTTATATTACTCGCTTTCAGTACATTACTTCTCGGGAATGTTTTTTTTTTCAAAGAGAGGCATTCCCGCTCGCACTCTTTTCATAATATTTAGTAACAAAATTTATGATGCCGAATTCCTCGTTTTTGGCGACCGCCAAAAACTGTTGCTTGGATAGACTAACCATAGCTGATCATAGACGCTCCAACAAACGTTCAATCGGAAAGGGTCGGAAAAGTTAAGAACGCAGACGAGGCCAAGAAATGCAACACGGCATGTGACTTGATACCCCTTTCCGAAATCAACACAAAACATCACAAAAGGACTCCTAATAGCTTGACGTGCAGCCTACTCTTCCTTGATCAATTCATTACTTGAAAGTCGACACACTTCATTCACAAGCGATCCATTTCTATCAGCCAGAACTGGTCAAATCATGTAGTCTCGTAAAAATTGTAATACCGTATCCCGCTACTCTCCCCTTGCGATTCTCGCATCCCGACCCCTTAGTAACACAAAATCCCGCTCCCGCTCTCACTTGAAATTCCCGCTTCCCGCTCCCGTTTTCAGCTCCCATCCCGAATATCGCCACAAAAATTAGCCTAATCCCGCATCCCGCCAAGCCTATTGTGGATCCTCTTTTAGATGCGATCCCAAAAGAAAGTATCGCAGCGAATCAATGCCTAATTTGCTTGTACAAAGGGCAAAAATGATCGGCCAGAGGTCTGAAAGCAGTGTGTGTTTAAAACCCTCGGTTATATTCCGTATCTCTGGGATTTCGTGACTATATTAGTTAACTATCGACAGATTAATTACTCCACTGTTGTGTCAGTTTACCGTATAGAGACGAGAACGGGCAAAGAAAGGGCAAAATATACAATCATTACATCCAAATATACCATCATTACAATGTTTTGTTACAATCTGGAAAAGCCAGATGAGGTTGTGATCACGAGACTGTCATCCAGGTAGCATGCGAGTGACAGCGCACACATTGACCACATGGTGCACGTGGAGAGAACCCGTAAAACTCATCCGAGTCGTCGAAGGAAATAGAGCCAGGCAAGTTAGGCAAACGGGCAACACACTTGAACAGAGTCTCACTTTCGCCTTCATTGGACAGAGCAGCTTAAGAACTTGCCGACATACATCAGCCGGTAGCACTCGAAGAGAAGGAAGAACACGGGCAATGGATAGAACGAGCGTTATTCCAAACTTTACAGTAAGAGCGCAAAGCAAAACATCAGGAGAAACAAAATTAACACTATCCAGCCTTATGGACCGAAGATCTTGAAACACGTTTGCCGCTACTCCTCTCGCAAACTCTCAACAGAGAAAGAAACTGAAGGCTTCCGACGCTCGGCGGTTGTAACGTGTGACGGCGCGTTACGGTCACAAATAAAGAATCAAATTTGACTTCGAATATATCGGGCACCAGATAACTTCCACACGTCGAGCGCGCGGGGATTTCGCTGTAGCTTGCCTCAGTTTTTGCGGAAATGAAGACCAACAGGGACAAAAGGTACAAGAAACATATTGTAGACCTCATTATATACTAGACAGGATAGATGTTTGGTGTAGATTTTGAGCACTTCGCTGTGTCGTGATAAGAACTTGACCCACATGTTTACATTAGCGAGGTAAGTTCAAATACCTGAAAGCCAGGATGTGAGTTCTTTTCGGCTGAAAATTGATGTAAAATTTTTCACCTAATGTCTATGAAGTAGGAATGTATCACTTTGGGAATTGAGATTGCCTAAATTAAACGTATTTTGGCTGAAACATTTGTTTGAGTATTGGTTTGTGTGTCGCGCCGAATCTCAAAACTGTCAATTCAGAAAGGTCAAATTTCAGTCAAGTGCTCCGTGAATTTCGCGTTCCCAGAAATTCATTTCAGGTGTTGCCCTAAGTTTTAAAACCATATTTTGAAAGCTTAGAGATTGCTTTTTAACGTTAAATGTCTTTTGCTGTTTGAAACTAGGACCGGGTATGATTTTTGGCCTCGAATTGCAACAAAATTTTGCGCACGTGAAACCCTCAAAAATTTGTAAATATTTAAAAATCTGTAATGTATTTTAGTAGTAATCAATTCAAGCACAAAACCACTCAAAATGTGTGTTAAAATCCCTTTAAGACGATTAGAAGCTTTTTGGGTTGAAAAGTATTTGAATTAGATTCAATGCAAGCTCTTTGTCGTAGCCCGGTCTCGGGCCACGAAAAAGCGGTCTGGCGGAGGCCTTGAAGCGCCCGAACTTGACACCCGCCGTATCGCCAAAATATTTATCGGATGAAACTAAAATTTATATTTTCATTAAGAGAATACCTAGGGTAGTCTACAGAATTTTGAGGGGATTTTTCAAAATTTTTATATTTCCCACCTTTGGTCGATATTTACAGACATCCGCTCTTAAACACCTCCAAACGTTATACGGCCCTGACAGTTCACTCAACTTTCAACTTCTACATTGAAGCTGTTCTTCTATTTGTAAATGAGTAAACTTAATGTAATCCGCAATGGCGACGATTTTTTAACATGTTCTATTGGAAGATTCAATTTTCCCTATTCTTTCAATCCTGTCTGTAGTTCTAAGCTAGGCGTAAGACATTAATGTTCTGTAAGTGTGTGGATTTGCGTGATGGCCCACTATCATTCTGAGAGCTAGCTGGTGTCAGCTTTATTGTTTCAGTAAAGTTCAACATCATATTCAGAAATTTTATAAGTTCATTTCCAACGTCACTATTGTTGTTAAAAGTTCAATATTACTCTACGTCTTAAATGATAACGACCATTTCATGT
This sequence comes from Siderastrea siderea, assembly GCA_964030785.1. NCBI lineage: Eukaryota > Metazoa > Cnidaria > Anthozoa > Scleractinia > Rhizangiidae > Siderastrea > Siderastrea siderea. Next base: position 11,093,780 of record OZ034977.1, on the reverse strand, counting down.
TAGAAACAAATTGCTTATTATACATGGTAAATTGCTATCTTAACACCCTTTTAATCACAATTATAATTATTGGCTCTCTCACCTTTTTTTCTTTCACATGCAGCTATCAATTATCTTATTATCTTTTAAACGTCTTAACGGCTTGCAACCTTTACATGTTTTCCATTCAAGGCCACATAAAGAGGCAAACGTGACTAACTCGAGTCCATGGAATAAATCCATGTTCTGAAAAAAATCATCAATAATTCCTTAACTGGTCCATTTCTCGAAATCCTCACCTTAAAAAAGCAATGCAAACTTTACTAAGGAAGGGTAATCAGTCGAAGCAATTCAGCTCGTGGCTTTTACCGCGTTTCTTTATTACGGAACATACAATCTGTCAGTGGCGGATCCAGGATTTTTGAAAATTCAAAAATGACAGGAATAATGGCTAAGGCAAGACATTACATATCTTTAGAAACCTTACAGACAATTTGTAACACCATGGTGTACCGTTACTTAACGTAATGCAATATCATTTGGTCAAGCACTTATCCTACTAGGCTTAAGTCGATATTTATGATCCAAAAAAAGATACTTAGAATTATGACATTTTCAAAATACAGTGAGGAATCCAGGCTACTATTCCCCTCATTAAAGATTCGCAATATATATGAGTTAAATATATTACAAATGGCGCTCTTCATGTACACATATTTTAATGATAATCTACCGAGTTATTTTACCAATTACTTCAAAATAATTAACAACATACATTGTGATAATACGCGATCTGCCTCAAACATATATATTGACCATAAAAGGACAAATTATGGGAAATTTTCATTAAAATTTAGGGGGGCACAGATATGGAATAAGTTACCAAAGGACCTGAAAATATTAAAATCATACAGTCTGTTTAAAAAAGCAGCAAAAGTCTATGTGAAAAATCAGATGTATTTTTAGGTTATAATATTATTATAATTATTAGTTCTTGATACAATAAAACCTGTCAGCATTACTCTTTAATATTACATCCATCTGCTACTTAAGTTAGTTTTTTAACATAAGGGGATCTTCTTAGAAACGCTCCGCAGAGCTTGCTAAGATCTCCTGCCATTATATTTGAACCTATTGTTAAGTAGCAGAGATATATCAATTTATGTAAATAAAAATATAATAGACAAATTAAAAAAATAAATTAATTAAGGGGGGGAGGGGGGTGGCTGACATGATAGAACGATATCGGAACAGTCAAAGACAAAATCACCCCAGTGATCGCTCTGTTCCCTTTCATAATTTCAAGCTTAAACGACCCCAAAGAGGGGGGTGGCTAGCCACCCAATCCGCCCCCCTGGATCCGCCGCTGATTTGCATTAACTAGCAGCTTTGAACTAATCCTCTCACCGCATCGCTGGGAAATATTCTTATGTTTGCTTCTATTTACAAGGAATCTTCCCTTCATCCGCCTTCAAAATCTTTATTTCGATGCTTAACACAGATTTTTTGTTGGTGTTTTAATTTCTTACAACCCTATTTGGTGCTCAGTTAGTTTCATTACACTAACTACAACTTTCATGAGAGGACGGATAAAGAGTTAACTGTAAGATCGTTTGACGCAGAGTTTTTTCGACTTTTGTTGGGAAAGTGTGAAAATCTGTTTAACTGTTGGAAGTCAAGTAATAAGGGACGGACCATTAAATTTTTGGAGGGAGGAATAGAAATTTTTCAGGACAAACAATTTTTTTGTGTGTTTTTGTGTCTGTGCAAACAATTTTTTTCCGGCTGCATCTTCCTGCTGACAATTTTTTGGTGTCTAGCCTCTGTTGGTTATATAATAACCGGGTTACAAGCGTTCGAGTTAAAGTGCCTATGAACTAAAAATTTTTTTTGCACATTTTGGTAGTTCATTATGTGTTAATTCCGAAATGGCAAGAGAAATTGGATGGCAAGAAACAAAAATCCGTTTTTTTGCCGCTGAAAGTACCCAAAATAACCAAAATCGTGTCGCCGAAGACTGGGAACGAGTTGGCCGAGGAAGCGGGCCGTATGACGTCACAAATGGCGCAGAATGTTTGTCTCTTTGGTTTTTGTCAAGTGTTTGAGCGAGGAAACTTACATTTTCCTTGCTAATATTGATATACAATGAAAGCTACCGACGACTGAGGAAGACGCTAAGATTCAGCTCCAAGCGATTTCGAAGATGTGCAGTTTTGGGGTTTGTCGTCCGTGGATAAAGCCTAAACAACGACAACAACAATCTTGCGTGAAGCAAGATGGCGAATTGAATTGTTGGGATTGACTAACTTTCAACTCTACTGGCTTGACTGGCCTTGAAGGAGAAGCTTCTAGAATTGAATGGTCAGTACTTTTATGTGTTAATAACGAGAGATTGACGCAGCCTTGACTTTACTTCTTTTGTTAAGAGCGTCGTTGTATGTACTTCAATTATTTTACTCAAACCGATACCAGACAAGCTCAAGTTTACGGTGTACTTGTTTGTAACTTAATTTGTTCATCTTTTCATAGGTTTTCGCGCCAAGAGAAAGATAGACTCAGTTGTTCGGCTCTTTCGAATGAGGACTTTTGCAGAGAGAACACTGATATAAACTTATTAGTTAGCAATTTGCTTGAGGATTTTGGTTCATACCAATTTTATGGAAACATGCTATGGCAGGTGAGAGCTAGTATGCTGAGTTCTTACAGGCTTTATGTGATCACTTATACTTTCATGATGCTGGTCTCATGTAAATAAACTTAACCATACCTGTCCAGTTATACTGGCCCCAGTTGTTCAAAAGTTGGATAGCGCTATCGACCGGATAAATCTCTATCCAGTGGATAACGCAATTGGTTTCCCTAACACTTATCCACCTTTTGAACAACTGGGGCCTGGTCTGAACTCCCTTTGTATACTGGTCTCATATGACAATATCTCCCTTGGGTCAATCTCAACACTAAGATGAATATGCAATTTGCTCCAGAAGTACATTTTGAAGTGCCATTTTCATTGAAACACACCCATTCCAATTCCATGAAGTATGGCAGAAATCAATGCCAAGTAGAAATTGCCCTCTTTGTGTGTGTAGTTTCATATTTTTTTGTGTTATTTTTGTTTAAGGAGGGGGGGGGGGGGATGGGGAGAGGTTAAGACAGCTCCCTTGGATCCAGAAACCCTTTAAATTACAGTTCCCTCCCAGTACACTGTACACATTATGCGTGTATTAGCCTTTTTTGTTGTTAACAGATATGCTCTTCAGTTACAAATGTCTAAGAGTCTGTGTTCGATCAAGCTCGCATAATCCTTTGAATTCTCCCAACACTCTTGTTTTTGCATCAGGCTTCCTCTACGTAACCATGCATGCCACTATTAATGTTTGAAGATATGTATTTTACTATCTTGGGCACTTATTTAGTAACAGAATCCCCCTTTGTTACCAGTGTTTTTACACTGATGGGGCTATCCTGTGTATACATCATTATTATTATTAAAGCAGTACAAGAAGTTTATATGCTATCTCCCTAAATAGCATGCATAGGGCGGGAACGTAGCCTATGCAGCTAATTTTCGGAAAAATTATTATTATTATTATTATTATTATTATTATTATTATTATTACAAATTAAAGGTGGAGAATGAGATCGAAAAGGCCCATTTTGAAACCTCATTATTGATTTTCTGTTGGCTAATTAGGTGGCTTGTGTGGTAGCTTTCTTGGGTACAGGGAATGAGTCAAGAAGAGACTGCGACAATTCAGTGTGTGAGGAATTTCCAATACAAAGCCTGCCACAAAATTAAATAATGGGAAATGAAGGTCACATTTTCATTGTCCTTCTGTAATAAAAATGATTAAATAACTTATGCCATAAAATTCAAATTAAACCTTCATCACCAAGACTGTACTGCAGAAGGGTCAATTAGACGGTGCTAAGTGTGACAGATGAAATTTCATATTATATGGTCCTCTTGAGATAACAGGAGGAGGGTCAACAAGAAGAGAGGCACAAATCTGTTTGAAATGTGTGGTGTTTAAAGAGGACCTCATAAATAAAATGCAGTGGAAGCAGAGTGACTTGCAATAAAAATTATCAATGCTGAGCTGAACTGCTTCCTTTTATTTGACGAAACATCGCGAGGGATTTCTAAATATTCCTATAGCTATCTGTGATTAACTACAACGTCTTGTCTCGTCGTCGGTCAAGACAGTTCCGTTCATTGTTATCCCTTCAAACTCTATGGTGAACATCCAGTTTGAGAAAAGTATTGCATGTAGTTTCCAAAAAAAAAACGGAAATGTAGACAAAACTTTGTAGCTCAGTTATGCGTTGTAGATCTTGGATGCTTTTAGGTAATAGTGGACAGATATATAGCGATAGTTTTGTGGCCAAATATTGAAAAGCTTCTTTGTCCCGATCTTTTATCTTGAATTGCGATAATTGCTACTAGTAAAACTAATCCAACAATGGCAGAAGTTACATATATTAACGCGACATTCAAATGCTACAGCTTTTCCGAGAAGCAGCTCTGTAATGCGGGTCGAATCGAATTCCTACCGAGTCGAACACGGTTCAAATGAGTCCGCTTCTCTCCCTAGTTCGTTTCCTTTTGCGAAATGACACACACATGCTCTCATTGTGCGAATCCTGCCCTTGTAGCTTACAATCCTGGGCCCACGAGTCACTCCAAAGTAATTTCTCTTCTGGAAACCCTCTTGTCAGCCATAACACTCTTGTCTTCTGCGCGATTTGTGACGTCACAGCCTTGTAATGCGATCGTTTTGGCCGCGCGCAAAATGGAGACACATCTCGGGTGCCAAATTTGAACTTTGCGGCTGGATTAATATCCCATGCAAAGGGTTCTACTCAGCAAAACTTACATATTTAGACTGAGAGAGTCATAAACTATCATATTTAGGAGAAAAATTTTTTAGTTCATAGGCACTTTAAAGCTAAATTCTCTAGCTGACTCAGTGACTAAGATATCGAATTCCTTGTCTCATTTTACTGAGCCACTGGCCGTGCATTTGACAGCTGAAGATGAGGAGGTTCTCCTCGAGGAAGGCAGAGTGAATTTGACCACACTGAGGGAATTATTGTAGAGGATCTAGGCCCTGAATTGGGTGAACTTCCCTATGAAGACCTGTTTAAGGAGACTGAAGATTGTGGACCGAAGGTTAATGAAGGTGTCGCCAAGTGAGTTAATTGCGCTCAGCAGCACCAAGAGACCTGCCAAGGAGCAGTTTTCGTAAATTCAGAAGAAATGTTTTCGTCCCGAAAATTAAGAGTTCCTCAAGGCTCTCAGGTGAATCCTGAGTTATGGGACGACTTGCTAGACAAGACGGAAAGTCGCGAGTGCTCTTTTCAGTCGTTTCAAAAGAATTTAATCAAAGGGGTTATTCCGGTGGTGCAATTAGCGAGCAAGGTCGTTGACGCCAAGAAGCGTAAGGAGGATTCTATTCCGCTGAATGATGTTTATGACCTTTCGGTCGATGCTGTCACCTTGCTGGGCAATTCTGTGTATGAATTTTCTATGAAGCGTCGAGAAATGTTGAAGTCTGAGGTTGCCCCAGCTTTCAAGTCTTTGTGTCACGAGTCGCAGCCAATTACCACGATGTTATTTGGTGACGAACTGCCTCAGAGCATTCGTAATATTTCGCACGTTAAGCAAATGGCTTCTAAAAGCATCATCAGCGACCGTCGGAAATCGAGTTCTTCCACGTCTGGGTATACTAATTTTAATAAACCTCGTGTTGATTCTACTCGTCCCCGTACGTAAGCAAATTATGGAAGGAATAATTTTAAAAATAAATAAATAAAGAAGATAAGATAAGATAAAGTAAATAATGTGGAGCTCCGCTTTCAGGCTTGGCTAAATCCATATCTTAGGTTTAAAATCAATTGAAGTGCCGACATTAATTTAGTATACGACTTCTGGAATAATATTGGGCATCAATTAAAAAAAAAAAAACTGGTCCGACACTGGGCACCCTAGCTTGAAACTAAGTGAAAACTGCGAATTCCTACTTTCCTAACAATTTTGAATCTGATTAGAAATTCGATAAGGGTCTAAGCTCCTGATCTCCTCAATTCTAAAAACGCCAAATCTCTTAGTTTTTCCTCGAAAATATCGCATGTTAAATCTCTCGTTGGAACAACGGTAATTTCACTGCGCAGTGAAAACGTCAAACATTATCCCTCGACGTTTTACTCATCTATTAATCACTGATTAGTTTCCAGTCGTTCTGATCCCTCTCATGTAATTTGGATAGCCTGCGTAGCAGGCGTAAACGGGGGAGGGGGAAGGGGAGCAAGAACGCGGGAGAAGGGGGACTGGGGGCTAGGGACGAGGGAACGCCTGCTGCAGAGACCCCCATTTTTTCATTTCTGTGGCCGCCAGCGGCCGCAAAATTCTGATTGGCTAATTTTTGACAGTAAGCCCCACGGGAATGACGTAATTTGACGAGGACGTGCAGTTAGAAGATTTGAACTTGGTTGCAGCAGCCAGCAGGCCGGGCCAGGTAGCGAAATCGAAACCAGGGCGAGAAACGGTAGTTAGAGCTTTCCAAAGGGAAGATATGTTTTAGTGGTTTTGCCAAAGAGATACGGTCCTAGAAAGAAGAGATTTTGTCATTATCAGAGAGGATTTCAAGAAAGCATTACACCGTTTCACGCATGAATTTCCGAGGCAGTGTAAATATCCCGTTTAATATCGGAATGAAGACTCGCCCTTTGAGAACTATAAATTAGAAGAAGAAGCCCAAAGAAACGCTCGACACCTTAAACAGTGGAACTCAGAGAGCTAAAAGCGAAGAAATTATTCTTTGAGAACAGACGGTTGTTTTAAATTGAAATCTGCGGTTGCAATAAGACATCACTCAAGCCGTTGACTTTGTAGGGAATCCGTGGTAAAGCAACCTACATTTTTGTTGTAAATTTGTATTGAAATATATTTTTTAATTGTCCGATTCTTAACATTATGGATTTCGCGTTACTTTTGAAATTTCAAAACGTACACTTCGGTCAATATAAATGCCATTCAAAATGTATCGCGGTTCTTCGCTTGCGTGTTTTAAAATAAGCTTACCTTCCTAGAAGCGAAAATTGAACGTGTTTGATTTTCAGAAGCAAAGAGGGGTTTACCTAAATAAATCTTTTTATTTAGAAAAGCTTCCTGTCTCTTATTTCGAAAAAAGCGCAAGTATAAGTTCTTTGATTGGAAAAGCATTCTCATCCTAACTTTATTTTTAGATGCTTCATTAAATTCCTGCGTGCAGTCAGTCATGCAGGAAAGCGCACGCCTGTTTCTTATTGGTGGTTGCATTGACAGTTAAGTTAATTAGATTACCTAAAAATCGATGGGGGAGATGGAAAAATGGGGGTCTTTGTAGCAGGCGTTCCCTCGTCCCTAGCTCCCAGAACCCATTTTTCTCCCGCGTTCTTGCTCCCCTTCCCCTTCCCCGTTTACGCCTGCTACGCAGGCTAAATTTGGATGTCTCCAGCGAAGAGTCTGGCGCAGAACGCTGCGTAGTGCAAAGAATTCCAGGCAGTTATTAATTGCCTATAACAGAGTAGTCAAAGTTTCACAAAGTGACTTTTTGATCAATTTGTGGCATGTTCACACAAAAACAATCTCCATGCTGATGAGACTTAATCAAGTAACTCTGTACTATTCATTTAATTTTGTATATTTCGTTCAATTCTGTTGAAGGTTATCGACAAAAGAACATTTAGATATTGATGATTATATGGACCAAAATGTGATTTTGGTGAATGCCAATCATCTCCGTCCCTTTGTCGATAGCTACGCAAAGATGTACTGTGCAGTCCTTAGTTGTCTCCAAACTCAATATATTGAACATCCTGTATTAGATGACATTTTAGGTAGCCCAGTAAAGGCATTGGTTGAGTCAGAAAGATTGAAGGGGCCAGGGGTATTGTTTAGTTTGTTTGTTTCTTTGCGTCAAAATTCGAATTAAATCAAAACAGACAGGATTTTCTTATACACTAAACGGCCTTAGTACTCTAACAAGAAGATACAAAGTGAATTATTGAAAGGAATGCACAACATAATCACTTTAAACTTGTTTTTGTTACAGATGAGGGAAAACTTGAAAAAAGGAGTGGCCCGATTTCTTATCATGTTACATACCGTTTCCATCCTGTGGCCATTTGGTGCACTAGTAGAGTAGTTTTTACAAAAACAGGACCGTTATTTTGGGTTTCCATCAATAAAAACATGTCCTCTGGCTTCTTAAATTAATATCCAAAATTGGTGACATAGCCCCTTAATTGATATCGAGTCATGTTCAAAGGTGTTGAACGAGTTTTGATTACTACCAAACTTCCGATCCAACAACGTCTAACATTTTCTTTGTTCTCAGAAGTGAAGTAAGTAATCAACGTTTTCCAAAGCCCGTATGTAAATTGACAAGCACGTTTTTTACGCTGATATCTTTCGCTCGCAGAACTCGCTTCCGGTCGTAGACTGTGGAAAATCCCCGCTAGCCAACCAGAGCTAATCGAAACAATCCTTTTATACAAAGGCCAATCGGAGACCGTACCCAGATCCTGGAACGCCTTTTGGGGGCGGGGGGGTGTTAAACAAAGCATTGGGGGGTTATTCGGAGACGTTTACTACCAACGGTCATAGTCTGCTGGGAAGGCTAGAAAAAATGGAGTGGCCCGATTTTTTTTTATCAAGTTACCGTTTCCATCCTGTGCCCATTTGGTGCACTAGTAGAGTAGTTTTTACGATACATGACCGCTATTTTGGGTTTCCATCAATAAAAAGGTGTCCTCTGGTTTCTTACATTAATAGCAGAGCCTGCGGGCAAAGCCCGCCAGCGGAGCTCCATTGCTAAGGAAATTTGGTAATGTATCGATGCGAAAAATTTTGGTTGTGACGTCAGCGTACGTCCGTCCATCCGTCCGTCCGTCCGTCCGTACAGACTCTGGGGGAGGGGGAGGGAAGTCCCAAGGCAAACCGACCGGGAGTGGAGAATGCCATCTTTTCTTGGTGGGAAATCGCGCGGTACTTTTGGGCAACCGGCGTTTTTCTTGGCGGGAAATCGCATGACCATCGTCGCTTTTGAAAAAGAGGTTTCTTTAAAAAGCTGAAGTTTATTTAGCAAAACGATTGTTCGACGGTACTGTAGTTTTAAACTTGAGAAAAAAACATTTAATACCTAGAAATGGAAAGAAAAAGTTCCAAAGAATACTGGTAGTAGGCGAAAACTTCAAGTTACGAAAGCTGCCTTCAAAGGACCTCATCGCTTTGTTTTCTTCACGGCGGAGAGCTTGCCTTGTTCTGAAACACAACCGAGTAAGTGAAGTTTTTAAAGGGTTTAAGGTGCATGATTTTGAGTATTTATTACGGTCAAAGAAATTACATTTTAAAATTAAATTTATGTCATTAGAAATGTGTCATTTACTTTTGACTTCAAAAAATTATTAGAAAACGAGCTCAGATTTGTGAAAGATGTCGTCTTAGAATATTTTGCCATGCTGAAAGTGTAATGCGAATTGCATTTAGGTATAAACTTACGGGTTTTCGAATAAACTTTTTCAAAAATGATTTCTCTGTTTATTATTTTGTGTTTGTTTACTCATAACAGTAGGTCAAAGCACAGTCGCAAGGCAACTGTACAAGCATCACTTACGGCGAATAATTGCTTTCAATTTTAACTGTCGGATCGGTTTGTGCAATTATCGATTTTCTTGTCCTAGAACTTTTCAGAATAAGTTTTATTTTGTTGTTGTACATGAGCGCCGTTTCAAGTTCATTCAAGCCAACAGCCAATAATCCAAAGAGATTTGACAAGCCTTGACAGTTAATGACAGGATATGGAAACATTTAAAAAACCAAGCAAGACTGCTCCTGAGTAAAATATGTGTTCAGTTTGATGCCCGAAAAAAAAATATTAAGCTGTGCTCAGCCTCTGGAATGACCTTTCGAGCTTGGTTTTACAGAACAGATCCTCAAAATCTTGGAGGACAATTCGGAACACTTTCGGGCTTTTTGAGAAACACTTTTCGAAAGGGAACGAGCCAAAGAAAGCCCCGAAATATATTTCAGAGCGAAAAGTTTCAGGATTATTTTTGAGAAACGAGCACCAGTTTATTCCTTGGAGGCTCCGCTTCTAGGCATGGCTAAATCTATATATTAGCGGAGCTCGCGGAGCACCATGGGTAAGCAAATTTGGTAACCTGTTGATCCGAAAAATTTTGGTTCTGACGTCAGCGTACGTCCATCCGTCCGTCCGTCCGTCCGTCCGTACAGACTCTGGGGGAGGGGGAGGGGAGTCCCAAGGCAACCCGACTGGGGGAGGCAGAATGCCTTTTTTTTTTCTTGTAGCTGAAGTAAACAATATGGCGGCTGGTTCCTCGTACGCTAGATTTTTAATACGATATTAAATTGTAAAACATTCTTGGAATGAAGACTTGTAACAGTTCATCATGAAAAGGAAAAGGATTGCTTCAATCTCGATGGCGCATATAGAAGACATTGGAGATCTTGAAGGCAAGAAATCCTTGTTCGAGGACATGTTCGTTTTTTTCAAAGCTAAGGAGATCTGGAAAGAACCCGGCGTTTGTCGTTTAGATTTTCAAGTCCTTCTTTCAGTTCAGTAGTAAAGTAAATTACAGATTTGATTGTGGATTTACCTTTCAAAAATTGTTTAATTGAACGACTTTACAAGTTTAGTAAATTACGGTAATTCTCTTGAAATGTTTTAAAAACCTCTTTGAAATAACTGTGAAATTACCTTGTAGTTCCCGTTTGTCGGCTTGCGAGTAACTTCACTCGAGGGTAAAATTGAATGCAGTTTGCTTTCCTAGGCAAACAAGTGCTTCGTGTGTGAATGACATTTCATGTTTTTGAAGGTTTCTTGTCCCTTTTTCTGTGTTTATTCATTAAAGGAATTTTCATTAGTGAGCAATCTGATATATATGCGCAATTTTCTTTTGAACTTTAGTGCGTAATTTTCAATATTTCTCTTTGAGCAATTCTAGTCAGTAGTGTATTTTATTCGAAAAGTAGAAATCGTGACTATTCTAGATTGAGTCTGTGTTGTTTTTTAAATCTAGGTTGTTTTTCTTCGGCACCGCATATTGGGTTGTTTTGACTAATTCGTAATTTAATATTCAACACCTGAAGAGTCGCTCTGTCGTGAATATTTTTTTTATTAAGTTTATAGTCTTAGTGGAAAGCTCCATATGTTTTTTGTTCAGTTGTGGAATATTTTATCTTCCTTATATTTTTATATATTTTTGGTTTCTTCACTTGAAGTGGATGACATTTTTGTCCCAATTTAGCGACTAAACTTAGAATCGCCGTTTCAGTGAGTGAGTTCAGTGTGGCATGTTTTCGTGTTCCTTTGTTTTTAACCGGTAAGCCATTTCAGTGTGTCTTTAGTTACAGATCGAAATGAAATCTTTATTTAAGTAACTATAAGCAAAGCATTTCTCGATTGAAGTCTATTTTGTCTAAAATGAGACTCTAAAAGCTTCCTAAAATTAGTTCAGGGTGTGTTCTTGAAAGCACCCGATTAATACTTCGCGGAGGAAAAACTTGTTTCATTTTCTCTTGATAATTATACGTGTGCTTGAAAGTTTCCGAAAACATTTTTTGGGTAATTTTTTGTCAGTAAACGGTTTGATGCCTGGAAAATATTATTTATTTTAGAAAAATGGATTTCGAGAAATGTTTCATGGTTAACAGAATTAAACAGCCAGAGGGATGCATCGGAATCAGAGAGAAATGTGTGTTTGCAGGGAAAAGTCTGTCGAGTTGCTACCGAGGGCAACTTAAGTGGGTTTTTTAGCAATTGTAGTTTTACAAGTACTCTTCTTGAACTTAATGAGCTAGCTTTCGAAAGAATGCTACAAGAAGAGCTGTCGGTGAAAGTCGTGCTGAAGTCTTCTCTTTGAAGAAAAATAAGCCAACTCACAGTTTCCTCAGTGGTCTGCATGTTTTCCCTTGCTGTTTTTCACCTCTAAGCGAATAACTGTACAACTAAAATCTGATGTATTTTACAGGCCAACAAACATGAAAGAGAGATGTGGAGCTCCGCTTTTAGGCTTGGCTAAATCTATAAATTATCTAAAATTTGTGACATAGCCTCTTTAATTGATATCGAGTAATGTTCAAAGGTGTTGAAAGAATTTTGATTACCACCAAACTTTCGATCCAACAACATCCAACATTTTCTTTGTTCTCAGATGTAAAAAACAATTTTGAACTCGTTAGGCTGGCACGTGCGGCAATGAACAAATATTTACGTGCAGGAAACACCTAATTACATAACCCAACAACGTTCAGCATCATTCAACAGGATGGGCAAACATGTATAACGTGTTGAATTCAACACTGATGAAAGATGCTGAATCTTAATGTTGAACTTGTTTACAGGAGCTCGTACAAATGTATTTTTTGCGCGGTTTATGACTGCGGGAAAGCAAACCTTAGCAAAGGCTGTAAGAGTCGAAAAAGAAACTTGGATATAACCACCCATTTTTCAGAGATAATTGAGCTTTAAAATACATTGTTATGTATTTTAAAGCTTTTTAGAATTATAGTTGATTAATTACCTCTCAAAAAGACGTGTTTACCTACAATTTTCTTTCTGGATTCCAATTCCCTTGCACTGCTAAGATTTGCTTTTCCAATGTAATCATAAACTGGGCAAAAATACCCTTGTATCAGGATGCACCGGTCATGAATGAACAAAGTCCCCAAATTTAAAAGTCGATGTTTTAATAGGGCCGCAAGATAGAAAGAGATAAGGATATCTGGCAAACAAACTCATAAAAACAGACTTCAAGTTCATTGCAGAGTGGCTTTATATCCCTTTCCTTATTTAAACGTTGCTTACATTGAAATGCTTATAGCCAGGTCTACCAGCATCTTACTTCTATCAATGACTCACAAGACGTGCCACTTGGGTTACTTTACCCAGATCTAACACAAACCCATTGGCAGCCGTAGAATACGCACCGAAGATAACACCGTCCCCTACGACAAACCCTATAGCAGAGTCTGCGACAACGGTATGCTCGTCTACGGCATACTGCTCTCTTGTTAAGTTCAGAACCTGAAAAACGACAAAATGGTTTTCTAGATCAGAAATGCCAAACTACTCATAGTTAGGACATGACTTGAAACTAGGCATGATTTAGAGGAGACGTTTCATAGGTCGTCAGCGGACGATATACGGTGAAAAAACCAAAAAATACGCTGAAATGTTTAAAGCCTAGCTAGCTAGTATCCCCATGTCAGTTAGCTAACTAAGGCAAGCTTCCCGAGACAGGAGTTAGCGGAATCTCTCAGCCCCCTCCATAAAACCAGCTGATGAAGAAGGGGCGCGCTAGAAATTGGAGTCCTCGTAAAGTACTTTAAAAATGACACCTCACATTAATCCTGATTATTAGTGAGTACATATATTATTATAACAACTTACTTGAATAGTTATCCATTACTACTGTTTATGAATTAATTTATTATCCGTTTTTAGTCTCTTTCAGTCCTTCACTCAATTTTGAGTACAAGTAGCGACAAAGAGAGAAAGTTACTGCCAAAACTCACAAGGAAAAATCGTTTGAAATCAAGAACACTGTCTTAAAAAGCATCGTTGTCAAAAGATATCTAAGCCAGTCGAAAATATAGCCCTTCATCATTCTGTCTTAGGTGACAGAATTCAAGTTTAAATCGCGTTACATGAAAATACTTTACAGTCAGCTCAAGGAACTTCTTTACATCGTTATTTCACTTTTTGCTTTGCTTACCTTCAGCGGGATTTTCAGCCGGGTCAGCGTCCTCAGCAACAGCTTCCTTGGTTACCCAGTCGTCCTTATATCCTTTGACTAGAAAAAGAAATCAGTTCAATTAAGAATTGCAGTCTTCACAGAATATTACAATCAGAGCAAACGTCATTATTTCTTCGGGGTAGAAATATCATGGCATGAAACTTCAGAATTTCTGATTATGAATGCGTGTGACTTTGTTACAAGGAAACAAAAGAAAACAAGAAAGATAGACAAATTATCAAAAACTTCCCTGTAAAAGCGACGGTCAAAAGGTGGAAATATTGAGGCGTTATTTGAAAGTCATAGTAAAATATTCCGTACAATGCTTAAGAATGCTCTCAAGCTTATGACAGTTTACGTAGCTAAGATTTTCTATCAGAGAGAACATTGCTTGCTCGTTTTTAAGTCAGGCGCTTCTAAGAAAAACAACTAATTATCTCTCGATTTGACAAGTATAACGTTTTGATCACCTTCTCCAGGCAGGTTAGCCAGTTCGGCATCCTCTTCATCATCCATTTCTTCTCGTTCATACTGGTCCAAATCTTCTTCATCATTGATTTGTTTCCAATCGTTCTGACTCCCCTTGTCTAATTTGGATGTCTCTGGTGAAGAATGTGGCAAAAAACGCTGCGTAGTGCAAAGAATTCCAGGCAGTTATTGATTGCCAATGATAAACTTGTCAAAGTTTCACAAATTGACTTTTTTATGAATAATGGAATACCATCACAAGACAACTGTTCAACAGCTAGTAGCTAAACGTTTCCTTTGCGTGATTTCTAGAAAAGAAAACGGAAGACTACTCTATTCCCTATTCCTTCTATCTACTCCACTACATTCTAGTCTACTTTGCTGACGCGAAAAAGTGGTAAACTTTATACGTTTATTAATGAGTTGCTTCTGAAAAAATGTTAACTTGATATTCTGTCCAACATTCTAAAAAGGTAGAAACGACAAGTGCACATAATTTAGACCCTTAGCCCTTGGATTTGAAACTCAATTTATATAATCCAAATTAGCAAAAACGCCGAAGTTTCATGTTGCGGATTGTGGAAAATCAAACCTTCTAGCCAGACGCAAAATTACCTTTCAATGGTTTGATTTCATTATGACAATTTAGTTTAAGTAAGTAGAATTAAAACATCGGGGCTGACAAAAACGGTTAGAGTGACTTTCCAAGAGAACCTTGATAAAAATATAAAATCTGAGTGCTTTGACTTAAAGAGAAATTTGATGAGAATGTTATTTGACTTGTTTGTTGGTTTTTGTTCGTCTCATCACTTCAAAACCGGACAGAACTACAGTAGCTTCAAAACGAAAAACAAAAATAACATGAACTAAAATTAGACGGAGCAATTTTTTTTCCGACAAGTACTTTAAAGCTAACTTCAAATTTCGTAGATTTGATTAAGCAAGAAGTGAACTTACTTTTTGAAACTGTTCCGCATGAGAAGTGAAAATCATCAATGCGGCGACAAACAGGAACAGTATAAAACGAGCCATCGTTTGCGAGTGGTCTTTCAAGTGTCCCGGTTTTCACTCCAGGAGTAGCTTGAAAAAATGACTGATGTACAGAGAAAGCAGCCAGCTTTTATTGAATTCTCACACAGTTTATATTTACACCCCATCGCGATATTTCGTCGTGAAACAAATTTAGGCACAAATGCTGAAACAGTGATAATAGAAATCACGTACAATGAGTACTACGTCAGCAAAAACGAGGAGATACTTTGTCAGAAATATTTTCAAATATCAAAATATCGATCTTCTTGAGTTTCCGTCGCGCTAAGAAAAGTTGGACAAAAGTCTAACCACAGTATAGTAATAAGTGTTCCGAGTTTGTGGTATCTATATTTGCTTTCCTGAAACATAACTATTTCCTGCTTGAAATTACTCTTTGTGAATCGAGATAAGGATCAATTTCGTTATGTTATCTTGTCGATAAGCCGTAACTGAATGGCACGAAATGCACAAAACAAAATCGATAGTGCAGTGTTACTTGATGCAACCTCATCTAAACAGAGATCGTTTTAAGTTGATACACCACAAAAACTGCGTAATTAGTAATCTATAAGTGGTATTCATTTGATCACTTCTAAACTGGATTAAATCTTTTGTGTAAAATATTTTGCGGATACAAACACCCGCTATCACTTAATCTCTTGAATAGTCCACATCACACGACCGCGCGATTGTTAGCTTGGTCAACACAGCCATTGCTTGGCCCTTCCATAACGTCTTTGAAGTGAAATTTTTCCTAAGGCGAGACTGTCCAAGATTTTAAGAACATGCTAAAACAATCCTAACTTGAGATCTAGTTAGAACATACTAATTTCCCCCACGTTGTTGGAAGAGCTCAAATACAGGTTTAAATGACAAGAAAACTAAAGCCAGCTATTTGGTCTGACTAATTGTAAAGTCTATTGCCATCTTTTCTCCATACTTCTTTCTCCATTTTGATTCGCTGGTCATACTTCTAATACGTGTGTACTAAATACCATGTGAATTAAAAACATCGTATGAACGTCTCATGGCTCAACCCGCCAAAAAATAAAAACGTTGAAACAAGGCTCTACCTCAGCCTTTAAATAAGACGTTACTATAAAAACAGCGGCCCTCTCTGTTTGTGGCCTACAGACAAAGCCCTAAAATTTTGGGGAAAGGCCGAAAGTAGTCTAAAAAAGATCATGTCGTTTAGTTGCCAGCTTGTTAAACACGTCTTATATTCAGTCAATGACAATTTTTTGGTAATTTGAGGCATTTACGATCAAGACAATCCCCTATAACTAAAAGCGAGTTCTGCTTGAGTTTGCAAAAACTGAAATCGAGTAGCGCGAAACAGAGAGATGGACGAGCGTGTTGGATACAGATAAGGATGCGTATGGCATGAAATGTTCAAGGTTATTGTACAGGCAAAGTAATACCCACGAAAAATTTATTCCAGTTGGATAATTACATAGTTTTGTTGAAAGTTAACACAAAATCAGTCTCTATGCTAATGAAACTTAATCAAGTAACAATGTACTATTAATTTTTTTTGTATATTTTGTTCAATTAGGTTGAAGGTTATCGACAAGATAACATATAGATATTGATGATTATGTAGGCTCGCATAGGATATTTTATATTTCGTACTCTCGCGTTTTTTCTCTGGTTCAGGAAAAAAAAAATTCTGTAACCTAAACCAACCGCTACGTCGAACTCACAGAATTCTAAATTGTGCTACCGGGTCTCAAAAGTGCAATCAATCATAGGTAGACGCAACGCTTAACATTCCTATTTCTGGACATTTTCTTATTGTCCTAAGAAATCAGGCAGTACTACTATTTTTCATCATACTGTGACCGAAACTGCAAGAAAAAATACTTAAATATTTGAAAATATTCGCGAGAGAAACATTCTTTTTTCTTGCTGATTTTTTGTCACGTTCTTACACTTCAGTATGTTAACCAGTATCCGTCCACTTCAGTTTGAAAAGGTTCTGTTTCCCCTTACTCGGGAGAAAGAGTTCTGATATTTGACCCTGACACAGCACATTTAGTTGCAAATATAACGTAGAAATTTTGAAGTTTTCAGTTTAGTATCCGTTGCACAATTTCAATTTTTGGAGAGCTCCTTCGTTGCCCGGTACACCGGGCCCAGTATCCCACCATAACAATAAGTTTGTTATTTATGGAAAATTTCAGAATCCAAGCGACATATACTTATCTTTAAAGATCGCTCAAGCAGTTAGGCGTTAGAATCGGAAGTAGAATTGACTTTGTGGGGTCTTAAAACTGATGTATGCAAGTGTCGTGATAAAAGTGGTTGCTTTTAATATCGTGACAATATCTCGTCCCATACAGATTACCATTTGTTCAGGTTCAACCGGATCAGCCAAATAAACGATAAGAAACGTTAAAATAGTAAGCGAAAGGTCGTTTACAAATACATAGGAATATGTTAGATTCTAGTCTAAATTGAGAGACTAAAGGGATAAAGAGTGCATTTCAATGTTTTGATACAGTAAACGTAACAAATTGAACAAGAATGAAAGATTACGTAATGGAATAAAACATGTGAAATAAAATATTTTCACTCAACACGGAAATAGCATACAGTAAGGCTCAACTATGGCAAATAAGTATGACCAAATTTGTCATCCCCATTATGCGCTGATTTTCGACTGCAAATGCCTTGAATGTTGCAGTGTATGCTTATTTTAGGCATCTTAATATCCTCGGTCCGCACTTCACCCGAACAGGTCATAAACCGCAGGATATAGGCGAAACACCAACTTCTTAGTCGTGAGACCTACAGCACGCTTTTTACAAATTCCAGTAAATTTACCATCAAACTGCACCAAATTTAAGAAAGATTTCGAAAACGGTGGGGATTTTAGCATTAGAACATCACTGAGTGATGAGAAGAAGCTTACGATCTTCCACGTACCTTATAAACAAACCTGAAGGCGTAATGTACAAACCGGAGACAGAATTTTAGTGGTGCTCGATATGCCAGAGTTTCCTTTTCCATTAAGAATTTTTAACTTTTTTTTGTTGTGTCTACAGAGGAAAACGAAACGTTTGAAATTTGAATCATTTTGAAGCGGTCCGAATTAACATTGTTGGACGTGACCCGGACCAAATGTTCGTCACCTTACTTCAGAACGTGACACAGACTCTCCTAGGTGACAAACAGGGAAAATGTTTAAAAATGGACAAGTAACCAGGGTAAGACATAATAAGATTTTCAACGTTCTCTGGTTAAAAAATTAAAAGATTTACGAGCTTTCGATTACCAGTCTGCAATCTTTGACAAGTGATGAATAAAAAGCGCGAACATTAAAATATATACTACAAGAAGTGTGAAAAAGAGAAATTATAATAACAACAATAAGAATACTTTAGTGGGAACAAAATACTAATTAGAAGTTCATAATAAAGTCAGTGAGTGGGGTGCAAAATGAAAAAATCGATAATTCCCACACTTTGTCAGAATATAGGTCTAGGTAAACTATTTCTGGAAAAATAACTTTCAGTTCGATTAGAATTTTATTTTACGCGAACGGCGACAAAGTCGGTTCGGCGGCTCTCACATCGGTTTTCACGGGATCCACACCACGCACCACTTAAACATCGCCTAAGAAAAAACAAAAAAGTAAATCTACACAGTGAATATCTTTCCGAAAAGGACACTGAAATCTTAACAGTTTAAGCATTCATTTGTTCAATTCAACTACAAACTAAATATTTAGGCGATTTTTCATTTTTTTCTTTATTTAACCGTTTTTGGCAAGACAAAAATTTGGTAAAATTGAGTGGGCAAAAAAGCACATTGGTACATGCAGTGGAGTTATATCAAGCTAACCCAGCGAAAAAGCAAGGTTTCGTCTTAAAATATATGCAATAAAAATTGTTGGGTTTCTCAATCTACGAAATGTTTTCGAGCGCCGAACACAGGTGACACAAAGGTCAAAACACGCCATTTCTTGTCACGGCATTCAGTAACGTTGAATCCAAAATGCGGTTTTCAAAACATTACGTGCTAACCTTTCTTCAATTATCTTTACTTTTACGAAAGGAAACACAGCTTAGAGTAACTCTGTCTTCTTTGCCTCTTACGTGGTCTTGAATCGTAACTTTTAGCGGTTAATTCTCAACACCCAAAATTCAAATTCTGAGCCGAACGGCTGTCGGTCGAGAACAAGTTAGCTAGGCTACTTTGTAACATTTCTACATAATTCTAAGCATGTTCATGCTAAACTGTTTTCTGTTGATAACAAAGAAGAAATAGGCGTGCTTGTGCAAAATAAAAATAACCTGAGACAAACAGTTTCATAGTCGTTATGCTTCCACCTTAGAGGAGTTTGACTGGCTGCGTTTTTGGCTCGCGCGTTCGGAACTTGACAGGTTTTCTATGGAAGCTGAGCTGTTCAGAGAAATAAATGGTCGTTTTCTCCTAAACTCGGTGACCCCACTTTTTGTATTCCTTTTATTTAAGGGAATACGACTTTACATGATATATTCAAATTTGAAGAACTTTTCATTATTCAATTTTGAAATATCCCGCCGAGTTGATTCACCACTACAGCCAGATTTTAGGCGTTTCACTGGAACCGTGCGGACGCTCGATTTGCCTATTATTTCAAATTAGTTTCATTGTTACGGCAATTTTAAGACGTTTTACTGTAACATTGTACTTCTATCATAACAATAATGCTTATATTTCATTGCTAGTTGTAACTTTGTTGAAGTAATGGGTGTCTCTAGTACAAGGATAGGTTTTTTTAATATTGCTGTCTAAAGATAGCAAAGTACCTAAAAGTATATACTTCAGCCCCGTAGCGTGAAATCAGACACGGTGACCCTCTCTTTTTGTTTTATTTTTTTTAATGTACTAGGTGTAATTAGTAACTGTGCAAGGTTTCAACAAATTCTCATATATTACGACTTCTTTTGCGATGGAATCACCTTAACGTCTTGAAGAAGCGTACTTTCACAAATAAATAGGTACAAGCAAAATAATAATAATAATAATAAAAATAATAATAATAATATTAAATAAATAAATAAATAAATAAATAAGGTAAGATAAAATAAATAATGTGGTTTGGCTAAATCTATATCTTAGGTCTAAAATCAATTGGAGTGCCGATATTAATTTTGTATACGACTTATAGAATAATATTGGGCATCAACACTGGGCACCCTAGCTTGAAACTAAGTAAAAATTGCGAATTCCTATTTTCCTAAAAATTTTGAATCTGACTAGAAATTCGATAAGGATCTGAGCTCTTGATCTCTTCAATTCTAAAAACGCCAAATCTCTTGATTTTTCCTGGAAAATATCGCATGTAAAGGACTCTCGTTAGAACAACGGTAATTTCGCTGCGCAGTGAAAACGTCAAACATTACCCCTCGACGTTTTACTCATCTATTAATTAATCACTGATTAGTTTCCAGTCGTTCTGATCCCTCTCGTCTAATTTGGATGTCTCCAGTGAAGAGTCTGGCGTAGAACGCTGCGTAGTGCAAATAATTCCAGGCAGTTATTAATTGCCTATAACAGAGTAGTCAAAGTTTCACAAAGTGACTTTTTGATCAATTTGTGGCATGTTTACACAAAAACAATCTCTATACTGATGAGACTTAATCAAGCAACTCTGTACTATTCATTTTATTTTGTATATTTCGTTTAATTCTATTGAAGGTTATCGACAAAATAACGTTTAGATATTAATGATTATATAGACCAAAATGTGGTTTTGGTGGATGCCAATCATCTCCGTCCCTTTGTCGATAGCTACACAAAGATGTACTGTGCAGTCCTTAGCTGTCTCCAAACTCAATATTTTGAACATCGTGTATTAGATGACATTTTAGGTAGCCCAGTAAAGGCATTGGTTGAGTCAGAAAGATTGAAGGGGCCAGGGGTATTTTTTAGTTTGTTTGTTTCTTTGCGTCCAAATTTGAATTAAATCAAAAGAGCCAGGATTTTCTAATACACTAAACTGCCTTAGTACTCTAACAAGAAGATACGAAGTGAATTGTTGAAAGGAAAGCACAACGTAATCACTTTAAATTTGTTTTTGTTACAGATGAGGGAAAACTTGAAAAAAGGAGCGGCCCGATTTTTTATCAAGTTACATACCGTTTCCATCCTGTGGCCATTTGGTGCACTAGTAGAGTAGTTTTTACAAAAACAGGACCGTTATTTTGGGTTTCCATCAATAAAAACATGTCCTCTGGCATCTTAAATTAATATGCAAAATTGGTGTAACGGCCCCTTCATTGATATCGAGTCATGTTCAAAGGTGTTGAACGAGTTTTGACTACTACCAAACTTCCAATCCAACAACGTCTAACATTTTCTTTGTTCTCAGAAGTGAAGTAAGTAATCATTAAAGGAATTTTCATTAGTGAGCAATCTGATATTTATGCGCAATTTTCTTTTGAACTTTAGTGCGTAATTTTCAATATTTTTCTTTGAGCAATTCTAGTCAGTAGTGTATTTTATTCGAAAAGTAGAAATCGTGACTATTCTAGATTGAGTCTGTGTTGTTTCTTAAATCTAGGTTGTTTTTCTTCGGCACCGCATATTGGGTTGTTTTGACTAATTCGTAATTTAGTATTCAACACCTGAAGAGTCGCTCTGTCGTCAATATTTTTTTATTAAGTTTACAGTCTTAGTATAAAGCTCCATATGTTTTTTGTTCAGTTGTGCAATATTTTATCTTCCTTATATTTTTATATATTTTTGGTTTCTTCACTTGAAGTGGATGACATTTTTGTCCCAATTTAGCGACTAAACTTAGAATCGCCGTTTCAGTGAGTGAGTTCAGTGTGGCATGTTTTCGTGTTCGTTTGTTTTTAACCGGTAAGCCATTTCAGTGTGTCTTTAGTTACAGATCGAAATGAAAACTATATTTAAGTAACTATAAGCAAAGCATTTCTCGGTTGAAGTCTATTTTGTCTAAAATGAGACTCTAAAAGCTTCCTAAAATTAGTTCAGGGTGTGTTCTTGAAAGCACCCGATTAACTGAATACTTCGCGGGTGCAAAACCTGTTTCATTTTCTCTTGATAATTACACGTGTGCTTGAAAGTTTCCGAAAACGGTTTGATGCCTGGAAAATATTATTTATTTTAGAAAAATGGATTTCGAGAAATGTTTCATGGTTAACAGAATTAAACAGCCAGAGGGATGCATCGGAATTAGTGAGAAATGTGTGTTTGCAGGGAAAAGTCTGTCGAGTTGCTACCGGGAGCAACTTAAGTGGGTTTTATAGCAATTGTAGTTTTACAAGTACTCTTCTTGAACTTAATGAGCTAGCTTTCGAAAGAATGCTACAAGAAGAGCTGTCGGTGAAAGTCGTGCTGAAGTCTTCTCTTTGAAGAAAAATAAGCCAACTCACAGTTTCCTCAGTAGTCTGCATGTTTTCCCTTGCTGTTTTCCCATGTTCTCAGATGTAAAAAACAATTTTGAACTCGTTCGGCTGGCACGTGCGGCAATGAACAAATATTTACGTGCAGGAAACACCTAATTACATAACCCAACAACGTTCAGCATCATTCAACAGGATGGGCAAACATGTATAACGTGTTGAATTCAACACTGATGAATGATGTTGAATCTTAATGTTGAACTTGTTTACAGGAGCTCGTACAAATGTATTTTTTGCGCGGTTTATGACTATGCGGGAGAGCAAACCTTAGCAAAGGCTGTAAGAGTCGAAAAAGAAACTTGGATATAACCACCCATTTTTCAGAGATAATTAAGCTTTAAAATACATTGTTATGTATTTTAAAGCTTTTTAGAACTATAGTTGATTAATTACCTCTCAAAAAGACGTGTTTACCTACAATTGTCTTTCTGGATTCCAATTGCCCTTGCACTGCTAAGATTTGCTTTTCCAATGTAATCATAAACTGCGCAAAAATACCTAGCTTGTATCAGGATGCACCGGTCGTTAATGAACAAAATCCCCATATTTAAAAATCGATGTTTTAATAGGGCCTCAAGATAGAAAGAGATAAGGATATCTGGCAAACAAACTCATAAAAACAGACTTCAAGTTCATTGCAGAGTGGCTTTATATCCCTTTATTTAAACGTTGCTTACATTGAAATGCTTATAGCCAGGTCTACTCACAAGACGTGCGTAAACTAATTTTCATCTTAAATTGTATATGAGGGGCTACAAAATTGCATTACATCATATGCCAGGGATGCCATGTTATATTGCCACTTGGTTGGGTTACTTTACCCATATCTAACACAAACCCATCGGCAGCCGTACAATCTGCACCGAATATAACACCGTCCCCTACGACAAAACCTATAGCAGAGTCTGCGACAACGGTATACTCGTCTAAGGCATACTGCTCTCTTGTTAAGTTCAGAACCTGAAAAACGACAAAATGGTTTTCTAGATCAGAAATGCCAAACTACTCATAGTTAGGACATGACTTGAAACTAGGCATGAGTTAAAGGAGACGTTTCATAGGTTGTCAGCGGACGATATACGGTGAAAAAACAAAAAAATACGCTGAAATGTTTAAAGCCTAGCTAGCTAGTATCCCCATGTCAGTTAGCTAACTAAGACAAGCTTCCCGAGACAGGACTTAGCGGAATCTCTCAGCCGCCTCCATAAAACCAGCTGATGAGGAAGGGGCGCGCTAGAAATTGGAGTCCTCGTAAAGTACTTTAAAAATGACACCTCACATTAATCCTGATTATTAGTGAGTACATATATTATTATAACAACTTACTTGAATAGTTATCCATTACTACTGTTTATGAATTAATTTATTATCCGTTTTTACTCTCTTTCAGTCCTTCACTCAATTTTGAGTACAAGTAGCGACAAAGAAAGA
Organism: Siderastrea siderea; assembly: GCA_964030785.1. Lineage (NCBI taxonomy): Eukaryota > Metazoa > Cnidaria > Anthozoa > Scleractinia > Rhizangiidae > Siderastrea > Siderastrea siderea. The sequence continues at coordinate 11,069,646 of OZ034977.1, read as the reverse complement.
AAGTTACTGCCAAAACACACAAGGGTAAACACTGTCTTAAAAAGCATCGTTGTCAAAAGATATCTAAGCCAGTCGAAAATATAGCCCTTCATCATTCTGTCTTAGGTGAGAGAATTCAAGTTTAAATCGCGTTACAGGAAAATACTTTACAGTCAGCTCAATGAACTTCTTTACATCGTTATTTCACTTTTTTGTTTTGCTTACCATCAGCGGGATTTTCAGCCGGGTCAGCGTCCTCAGCAACAGCTTCCTTGGTTACCCAGTCGTCCTTATATCCTTTGACTAGAAAAAGAAATCAGTTCAATTAAGAATTGCAGTCTTCACAGAATATTACAATCAGAGCAAACGTCATTATTTCTTCGGGGTAGAAATATCATGGCATGAAACTACAGAATTTCTGATCATGAATGCGTGTGACTTTGTTACAAGGAAACAAAAGAAAACAAGAAAGATAGACAAATTATCAAAAGCTTCCCTGTAAAAGCGACGGTCAAAAGATGGAAACATTGAGGCGTTATTTGAAAGTCATAGTAAAATATTCCGTACAATGCTTAAGAATGCTCTCAAGCTTATGACAGTTTACGTAGCTAAGATTTTATATCAGAGAGAATATTGCTCGCTCATTTTTAAGTCAGGCGCTTCTAAGAAGAACGACTAATTATCTCTCGATTTTACAAGTGTAACGTTTTGATCACCTTCTCCAGGCAGGTTAGCCAGTTCGGCATCCTCTTCATCATCCATTTCTTCTCGTTCATACTGGTCGAAATCTTCTTCATCATTGATTTGTTTCCAATCGTTCTGACCCCCCTTGTCTAATTTGGATGTCTCTGGTGAAGAATGTGGCAAAGAACGCTGTGTAGTGCAAAGAATTCCAGGCAGTTATTGATTGCCAGTGATAAACTAGTCAAAGTTTCACAAATTGACTTTTTGATCAATAATGGAATACCATCATAAGACAACTGTTCAACAGCTAGTAGCTAAACGTTTCCTTTGCGTGATTTCTAGAAAAGAAAACGGAAGAATACTCTATTCCGTATTCCTTCTATCTACTCCACTGCATTCTACTCTACTTTGCTGACGCGAAAAAGTGGTAAACTTTATACGTTTATTAATTAGTTGCTTCTGAAAAAATTTTAACTTGATATTCTGTCCAACATTCTAAAAAGGTAGAAACGACAAGTGCACATAATTTAGACCCTTAGCCCTTGGATTTGAAACTCAATTTATATAATCCAAATTAGCAAAAACGCCGAAGTTTCATGTTGTGGATTGTGGAAAATCAAACCTTCTAGCCAGACGCGAAATTACCTCTCAATGGTTTGATTTCATTATGACAATTTAGTTTAAGTAACTAGAGTTAAAACATCGGGACTGACAATAACGGTTAGAGTTTGACTTTCCAAGATAACCTTGATAAAAATAAAATCTCAATGCTTTGACTTAAAGAGAAATTTGATGAGAAAGTTATTTAACTTGTTTGTTGGCTTCTGTTCGTCTCATCACATCAAAACCGGACAGAACTACAGTAGCTTCAAAACGAAAAACAAAAATAACATGAACGAAAATTAGACGGAGCAATTTTTTTCCCGACAAGTACTTAAAAGCTAACTTCAAATTTCGTAGATTTGATTAAGCAAGAAGTGAACTTACTTTTTGAAACTGTTCCGCATGAGAAGTGAAAATCATCAATGCGGCGACAAACAGGAACAGTATAAAACGAGCCATCGCTTGCGAGTGGTCTTTCAAGTGTCCCGGTTTTCACTCCAGGAATAGCTTGAAAAATGACTGATGTGCAGAGAAAGCAGCCAGCTTTTATTGAATTCTCACACAGTTTATATTTACACCCCATCGCGATATTTCGTCGTGAAACAAATTTAGGCACAAATGCTGAAACACTGATAATAGAAATCACGTACAATGAGTGCTACGTCAACAAAAACGAGGAGATACTCTGTCAGAAATATTTTCAAATCAAAATATCGATCTTCTTGAGTTTCCGTCGCGCTAAGAAAAGTTGGACAAAAATCTAACCACAGTATAGTAATAAGTGTTTCCGAGTTTGTGGTATCTATATTTGCTTTCTTGAAACATAACCTATTCCTGCTTGAAATTACTCTTTGTGAATCGAGATAAGGATCAATTTCGTTATGCTATCTTGTCGATAAGCCGTAACTGAATGGCACGAAATGCACAAAACAAAAATCAATAGTGCAGTGTTACTTGATGCAACCTCATCTAAACAGAGATCGTTTTAAGGTGATACACCACAAAAACTGCCTAATTAGTAATCGATAAGTGGTATTCATGTGATAACTTCTAAACTGGATTAAATCTTTTGTGTAAAATATTTTGCGGAAACAAAAACCCGCAATCACTTAATCTCTTGAATAGTCCACACCACACGACCGCGCGATTGTTAGCTTGGTCAACAGAGCCATTGCATGGCCCTTCCATAACGTCTTTGAAGTGAAATTTTTCGTAAGGCGAGACTGTCCAAGATTTTTAGAACATGCTAAAACAATCCTAACTTGAGATTTAGTTAGAACATACTAATTTCCCCCACGTTGTTGGAAGAGCTCAAATACAGGTTTAAATGACAAGAAAACTAAAGCCAGCTATTTGGTCTGACTAATTGTAAAGTCTATCGCCATGTTTTCTCCATAGTTCTTTCTCCGTTTTGATTTGCTGGTCATACTTCTAATACATGTGTGTACTAAATACCATGTGAATTAAAAACATCGTATTAACGTCTCATGGCTCAACCCGACAAAAAGTAAAAACGTTGAAACAAGGCTCTACCTCAGCCTTTAAATAAGACGTTACTATAAAAACAGCGGCCCTCTCTGTTTGTGGGCTACAGACAAAGCCCTAAAATTTTTGGGGAAAGGCCGAAAGTAGTCTAAAAAAGATCATGTCGTTTAGTTGTCAGCTTGTTAAACACGTCTTATATTCAGTCAATGACAATTTTTTTGGTAATTTGAGGCATGTGCGATCAAGACAATCTCCTATAACTAAACGCGAGTTCTGCTTGAGTTTGCAAGAACTGAAATCGAGTAGCGCGAAACAGAGAGTTGGACGAGCGTGTTGGATACAGATAAGGATGCGTGTGGCATGAAATGTTCAAGGTTATTGTACAGGCAAAGGAATACCCACGAAAAATTTATTCCAGTTTGATAATTACATATTTTTGTTGAAAGTTAACACAAAATCAGTCTCTATGCTAATGAAACTTAATCAAGTAACAATGTACTATTAATTTTTTTTGTATATTTTGTTCAATTCGGTTGAAGGTTATCGACAAGATAACAAATAGATATTCATGATTATCTAGACTCGCATAGGATATTTTATATTTCGAATTCGTACTCTCGCGTTTTTTCTCTGGTTCAGGAAAAAAAATTCTGTAACCTAAACCAACCACTACGTCGAACTCACAGAATTCTAAATTGTGCTACCGGGTCTCAAAAGTGCAATCAATCATAGGTAAACGCAACGCTTAACATTTCTATTTCTGGACATTTTCTTGTTGTCCTGAGAAATCAGGCACTACTACTATTTTTCCTCATACTGTGACCGAAACTCCAAGAAAAATTATTTAAATATTTGAAAATATTCGCGAGAAAAACATTCTTCTTTTTTTGCTGATGTTTTGTCACGTTCTTACACTTCAGTATGTTAACCAGTATCCGTCCACTTCAGTTTGAAAAGATTCTGTTTCCCCCTACTCGGGAGAAAAAGTTCTGATATTTAGCCCTGACACAGCACATTAAGTTGCAAATATAACGTAGAAATGTTGAAGTTTTCAGTTTAGTATCCGTTGCACAATTTCAATTTTTGGAGAGCTCCTTCGTTGCCCGGTACACCAGGCCCAGTGTCCCACCATAAGAATGAGTTTGTTATTTATGGAAAATTTCAGAATCCAAGCGACATATACTTATCTTTAAAGATCGCTCCAGTAGTTAGGTGTTGGAATAGGAAATAGAATTGACTTTGTAGGGTCTTAAAACCTGATATATGCAAGTGTCAAGATAAAAGTGGTTGCTTTTAATATCGTGACAATATCTCGTCCCATACAGATCACCATTTGAGCAGGTTCAACCAGATCAGCCAAATAAACGTTAAGAAACGTTAAAATAGTAAGCGAAAGGTCGTTTACAAATACCTGGGAATACGTTAGATTCTAGTCTAAATTGAGAGACTAAAGGGATAAAGAGTGCATTTCAATGTTTTGGTAGAGTAAACGTAACAAATTGAACAAGAATGAAAGATTACGTAATGGAATAAAACATGTGAAATAAAATGTTTTCACCCAACACGGAAATCGCATACAGTAAGGCTCAACTATGGCAAATAAATATGACCAAATTTGTCATCCCCATTATGAGCTGATTTTCGACTGCAAATGCCTTGAATCTTGCGGTGTGTGCTTATTTTTTGGCATCTTAATATTTGTGCAGGTTCAACCAGATCAGCCAAATAAATGTTAAGAAACGTTAAAATAGTAAGCGAAAGGTCGTTTACAAATACCTAGGAATACGTTAGATTATAGTCTAAATCGAGAGACTAAAGGGATAAAGAGTGCATTTCAATGTTTTGATAGAGTAAACGTAACAAATTGAACAAGAATGAAAGATTACGTAACGGCATAAAACATGTGAAATAAAATATTTTCACCCAACACGGAAATACCATACAGTAAGGCTCAACTATGGCAAATAAATATGACCAAATTTGTCATCCCCATTATGAGCTGATTTTCGACTGCAAATGCCTTGAATGTTGCAGTGTGTGCTTATTTTAGGCATCTTAATATCCTGGGTCCGCACTTCACCCGAACAGGTCATAAACCGCAGGATATAGGCGAAACACAAACTTCTTAGTCGTAAGACCTACAGCAACCTTTTTACAAATTCCAGTAAATTTTTTACCATCAAACTGCACCAAATTTAAGAAAGATTTCGAAAACGGTGGGGATTTTAGCAGTAGAACATCATTGAGTGATGAGAAGAAGCTTACGATCTTCCACGTGCACGTACCTTGTAAACAAACCTGAAGGCGTAATCCGGTACAAACCGGAGACAGAATTTTAGTGGTGCTCGATATGCCAGAGTTCCCTTTCCATTAAGAATTTTTAACTTTTTTTTTGTTGTGTCTACAGAGGAAAACAAAACGTTCGAAAGCTGAATCATTTTGAAGCCGTCCGAATTAATATTGTTCGACGTGACCCGGATCAAATCTTCGTCACCTTACTTCAGAACGTGTCTCAGACTCTCCTAGGTGACAAACACAGGGTAAGACCTAATGAGATTTTCAACGTTCTCTGGTTTAAAAAGATAAAAGATTTACGAGCTTTCGATTACCAGTCTGCAGTCTTTGACAAGTGATGAATAAAAAGGGCGAACATTAAAATTATTATTATTATTAAATATATACTACAAAAAGTGTGAAAAAGAGAAATTATAATAACAGCAATAAGGATACTCTTAGTGGGAACAAAATGCTAATTAGAAGTTCATAATAAAGTGAGTGGTGTGCAAAATGAAAACATCGATAATTCCCACACTTTGTCAGAATATAGGTCTAGGTAAACTATTTCTAAAAAAATAACTTTCAGTTCGATTAGAATTTTATTTTACGCGAACGGCGACAAAGTCGGTTTGGCGGCTCTCACATCGGTTTACACGGGATCCACACCACGCACCACTTATACATCATCGCCTAAGAAAAAACAAAAAAGTAAATCTAAACAGTGAATATCTTGCTGAAAAGGACACTGAAATCTTAACAGTTTAAGCATTCATTTGTTCAATTCAACTACGAACTAAATATTTAGGCGATTTTTGAATTTTTTCCTTATTTAACCGTTTTTGGCAAGACAAAAATTTAACAAAATTGAGAAGCACATTGGTACATGCAGTGGAGTTATATCAAGCTAACCCAGCGAAAAAACAAGGTTTCTTCTTAAAATAAATGCGATAAAATTTTTGGGCTTCTCAATCCACGAAATGTTTTCGAGCGCCGGACACAGGTGACACAAAGGTCAAAACACGCCATTTCTTGTCACGGCATTCAGTAACGTTGAATCCAAAATGCGGTTTTCAAAACATTACGTGCTAACTTTTCTTCAATTATCTTTACTTTTACGAAAGGAAACACAGCTAAGAGTAACTCTGTCTTATTTGCCGCTTACGTGGTCTTGAATCGTAACTTTTAGCGGTTAATTCTCAACACCCAAAGTTCAAATTCTGAGCCGAACGGCTGTCGGTCGAGAACAAGTTAGGCTACTTTGTAACATTTCTACATAATTCTAAGTATGTTCAAGCTAAATTGTTTTCTGTTGATAACAAAGAAGAAATAGGTGTGCTTGTGCAAAATAAAAATAACCTGAGACAAACAGTTTCATAGTCCTTATGCTTCCACCTTAGAGGAGTTTGACATGGCTGCGTTTGAACTCTTCAGAGAATGCGTTACTCAGCACACAAAGGTATTGGGGATGGGTGGGGGAATGTTTTTTGTTGATAGACGCGAGAAATAACTAATAAAGGTTAGGGAGGAGAGGAAATGCTTGGAACTTTAGGATATACAGCTTTTGAGCACGATCCATCAAAATCTGACAATTTTCTCTTGTGCGTCCTTGGCTTCAAACACAGTCACTTAACGAGAACTACATTATTATTAATTTTCAATTTCACCGTAAACCAAACAATTCATTATCTTTTTTTTTATTATCATAAAATACATCTGTACCTACGACACTGTAAACCAGAATTGCACAATGCGCGTCACGTCTCCATGTTCACGAAGAAAATATTGCGTGAGAAATTGACCATACATGCGGCCAGAAATAAATACAGTACCACCGGCTAAATTCTACCAAGTTATATATCTTTTTTGGCTTTAAATGTTACATAAAGGAATAATCGGTGGGAAGTTTTTTTTAGTAGTTTTTTATTTGCAATCACACGACTACAATGACAACAACAACAAAATACAAAAGGAAAAAAAAAAAGAAATCAACAAATAAAAACAGTGCACAATCAGTGCCACAATCAGTGGGAGCTTTAAAATTCTAAAATAAACCGCTGAGTATCAGGATTGTTTGTTTACTTCAGGATATACTACTTACCCGAAATAAACCGCCCAGAATAAAAAGAAGAAAAGATTAAAACGAAGCATCTCCTATTATTTTTTAAAAAATAATACGATTAGATAACTACAAACCATGTATTATATTAGAGCATTGCATAACTTACCATGGAAACAAGGCAACAAACAGCTGAATGGAAAGAGATACAGAATGAGCTTTTAAAACAACCTTTATGTTATAAAAAGCAGAAACTTGTGCGTATAATTATATGTTTAGATTATATAGACTGTCGCTGGGAAGGTCTTTGTTACCCTTGTTTTAAGGAAGGAATCAAACATAAACTGTTATACACTCTTCCGATTGAGAATATACCTTTAGTAAAGATTTGCTCTGATACTTACGATTGGCACAGCGCATATAGCGAATTAAAATTCGAATATTAACCACTGATAAACAGGTATTATTCATTTAATCTATGATATGCTACTTAACAACCGAAAAAAAAGAAAACATAACTTAACACACACATTTTTTTTATCTGATTAGATATTTATGAGTCAAATTTGATGGCTGCTGGATTCAACACCTCTCAGGTTATTGAAGCAATACAAAACCTACCACCAGAATTACGTGAGATAATTTACAAACATTACCTCGCCATAAAACTGAAAGAGCGAGAGGCTTTGGGTTGGAATCTGGTTCACAATGAGCTTTTAATTCAACCTTTCTGTCCTGAAATGGAGCGGCTTGTACATATTCTGGTGTGTGTAGCCTATATGCATTGTTGTTGTGGAGGGTGAAGATAAACAAATGGCGGAAAGAGCTGAAGTTCAGTTCAAGAAAAAATAGGAAAAACAGACACGTTTTGGATATAAGAGTCTTAGGAATACGGCAAAGTGTTAGAGGTCTTGTTTTTGCTGTTCATTGTTTCTTTTTTGTTTTTTTAAAGTTAGGAGTAATGGGTTTGAGCGTACTCTACTGCGGAACTCCGTACCGCTATTTGATTCAATGTTGCTCAAGTGAACATATTATATTTTTGTTTCATGAGGCCTTAGGCAATAAATTGTCTTATCGTTACATTGTTACAAATCTGTCCGTCTTAAATATTGTTATAAATTCGTCCTTCTTAACATTATATGCTCGAGCTTAAGACTTTTCGAATATATCAGATTAAGCTTGAAATATAAATATTATGGAGTGAGCTTAGGCCTTTAATAGAAAATGACTCATTTATTTATTTATTTACTTACTTATTTCTTTAAGCTTATTTACGGTGCAACCTCGATTTAACGAAGTGCAAGGGAATGGGAAAAGAGCAGTGTTGTATGGACTGGTTAAACTAAGTTTTGATCTGGCATATTCCAGGTGCTGCTTTGGAGGCAGTGATAATCATTTTGGCTTTCTTGAATTTATTTGTGCCCATTCCTTGTGCTACAGTTTTGCTTGTACAGTTGAAGGTCTCCAGGCTTTGTCGCTTTCAATATTGTTTTCTACACCTTAGTTTCAGTAAGTCTCATTAAATACTAGAACTGAGGAGATTGTGAGACTGTAAATAATGGAGAGATAAAGAATTTTAACAGTGGATAGATAAAGTCCTCTTTGCACGTTAGACCAGTTCTAGGGATAATATTCCCAGGTTTGAAAAATTTTCTGCTTAACAACTTCAATCAATTGAGTTATCTAGGTGTAGTTTGAAAGTGTCTGAAAAATTTAAATCAATGGGAAAGAGAGGATTTCAGGAAAAGAAAGGGAGAGAAAAAGATTTCATGAAGTTTTGAAATTGGAAATTGTAGTTAGGCCTTTAAGCCCTAGTAGTGACAAAAAAACATCTAATTTCTCCTTACAATATCACTACTTGTTCAAACATACAGGCCTTGAGAATAAAGGAAATGATCACCAAAAATAAAATGTCTGGATGTTTATGTGAATTCTCTCAAGTAGTACCATGAGACATTTACGGAGAATAGTGAGGAGAACATGTTTGTTGATATCGGGGCTTAAAGTTAAGAACAAGGAAAGGAATATCATAATTGACTGCTATCAACCTGAGGTGCTCTTATGTGGATATCAGTTTTTGATGGTCTCTTAAAATGATTTCCCATCTCATGTCTCCACTTTAAAACTATTCTCATGTCAATCTAAGCCAAATAAAAAGGGTTTGCAGATCCAATTAGAACACCACAAAAATCCACTAAAAGTTACAACAGAGGTTCAAAGAAATAACGAGTCATCCTAAAAAGTGGGATTTGTAACTTAAGGTTATGTGCTGATCAATTTGAATCTTCAACATCCCCCTCTCCCCTATGGGCATACCTCAGACATTTGGCTACATGTATTTTCCTTGCCCGAGGAGTAGGGAATTTGATGCAAAGGTCCTGTGTGTATCACTCGGTCAGTTGTACGATAATTCTATCAGTTGTGTATTACCCCGTCAGTTGTGCGTTACTTGGTCACTTGTGTAACCTTTCTGTCAGTTGCATGTTGCAAGTTGCAGTTGGAAATTGTGCATCACTTGGTCAGTTGTGCATTTCTCTGTCAGTTCTGTGTCATTCAGTGGGTTGCATGATAACGCTGTCAATTATGTATTACTCGGTCATTACTCCCTCAGGTGAGTTCAATCCTCTCTTTCCCATTTCTATTTTTGAAACACTTTCAAACTTCACCCAGCTGCAGGTTACTCAATTGATTGAAGTTGTTAAGCAGAAAATTTTTTCAAAGCTGGGAATATTATCCCCAGAACTGTTAAAATGCTTTATTTTTCCATTGTTTACAGTCTCACAATCTCCTCAGTTCTAGTGTTTAATGTGACTCACTGAAGCTAAAGTGTAGAAAACAATATTGAAAGTGACAAAGCCCTGGAGATCTACAACTGTACAAGAAAAATGGAGAGAAAAGAATGGGCAAAAATAAATTCAAAAAAGTCAAAATGATTATCACTGCCTCCAAAGCAGCACCTGGAATATGCCAGATCAAAAATTAATGAGTCGTTTCCATAAATGAGTCATTTCCACTGAACTCACAGAGATGTAAGCCATGTAGAATAAATATTTTGTAGCACTAGTTTTATTTAAGGCTAAGCTCACTCCATAAGAGTTATATTTTTAAGCTATCATAAATCTTATGGAGTGAGCTTAGGCCTTAAATAAAACTGAGCCTGATATATTTTAAAAGTCTAAAGATGAAGCATATAATTTTAAGAAGGACGGATTTATAACAATATTTAAGAAGGACGGATTTGTAACAATGTAACGATAAGACAATTTATTGCCTAAGGCCTCATGAATCAAAAATATAATATGTTCATTTGAGCAACATTGAATCAACTGGCGGTACGGAGTTCGGCAGTCGAGTACGATCAAACCCATTATTCTTAACTTTAAAATAACAAAAAAGAAACAATGAACAGCAAAAACAAAACCTCTAACACTTTGCCGTATTCCTAAGACTCTTACATCCAAAACGTGTCTGTTTTTCCTATTTTTTCTTGAACTGAACTTCAGCTCTTTCCACCATTTGTTTATCTTCACCTTAGCATCTCGTATCCAGTTCTTCTCACCCTTTTCGCCGCAGCCGCCATTTTGAATACATCTCCATCCTCGTTGGAGACACGTGATCTGCTGTGTGCCAGGGTCTTCTCCCGAGCCGCCGCTATTTTGAAAAGCGAGAAGACCCTGGGGACGAGGTTGCTACGCCTCGGGGAGGACAGAGCTGAATAACAACTGCGCATGTCAAAAGTGTGCGCCAAGGAAAACTGGGGACCACAATACAAAACCATAGCAACAATGGCGGACTTTTTAAAAATTTTGACACCTCGAAGTTTTTCACCTTCAATAAGAGTTTTGTTGCAAACTTAAGTTTCAGACTTCTGCAAAGCCTTCGTCTGTTGTCGGGACAAATTATATCTTTTGTACACCGAGGTTATTTTTCTGAACACCAGGTGAAAACGTGTCTCAAAAACACCAGTCCGCGAAAATGCAGCGAGATTCTTACCATTCCTGGAGTACACCTCGTCATCTTGCCTTTACATTCTTCCCCTGGCTGGGTACTCTTACACAGGAGCAGGTGTAGTGACCGGAACTTTCCCTCCACGTTGTATAAAAGCAACACAGTGCGCAATCACTGCATTTTCGCGGATTGGAGTTTTTGAGAGACGTTTTCATCTGGTGTTCTGAAAAATAACCTCGGTGTGCAAAAGATAAAATTTGTCTCGACAACAGATGAAGGCTTTGCAGAAGTCTGAAACTTAAGTTTTCAACGAAACTCTTATCAAAGGTGACAATCTTCGCGGTGTCAAAATTTTTAAAAAGACCGCCATCTTGTTGCTATGTTGTTGCTATGGTTTTTCTTGTCGTCCCCAGTTTTCCTTAGCGCGCGCTTTTGACATGCGCAGTTGTTATTCAGCTCTGTCCTCGGGGAGCGAATTATTTCCAGCAAATTTTTTCTACAACAGCTTCGACCCAATTTTTTTCTTTTTGACCTAATTTTTTTCTTTTTCACGAGGTTAGGCAAGAAACCAGTTTTGTAATTTCATATTTTTTCATTTCGCCTGAGGTTGAAAATATACGTGAAAAGATAAATTGAAGTTTCCACTAAGACGCTTTCTGTTATAATCCGTGATCAACAGCCTTACGATAAGATTAACATTCCTTGTCATTGCTTATAAAATGACATGATTAAATGAAAGGTTGACAAATCCAGAACCCAATGCATGGGTTTTTGCTAAACGTTTTCTGACAAGTCACTTTCCGTCACGATTAGTTATTGAATATCATGACTATTGTCATGGACACACATATTTCATTTCTCTCTGTATTTCGTTAAATAATAAACTGCAAATTGATGGAAAGTTCGCGCGTAATCAAGGGTAAAAAGTCGTAAAGAGCGTAAAGAACGGTGCTTGAAGATTCGTAATGGGCTGAAAAGAGGCGTAAATTTTATTAAGTGGTCACAGCAAAGCCGCTCAAAATATAAGGGGAAAATCGTTGTTGATCACCTTATATTTCATTTTTGCCTGTCTTCTGCAAAAATAACCTGTCAATTAAAAAGTGTAATTGCGCGTAAAGAAGGATAAAGAATCGTAAAGAGCATAAACAGCAGTGCGTAAAGATTCGTTAACAGGGTTAAAGAGCCGTAAAGTATTGACAGCAATGCCAGACAAAATACAGCGGGAAAATCCTGAATGAATATGGAGACGTAAAAATTTCATTTCTTTGTCTATTTTCACAAATAAGAACAGCTAATTACACCCATCTTCATTTTTGTACTTTACGAATCTTTATTGCCCTTTACGCAGCCATTACGCGCTCTGTGAATTTACGCGTCTTTACGCACCACGGAACCGATGCGTAAAGAAAAGGCCTTTTATTTACGTATGTTTACGCCTGATATAAACATTCGTAAATCCATGATTTCATGCTGTGGTTGTTACCCTTGTTATAGAAAAGAAGAAATCTTACACGAAATAACCATCTCTGTTCCGATATTGGATATAACTCTTGTTAATTTTTGCACTGATATATTGGAATATTACCACAGTCATTAAGTTGTGTTTACAGCGCGTGAATTCGCGGTCTGGTGAAACTCACAGACAATGACGTAATTTATATTCTCGTTCAAACATTGAAGGGAAACCCCCTAGCAACTCAAGCTTGAAAAAACAAATCAATATTCACAGACAGATTACATTAATTCATAATCAAAATATTCATTACCGTCAGCAGAAGTTTTGAGACCTATTTTGTAGACAAATTGATAATAATCATCTTCCATCAGGTCTTCTGTAAGTCGTTTAGGGGCCCACACACAAAACTCATCTCCATTTTTTGTTTCGAAAGTTAAAATAGCTGAATCCCCATATTTACCTTTTCTATATTTAACTTTTTTAATTTTGTAAATAGTGTCTGAAATATCCCGCCATTTTAAAATTTCTTTTCTTTCAAAACTTTCTTCTGTTGGCCATTCTTGTGAGATCGCATGTTGATCTGTGCAGACAGCCATAGTAAGAGATGTGTTGAAGATACATTTGTTTAAATAGCGTGTATTTTTCTACTCGAGGTAAAATTTTGTGAAGCGCATGCGTAAAAACATCCAATTGTTGCGACATTTTTAGGTGAAGGACAGAAAAAGGGTACCATAAGGAATAGAAGAAGAAAAATGTGTTTAATATATATTGAAAGTGATCAATATTAATTAGTTCAGGTTAAAGCCTTAGGGGGGTGATGGTTGGCCACCATCTGAACCCTGTTTGAGGGCTTGCATGCGGTGAATTACGAGGTATAGGGGAACTCCTTCCAGTGGGAGAGTACCCTACGGGTGAGCCCGCCTCGGCCCTACTGGTGACAGGGGGGTGCTCAGAGATCCCTCGGGATTTCAACCTCGCTCCCAGAGGTAAAATGTGGAATGACAACCGCCTTGTCAGCGGTTAAATCCTCACTTCGGTGAGGTGAAAGTCCTAGCTGAGGCTAGGCAAGAACAGCCACGAGCACCCCCTGACAAGGGTTTTTGCTCTTTTATGTGACCTGTCACGCAATTTCACGCGTGACTGTCACGTTTGCCGTCACGCAATGTCACGCCTCTTGTCACATAAGGTCACGCGTGACTATCACACATTTTTCGTTGTTTATAAGAAAAAAGTTTTATTTTTCAACTTTATTAGGAAAAAATCTTACTATGGAACCACATCTAGTCCTGAAATGGGGTAGCCATCTTCATCACGAGTTGGTAACAATATTTTTGAAACACACTCAACACCAGTTAAAGTTGCCATGACAGCAGGGTTCAGTGTAATTCCTCCGGCTACTGCGGCACTGATTATTAACTTTCCAGCTGAAAGATTACAAACAAAATTTTTTTCTTCGAAAACCGCGGTGCAACTTTTCATAGCCATAATGTTTCTTATGATAATAACCATATAAATCTTTCAGAATTTTAACTTTCTCTGTTGAAAGTGTTTGGTCGATATGGTTGAATTTGAAAATGTCGCGCATTGTGGTATATTATATATGAAAATTTTTTATGGTATTCTATATTCAATTAAAATTAAGAAAACTTCATTTTGAAATTTTGGAGATAGGAAAATCACCGAAAAAATACCATTTGGTAATTTTAAATTTAAATCTATTTTTTGTTTATTAATTGCTTTTGTTGAAGTGAAAGGTAATGGAGGAAAATCACTACTAATTAATCTTAAAGTAATAGCTGGGAATGGACCGATAATTTTTCTAAATAATACTGTTATATTTAATATAGTGCTATTTGCAGGAATGATTACCCGTGAACTACCATTTAATATAAAAATTGATTGTTTATTATTTTTCGTATTTAAAAACCCATGCAAGTAATGAACGGAACCATACAAATGGTGTTCGTTTAAAGACAAATCTGTTTCCATAACCATATTTCCATTTTCAATTACAAAAGCGGTGTCATAGACACTTGGGTCAACGTTTGAAATTGTTTCTTTTACACCATTAACAATAAGATGCCCAATTGTTAAAAGTGATGGAAAACTAACTGTACCGTGCAGATCAAGATAAAGAAATTGTGGAGGTGAGCTACCCCATCTATGAAAATTGATAACTGTTTTGGTGTACTTCTCGAATGTTTTTGTTGTATAATTAGAAATTGAAATCGTAGTGCCTTGCACTGCCACACTCAACTCACTCATTTCCGGCGGAAACCATTCAACGACCATTGTATAGTAACCAACCGGAAGTTTATATAGGTTAAAACCGAGGCGTGACCGGTACTGGTTAGGTGAGCTTTTTTCGAACAAGAGTTGAAGTTGGTAAGCTTTTTTATTAATTTGATGTGGAGAATTGGAAAAATCGTTAATACCCAAAACCTTGATATTGTTTTCACTCGAAGATTCATCAGTGTCTTCCATCAAGTATCTGAAGGCGTCTCTTTTTTGTCCCGAGTTAATAATCTGAGATTCATGAATTTTTTGAGTGACAAGATCTTTCGTAGATGTTATTTCATTTTGCATAAAAGCAACATTAACTGCGGATTTAGAATCTTTGTAATCGGTTTGTAAGTTAACAATTTTATTAGTATTTAAATTTAATGTCTCCAGACATACTTTTTGAGCCATCAAGTTTAAGATATTCTTTTTGTGTTTCACTAAGTCTTTTGTCAACAAACTCGACACTTGTGGCGTCTTTTTGGTTTGACGGAAATTTGAGATTTACAATCGAATTGTTTTTCATATCAATATCAGCTTCTTTATCCAGTTTTTTCGCAAGCTGATTATCGACATATTTTTTGTTTGTGGCTTGGTCTGCCTGTACTGGGTCTTTTACGTTGTAGATTGTATTATTGTTCCTATCAATGCTTGCTTCCATTTTTCCGCCTTCCTTTTTTGAAAGAAAGATATTTCTCGTGTCCTCATAGTTTATTACCTTTGACAGATCACCGTGGACAGGATAAGGGTTGCTTTTTAATCGAAAAATATCGTACTTATTTTGCATGTCAATATTAGCAGAACCGCTAACACTACCTTGAGACCCAGGATCACCTTTTTCACCTTTATCGCCCTTGTCACCCTTGTCGCCCTTGTGGCCTTTTAAACCCCGTGGTCCTTGTGCACCCTCCTGTCCTTGTGGTCCAGCGGGACCTTTTTCTCCTCTTGGACCATAAGGACCTTGTGCTCCTGCTGGACCTTTATCACCCTTCGCTCCAGGAGGACCCTCGGGGCCAGGAAGACCCCTGGGCCAGGAGGACCCACTTTTTCACTTTCACTCGTCGTAGTTTGGCTTGTTCTACCTATTAGTCTGTTTATATAGCCCATTATATATATTCATCAAAATTTTTTTTCATCTATTTCTGGGGTTTGTCATAGTAAAAGAAAGAATATTTTTCATCGGTGGCGCGATCTAAAACCTCATGATCCACACCTATTTCGTTTGCAATTCGTTTATTTTCTTTTGGATCTAATCTGAAAATACAAAGATGGCTGCAGTTAACACGGATGTCTTTCGGCACCTTGTAAAAGGTTTGAGAGAGGTAAATAACGCAGCAGTTTTTGTGCCGCCCGTTGATAAAATAATTAATGATGCTGTTTTGGTTGCTTTCACAAACAAGATCATCAAAAACAACTATTTTTTGGGTGTTCACCGGAAGCTCTTCGAGTGGAATGATTTCATCACCATAGGCCTCGATAACCTCATAACCAACCTTTGGGTTGATTAGTTCAGCAAACTCCTGCAAAAGATTCTGATATTTGTTCTGGTGCAGGTTTTTTGAGAAGAGGTAGATTTTATCAAACTCCAACAACTCATAAAGCATATGCAGTAATATGTTTGTTTTGCCAGAATTACTGGGCCCACAAATTAACATCCGAAAAACATCTGCTGGCATACAAGGGTGACCTTGCTTGTAGTCACTCTCGGAAGAACCTGGGTCATAATTTGGAATCTTCATTTTTTTTTCGCTTCTATATATTCACGCTGGAAATATGTCAATAAAAAAATGGCATCAGCGGGCTGAAGAAAAGTTGAAGCTAGATGAACAAACAGAAGAAATTCACCAAAAACTCAAAATGGATAAAATAGAAAAAGAGTTTGGTCAGCTTTCAGGGGAAGAGTTTTTTAAACCAATCACAAAAAGATGAAAATAGCAGTGCCACTGTAGAAGAAGAGGAAGAGGAGGAGCAGGAAGTTCCTGATTACACAATGGATGAATTTGACGAAATCAAACCGTTTGGTAACGAATTCAGACCGGATGCACCAACTCCAGCACCATCACCACCAACAACACCCACAACAACCACAACACCTATAGTACCAACATCACAACCACCTCCATATCAAGAATTTGATGATTTTCCATTACCACCTCCACCTTTGATGGAAGAAACTGTTATGCCGGGATCTTACAAAGGTGAAACAAAAAAAAGAAATATCAAACCGGCTTAGAAATGTAAGAAGTATTATTAGCAAACATGGACATGACCCAGCTTACAAAGTAAAAAGTAAAGAATCACAATACTATGGATATGATATAGAAAAACTGAAAGAAGAGGAATACAATCTCGAAACCATGAAAGCACATCAAGAACATGCAGAAAAGTTACTTAAAAGGAAACAACCTTTATTAACACAATTACAAGAAAAAAAGGCGAAATTGAAACCACCTAAAAAACAAGAAAAAAGAGAAACTGCTCAAACCCCTTTTGAAAAAGCTGTCATGAGCCGAAGACCTGGTTTTGAACTTTCTGACGATGAAGATGACCTTTCTAAACAGGATTGGGAAACTGAAGGAAGTGGCATCACTGATGAAGCTGTAAAACTAATCAACCAACTTAATTTGAGGTTAGAATCGATAAAAGCAGGAAACAGCTCAATAAAACTGAAAAATCAGGTATCATATCTTCTTGATTTACTAGTTGAACTCGGCACAATCAACAAAAAACAAAAGAAAAAATTATCACTAATTATATCCTGCAATGATTATGTCTTTTGATCTCATTCTCAGCTCAAAACTCGCAAAACTCCAAAGAAATGGAGACCAGAATGTTCCACATGATTTCTCAATTAATTTTCCAACTCCAATTTTTTTAGATTCAAAAAAGAAATATCAAGCAGCGTTGAAAAATATCTCAATGAGTTATTCATGGTATAATATAGATACCGCTTATGATAATAACAAAATTCGCTGGAGAAAAAAAACAGAACAAGCTTGGAAAACTTTGACTTTCCCAAATGGAATGTATGATTACACAAACATTAACCATTTTATTCAGAAACACGTCGGTAGAGTAGATCCGAAAGTTGAAAAAAGTGATTTCATTTTCAATATGTATTTCGATATGACGGTTTTCAGAGTTGTCATTTTAATTCATGATGATTATGAGCTTGACTTATTTCAAGGATCTTTTTCTGATTTTATTGGTTATGGAAAAGTGATTTTGAGTGGAGATAGTGTCGGAAAAAAACTACCAGATATTACAAGAGGTGTTGATTGGGTGTTTATCCACTGTGATCTGATCACTCGGGAATCAAACAATGTTCCAAGAGATGTCATATACACTTTTTCAACAGCCATGCTTCAAGTGAGTTATCCATTTGAAAAAGAACCACTTATTCTTAATTGGCATCCTGTGAACAAAAAAATTACCGATTCGGTAAGGATTAGAGTTACTGACGGAATTGGTGGTGCTCTGGATCTTAACGGGATAGATATTTTGGTTAATTTAATAATCAAACAAGAATTAATTTTATTTTCATAAATATACAACCATGAATCATCCGAGCGAGTGGGCAAAATGTTTTGATGAAAACACCGGAAGTTATCGATATAAACACAAAGGGTCGGGTGTGATTCGTGACACCTTCATGACCATCGGAAAAGTATTCAAAGACAATGTAAAGAATGTGGCAAAGAAAACAGCCGAAAAAGCCACAAAAACAATCGCTGAAAAGGCGGGTCAGAAAGTTG
The DNA here is from genome assembly GCA_964030785.1 of Siderastrea siderea. Lineage (NCBI taxonomy): Eukaryota > Metazoa > Cnidaria > Anthozoa > Scleractinia > Rhizangiidae > Siderastrea > Siderastrea siderea. Next base: position 11,051,123 of record OZ034977.1, on the reverse strand, counting down.
GTGAAATTGCTGTCGAAAAAGGTTTTAAAAAAATACGTCAACTATTGCAAGAGCGAAAGAAAAACAAATGAGGAAGGATGCACAAAATAAACTTACAAACATTTTACAAAATAAACTACCAAAAAAAAACAGATGAGGCAGGTTCAAAAAAAATACGTCAACTATTGCAAGAGCGAAAGAAAAAACAAATGAGGAAGGATGCACAAAATAAACTTACAAACATTTTACAAAATAAACTACCAAAAAAATCAGATGAGGCTCTGATAAAATTGAATCGAATTTTGGCAAATGAAATTTAAGCGCAAAAAAATTTTTTTCTTTTAATATAAAAGCTTGTTGCTATGTTCAGAATTCAACCATACCTCGAGAGTGAAAAATATGTCAAATTCAATTTAACCACCCCTATCCTCTTTCCCGCTAATGGTGACACTCAAGAGAAAGAGGGTTACACTTTCAAGTTGATGGACAGGGACAATTTTTATGATTGGTATAATGCCTATTTCCGCGTAGATTTCAAGTTTGAAGCAACAGCAAATGGAGGTAATGTTGTTGCTGACACCGAATCAGCTCCGATAAACGGTTCTTTTTCATTGATTAAAAGTTTGAGGGTCAACTCATCTGGCAAAGAACTTTACTATGCTAATAATATCCTCAAATTCATTTTCATCAAAAATCTGTTGATTTTTCTGATGATTTTTCAAGAAGCGTGGCAAAAGATCAGTTTTGGTATCTTGACACTGACGCAACCACAGCGACTGATGCAAATGCGACGAATCTTTTAATGAGATCAAGGGCGCTTCTTTCACATGGTGGAAAGATGGTTCAGACAACAATTCCTTTAAACAGATACTCCTTTTTCGAAGGGCTTTCCGACAGGCTGCTGCCGCCAATGCAACTTGAGTTTATTATTACTTTACAAAATGATAGAGAATTGATTTACCAAAATGATGGAACATCTCGAAGAATTGTTGTTCGCAAATTTGAATTATGGGTTCCACAATTACATTTCACTGGTAAAGGACAGACCTTTGTAAATGAAAATTTCTTAAAACCAACCCAATGGAAATACTTGAAAGAAAATATTTTTTCTTTGAGTGAAAGAAGGGACGAGAATGGTATGTTCATGATTGGAAGTGGAATAATAAACCCCAAACATGTCTTTGTATTCTTTCAACAAGCTCGTAAAGAAAATCGTTACGAACAAAATCCTTACATTTTTCACATATTTGATATCGATGGTGATGACTCAGCAAGATTGAAAACTTGCAGCCTCCAATGCGGAACAAACTTTTACCCTCAGATTGAATACGATAATGAGTTTAAACTAAGAATTTTGAAGGATTTGATAAATTTCAGATACAGAAAAAACGACTACAACACCGGTGTTCAGCTACAAGTCGCAAACTTTGAGAAGTTATACCCAATTATATACTTCGATTTACGAAATGCCAAAGAAAGCTTGACAGGGGACCCACAAATCCTTTATTTTCATTACAAACTTAACGAACCTGCTAACGCTCAAGATTATAAAATCTTCGCCGCGGTTTTGAATGAACAAGAATTTGTGTTGAAACAAACTGGTAATGAACTTGTTGTCGTCTAGAAAAAAATTGAAAAAAAAATTCTTCATATAATATACACGCACGATGAGCACAACTTATCACCCATATAAAATCGCACTGTCTGATGGTCAGAAAAAGAAACTTCAAAAAGCTTTTGTTTCGAAGACAGCTGTTATTCTGAGAGTTAAACCAGGTCAAGTTGGACGCGGTGACGAACTTTTTCTCACTGCTACTCAAATCTCGCGACTGAAGAAAACCTCAGCGGGAGGTAAGGGAATGGAAATAAAATTTAGCCAAACTCAGCTTCAGAATACTGCGCAACGTGGTGGAAGTTTGTTTTCTGCTATGCTTGGTTTGGCAAAACCAGCTCTTGGGGCATTGGCAAGTGCAGGTTTGAGTTTCGGTGCTGAAAAGGTGCTGAAAAAGATATTTGGGAAGGGTTTTGGTCCGAAGGAAATTGAGCTTTACAAACTTGTCCAGAAAATGACTCCTACTCAGAAAAAGGAGGCAGAACGTTATCTTGTTGGTCAAGGTTTTGTACAGGGAGGTTCAGCACAACACGGCGGCTTCCTTGGTATGTTAGCGTCTATCGGAGTGCCTTTAGCCATTGATTTAGTTCGAAAAATAATCGGAAAAGGTATGCAAACGCAACCACCACGCTCACGACCGAGACGAGCACCTCCTCTTCCACCACCACCTAAAGGTAAAGGAATGCAATTTCAACCCCCACCTTTTTTCGGAACTTGGGATGATTATTATCGTTTAAAAAAAAACTGAAATTTGAAGATAAACCCCTCTATCCAACATTAACCTGAGAAAATGGTGCAACTTTTTACGAATTCCAATAAAAGGAATTCTTAGCAGAAACGAAACAAAACCCTTTTTTCATTCCCCCTGCATTATCAACTTGGATGATTTTGGAAGTTTGGGAACTCACTGGGTATGTTGTTGGCCAAAAGGAAAAGGTCTTTACGAGTATTTCGATTCATTTGGCTTTCCACCACCTTTGGAATGGGAACAAGAGATGTCAATGCATGGGATGAAACATTTTTTCAGAAATGACAACCAAATTCAATGGGAACAAAGTGTGAGATGTGGTTACTACTGCCTTCTCTTTTCAAACGAAAGAAATAAAGGAACAAGTTTTGCCGATATTTTGAAAATGTTCTCCAATGATTTACTTCAAAACGAGGAAATAGTGAAAAATTATTTTTCTTAAATATATATACAATGGAAGTGTACTGTGTGAAAGAAAAGCGGCACACACCCAATGTGAAGGGGACCGAAAAAGTTGTAATCACAAAGAACAATCGAAAACTTTTGAAAGCAAAATGCGCTAGTTGTGGAAAAATGAAATCAAAGTTTTTGCCGGGAAACTAGGTGAGCCCTCCCTTGCGGAGGGCAGTGGTATATTTGGCGACGTTGCTATGGCAGTTGGTGATCTTGCAATTACAAAAGGAATCCCATATCTTGCTAAAAAAAAGTGTTGAAGCTGGAAGATATTACGCTTCTGAAGCTATGACAGACCACAAACTTCAAAAGAAAGCAATAAATTACACTCTTGACAAAGCCCGCCCAGTCATTCAAAAAGTTGGAAGTGAAATGTTAGATCAACTTTCAACTAAAGTTCAACCAAACCAACGTTACAAAACTGACAGACCTGATTTGGATGGCGCCGGCTTTGATATACATGCAGCAATTGGAAAATTTCCGAAACCAAAAAAAGGTTGGACATTGCCGGGGCATAATTTTACAGGGCCATACAATCCTCTTGAAAAGCAGGTGAAATACGAGCCAGAAACGGGTGAAATTCTGGAAATATATCAACCACCAACAGGTGCAACAGATGCAATTGCTATGCAACATGATGTTGATTATGATGTTTGTTCCAACCGTGAAAAAAAATACGGTGAAAATCTCAAAAAATGCAAACACAAAGCGGATAAAAAAATGGTGACGTCTCTTGACGCAGTTCCTTACAAACAGAGGCAGTGGGGTCATGCGGCTGCAAGAAATGCAATCAATGCTAAACAAAAGTTAGGGTTGGGTTTGAAAAAACAAAAAGGGACTGAAACTTTGACAAAAAAAAAATGATTCCTTCCACAAAACCTGTATTCGATCGGTATTGGTCAGGTGATATTGCGAAAAATGCTTTCACGGGACCAACTGGTGTCACAAGCAAAAAATTTTGGACTCATCCGAAAAAGGGTACTGTTATGCGTTTGGTGAAAAATCCGAAAACAGGCAAATATGAAAATGTTTATGAAGAACCTTGATTGGTTTTCAACCACCATTTATCAAACTCCTGTTTTGCGCACCAACTTCTTTCTAAGTCTTTAGGAAGGTGATGATAAATAGATTTCATAATTTGTTTTTTGTTGGGCCAGCATTCAGAAGGTACCTTTTCAAAATAATTGTACAGAAAACAGGAGTAGTTCACTGATTTGCCGGTTACCCCCTTAAATTGAGCAATAACGTTACCAAGAAAATCTACCTCGCTGTAAGAAAACATTTGGTCAATTTTATTTTAAAACACCTTTTAAATAATCATTATTCGTTGGAAGGGCAATGGAACTTCTTCTCTGATTTTCTTCTTCAAAATATTCATAATCATCGCATTCAATCACTCTACCACATTTTTGACATACAAGACATAACTCATTCACCACATAAACTATTTGCTCCTCGCATGAAGGACAACGATTAATCTTTTTTGATAACAGGCTTATTTCATTTTTTTTTGCAACATTTCTTGAATCATTTTCGACGAAATTTTCTCACCTTGCAAACAACCACCAAACGGGTCGTCCATTTTTTATTGTGTATTGTATACAATGAGCTCACGTATTTTCAATAAGTTGTCAAAAATTTATTACAGCCCGCAAGGGTATTGGAAAGGGTTTGCAGCAATTAAGAAATTAGCCCAGGCAGCAAAAGTTTCGGAAGATGTGGCTCAAAACTGGTTGATGAAGCAAGCTCTTTGGCCGGTTTATTTACCAGCCCCACGTTACATTCCAAGACCGAAATTTAATATTCCTGTTCCAAACAAAGTTGGCCAAGCCGATCTTCTGTATCTCCCACACGATCACCCACCACGCTCCCGTAAAACTTTTAAATATGCTCTCACAGTGGTAGATGTGGCCTCTCGATACAAAGAAGCCGAACCGTTAACCACAAAAGAGGCTAAAGAAGTCGCAGCTGCTCTGGAACGGATTTATAGTCGTGGTCCTTTGAAGTGGCCGAAACTGCTTCAGGTCGATCCTGGTCGTGAGTTTATGGGTGCTGTGAATCAACTGCTTTCGAAACATAATGTTGAGGTTAGACGTGGTCGTGTGGATATTCACCGTAATCAAGCTATCGTTGAAAGATTTAACCGCACCCTGGCTGAACGACTGTTTGGACACCAATATGGGGTTGAAATGCGCCTTCCAGAAGAGAAAAGATCGACTGAGTGGGTGGCCCGACTGCCCGCTGTTATTTCAGCTTTGAATAAAGAAGTCACTCGACTGACTGGTCAAAAACCTGTTGATGCCATCAAAAAGAAAACTGTTCCATCCAAACCCTCGACACCTTATTTGAGACCCGTTGGTGTGAACGAAAAAAAACTCCCCTCCGGTTTAAGTGTTCGCTATCTCTATCAACCCGGTGAACTTGAAGGTGGTCGACGAAGAGCTACCGACCCAATCTGGTCTTTGAATGTTTACGAGATTGAAAAAATTATGATAAAACCAGACGCACCGGTTATCTATTATTTATTTGACGGACCAAAACGTTGGTTTGTCCGCGAAGAGCTTTTGGTTGTCCCTCCAGATACACAACTACCACCAGCAATCTAACAATGAAACTCGATCGGTTCTGTGTGAATACCGTCTTCCAATACCCGGCGTTTGTCGTAGTAAGCGCTCAACCCCAGCTTCTGCTGTTCGTAAGTGACCATCTGCCCGTCCCGCATCCTGAAACCTCTATTAGTTGCTATGTCCATGTTGCCTTCCAAAGCTTTCACGAAACGCTGCCACGTGATCTCGTTTTGCTTCTTCGACACCCCTTTCGTGCTGAACTTCTTTTTTTTACCCTCAGATTCGTCAACGTAATAACATTTTGAACAGAGTGCAATCATTCTGCTGCCTTCACACTCGAGTTTAAATAGCCCAGGCGTCCCACTGCTCCACTTATCCCAAGCTAACCACTCTTTCTTTTTTGCCTCAAATTCTATTTGCAGCTCTGGTTTGACGATGTCTTCCAACTTTTCTGCGCTAATTGCCATATAATTGCTGTCTGTGTCCATCTGAATCAATTCGAAATCTATTCTGTCAAAATATCTGTCAAGAAAGTCATAATAGAATTCAAGCATTCTAAGTTTGGCCAGTTGATATACAGCTATTCCTACCTGAAATGGTCTTCTGATTGTGCTCCGAGGATATCGGCTTTCCAGCTCATACGCTTCCCCAATTTCGTCAAGATCACTGAAATATGCGCTTCGCAAAGCTCTGTCGACAATCTTTTCGTCTTTGGTGTAAATAACGTTTGTTTGCCGCTCCAAGGCTTCTATAAGCTTACCATAACCACTATTTCCTAAAAGTTTGAATACCTCAGCCAGCAGCGCCTTGCTTTTTTCCACGTCTCCAGTCCGGCGCGCCTCCGTCACCTGCTCCACAAACCAAGTGAATATTTTTGTTGGTTGATAGTCAAGCGTTCGAAAAACATTTGTAATCACTGCTCCATGCTCCATGAGAAGAGGAGCGTATAATAATATCCTTTTTGCAGACAAGGCTCCCACTAACTTCTTTCCGTCTCCGCGATTACGCTTCGTTCGTTTCAAGTAGTCAATCATATGCTGTGGCACCGCTTCAGCAGGAATCTTTTTGTTGTAGAAGAACGGGCACATTTCCTCAAACTTTGGGTGTAAGTGCTTAGGGATCTCTATATCAACTTCTGCAAATCCAAACCATTTTTCTTCCTTGAGTCTTTGTGTTAGAATGGGAGCGACGTCTTTATTGTAGTGCACGACCATTCCTTTTCCACAAGGCATGTCTCTTAGCATGGTTGACAAATACAAAGCATTGGCGCCGTAACCCAGTATATTTTTGCAAAAACGAGGTTCCGCTATTCGATGAGACCTTATCTTCGTGACTCCAACTTCATGATATCTTGTGAAAACGATACTAGGTCCACCAACAACAGCTTCTTTCAACATCTCATACACTTCTTCGCACGGGCTGTAAAGATCTGCGCCCCTCTCAACACATCCGCGAAGTAAGTAATGTAAACTAACACCTGGGATACTTACAGCATCTTTCAAAATATGGATTCCTTTATTAGTGTAGTAAGCACGCATCTTTTCCAGCGCCTCTAGACCAGGAGCTACATCTAGATTATTGTAGTAACGCAGCCAGTCTGCGAAGGTACACATGCCCTTTTCTTTGAACAGACGCTGGCACCCTTCCCAATTCATCCCTTGTTAGAACATAACCACCCTTCAGCTTCGAATACCAATCCTCATATTTCGGAAGTCCGCGAAAATCAAGTTTTTCAGGTGTGTCAAACCATTCATACGGAAACCACGATTTTACAGCTTCGCATTCGTAGGCTTTCACCCATTTCTCATAACTTGTACCCGGACCTAAGTAGTTTATGATGTCGAGAAAGCGAAAGTTTTTACTCGAAATGAACATAATTTTGTTTCCATTTTTTGCAACTTTTACTTTACCAGTTGTATCAGATAAACGTTTCGCGAAATGCTCTCTGATAAGATTCAAATCATTTCTTCCGGAGTTAAACCCAAGAACTGGCACCTGATTACACCATTTTTCTATTTTAGGCCGCTGGGTTTTTTTTGGAATCATATTTATATCGTCAGGCATGAAGGCTGCTCTTACTTGATGCTGAATGTTTTTCCCACGCCTCTCAAGTTCTTCCATAAACTTGCGAATAAGCTCAGCAGGGTCTCTTTCACAGATATGAGTTGGTTCTCTTTCGAAAGTGTCACCAACGCTAACAGAGATTGGTACGTGTTTATTTTCGATTGTTTACGTTCCTGTTGGTTCTTTCCTTTGATTTTTATCTCCGTATGCTTCGAAGTCATACAATATAGCATGTGGATAACTTTGTGTTTGAGGCTTTGGCAACTTTATATTTATTTTTCCTACTTCACAAGACCATGCCTCGATTACACGGTAGGCAGCAGCTCCAAGCTTTTGTGTACGTTCAACGAAAACATTTTCGACATCCATGCCAATGACATCCATGATATTGAAAAACAGTCTTTGTTTCATGGTTATAACCGTCTACAGGAGCGCGCTCAACCCATCTTTCACCTCCATGCCCACAAGCAGCGTGGTGAATGTGAATTTTACGAAGTGCTGCTTCTTGTTCAAGCCAACGAAGAGATTCCGGAGAAGATGAATGTTTTGGATAAAAAGCCTGCTCAAAAACTGTTTGTGGTAATTCAACTTTTTTAGCCGGACATTCAATCACCGTCTTCCCTTCCGCACATTTTTTGACATGCCGTTGAAGGTTGCAAGCTTCAGTAGATCTTGAACGACAATAAACACATAAATAAACTTTTGCAATCTTCGAAATATCTTTTATAAAGAAAGCATGCCTTAAATTCCAATTGTCAAAATATTTGTTAATTTGGCTGGTGGTGTCCTTCTAAGATGCCATACCACTTCACCATTCTCCAAACGTTCAGGCTCATATACACGAATACCCAACCAATCTTTAAAAATTTGTTTTTTATTAGTATGTTTTTCAACCTCATCAAGTTCATCTAAAGATGTTTTCCGGCAATCTTGTGGAGCAGCTTTGAGGTTGAAGAAACCCTTTGCAAGTTCCCGTGCTGCCGTTGTACTTCGATCTGGTATTGAACCTCGGTGTACCGCAATACAACGCCAAAGACATAAATTGTCTTTGTAAGTGTCTAAAGCTATCATATTACGACTATGTGAAAGGTTACGCAGCCAATCTGGTAATGGTCCTGTACCTAAAAGCGGTTGACGATCAAGCAGCACCTTTACATCAACAATAAAATGATTTTCAAACACCCATTTCGTGTCCGGTCTATTTATGTTGTCAGAGTCCAGGCGCACCTTCTCCCGCTCGTCTTCAATGTTGCGTAGCTGATTTGAAAAAACATGTCTTGCGTAAAAAGATGTGTTAACTTTCTCTTTTATTTTTGTCATAAAAACGGGTGTAAGATCTCTTTCAAGATCTCGAATAAAACGCCATCTAATGAAACGGCGCCCTTTTACTTCTTCTTCTCCCTCATATTCGGCAATGTCATATAAATCAAGAATTTCATTCTGATAGTTTGTAACATTTCGGGTGGTTTCTCGAGAAACTGGATCAAACTTCCTCAAAATTTCTTGTGTTTTTCTCCCCCTTCTTTTACGAGGAGGAGCAGTCGGTTGAAAGGTTTTAGGAAGTAAAGGTTTATCTAACCCCCTCTCCACTTTCTCAGAAATAGGTTCATCCAATATGTTCTGAATAGTTTTTCGAACAGCAGGAGTGTCCTCTGCAAGTAATTTCTCTAAAGCTTGTAACGTTGCTGGATCAAGTTCTTTCAAAAGCTTTTCAATGTCTATGTTTTGCATAGACATTTCAACTTTGATATAATAAAGATGTGTATTTCTTTAATTTAAATTTTTTTATGCTGGGCGGTTTATTTCGGGTAAGTAGTATATCCTGAAGTAAACAAACAATTCCTGATCCTCAGCGGTTTATCTTAGATTTTTAAAGCTCCCACCATAATAAACATGCGACGCGAGGAGCTTGTTAATTATGGTGGGAGCTTTAAAATTCTAAAATAAACCGCTGAGTATCAGGTGTTGTTTGTTTACTTCAGGATATACTACTCAATCTGCAAGGTTTACGACTACAAAATTGATTATATAACTTACAATACAACGGAGAATTACCTATTTACACAACATTACGTACATTAGTTTTCTTACAATAATATTGCTTACAAATCGTACATTGCAGTGTGTTGACTTATTATTTTTTTGCCGTAGTTTTACCTGTCACTTGCAATGTTGCATTCTAGTATTGACACAATTGCGCTTACAATAATATTACTTATAAAAAAAATAATAACGAGAAGGAGCAAGCAATAGGAGGAAGCGTATAAGAGGGTTTGTTGGCAAAGTATCAAAAAAGACAGATCGGTTTAACTTGAAATCTCAATTTTCCATTGAATTTTTAATTTATTTATAAATTGAGAACATCCAGAAATTATCTCACTACTTTTACAACTATATTATGTACTTTTTTATTAGCAAGACGAGTAGATCTAGTTGGCGTCCAAGATTGTCGTTTGTAGAAGGAGGGGGGTAGTTCTGAAATAGAAATTGCTCAGTTGACAAATTTATAAACGTTCTATTGACTGCATTGAGCCACGATACAATTTCCTGATAAAATTTAACATTGATAGGACGTTCTAAAAAGGTGTGTTCCAATGAGTCAGAATTTTTACAGTGAGCGCAAATGTCATCATTTCTGATTTTGAATCTCTTGAGTTCTTTATTAGTTACTAAAATTCCATGAAGAAATTTTAAACCATATTCTCTTTACTTGTTGTCAGCGGTCGTTTGGTAGATTGTGTTAAATATCTGTTTCCAACTATGGGCAAAGTTGGGAAAAAATCTAGTCCAACTTTTCATATTGTAGCGGTAGGTTCTTTCATATTGTTTTCCTGAAATAAATTGTAATAGTCTTTGCACCCCAGTTTGGTTAAATAGAGTGCTTTATTTCCGGACAGATAGAATACGTCCCTTTCATTAAGTATATCCCTATTGGTTACGGCAGTTTCCTGAGCTTGTTTCTTTAAGTAACTTGGGATCGCAGCAATAAGTTGAAAATGTTGAAAGAAGTTCAGGTGCACATTATATTTGCGTTGTACATTTTCAAGAGACAGAAACCTGCCGTTGTTATCAAGTAAACCATGTACAAAACAGATTCCTTGTTCAGACAAATGTGTCCAAAATATAGACTTATTCTCTATTGTAATTTCTTTACTGTTCCAAAGAATGAATTCGCTTTTATAAATTTCAGGATGGCCAGCACTCAACTCCTTAAAATAGTTCAACACTTCCCTGTAATGAAGAGGTAACTTTTCGTCTAATTTTTTTAGAGTCGTAATTACATTTAAGTTGGAAGGGTAATCCTCCATACCTGTTAATAAAGTCATTTGGAATTGCCTGCCAGGATTCATTTGTGCAGTTTAAAAACCTGCCTAGCCAGCTCAAGCGCAATGATTTCATCACTGTGTGAAAGTTTGTAAAATTCAGTCCACTGTGGGAGAGAGGTTGATATAAAACTGATCGTTCTATTTCATCTGTTTTGTTTTTCCACAAGAATTTTAATATTTTTTCTCGCACTGTGTTAATAACCAATTCAGGAATACAAAGCATGGAGGCCACGTAAACTAATTTTGATATGCCGAGGGTCTTAACTAACATTGTGCGACTTAACTAACATCTAACGATGTTGAATCTTAGTGTTGAACTTGTTTACAGGAGCTCGTACAAATGTATTTTTTGCGCGGTTTATGACTATGCGGGAAAGCAAACCTTAGCAAAGGCTGCAAGAGTCGAAAAAGAAACTTGGATATATCCACCCATTTTTCAGAGATAATTGAGCTGGAATTTGAAAAGAAAATGCCATACATTGTTATGTATTATAAAGCTTTTTAGAACTATAGTTGATTAATTACCTCTCAAAAAGACGTGTTTACCTACAATTTTCTTTCTGGATTCCAAGTGCCCTTGCACTGCTAAGATTTGCTTTTCCAATGTAATCATAAACTGCGCAAAAATACCCTTGTATCAGGATGCACCGGTCGTTAATGAACAAAATCCCCAAATTTAAAAATCGATGTTTTAATAGGGCCTCAAGATAGAAAGAGATAAGGATATCTGGCAAACAAACTCATAAAAACAGACTTCAAGTTCATTGTAGAGTGGCTTTATATCCCTTTATTTAAACGTTGCTTACATTGAAATGCTTATAGCCAGGTCTACTAGCATCTTACTTCTATCAATGACTCACAAGACGTGCGTAAACTAATTTTCATCTTAAATTGTATCTGAGGGGCTACAAAATTGCATTACATCATATGCCAGGGATGCCATGTTATATTGCCACTTGGTTGGGTTACTTTACCCATATCTAACACAAACCCGTCGGCAGCTGTAGACTATGCACCGAGTATAACACCGTCCCCTACGACAAAACCTATAGCAGCGTCTGCGACAACGGTATACTCGTCTAAGGCATACTGCTCTCTTGTTAAGTTCAGAACCTGAAAAACGACAAAATGGTTTTCTAGATCAGAAATGCCAAACTACTCATAGTTAGGACATGACTTGAAACTAGGCATGATTTAGAGGAGACGTTTAATAGGTCGTCAGCGGACGATATACGGTGAAAAAAACAAAAAAAATACTCTGAAATGTTTAAGGCCTAGTTAGTTAGTATCCCCATGTCAGTTAGCTAACTAAGGCAAGCTTCCCGTAACAGGAGTTCGCGGAATCTCTCAGCCGCCTCCATAAAACCAGCTGATGAGGAAGGGGCGCGCTAGAAATTGGAGTCCTCGTAAAGTACTTTAAAAATGACACCTCACATTAATCCTGATTATTTGTGAGTACATATATTATTATAACAACTTACTTGAATAGTTATCCATTACTACTGTCTATGAATTAATTTATTATCCGTTTTTAGTCTCTTTCAGTCCTTCACTCAATTTTGAGTACAAGTAGCGACAAAGAGTTACTGCCAAAACACACAAGGGAAAATCGTTGGAAATCAAGAACACTGTCTTAAAAAGCATCGTTGTCAAAAGATATCTAAGCCAGTCGAAAATATAGCCCTTCATCTGTCTTAGGTGACAGAATTCAAGTTTAAATCACGTTACATGAAAATGCTTTACAGTCAGCTCAAGGATCTTGTTTACATCGTTATTTCACTTTTTTGTTTTGCTTACCTTCAGCGGGATTTTCAGCCGGGTCAGCCTCCTCAGCAACAGCTTCCTTGGTTACCCAGTCGTCCTTATATCCTTTGACTAGAAAAAGAAATCAGTTCAATTAAGAATTGCAGTCTTCACAGAATATTACAATTAGAGCAAACGTCATTATTTCTTCGGGGTAGAAATATCATGGCATGAAACTACAGAATTTCTGATCATGAATGCGTGTGACTTTGTTACAAGGAAACAAAAGAAAACAAGAAAGATAGACAAATTATCAAAAGCTCCCCTGTAAAAGCGACGGTCAAAAGATGGAAACATTGAGGCGTTATTTGAAAGTCATAGTAAAATATTCCGTACAATGTTTAAGAATGCTCTCAAGCTTATGACAGTTTACGTAGCTAAGATTTTATATCAGAGAGAATTGCTTGCTCGTTTTTAAGTCAGGCGCTTCTAAGAAAAACGACTAATTATATCTCGATTTGACAAGTGTAACGTTTTGATCACCTTCTCCAGGCAGGTTAGCCAGTTCGGCATCCTCTTCATCATCCATTTCTTCTCGTTCATACTGGTCCAAATCTTCTTCATCATTGATTTGTTTCCAATCGTTCTGACCCCCGTTGTCTAATTTGGATGTCTCTGGTGAAGAATGTGGCAAAGAACGCTGCGTAGTGCAAAGAATTCCAGGCAGTTATTGATTGCCAGTGATAAACTAGTCGAAGTTTCACAAATTGACTTTTTGATCAATAATGGAATACCATCACAAGACAACTGTTCAACAGCTAGTACCTAAACGTTTCCTTTGCGTGATTTCTAGAAAAGAAAACGGAAGACTACTCTATTCCCTATTCCTTCTGTCTACTCCACTGCATTCTACTCTACTTTGCTGACGCGAAAAAGTGGTAAACTTTATACGCGCGTTTATTAATGAGTTGCTTCTGAAAAAATTTTAACTTGATATTCTGTCCAACATTCTAAAAAGGTAGAAACGACAAGTGCAGATAATTTAGACCCTTAGCCCTTGGATTTGAAACTCAATTTATATAATCCAAATTAGGAAAAACCCGAAGTTTCATGTTGTGGATTGTGGAAAATCAAACCTTCTAGCCAGACGCAAAATTACCTCTCAATGGTTTGATTTCATTATGACAATTTAGTTTAAGTAACTAGAGTTAAAACATCGGGACTGACAAAAACGGTTAGAGTTTGACTTTCCAAGAGAACCTTGACAAAAATAAAATCTGAGTGCTTTGACTTAAAGAGAAATTTGATGAGAATGTTATTTGACTTGTTTGTTGGTTTTTGTCCCTCTCATCACATCAAAACCGGACAGAACTACAGTAGCTTCAAAACGAAAAACAAAAATAACATGAACTAAAATTAGACGGAGCAATTTTTTTTCCAACAAGTACTTTAAAGCTAACTTCAAATTTCGTAGATTTGATTAAGCAAGAAGTGAACTTACTTTTTGAAACTGTTCCGCATAAGAAGTGAAAATCATCAATGCGGCGACAAACAGGAACAGTATAAAACGAGCCATCGTTTGCGAGTGGTCTTTCAAGTGTCCTGGTTTTCACTCCAGGAGAAGCTTGAAAAAAATGACTGATGTGCAGAGAAAGCAGCCAGCTTTTATTGAATTCTCACACAGTTTATATTTACACCCCATCGCGATATTTCGTCGTGAAACAAATTTAGGCACAAATGCTGAAACACTGATAATAGAATATCACGTACAATGAGTGCTACGTCAAATATCAAAATATCGATCTTCTTGAGTTTCCGTCGCGCTAAGAAAAGTTGGACAAAAATCTAACCACAGTATAGTAATGTGTTTCCGAGTTTGTGGTATCTATATTTGCTTTCTTGAAACATATCTATTTCCTGCTTGAACTTACTCTTTGTGAATCGAGATAAGGATCAATTTCGTTATGCTATCTTGTCGATAAGCCGTAACTGAATGGCACGAAATGCACAAAACAAAATCAATAGTACAGTGTTACTTGATGCAACCTCATCTAAACAGAGATCGTTTTAAGTTGATACACCACAAAAACTGCGTAATTAGCAATCGATAAGTGGTATTCATTTGATAACGTCTAAACTTGATTAAATCTTTTGTGTAAAATATTTTGCGGATACAAAAACCCGCAATCACTTCATCTCTTGAATAGTCCACGTCACACGACCGCACGATTGTTAGCTTGGTCAACAGAGCCATTGCTTGGCCCTTCCATAACGTCTTTGAAGTGAAATTTTTCGTAAGGCGAGACTGTCCAAGATTTTAAGAACTTGCTAAAACAATCCTAACTTGAGATCTAGTTAGAACATACTAATTTCCCCCACGTTGTTGGAAGAGCTCAAATACAGGTTTAAATGACAAGAAAACTAAAGCCAGCTATTTGGTCTGACTAATTGTAAAGTCTATTGCCATGTTTTCTCCATACTTCTTTCTCCATTTTGATTTGCTGGTCATACTTGAAATACATGTGTGTACTAAATACCATGTGAATTAAAAACATCGTATTATCGTCTCATGGCTCAACCCGACAAAAAATAAAAACGTTGAAACAAGGCTCTACCTCAGCCTTTAAATAAGACGTTACTATAAAAACAGCGGCCCTCTCTGTTTGTGGGCTACAGAAAAAGCCCTAAAATTTTGGGGAAAGGCCGAAAGTAGTCTAAAAAAGATCATGTCGTTTAGTTGTCAGCTTGTTAAACACGTCTTATATTCAGTCAATGACAATTTTTTTGGTAAATTGAGGCATGTGCGATCAAGACAATCTCCTATAACTAAACGCGAGTTCTGCTTGAGTTTGCAAGAACTGAAATCGAGTAGCGCGAAACAGAGAGTTGGACGAGCGTGCTGGATACAGACAAGGATGCGTATGGCATGAAATGTTCAAGGTTATTGTACAGGCAAAGTAATACCCACGAAAAATTTATTCCAGTTTGATAATTACATATTTTTGTTGAAAGTTAACACAAAATCAGTCTCTAGGCTAATAAAACTTAATCAAGTAACAATGTACTATTAATTTTTTTTGGTATATTTTGTTCAATTCGGTTGAAGGTTATCGACAAGATAACATATAGATATTGATGATTATCTAGGCTCCCATAAGATATTTTATATTTCGTACTCTCGCGTTTTTTCTCTGGTTCAGGAAAAAAAAAATTCTGTAACCTAAACCAACCACTGTGTCAAACTCACAGAATTCTAAATTGTGCTACCGGGTCTCAAAAGTGCAATCAATCATAGGTAAACGCAACGCTTAACATTTCTATTTCTGGACATTTTCTTATTGTCCTAAGAAATCAGGCAGTTTTACTATTTTTCATCATACTGTGAGCGAAACTCCAAGAAAAAATACTTTAATATTTGAAAATATTCGCGAGAGAAACATTCTTTTTTCTTGCTGATTTTTTGTCACGTTCTTACACTTCAGTATGTTAACCAGTATCCGTCCACTTCAGTTTGAAAAGGTTCTGTTTTCCCTTACTCGGGAGAAAGAGTTCTGATATTTGGCCCTGACACAGCACATTTAGTTGTAAATATATCGTAGAAATTTTGAAGTTTTCAGTTTAGTATCCGTTGCACAATTTCAATTTTTGGAGAGCTCCTTCATTGCCCGGTAGACCGGGCCCAGTATCCCACCATAACAATAAGTTTGTTATTTATGGAAAATTTCAGAATCCAAGCGACATATAGTTATCTTTAAAGATCGCTCAGGCAGTTAGGTGTTGGAATCGGAAGTAGAATTGACTTTGTGGGGTCTTAAAACTGATATATGCAATTGTGGTGATAAAAGTGTGTGCTTTTAATATCGTGACAATATCTCGTCCCATACAGATCACCATTTGTGCAGGTTCAACCACGCAGATCAGCCAAATAAACGATAAGAAACGTTAAAATAGTAAGCGAAAGGTCGTTTACAAATACATAGGAATACGTTAGATTCTAGTCTAAATTGAGAGACTAAAGGGATAAAGAGTGCATTTCAATGTTTTGATACAGTAAACGTAACAAATTGAACAAGAATGAAAGATTACGTAATGGAATCAAACATGTGAAATAAAATATTTTCACTCAACACGGAAATAGCATACAGTAAGGCTCAACTATGGCAAATAAATATGACCAAATTTGTCATCCCCATTATGAGCTGATTTTCGACTGCAAATGCCTTGAATGTTGCAGTGTATGCTTATTTTAGGCATCTTAATATCCTCGGTCCGCACTTCACCCGAACAGGTCATAAGCCGCAGGATATAGGCGAAACACCAACTACTTAGTCGTGAGACCTACAGCACGCTTTTTAGAAATTCCAGTATTTACCATCAAACTGCACCAAATTTAAGAAAGATTTCGAAAACGGTGGGGATTTTAGTATTAGAACATCACTGAGTGATGAGAAGAAACTTACGATCTTCCACGTACCTTATAACAAACCTGAAGGCGTAATGTACAAAGCGGAGACAGAATTTTAGTGGTGCTCGATATGCCAGAGTTTCCTTTTCCATTAAGAATTTTTAACTTATTTTTCGTTGTGTCTACAGAGGAAAACAAAACGTTCGAAATTTGAATCATTTTGAAGCGGTCCGAATTAATATTGTTCGACGTGACCCGGATCAAATGTTCGTCACCTTACTTCAGAACGTGACTCAGACTCTCCTAGGTGACAAACAGGGAAAATGTTTAAAAATGGACAAGTAACCAGGGTAAGACATAATAAGATTTTCAACGTTCTCTGGTTAAAAAATTAAAAGATTTACGAGCTTTCGATTACCAGTCTGCAATCTTTGACAAGTGATGAATAAAAAGGGCGAACATTAAAATATATACTACAAGAAGTGTGAAAAAGAGAAATTATAATAACAACAATAAGAATACTTTAGTGGGAACAAAATGCTAATTAGAAGTTCATAATAAAGTCAGTGAGTGGTGTGCAAAATGAAAAAATCGAAAATTCCCACACTTTGTCAGAATATAGGTCTAGGTAAACTATTTCTGGAAAAATAACTTTCAGTTCGATTAGAATTTTATTTTACGTGAACGGCGACAAAGTCGGTTCGGCGGCTCTCACATCGGTTTTCGCGGGATCCACACCACGCACCACTTAAACATCGCCTAAGAAAAAACAAAAAAGTAAATCTACACAGCGAATATCTTTCTGAAAAGGACACTGAAATCTTAACAGTTTAAGCATTCATTTGTTCAATTCAACTACGAACTAAATATTTAGGCGAGTTTTGATTTTTTTCTTAATTTAACCGTTTTTGGCAAGACAAAAATTTGGTAAATTGAGTGGGCAAAAAAGCACATTGGTACATGCAGTGGAGTTATATCAAGCTAACCCAGCGAAAAAGCAAGGTTTCGTCTTAAAATAAATGCAATAAAATTGTTGGGTTTCTCAATCTACGAAATGTTTTCGAGCGCCGAACGCAGGTGACAAAGGTCAAAACACGCCATTTCTTGTCACGGCATTCAGTAATGTTGAATCCAAAATGCGGTTTTCAAAACATTACATGCTAACTTTTCTTCAATTATCTTTACTTTTACGAAAGGAAACACAGCTTAGAGTAACTCTGTCTTATTTGCCGGTTACGTGGTCTTGAATCGTAACTTTCAGCGGTTAATTCTCAACATCCAAAATTCAAATTCTGAGCCGAACGGCTGTCGGTCGAGAACAAGTTAGCTAGGCTACTTTGTAACATTTCTAGATAATTCTAAGCATGTTCATGCTAAATTGTTTTCTGTTGATAACAAAGAAGAAATAGGCGTGCTTGTGCAAAATAAAAATAACCTGAGACAAACAGTTTCATAGTCGTTATGCTTCCACCTTAGAGGAGTTTGACTGGCTGCGTTTTTGGCTCGCGCGTTCGGAACTTGATAGGTTTTCTATGGAAGCTGAGCTGTTCAGAGAAATAAATGGTCGTTTTCTCCTAAACTCGGTGACCCCACTTTTTGTATTCCTTTTATTTAAGGGAATACGACTTTACATGATATATTCAAATTTGAAGAACTTTTCATTATTCAATTTTGAAATATCCCGCCGAGTTGATTCACCACTACAGCCAGATTTTAGGCGTTTCACTGGAACCGTGCGGACGCTCGATTTGCCTATTATTTCAAATTAGTTTCATTGTTACGGCAATTTTAAGACGTTTTACTGTAACATTGTACTTCTATCATAACAATAATGCTTATATTTCATTGCTAGTTGTAACTTTGTTGAAGTAATGGGTGTGTCTAGTACAAGGAGGGGAGAAGAACGGTTTAGGGAGGAGGGAGAAATGGCCCCAAAAAATAGGGAGTAAGGAGAAAGGACGCAAAAAAATAGGGAGACGGGAGAACCAGCATGAAAAGAGAGAAGGGAGAATGTCTTAAAGAAAACGTGACATGAGTGTTTAAACCCTTACTAGATCCTAATATAAGAAACTGTACGGATCTGTTCCCCACTAAACAATTATATCGAGAGAAGACTGGGTAGACCCTGGGTATCCAAGACTATTTTGAGCCCGTAAGCTCAGATACAGGTGTTTGCGATATTTTGAATGGTCTCTTGTTATTTTTCGCGCTTCATGCTACTAGAGGTCGCTAGAGAATTTCTCGCCTCATTGTTTGGCCATTTCAAGATATTCTGATTGACCGAGAGATTTAGAGGGCAAATCGGAAAATCGTGAGACCTTGAGTTAGTCATGTTAGTGTTCGTTAAAAGGGGATATTAAGGATGAAGGTCAGGCGCAAGGCCATGGTGAGTACGAAATGTTTTGCCTTTCTAGTTTTCTGTCTTTTCTGTGCACTTCATGTGTTTAGGTCTGTTTAGGCGTCACCAATAAAACGAGTAGTGTTTTCTGATTCAGTGCTTTCATTAGGTTCCCAGAAATGTGAAACAGTACAGCAACTTAATCTTAAGAAGTATTTTATTATAGACCCTGGAATCGCACTTTCGGCAGTCACGTCATCGATAACGGCTCCATTATTTGATCTTTTACAGTGATTTGACTGTCACTCAAACATTGACATGTTCTGGACTTCCCTCTTGCACTGTGTCATGTTAAACTCCGAAGTCTTTTTGTCCAAAAATATTTCTACTGCAAATTGCTTAATAAGAATAGTTTGTAGGAAGGGAAGTCAGAAAACTATGAAACTAAACTGACCATGTAATCGTACTTACAAAATTTTATGGACTTCGTGTACTGGTTGAAGCTGCGTTATTTTGACCCGTTAGTGCGGTACAAATCCTAACATTTTAACGCTCATCAAGAACCAATAAACATTTCTAGTTCAGCCACAAACAAAAAAGTTGCGATGTAGGCAAACCTTCTTAAGCACAGCATGAAATCATGGATTTACGAATGTTTATATCACGCGTAAACATACGTAAATAAAAGGCCTTTTCTTTACGTATCGGTTCCGTGGTGCGTAAAGACACGTAAATTCACAGAACGCGTAATGGCTGCGTAAAGGGCAATAAAGATTCGTAAAGCACAAAAATAAATATGGGTTTAATTAGCTGTTCTTATTTGTGAAAATAGATAACGAAATGAAATTTTTACGTCTCCATATTCATTCAGGATTTTCCCGCCGTATTTTGTCTGGCATTGCTGTCAATACTTTACGGCTCTTTAACCCTGTTTACGAATCTTTACGCACTGCTGTTTATGCTCTTTACGATTCTTTATCCTTCTTTACGCGCAATACATTTTCTAATTGACAGGTTATTTTTGCAGAAGACAGGCAAAAATGAAATATAAGGTGATCATCAACGATTTTCCCCTTGTATTTTGAGCGGCTTTGCTGTGACCACTTAATAAAATTTACGCCTCTTTTCAGCCCATGACGAATCTTTAAGCACCGTTCTTTACGCTCTTTACGACTTTTTACCCTTGATTACGCGCAAAGTTTACATCAATTTGCAGTTTATTATTTAACGAAATACAGAGAGAAACGAAATATGTGTGTCCATGACAATAGTCATGACATTTAATAAAATCATGACGGAAAGTGACTTGTCAGAAAGAAGCTACCGAAAACTCATGCATTGGGCTCTGGATTTGTCAACCTCTCATTTAATCATGTCATTCTATAAGCGATGACAAGGAATGTTAATCTTATCGTAAGGCTGTTGATCACGGATTATAACAGAAAGCGTCTTAGCGTAAACTTCAATTTATCTTTTCACGTATCTTTTCAACCTCAGGCGAAATGAAAAAAAAATGAAATTACAAAACTGGTTTCTTGCCTAACCTCGTGAAAAAGGAAAAAATTGGGTCAAAAAGAAAAAAATTGGGTCGAAGCTGTTGTAGAAAAAATTTGCTGGAAATAATTCACCCCCCGAGGCGTAGCTCTAAGGGAACTGGAAACGAGATGAGGCGGCGGATTTGATCAGCGGTTTCCGTGTTAGCGTCACTTCTTGGCGTCCATTTTGAAATTACACGAAAGTGTGATATTTCTTCAACGTCTTCGAAAGGTAAAAAACGAGAATTTACTCCATTTGATTTCTGGAATAGTGCTTTTTTGTAAAATGCTAGTGATCTGTGAACCGCTGGTGATCCCACAAAGCTTCGTAGAGAGTTTTAAAACCACCTCTATCACGCACAAATGCAAAATCGTCGTGGATTACTGTAAACAGATTTAAACTGGCGGCATGTTTGAACTTGAACTTGAACCACGCTTCGATGAGGCTTGTTAAGCTAAGTTTTCTACTCCTATTCTGGATTGGATCTCTCCATTCACGGAAATACAGGAAACAGAGGTAAGCCGTCTTTCTTTTAGTCTCCACGCAGATGATCATGATGTGCAGTAACTTACAATGTAGGTTTTCAATATTGTTTGCGAACACGTTCACTCAAAGAGAACCGACATTGTAAGTTTTTAACTAACAAAAATATTCGAAATTCCGTTAATGTTCTTGCAGTTTAGTTTTTGAGATCGGATTGCCTTCATCAAATGTACTTTGCTGAAGATTTGACTGTTAGAGAAAGGTTTGCAAATAAATATAGGGGCCAATTATATGAGCAGGGAATTTATATGTTTTGAAACCACTAAAAGTGACGTAGTTTATGTGGGCTCCCTGTAAATAGACTTGTCAGAATCTCGGCAAATCAAGCCAGGCCTAGTTAGCAGGGCTAACCAGGGTATTATTGATCCCAGACGTCCTTTCAAATGGCTTAAATTTTGCGTCGCTTCACAGACCGTTGATTTCACTCTGTGGTTTCAAAATAGTAATCACGTGACCACACGTTTGTTGACCACAACCTGACCACAAAATCTGTAACGTTGAACATGGGACAAATGAATTTCAACCCGTCATCATCACATATCCTAAAATAATGCCATCTCCTGAATTAAAATATCATCTTATACTGGTTATAAACATTATCTTAAGCGAAAATTCAGGAAAAGTGTTATCTGAGGACATGAAATGCGGCGGCTAGTATAAATTCATTCAGCGAAAGTTGAGCGTTGTCGAGCTTGACTCAACAAATTTAGTTTTTGCGGTGAACAAACTTGTGATAACGTGATCATTTTTTTCAAACCGTGGAGTGAAACCAAAGGTCCGTGAAGCAACACAAAATTCAAGCCATTTGAAAGGACATCTGGGATCAATAGTATTTGGCAATACCGAAACATGCCTATTAACATGGAATATTGTGAAGAATATTTACATCTGAGTTCAGTTAAATGGAATCACTTCAATGGTTTTCTGTTTGGTCCTTGTAGCTCTATATGGTGCATTTTTACAGTTTGAAGGGTTTTGCAAATCATTCAACTGTGCGTAATAAGAGAAAAAAACAAGGAAGAAAAACTGCATTTTAAACTGGCCCAGAAATTCCCATCGCTCAGCTTCGAAACCACAAAGGCAAGCTCAGTGGTTAAAGATTTTTCTTGTACCATTCAATTGTAAATTTGTCAAAAACTTAAGACTTACCTCAAAGGTAAGTATTCTTTGCAATATTTCATGTTAACAGGGACATTTCAATAATATCCAGGGCTATACATTACATTTTGAAACTGCATACTACTGCCACGTAGTTTGTGTGGGAAGCCTGTGGACTGTTAAACATACCAAAAGTAAAATTGGGCCAAGCAATTATATGGGAAAATCTCAGCCCAGTTTGCCAGGATCCCAGCAATGTGATGCCAGAATCCCAGCTAGCCATGCTGAAAGTTTTCCATGTAAACTGTGTTTACTAGGCCAGGGTGACTTGCATCATGTACATGGAATACCAGGCTGAACAGTCATCTTGGCTTGAACCAGCCTGGTTAATCATGGGCCAGCCCAGCTCATGTAATTGGCCCTAGATGTTGGGTTTTCAAAGAAAAGAAATGGTATTATTGAAAGTACCAGTTTAGCAAACATCCCTAATTTGCCAAAAAGGTTACCAGTTCGCATGTACTTTTGTGTTTCACCCCTTGCTTGTTTGTCTTCCTGTTGTTGCAGTCTTATCATCCCTTACTCAAACATTAAACCAGTAACTTTAATATGACTTAATACATCACCTGGAAACAGCATCCCCTGAGGGCAATCTTTCGTATATGTAATCACATGAGGCCGATGAGGATAAATATTCACACATATTTTCAGTTTTCACAAAATTGCCTGAGTCATGGAGCAACAAGGGCAATTTGTGAAACTTTGAAAATACAAGTGAAATTTATCCTTAATTCTATGAGGACTACTTTACTTTTCATAACACATAACATCTACCTACCAGAGAGAAAATTTCTTGGAAAACTTTTCATACACGTTGAAACACAATCAGCTGACTCCCCCAGAATAAAAGTACCCGCACGTAAACCATTCGCAACACAAGCAGTTTAACTGTTGCTCAGCACACAGAACAAGAAAGACTGACCATTATGTACATTTTAAGAAATAAATACAATTCTATTTCATTGACAAAACACACTAAAAGCTCAAACTAAGTAAATTTTATTCACCTGAGTTATGAAGCTTCCTCTCGCTGGAAAAATTATTGACCACATCACTCCAAAGTTTTCAGTAGTTTTAAAACAAATAACCATTTGCTCTTTCCCATAACACTATATGTTCACCTTTTGGAATTTCTCTTCAAGCTAACACCCGATTCCCATACCATTTTTACCAACCAACCCGGTTAAAAGTCAAACTTTGAAGCGATCCTTGTGTTGAATAACTCAAAACAGTTTTTCGTTTCAAGACACCTACAAATTGCAAATGGTGCGCTTTTGCGCTCAGCCAGTCAAATGCGAATCATCTTGGCACTTGGCCAATCAGGAATTAGTAATTTTGCCCTCGTCCTAAAAAAAAATTAAGAAAAAATGCCCTCTCTCAACCAGTCAACATTCAGTAATTTTGCCCTCTATGTTATAAAAAAGGAAAAAATGATTGTACATGTACATGTTGGAAACATTGCTCCATAATGTCGAGTGACACCCTGTAGAGTCACTCCCTCACAACATTTAACATCAATAAATTGTATGAACATAGGTGATGTGTAACTGCTGTTGTGTTTACATATTATCAAAGGTTACATGGGATCTTAGTTGTAAAGTAGACCAGCTGACATCTGACTCAAAAACACTAATATTGCATTCTATATCTGGTAATTGACTCTTTGTCAAGTTTTGAAACTGAAAACATAACACTATAAATGAAGTGTAAAGGCCAGAAACAATTTGATGAATAACTCAGTTGGCTACACAAAATATCCTAACAAGTCCTATGGATACTTGCAATTATTGATAATTATTTATAGTCATCAAAAACTGCCACACATTCTGCTATGTTTGACTTGATAAATAATTTGGAAGCTTGATTGTTGTTTTAGTTGTTTCTTGATTACTGAATATAAATTCTTAGATGTCGGTGAGCTCACATTCAGCCAACCTTGATTGCGCGCTGAACAGTTGAAACATGACCATATGTTCACTGATTTCTACATGCAGTTACTTGTACATGTACATGTTTGTACAGTCATAGACCTTGGTGCAGAGAAACTTTGAAGGAACAAAGTTTTGTTTCATGGCATTTTAAACAATTGTTGTGTAGCTAGTACATGTACTGTACATTTAGTCATCAAATTATTCCTGGCCTGTCACTTAATTTGCAACATTAAACTTCCATTATTTTTAAAAACTTTTTGAAAGAGCGGTCGTATGGAAAATAACCTTGGGCATGTCACAATGCCGTGGTGGTGAAGCTTGCATGTCTCAGTGATCCCAAGAGCTGGCTTGCTGGGGCCTTGGCCCCTGCTATATTCAGCCATGTCCCATTGGTCGAAATTGGAGAGGCTGAACACAGTACTGCCCCAGGCCCTCCAGGATGGGTTTAAGTATGGGACCAATCATCCCAGACCCACCCCATAGAAACCGGTCTTGGTCATGAAAACCTGAAACATTCTCATTTTTAGTGTCATGGCCTTAAAGCTGTATCAGTGCAGCCTTATGATGGCCACGTGTAGAGTGTAACATTGATATACACTGTAGCTAAGCAATTCTATTTCAGTTTGTCATAAAGCTGTGTCTACTTTAAACGACCAAACCCATATAAACCGTTATAATTTATGCACTAAGTTTTGGTTATGGTGAACACAACACTGGTCAAGCATCCCACATTCTATACTTCTACTGCTTGTGCCACCTATGGTGTGAATTGGGTCAGGACACATAGTTTATTCCGGTTCTTCTTCTACTCTGTACTTGTGTTATGTACTGATATACACTCTAAATGAGGTTGTCTCCAACCTCCGCATGTAAATTTAACTTGCACTTTCAGAAAATTTGTGTCTTTTTTACACCCATTTGTGTGTAATTTTTTTTACGTGTGTTTCATGCTTGAAGTTGTGTGCAACATGGCATCCTTATACACAGGAAACCCTCATGTAATGCTGCAATTCCTGTGCCCTGTACTGTACAAAACTTAGATTAAATGCACTTTTATTGACTAATTAATTGATACTGTCGTGTAGGATAGTAAGTTTATCTACCATGTGCGTTGCTAACCTTGCTGTTCATTTTGTTTTCTATTGTGCAGTGAACTTTTTACTTTCCCTGACATGCTATTAAATGATGATTTACCAGAAATATATGATTTTATGAATAGCTTAGGTCCATTTTCCATGAATTGTAAAAAATAAGGTTACCCATTGTTCTGTGATTGGAAAAAAAAGGAAAGTTCTGTGATGGGGTTGAGTCACCAATGTAATTCACATTTACCAGTTTGACTTACAAAAGTCTCCACAGTAACTGCACATTTTAACTGTTACCTGGGTCGGTGTCTATAGGAATGATTTGTACTGTAATGGGCAATAGTATATTTTTAATACTATCCTTTCATTCCTTCCAACAGATCAGACACATGTTTACATAATCTGAAGTGGATCAACAAGTTCAATCCCCATCAAGGCAGGCTTAAAGAAGACCTTATCACCGATCAGAAACACTCCAAGTTATCATAATCACTGTAAATCTGGATAAGACAGCTATAAACAAAAATCAAATAGGGCAAAAAATGGCATTGAAACAATGTCCCTTCTACAGATTCCAATGTTTTGCTTTTGGGTGAACTACGTTGTAAAGATTGGAGGAAAAGAATAATCTGTCCTGGGTTTTAAACATTGTAGCAATGCCTATAAGCAACAAATGAACTTAAGTGCTTATGTACTGATTATTCATTAGCATCCAAACAAAACAGCTTGTATAGTAGAACTGTAGGCGCAGGTACTAGTCATCAGATGCTCCGAAAGAGCACCGGTTTCACTAAGTGGTTTTTTTTTTGCTAAGGTGAAACATTTTAACATTCATATCACCCAGGGCAGAATTCTCTTTTCTTTGTGCCTCTCAGCTCAGCGAAAAATGTAGGAAAAGAGAACAGTCCCAGTGAAGATGTGTTTAAACGTTAATTTGAATAAAAGATGTGAAATTGTCATTGGTTGCTTTCTAGTAGTCTCTCCCTGTATAATAAAACTTCATTGTGAAACCAGCTTTCATGGCAGAACGTACCACAATACGTAATGAAAAGATAATAGAAATGATTTTAATTGCTCGCAAGACATGAATTTTTTGTTCACTACAGTGCCATGAAATGCCATGACTGAGCTGGATGACGAATCACAACCACTTTTTTCAAGGGATAGAAGCATATTTACGATATTTAAGAACACGAAATTTCTCTGCTGAAGGCGGTTGTAAATATCATATAACCCTCACCATCCGTAAAGACTGTTTGAAAAATGCACTCTACTGAGGGTCGTAAATGTAAAGCGTTTACACGGTTTTCACCATATCCGTAAAGGCGTGCTTAGAGAACGCGTAAACATTTCCATTCTGGTAACCTTACGGAAGTCGTAAATTATCGTAAATGAAGGCTTTACGAGTTTTTCCGATATCCGTAAAGACAGCGTTTAAAGTCTCTCTAAGACGTCTTTACGCACTATCGTTCCTAATGCGTAAAGACCTTCTGAACGGAAATGTAAAGAGGTCCGTAAAGATGCGTTTGCAGGGTCAATACGCTTTCTTTACGTAGACATTACGGGCGCGTAAATTTAAGATTTCATGCTGTGAAGGACGGTGGATCCTAATACAGAGGTATTTTTGCAAAGGTTATGACTATGGGGGAAAAGCAGATCTTAGTAAGGATTATTGGAATCTAAAAAGAAAAATGTGGGTAACCTCGCATTCTTCAGAAATAACTAAGCAACCATAATTCTAAAAAAAAGCTTTAAAATACAAAGAATGTACGGCATTTTCTTTCCAAATATCCCTGAAAAATGCGCGTTTATCCCCAATTTTCTTCTACGATTCTGATCTTCTACGATTCTCCTTTTTCCACATAGTCATAAACCGCGCAACAATACCGTTGTATTAGTAGGCAAATTCCTTAAGAAACCCGAATATCTCGGACCAGGTGTGCGTTTCTCGAAAGCCCCGAGACTTTTCGGGTCGATTTTGAGCACGATAAGTTACTCTGTATCCTGTAAATAAAGAACTTTCTAAGCATCAAACTTCCCCCATTAGTTATACATTTCTTGCCTTGAAGACATGTTAAAATAACAGCTTTGTAGAATGAGTTGATCATGTTTTATAAATGGCTTTTCGGGGCTTTCGAGAAACGCACCCCAGACCCGAGATGGGCAGGACGTATGCGCAGTGACAAAAGGGGCACCGTCCTTAAGGTACTAGAAAATCATCAAATTTACTGACCAAATCTTTGGGATGTTGGACATCAGCGAACTTGTTCCTCAGGAAAGTGAAGTTACAGGTGCTTTGAAAAATAGCGATAGTGACAGTGACGATGAACTGAGAGTGTAACATGCCCACACTTACGCGTAGCAGCAGGTGGGTTCGAGTGCCTGCAAACTGGCAAAGTGTCAGACTTTCTTTTCTTTCAAAGTGTCAGATGTTCTTTTTAAAAAAAGAACATCTTTGTTTACAGACTTAATTTGATCATGAAAGATAGTAAAGGAAATTCTGGCTTTGCTGTAGCCAGTGAGAACTGTGTGATTAGAGATAAAAACTGAGAGTAAGAGTAAGGCAAGACATCAAATGCCATACAATAGAGAAACAAGAAAATATGAGAGGAACTCGTAAGGGATCATGAGGATATAATGCCGCTTGAGATGAGGAAAAGAGCCTGTTAGCTTGGCAAAATCACAAAGATGGCGTACATCATTCATAGGTACCCTGTTACTACATGTTAAGTTTAGTAGTTTGTAGGTATTCAAAGAGCACAAAGTTCTTTAGTAAAGTGACAATATTGGAAGGAATTTAAACTGCAGCGTAGTGTTACGTAATATAAAGCCGTTAAAGCATAATCAGGGAGAAAGGTGAAAAAACAGGGAGGAGGGAGAAACGGCCAAAAAAATTAGGAAGGAGGGAGAAAAATGAGTTTAAAAATAGGGAGATAAGATATTTAACTGCCCGTTCCTCTCCCCTCTACAAGGACAGGTTTCTTTAATATTGCTGTCTAAAGATAACAAAGTACCTATATACTTCAGCCCCGTAGCGTGAAATCAGACACGGTGACCCTCTCTTTTTGTTTTATTTTTTTTAATGTACTAGGTGTAATTAGTAACTGTGCAAGGTTTCAACAAATTCTCATATATTACGACTTCTTTTTCGATGGAATCACCTTAACGTCTTGAAGTAGCGTACTTTCACAAATAAATAGGTACTAGCAAAATAATAATAATAATAAAAATAATAATAATAATAATATTAAATAAATAAATAAATAAATAAGGTAAGATAAAATAAATAATCTGGTTTGACTAAATCTATATCTTAGGTCTAAAATCAATTGGAGTGCCGATATTAATATTGTATACGACTTATAGAATAATATTGGGCATCAACACTGGGCACCCTAGCTTGAAACTAAGTAAAAATTGCGAATTCCTATTTTCCTAAAAATTTTGAATCTGATTAGAAATTCGATAAGGATCTGAGCTCTTGATCTCTTCAATTCTAAAAACGCCAAATCTCTTGATTTTTCCTGGAAAATATCGCATGTAAAGGACTCTCGTTAGAACAACGGTAATTTCATTGCGCAGTGAAAACGTCAAACATTACCCCTCGACGTTTTACTCATCTATTAATTAATCACTGATTAGTTTCCAGTCGTTCTGATCCCTCTCGTCTAATTTGGATGTCTCCAGTGAAGAGTCTGGCGTAGAACGCTGCGTAATGCAAAGAATTCCATTCAGTTATTAATTGCCTATAACAGAGTAGTCAAAGTTTCACAAAGTGACTTTTTGATCAATTTGTGGCATGTTTACACAAAAACAATCTGTATGCTGATGAGACTTAATCAAGTACCTCTGTACTATTCATTTTATTTTGTATATTTCGTTTAATTCTATTGAAGGTTATCGACAAAATAACGTTTAGATATTGATGATTATATAGACCAAAATGTGATTTTGGTGGATGCCAATCATCTCCGTCCCTTTGTCGATAGCTACGCAAAGATGTACTGTGCAGTCCTTAGCTGTCTCCAAACTCAATATTTTGAACATCGTGTATTAGATGACATTTTAGGTAGCCCAGTAAAGGCATTGGTTGAGTCAGAAAGATTGAAAGGGCCAGGGGTATTGTTTAGTTTGTTTGTTTCTTTGGGTCAAAATTCGAATTAAATCAAAACAGACAGGATTTTCTAATACACTAAACGGCCTTAGTACTCTAACAAGAAGATACGAAATGAATTGTTGAAAGGAAAGCACAACGTAATCACTTTAAATTTGTTTTTGTTACAGATGAGGGAAAACTTGAAAAAAGGAGCGGCCCGATTTCTTATCAAGTTACATACCGTTTCCATCCTGTGGCCATTTGGTGCACTAGTAGAGTAGTTTTTACAAAAACAGGACCGTTATTTTGGGTTGCCATCAATAAAAACATGTCCTCTGGCATCTTAAATTAATATGCAAAATTGGTGTAACGGCCCCTTCATTGATATCGAGTCATGTTCAAAGGTGTTGAACGAGTTTTGACTACTACCAAACTTCCAATCCAACAACGTCTAACATTTTCTTTGTTCTCAGAAGTGAAGTAAGTAATCATTAAAGGAATTTTCATTAGTGAGCAATCTGATATTTATGCGCAATTTTCTTTTGAACTTTAGTGCGTAATTTTCAATATTTTTCTTTGAGCAATTCTAGTCAGTAGTGTATCTTATTCGAAAAGTAGAAATCGTGACTATTCTAGATTGAGTCTGTGTTGTTTCTTAAATCTAGGTTGTTTTTCTTCGGCACCGCATATTGGGTTGTTTTGACTAATTCGTAATTTAGTATTCAACACCTGAAGAGTCGCTCTGTCGTCAATATTTTTTTATTAGGTTTACAGTCTTAGTGTAAAGCTCCATATGTTTTTTGTTCAGTTGTGCAATATTTTATCTTCCTTATATTTTTATATATTTTTGGTTTCTTCACTTGAAGTGGATGACATTTTTGTCCCAATTTAGCGACTAAACTTAGAATCGCCGTTTCAGTGAGTGCGTTCAGTGTGGCATGTTTTCGTGTTCGTTTGTTTTTAACTGGTAAGCCATTTCAGTGTGTCTTTAGTTACAGATCGAAATGATAACTATATTTAAGTAACTATAAGCACACCATTTCTCGGTTGAAGTCTATTTTGTCTAAAATGAGACTCTAAAATTAGTTCAGGGTGTGTTCTTGAAAGCACCCGATTAATACTTCGCGGGTGAAAAACTTGTTTCATTTTCTTTTGATAATTATACGTGTGCTTGAAAGTTTCCGAAAACGGTTTGATGCCTGGAAAATATTATTTATTTTAGAAAAATGGATTTCGAGAAATGTTTCATGGTTAACACAATTAAACAGCCAGAGGGATGCATCGGAATTAGTGAGAAATGTGTGTTTGCAGGGAAAAGTCTGTCTAGTTGCTACCGGGAGCAACTTAAGTGGGTTTTTTAGCAATTGTAGTTTTACAAGTACTCTTCTTGAACTTAATGAGCTAGCTTTCGAAAGAATGCTACAAGAAGAGCTGTCGGTGAAAGTCGTGCTGAAGTCTTCTCTTTGAAGAAAAATAAGCCAACTCACAGTTTCCTCAGTGGTCTGCATGTTTTCCCTTGCTGTTTTAACTTGTTCTCAGATGTAAAAAACAATTTTGAACTTGTTAGGCTGGCACGTGCGGCAATGAACAAATATTTACGTGCAGGAAACACCTAATTACATAACCCAACAACGTTCAGCATCATTCAACAGGATGGGCAAACATGTATAACGTGATGAATGATGATGAATGATGTTGAATGATGTTGAATGATGTTGAATGATGATGAATGATGTTCAACACTGATGAATGATGTTGAATCTTAATGTTGAACTTGTTTACAGGAGCTCATACAAATGTATTTTTTGCGCGGTTTATGACTATGCGGGAGAGCAAACCTTAGCAAAGGCTGTAAGAGTCGAAAAAGAAACTTGGATATAACCACCCATTTTTCAGAGATAATTAAGCTTTAAAATACATTGTTATGTATTTTAAAGCTTTTTAGAACTATAGTTGATTAATTACCTCTCAAAAAGACGTGTTTACCTACAATTGTCTTTCTGGATTCCAATTGCCCTTGCACTGCTAAGATTTGCTTTTCCAATGTAATCATAAACTGCGCAAAAATACCTAGCTTGTATCAGGATGCACCGGTCGTTAATGAACAAAATCCCCAGATTTAAAAATCGATGTTTTAATAGGGCCTCAAGATAGAAAGAGATAAGGGTATCTGGCAAACAAACTCATAAAAACAGACTTCAAGTTCATTGCAGAGTGGCTTTATATCCCTTTATTTAAACGTTGCTTACATTGAAATGCTTATAGCCAGGTCTACTCACAAGACGTGCGTAAACTAATTTTCATCTTAAATTGTATATGAGGGGCTACAAAATTGCATTACATCATATGCCAGGGATGCCATGTTATATTGCCACTTGGTTGGGTTACTTTACCCATATCTAACACAAACCCATCGGCAGCCGTACAATCTGCACCGAATATAACACCGTCCCCTACGACAAAACCTATAGCAGAGTCTGCGACAACGGTATACTCGTCTAAGGCATACTGCTCTCTTGTTAAGTTCAGAACCTGAAAAACGACAAAATGGTTTTCTAGATCAGAAATGCCAAACTACTCATAGTTAGGACATGACTTGAAACTAGGCATGAGTTAAAGGAGACGTTTCATAGGTTGTCAGCGGACGATATACGGTGAAAAAACAAAAAAATACGCTGAAATGTTTAAAGCCTAGCTAGCTAGTATCCCCATGTCAGTTAGCTAACTAAGGCAAGCTTCCCGAGACAGGAGTTAGCGGAATCTCTCAGCCGCCTCCATAAAACCAGCTGATGAGGAAGGGGCGCGCTAGAAATTGGAGTCCTCGTAAAGTACTTTAAAAATGACACCTCACATTAATCCTGATTATTAGTGAGTACATATATTATTATAACAACTTACTTGAATAGTTATCCATTACTACTGTTTATGAATTAATTTATTATCCGTTTTTAGTCTCTTTCAGTCCTTCACTCAATTTTGAGTACAAGTAACGACAAAGAAAGAAAGTTACTGCCAAAACACACAAGGGTAAACACTGCCAGTCGAAAATATAGCCCTTCATCATTCTGTCTTAGGTGAGAGAATTCAAGTTTAAATCGCGTTACAGGAAAATACTTTACAGTCAGCTCAAGGAACTTCTTTACATCGTTATTTCACTTTTTTGATTTGCTTACCATCAGCGGGATTTTCAGCCGGGTCAGCGTCCTCAGCAACAGCTTCCTTGGTTACCCAGTCGTCCTTATATCCTTTGACTAGAAAAAGAAATCAGTTCAATTAAGAATTGCAGTCTTCACAGAATATTACAATCAGAGCAAACGTCATTATTTCTTCGGGGTAGAAATATCATGGCATGAAACTACAGAATTTCTGATCATGAATGCGTGTGACTTTGTTACAAGGAAACAAAAGAAAACAAGAAAGGTAGACAAATTATCAAAAGCTTCCCTGTAAAAGCGACGGTCAAAAGATGGAAACATTGAGGCGTTATTTGAAAGTTATAGTAAAATATTCCGTACAATGCTTAAGAATGCTCTCAAGCTTATGACAGTTTACATAGCTAAGATTTTATATCAGAGAGAATATTGCTTGCTCATTTTTAAGTCAGGCGCTTCTAAGAAGAACGACTAATTATCTCTCGATTTTACAAGTGTAACGTTTTGATCACCTTCTCCAGGCAGGTTAGCCAGTTCGGCATCCTCTTCATCATCCATTTCTTCTCGTTCATACTGGTCCAAATCTTCTTCATCATTGATTTGTTTCCAATCGTTGTGACCCCCCTTGTCTAATTTGGATGTCTCTGATGAAGAATATGGCAAAGAACGCTGTGTAGTGC
This sequence comes from Siderastrea siderea, assembly GCA_964030785.1. Taxonomy (NCBI): domain Eukaryota; kingdom Metazoa; phylum Cnidaria; class Anthozoa; order Scleractinia; family Rhizangiidae; genus Siderastrea; species Siderastrea siderea. The sequence continues at coordinate 11,017,710 of OZ034977.1, read as the reverse complement.
AAAGAATTCCAGGCAGTTATTGATTGCCAGTGATAAACTAGTCAAAGTTTCACAAATTGACTTTTTGATCAATAATGGAATACCATCATAAGACAACTGTTCAACAGCTAGTAGCTAAACGTTTCCTTTGCGTGATTTCTAGAAAAGAAAACGGAAGAATACTCTATTCCCTATTCCTTCTATCTACTCCACTGCATTCTACTCTACTTTGCTGACGCGAAAAAGTGGTAAACTTTATACGTTTATTAATTAGTTGCTTCTGAAAAAATTTTAACTTGATATTCTGTCCAACATTCTAAAAAGGTAGAAACGACAAGTGCACATAATTTAGACCCTTAGCCCTTGGATTTGAAACTCAATTTATATAATCCAAATTAGCAAAAACGCCGAAGTTTCATGTTGTTGAATGTGGAAAATCAAACCTTCTAGCCAGACGCGAAATTACCTCTCAATGGTTTGATTTCATTATGACAATTTAGTTTAAGTAACTAGAGTTAAAACATCGGGACTGACAATAACGGTTAGAGTTTGACTTTCCAAGAGAACCTTGATAAAAATAAAATCTCAATGCTTTGACTTAAAGAGAAATTTGATGAGAATGTTATTTAACTTGTTTGTTGGCTTCTGTTCGTCTCATCACATCAAAACCGGACAGAACTACAGTAGCTTCAAAACGAAAAACAAAAATAACATGAACGAAAATTAGACGGAGCAATTTTTTTCCCGACAAGTACTTAAAAGCTAACTTCAAATTTCGTAGCTTTGATTAAGCAAGAAGTGAACTTACTTTTTGAAACTGTTCCGCATGAGAAGTGAAAATCATCAATGCGGCGACAAACAGGAACAGTATAAAACGAGCCATCGCTTGCGAGTGGTCTTTCAAGTGTCCCGGTTTTCACTCCAGGAATAGCTTGAAAAATGACTGATGTGCAGAGAAAGCAGCCAGCTTTTATTGAATTCTCACACAGTTTATATTTACACCCCATCGCGATATTTCGTCGTGAAACAAATTTAGGCACAAATGCTGAAACACTGATAATAGAAATCACGTACAATGAGTGCTACGTCAACAAAAACGAGGAGATACTCTGTCAGAAATATTTTCAAATCAAAATATCGATCTTCTTGAGTTTCCGTCGCGCTAAGAAAAGTTGGACAAAAATCTAACCACAGTATAGTAATAAGTGTTTCCGAGTTTGTGGTATCTATATTTGCTTTCTTGAAACATAACCTATTCCTGCTTGAAATTACTCTTTGTGAATCGAGATAAGGATCAATTTCGTTATGCTATCTTGTCGATAAGCCGTAACTGAATGGCACGAAATGCACAAAACAAAATCAATAGTGCAGTGTTACTTGATGCAACCTCATCTAAACAGAGATCGTTTTCAGGTGATACACCACAAAAACTGCGTAATTAGTAATCGATAAGTGGTATTCATGTGATAACTTCTAAACTGGATTAAATCTTTTGTGTAAAATATTTTGCGGAAACAAAAACCCGCAATCACTTAATCTCTTGAATAGTCCACACCACACGACCGCGCGATTGTTAGCTTGGCCAACAGAGCCATTGCATGGCCCTTCCATAACGTCTTTGAAGTGAAATTTTTCGTAAGGCGAGACTGTCCAAGATTTTTAGAACATGCTAAAACAATCCTAACTTGAGATCTAGTTAGAACATACTAATTTCCCCCACGTTGTTGGAAGAGCTCAAATACAGGTTTAAATGACAAGAAAACTAAAGCCAGCTATTTGGTCTGACTAATTGTAAAGTCTATTGCCATGTTTTCTCCATACTTCTTTCTCCATTTTGATTTGCTGGTCATACTTCTAATACATGTGTGTACTAAATACCATGTGAATTAAAAACATCGTATTAACGTCTCATGGCTCAACCCGCCAAAAAATAAAAACGTTGAAACAAGGCTCTACCTCAGCCTTTAAATAAGACGTTACTATAAAATCAGCGGCCCTCTCTGTTTGTGGGCTACAGACAAAGCCCTAAAATTTTGGGGAAAGGCCGAAAGTAGTCTAAAAAAGATCATGTCGTTTAGTTGTCAGCTTGTTAAACACGTCTTATATTCAGTCAATGACAATTTTTTTGGTAAATTGAGGCATGTGCGATCAAGACAATCTCCTATAACTAAACGCGAGTTCTGCTTGAGTTTGCAAGAACTGAAATCGAGTAGCGCGAAACAGAGAGTTGGACGAGCGTGTTGGATACAGACAAGGATGCGTATGGCATGAAATGTTCAAGGTTATTGTACAGGCAAAGTAATACCCACGAAAAATTTATTCCAGTTTGATAATTACATATTTTTGTTGAAAGTTAACACAAAATCAGTCTCTAGGCTAATAAAACTTAATCAAGTAACAATGTACTATTAATTTTTTTTGGTATATTTTGTTCAATTCGGTTGAAGGTTATCGACAAGATAACATATAGATATTGATGATTATCTAGGCTCCCATAAGATATTTTATATTTCGTACTCTCGCGTTTTTTCTCTGGTTCAGGAAAAAAAAATTCTGTAACCTAAACCAACCACTGTGTCAAACTCCCAGAATTCTAAATTGTGCTACCGGGTCTCAAAAGTGCAATCAATCATAGGTAAACGCAACGCTTAACATTTCTATTTCTGGACATTTTCTTATTGTCCTAAGAAATCAGGCAGTTTTACTATTTTTCATCATACTGTGAGCGAAACTCCAAGAAAAAATACTTTAATATTTGAAAATATTCGCGAGAGAAACATTCTTTTTTCTTGCTGATTTTTTGTCACGTTCTTACACTTCAGTATGTTAACCAGTATCCGTCCACTTCAGTTTGAAAAGGTTCTGTTTTCCCTTACTCGGGAGAAAGAGTTCTGATATTTGGCCCTGACACAGCACATTTAGTTGCAAATATAACGTAGAAATTTTGAAGTTTTCAGTTTAGTATCCGTTGCACAATTTCAATTTTTGGAGAGCTCCTTCATTGCCCGGTAGACCGGGCCCAGTATCCCACCATAACAATAAGTTTGTTATTTATGGAAAATTTCAGAATCCAAGCGACATATACTTATCTTTAAAAATCGCTCAGGCAGTTAGGTGTTGGAATCGGAAGTAGAATTGACTTTGTGGGGTCTTAAAACTGATATATGCAATTGTGGTGATAAAAGTGGGTGCTTTTAATATCGTGACAATATCTCGTCCCATACAGATCACCATTTGTGCAGGTTCAACCATGCAGATCAGCCAAATAAACGATAAGAAACGTTAAAATAGTAAGCGAAAGGTCGTTTACAAATACATAGGAATACGTTAGATTCTAGTCTAAATTGAGAGACTAAAGGGATAAAGAGTGCATTTCAATGTTTTGATACAGTAAACGTAACAAATTGAACAAGAATGAAAGATTACGTAATGGAATCAAACATATGAAATAAAATATTTTCACTCAACACGGAAATAGCATACAGTAAGGCTCAACTATGGCAAATAAATATGACCAAATTTGTCATCCCCATTATGAGCTGATTTTCGACTGCAAATGCCTTGAATGTTGCAGTGTATGCTTATTTTAGGCATCTTAATATCCTCGGTCCGCACTTCACCCGAACAGGTCATAAACCGCAGGATATAGGCGAAACACCAACTACTTAGTCGTGAGACCTACAGCACGCTTTTTAGAAATTCCAGTAAATTTACCATCAAACTGCACCAAATTTAAGAAAGATTTCGAAAACGGTGGGGATTTTAGTATTAGAACATCACTGAGTGATGAGAAGAAGCTTACGATCTTCCACGTACCTTATAAACAAACCTGAAGGCGTAATGTACAAAGCGGAGACAGAATTTTAGTGGTGCTCGATATGCCAGAGTTTCCTTTTCCATTAAGAATTTTTAACTTATTTTTCGTTGTGTCTACAGAGGAAAACAAAACGTTCGAAATTTGAATCATTTTGAAGCGGTCCGAATTAATATTGTTCGACGTGACCCGGATCAAATGTTCGTCACCTTACTTCAGAACGTGACTCAGACTCTCCTAGGTGACAAACAGGGAAAATGTTTAAAAATGGACAAGTAACCAGGGTAAGACATAATAAGATTTTCAACGTTCTCTGGTTAAAAAATTAAAAGATTTACGAGCTTTCGATTACCAGTCTGCAATCTTTGACAAGTGATGAATAAAAAGGGCGAACATTAAAATATATACTACAAGAAGTGTGAAAAAGAGAAATTATAATAACAACAATAAGAATACTTTAGTGGGAACAAAATGCTAATTAGAAGTTCATAATAAAGTCAGTGAGTGGTGTGCAAAATGAAAAAATCGAAAATTCCCACACTTTGTCAGAATATAGGTCTAGGTAAACTATTTCTGGAAAAATAACTTTCAGTTCGATTAGAATTTTATTTTACGTGAACGGCGACAAAGTCGGTTCGGCGGCTCTCACATCGGTTTTCGCGTTATCCACACCACGCACCACTTAAACATCGCCTAAGAAAAAACAAAAAAGTAAATCTACACAGCGAATATCTTTCTGAAAAGGACACTGAAATCTTAACAGTTTAAGCATTCATTTGTTCAATTCAACTACGAACTAAATATTTAGGCGAGTTTTGATTTTTTCTTTATTTAACCGTTTTTGGCAAGACAAAAATTTGGTAAATTGAGTGGGCAAAAAAGCACATTGGTACATGCGGTGGAGTTATATCAAGCTAACCCAGCGAAAAAGCAAGGTTTCGTCTTAAAATAAATGCAATAAAATTGTTGGGTTTCTCAATCTACGAAATGTTTTCGAGCGCCGAACACAGGTGACACAAAGGTCAAAACACGCCATTTCTTGTCACGGCATTCAGTAACGTTGAATCCAAAATGAGGTTTTCAAAACATTACATGCTAACTTTTCTTCAATTATCTTTACTTTTACGAAAGGAAACACAGCTTAGAGTAACTCTGTCTTATTTGCCGCTTACGTGGTCTTGAATCGTAACTTTTAGCGGTTAATTCTCAACACCCAAAATTCAAATTCTGAGCCGAACGGCTGCCGGTCGAGAACAAGTTAGCTAGGCTACTTTGTAACATTTCTAGATAATTCTAAGCATGTTCAAGCTAAATCTTTTTCTGTTGATAACAAAGAAGAAATAGGCGTGCTTGTGCAAAATAAAAATAACCTGAGACAAACATAGTTTCATAGTCGTTATGTTTCCACCTTAGAGGAGTTTGACTGGCTGCGTTTTTGGCTCGCGCGTTCGGAACTTGATAGGTTTTCTATGGAAGCTGAGCTGTTCAGAGAAATAAATGGTCGTTTTCTCCTAAACTCGGTGACGCCACTTTTTGTATTCCCTTTATTTAAGGGAATACGACTTTACATGATATATTCAAATTTGAAGAACTTTTCATTATTCAATTTTGAAATATCCCGCCGAGTTGATTCACCACTACAGCCAGATTTTAGGCGTTTCACTGGAACCGTGCGGACGCTCGATTTGCCTATTATTTCAAATTAGTTTCATTGTTACGGCAATTTTAAGACGTTTTTCTGTAACATTGTACTTCTATCATAACAATAATGCTTATATTTCATTGCTAGTTGTAACTTTGTTGAAGTAATGGGTGTCTCTAGTACAAGGATAGGTTTTTTTAATATTGCTGTCTAAAGATAGCAAAGTACCTATATACTTCAGCCCCGTAGCGTGAAATCAGACACGGTGACCCTCTCTTTTTGTTTTGTTTTTTTTAATGTACTAGGTGTAATTAGTAACTGTGCAAGGTTTCAACAAATTCTCATATATTACGACTTCTTTTTCGATGGAATCACCTTAACGTCTTGAAGTAGCGTACTTTCACAAATAAATAGGTACAAGCAAAATAATAATAATAATAAAAATAATAATAATAATATTAAATAAATAAATAAATAAATAAATGAGGTAAGATAAAATAAATAATGTGGTTTGGCTAAATCTATATCTTAGGTCTAAACTCAATTGGAGTGCCGATATTAATTTTGTATGCGACTTATAGAATAATATTGGGCATCAACACTGGGCACCCTAGCTTGAAACTAAGTAAAAATTGCGAATTCCTATTTTCCTAAAAATTTTGAATCTGATTAGAAATTCGATAAGGATCTGAGCTCTTGATCTCTTCAATTCTAAAAACGCCAAATCTCTTGATTTTTCCTGGAAAATATCGCATGTAAAGGACTCTCGTTAGAACAACGGTAATTTCGCTGCGCAGTGAAAACGTCAAACATTACCCCTCGACGTTTTACTCATCTATTAATTAATCAGTGATTAGTTTCCAGTCGTTCTGATCCCTCTCGTCTAATTTGGATGTCTCCAGTGAAGAGTCTGGCGTAGAACGCTGCGTAGTGCAAAGAATTCCAGGCAGTTATTAATTGCCTATAACAGAGTAGTCAAAGTTTCACAAAGTGACTTTTTGATCAATTTGTGGCATGTTTACACAAAAACAATCTCTATGCTGATGAGACTTAATCAAGTAACTCTGTACTATTCATTTTATTTTGTATATTTCGTTTAATTCTATTGAAGGTTATCGACAAAATAACGTTTAGATATTGATGATTATATAGACCAAAATGTGGTTTTGTTGGATGCCAATCATCTCCGTCCCTTGTCGATAGCTACGCAAAGATGTACTGTGCAGTCCTTAGCTGTCTCCAAACTCAATATTTTGAACATCGTGTATTAGATGACATTTTAGGTAGCCCAGTAAAGGCATTGGTTTGAGTCAGAAAGATTGAAGGGGCCAGGTGTATTGTTTAGTTTGTTTGTTTCTTTGGGTCAAAATTCGAATTAAATCAAAACAGACAGGATTTTCTAATACACTAAACGGCCTTAGTACTCTAACAAGAAGATACGAAATGAATTGTTGAAAGGAAAGCACAACGTAATCACTATAAATTTGTTTTTGTTACAGATCAGGGAAAACTTGAAAAAAGGAGCTGCCCGATTTCTTATCAAGTTACATACCGTTTCCATCCTGTGGCCATTTGGTACACTAGTAGAGTAGTTTTTACAAAAACAGGACCGTTATTTTGGGTTTCCATCAATAAAAACATGTCCTCTGGCATCTTAAATTAATATGCAAAATTGGTGTAACGGCCCCTTCATTGATATCGAGTCATGTTCAAAGGTGTTGAACGAGTTTTGATTACTACCAAACTTCCGATCCAACAACGTCTAACATTTTCTTTGTTCTCAGAAGTGAAGTAAGTAATCATTAAAGGAATTTTCATTAGTGAGCAATCTGATATATATGCGCAATTTTCTTTTGAACTTTAGTGCGTAATTTTCAATATTTTTCTTTGAGCAATTCTAGTCAGTAGTGTATTTTATTCGAAAAGTAGAAATCGTGACTATTCTAGATTGAGTCTGTGTTGTTTCTTAAATCTAGGTTGTTTTTCTTCGGCACCGCATATTGGGTTGTTTTGACTAATTCGTAATTTAGTATTCAACACCTGAAGAGTCGCTCTGTCGTCAATATTTTTTTTATTAAGTTTACAGTCTTAGTGCAAAGCTCCATATGTTTTTTGTTCAGTTGTGCAATACTTTATCTTCCTTATATTCTTATATATTTTTGGTTTCTTCACTTGAAGTGGATGACATTTTTGTCTCAATTTAGCGACTAAACTTAGAATCGCCGTTTCAGTGAGTGAGTTCAGTATGGCATGTTTTCGTGTTCGTTTGTTTTTAACCAGTAAGCCATTTCAGTGTGTCTTTAGTTACAGATCGAAATGAGAACTATATTTAAGTAACTATAAGCAAAGCATTTCTCGGTTGAAGTCTATTTTGTCTAAAACGAGACTCTAAAAGCTTCCTAAAATTAGTTCAGGGTGTGTTTTTGAAAGCACCCGATTAATACTTCGCGGGTGAAAAACTTGTTTTATTTTCTCTTGATAATTATACGTGTGCTTGAAAGTTTCCGAAAACGGTTTGATGCCTGGAAAATATTATTTATTTTAGAAAAAAGGATTTCGAGAAATGTTTCATGGTTAACAGAATTAAACAGCCAGAGGGATGCATCGGAATTAGTGAGAAATGTGTGTTTGCAGGGAAAAGTCTGTCGAGTTGCTACCGGGAGCAACTTAAGTGGGTTTTTTAGCAATTGTAGTTTTACAAGTACTCTTCTTGAACTTAATGAGCTAGCTTTCGACAGAATGCTACAAGAAGAGCTGTCGGTGAAAGTCGTGCTGAAGTCTTCTCTTTGAAGAAAAATAAGCCAACTCACAGTTTCCTCAGTGGTCTGCATGTTTTCCCTTGCTGTTTTAACTTGTTCTCAGATGTAAAAAACAATTTTGAACTTGTTAGGCTGGCACGTGCGGCAATGAACAAATATTTACGTGCAGGAAACACCTAATTACATGACCCAACAACGTTCAGCATCATTCAACAGGATGGGCAAACATGTATAACGTGTTGAATTCAACACTGATGAATGATGTTGAATCTTAATGTTGAACTTGTTTACAGGAGCTCGTACAAATGTATTTTTTGCGCGGTTTATGACTATGCGGGAGAGCAAGCCTTAGCAAAGGCTGTAAGAGTCGAAAAAGAAACTTGGATATAACCACCCATTTTTTAGAGATAATTGAGCTTTAAAATACATTGTTATGTATTTTAAAGCTTTTTAGAACTATAGTTGATTAATTACTTCTCAAAAAGACGTGTTTACCTACAATTTTCTTTCTGGATTCCAATTGCCCTTGCACTGCTAAGATTTGCTTTTCCAATGTAATCATAAACTACGCAAAAATACCCTTGTATCAGGATGCACCGGTCGTTAATGAACAAAATCCCCAAATTTAAAAATCGACGTTTTAATAGGGCCTCAAGATAGAAAGAGATAAGGGTATCTGGCAAACAAACTCATAAAAATAGACTTCAAGTTCATTGCAGAGTGGCTTTATATCCCTTTATTTAAACGTTGCTTACATTGAAATGCTTATAGCCAGGTCTACTAGCATCTTACTTCTATCAATGACTCACAAGACGTGCGTAAACTAATTTCATCTTAAATTATATCTGAGGGGCTACAAAATTGCATTACATCATATGCCAGGCATGCCATGTTATATTGCCACTTGGTTGGGTTACTTTACCCATATCTAACACAAACCCGTCGGCAGCCGTAGACTATGCACCGAGTATAACACCGTCCCCTACGACAAAACCTATAGCAGCGTCTGCGACAACGGTATACTCGTCTAAGGCATACTGCTCTCTTGTTAAGTTCAGAACCTGAAAAACGACAAAATGGTTTTCTAGATCAGAAATGCCAAACTACTCATAGTTAGGACATGACTTGAAACTAGGCATGATTTAGAGGAGACGTTTTAAAGGTCGTCAGCGGACGATATACGGTGAAAAAACAAAAAAATACGCTGAAATGTTTAAAGCCTAGCTAGCTAGTATCCCCATGTCAGTTAGCTAACTAAGGCAAGCTTCCCGAGACAGGAGTTAGCGGAATCTCTCAGCCGCCTCCATAAAACCAGCTGATGAGGAAGGGGCGCGCTAGAAATTGGAGTCCTCGTAAAGTACTTTAAAAATGACACCTCACATTAATCCTAATTATTAGCGAGTACATATATTATTATAACAACTTACTTGAATAGTTATCCATTACTACTGTTTATGAATTAATTTATTATCCGTTTTTAGTCTCTTTCAGTCCTTCACTCAATTTTGAGTACAAGTAGCGACAAAGAAAGAAAGTTACTGCCAAAACTCACAAGGGAAAATCGTTGGAAATCAAGAACACTGTCTTAAAAAGCATCGTTGTCAAAAGATATCTAAGCCAGTCGAAAATATAGCCCTTCATCTGTCTTAGGTGACAGAATTCAAGTTTAAATCACGTTACATGAAAATGCTTTACAGTCAGCTCAAGGATCTTGTTTACATCGTTATTTCACTTTTTTGTTCTGCTTACCTTCAGCGGGATTTTCAGCCGGGTCAGCCTCCTCAGCAACAGCTTCCTTGGTTACCCAGTCGTCCTTATATCCTTTGACTAGAAAAAGAAATCAGTTCAATTAAGAATTGCAGTCTTCACAGAATATTACAATCAGAGCAAACGTCATTATTTCTTCGGGGTAGAAATATCATGGCATGAAACTACAGAATTTCTGATCATGAATGCGTGTGACTTTGTTACAAGGAAACAAAAGAAAACAAGAAAGATAGACAAATTATCAAAAGCTCCCCTGTAAAAGCGACGGTCAAAAGATGGAAACATTGAGGCGTTATTTGAAAGTCATAGTAAAATATTCCGTACAATGTTTAAGAATGCTCTCAAGCTTATGACAGTTTACGTAGCTAAGATTTTATATCAGAGAGAATTGCTTGCTCGTTTTTAATTCAGGCGCTTCTAAGGAAAACGACTAATTATCTCTCGATTTGACAAGTGTAACGTTTTGATCACCTTCTCCAGGCAGGTTAGCCAGTTCGGCATCCTCTTCATCATCCATTTCTTCTCGTTCATACTGGTCCAAATCTTCTTCATCATTGATTTGTTTCCAATCGTTCTGACCCCCCTTGTCTAATTTGGATGTCTCTGGTGAAGAATGTGGCAAAGAACGCTGCGTAGTGCAAAGAATTCCAGGCAGTTATTGATTGCCAATGATAAACTAGTCAAAGTTTCACAAATTGACTTTTTGATCAATAATGGAATACCATCACAAGACAACTGTTCAACAGCTAGTACCTAAACGTTTCCTTTGCGTAATTTCTAGAAACGAAAACGGAAGACTACTCTATTCCCTATTCCTTCTGTCTACTCCACTGCATTCTACTCTACTTTGCTGACGCGAAAAAGTGGTAAACTTTATACGCGCGTTTATTAATGAGTTGCTTCTGAAAAAATTTTAACCTGATATTCTGTCCAACATTCTAAAAAGGTAGAAACGACAAGTGCACATAACTTAGACCCTTAGCCCTTGGATTTGAAACTCAATTTATATAATCCAAATTAGGAAAAACGCCGAAGTTTCATGTTGTGGATTGTGGAAAATCAAACCTTCTAGCCAGACGCGAAATTACCTCTCAATGGTTTGATTTCATTATGACAATTTAGTTTAAGTAACTAGAGTTAAAACATCGGGACTGACAAAAACGGTTAGAGTTTGACTTTCCAAGAGAACCTTGATAAAAATAAAATCTGAGTGTTTTGACTTAAAGAGAAATTTGATGAGAATGTTATTTGGCTTGTTTGTTGGTTTTTGTCCGTCTCATCACATCAAAACCGGACAGAACTACAGTAGCTTCAAAACGAAAAGCAAAAATAACATGAACTAAAATTAGACGGAGCAATTTTTTTTCCGACAAGTACTTTAAAGCTAACTTCAAATTTCGTAGATTTGATTAAGCAAGAAGTGAACTTACTTTTTGAAACTGTTCCGCATGAGAAGTGAAAATCATCAATGCGGCGACAAACAGGAACAGTATAAAACGAGCCATCGTTTGCGAGTGGTCTTTCAAGTGTCCTGGTTTTCACTCCAGGAGTAGCTTGAAAAAAATGACTGATGTGCAGAGAAAGCAGCCAGCTTTTATTGAATTCTCACACAGTTTATATTTACACCCCATCGCGATATTTGGTCGTGAAACAAATTTAGGCACAAATGCTGAGTAGTACATTGGGCTCGTATGGCCGATTTCCTGGCTTCTGATTGGTCGAGTGACGTCATCACCGGAAGTGTAATGGGAAACCGCTGACCAGTAGGAAAAAAGGGATGGTGGGCTCATACAACCGGAAGTCACATGACCGGAACCGGAAGTGACGTCACCGGAAGTGCCGTAAACCGGAAGTCACGTGTTTTAGGATGAGAAACCGCTGAGCAATGTGAAAAAAGGATCGTGGGCTCAGGATAGGGCAAAACCACTGAGAAAGCGCGGGCTCAAAGTCCAAAGTCCAATTGGAGCAACGGGGATAGTCCTTGGAGTGAAAACAACACAAAATTAATAAATACTTTTTCTTATTGTTATACTTTTGTTTACAATAACTGAGAAAATAGGAGGAGGGTTTCCTGAGTATTCCTTTGAGTTCCTTTTCATAAGTGTTCCTTTTTGAATCTGTCCTTCAACAGACAGAAGATTCCTTAATGTTCAATAGAGGGTCCCCACCATTGTTTTTGACATCGAGTTATTCTTCGCCATTGGTTGTTGTCACGGATCCATTGTTGTAATTGACGTTGATATGATTGATTTCTCATCAAAGGTATGGCAAAGGAACTGTAGAATGGGGGTGGTGGTGGTGGCGCCAAATGTTCTCGATCACAGTGATCACAATCGACGATCTTTTTTTTGATCTCTCATTCGTAGCCATAGGGGTAGGTGAAGAAGGTTTGGGGATCCAGGACTCTCTTATCATATACCAGTTGGTACCATTTGTGTTGGGGCTGTGTGTACAAGTCATAGGTTTTTGGATTGCGCACGATCTGATAAGTTTTGGTGACTTGAATCTGTCGGGGTTTCAGCAGGGGTTTCTGGATTTCGTCTTGGACATTCTGACGCATGATGTCGTAGTTGAGTTGGGTCTTGCCCTCGCTGTTGAGACGGAACCCTCTCACCTTACACTCCACGTGTCCTTGATTAGTGGTATACCCATAATTCTTGGGGCCCCCACTCACAAATTCTTCAATGTACTCGTCCTTGCTCAACTCAGAGGTGAAGTCACCGAGGTAACGGCCTAATTCTGGATTGGTTTGGTCTTCGTTTTGGATGAAGATAACAGAGTCTGTGTCGTAATACAGGACCCGTTCTCCCAAGGATTCCAGGGCTTGATAGAGTTTGAGGCGGGCGTGACAGGTGGTGAACGCGGCCACAAAGATGTTCAGGTTGGGTGAGACGGGGATGTCCTCTTCTTGATGTTGGTAGTGCACCTCCACCATGTCATCATTGATCACGGAGACGTGACGTATATCGAGGGTATCCGTATCTAAGAAATGTTGGAAAGCTTGAGGGTCATCAAACGTTTGGACTTGGGTTTTGTTAAGGCGTTGTCCAAACTTGCCCCACATGGAGTTCAACATCAGCTTAGCTAGGGTACGCAGGCCCGGGTTGTATTCGATCTTGTTGTAGTCCAACTGGATGCCTTCATGCAGGAAGTACTGTTCGATGTAACTTTGTTTTTCTTCTTCTGTCATGGGGTCCTTAGGCCACCCACTGGCTTCCTGCTTAATTTTAAGCCAGGTATTGACGTAATCTTCGAAGAGCCCCTCACAGGTTTCTCTAAAATGCCAGACTTCATAGATGTACAGGACTTGGTACCCGAGCTCGACGGCTTTGACTAATTCGGGGGTGCACCAGGTACTGGTGAGGGTGCGTTCCTCGTCGGTGTGAGGGCAATGATAGGATCTGTCTAGAAGGGGTTTGGCCATTTCTTCTTCCACACAACGGGCACAGAGTGGAAAGAGCAGTTTGTCGTCATGGCGGTAAGGCAGCACGGGATGGTACAGTTGACGTGGAGGTAGGACTTGACATTGGATCAAGCCAAAGTACTGGTGTATGTCAGTGTGACCCGGTTGGGAAAGGATGGTGGGATGTCCTTTGGGGTAGATAGACTTCTTGTTGACCCAGGGGTACAAGGAGGTGACATCGATGTAATGGATCTTTTGGCCGGGGGTGATATGATGGTAGAGTTTGACGGCATTGGTACGACCCCCACAGAAAGCCTCTCGAGGTTTTAGAGGTGAGATAAAGTCGAGTCCCTGGACGAAGGAGTCAATCTCTGGTTGGGTTTTTAGGAGGTGTTTCCATTCACATCCCCACATTTCAATGACCTTGTACCCTTGTTTGGTAAGCTGTTGGACTTTGTCTTGAGTGGCGTCGTAAACGTCATGCATACTCCGCCCATAGTGACTGGCATGTTTTTCGTGGCGATTGGGGTAACAGGTTGGGCATCCATGCCAGAAACACCCTTGAAATTCGTAGACGGTGTGGGTGTCGGGGCAACAACCATCCACATGGATGTCGGTCCCGGGGATCTTATACTCGCCGGCATTGCGGACATGTTGTACGTACTGGCGATGATGGTCTGGATAGGCGCTGGCCAGTAGATCGTCGGGGGTGAGATCTTGGAGGGCGCGTTGGCGTAGTTGGTGATCGCACCAGGTTAACCAGTGGAGGGCTGGAAGGGACTGATTGATCTTGTTTCTCCAACTACCACGGGCGGGTTCACTGGCAATACTGTTGGGGATCATCCGGTTCCTACGTAAATCTCGATTACAAGCCGAGGCAATGGTGACGTGTTCAAAGGGATTGAATCCTGTTAAGTCTTCAAACAAACGTTTGAAAGTCAGGCATCCTTGTTTCAAGAGACGTACATCCGATTCACAATAGGCGGTCAACTCTTCTTTAAAATTAAACACCACGCCCTGGTCGCGTTGCTCTTGATGCCAGGTTTCAAAGGCTTGCCTGTCTTGGGGTGACATGGTTTCGGGCATGTAGTGATCGCGTGAGGGGAGGATGCCCACGTAGTTTTGATAATAATCACCGGGTTGGTTGAACTTGTGTGGGAAATACCCTTTGCAGAGTTCTGTCAAGCCAAAGGTTTTGGGAAACGCGGAGAGGGGCATCTGGAAGAAACTCATGGAATCAATGAAGCGGATGCGATCGTGCTTGACTTCCAGGAGTTTACATCCGTTCCGGAGTTGTTGAACGATCTGGTTCTCATCATAGTATTGATGGAGGATAAAGTACCCATCGTACCCTTGAAAATTATGGGCCAACACAATGACTTGACGGGTATCGTTGAGTGTCAAGCTATCCAACCATTCCAGGAAATCTCGGATACAGAAGGGACCAAAGAACCGCTGGGGTGGATGGTTGTCGTCGTCATCGGTTTCGGCCACGACGAGATTGGCAATGTGTTTTTCCTGGGGTTGCATGGCTTCAATATCAAAGAAGACATGCAAGGGTGGTAGCTCCTCCTCCTCCTCCTCCTCTTCGGGTGCAGAAGGTGTCGCGGTTGCTGCTGCCCCTCGTTTAGCGCGAGGACCCTTTTGACGTGTCCTCTTTCTTTTCTTCTTGTCTTGAGGGGCTCTTTGTATGAAACAACGGTGGTCGTCGGCGTTCACGTACTCATGGCAAGAAGGGCAATCCACGTGCCAACAAAGGTGACGTTCAATGTTGGACAAGCCTACATTTTGTTGATAACAGTCACGGCATCGGTGTCGTTGAGAGCACACGGAGAACTTGGAGTCTGTGATGGGTTTGCCGGCGTGAGTCTTGCTAGCGTGGGCTTGGAGGCAAGTGTCTCCAAAAAAGTCCCTATGAGACGACTGGCAACGTTGAGTAGCTTTGAGGTGTCGGGGGTAGGCATACTGGAAATCGGGGCAATCTTTCTGTCGACAGGCTCCGCACACCTTGTTCTTGGTGCATCGATGCAGTCCCTCGGTGTTGTAGGGTTTCCAACAATCCGCGCAGACATAACTGGACCCGAAAAAACCCGGCAATTTGGTGATGACATCATAATGGTCTTTGTTGTGCAGTAGGATCAGTTGTTTGTCTTGAGGGGGTCCAAACGTCGTGATGTGGAACGATCGCTGCGCATCCACTAGGATGATCTGGTAACCGGTGAGGGATGGGGCTTGACTAAAAGCCGTCAAAGCATCGTAGCTGCATGGGCCGAGGGGTACGTTGGCTTCCCGATGCAGGTCCCAAGCGAGGGTTCTTTGCAGTGGTCCGTACCCCTGGCGAATGCTTTTGAGTTTTGGGTGTTGGTCCACGCGAGCTTTGGCGACCACAAGGGCTCTGGCACAACAGAGTTCGTCATCGTTTGTAATTGTTATGACAGACCGTTTGTTAGTTCTCAACAGGTCCATCGTGGGATGACCCGGCTTACCGCGCCGTGGTCTGCCGGTGCCTTGAGGAGCATGATGGACTTGAGTGATGGATACTTGAAAAGAATCGTCCATTTCAAATTGTTCGTTGCTATTCAAGGCTTGCGCTAAACGTTGGAACAGAGCCTCTACACGCTCCGTGTCTTGACGCCATTCACCCGCACGTAATCCCCAGCCCTGAAAATTATTGTGGAGCCTGTCCGAGGCGATAGTGAAGTAGAGGCGATCTTCATCGTGGAGGTCAGGTGTGGTGGTTAACACTTGATCGACGGCTCGACGTAATCCGTCTTGGAGAGCTTGGGTAATGTTTTGACCTGGAATCAAGTTCCCCCTTTGACGTAAACGGGTATTGAATTGACGTTCACGCACCCCCATGCGATCACTCCTCCGATCCACAAAACGTTGGAGTTCAAAGTCAAAGGCACCCTCTTCATTGGTATCCAATCCTCCACCACTTTGTTGAAGGAGTTGGGTTTGAAAGGCACGTTGGCGTTCCAAACGGTCGATCAATTCATTATAGTCTTCATCATCACTAGACATCTGTAGTCCTAGTAATTGGAGGGACTGGTGGCGGGAAAGACCACTGGGTCTCGCTTCGGCTTCTTCTTGAGTGGACATGATCAGATGAACTGGCTGGAGGTTGGGGCTCTGTTTTTATAGAGAACAAAAAAGTCACGTGGGAGGAGAAGGAGCCAATGAGAGAGAGAGAGGGTCCAGGGGTGACCCTAGGGAGGGGTGGGAAGGGGTGGGGGACCCCCCTCCCCCCTCTCTAGTTGGGGTCCCTGGTGCATCACGGGAATGAATGAGAGACTATAAAACAGATGGATCCTCGGGCTGGAACATCTCAACATGGACTCTCGCCATGAGAATTTGTTAGAGGCCTTTGAAGAGTTTGAGCTCGATTTAGAAGTCGAAGACATTTTGAAGAAAGTCAAGAGGGAGTTGTTGCTGAAGGACGAACAGTTGACTGAGTTTGCCGAACGTTTAAAGGAACTGGAGCCGGAAAAAGTAGAGGCCCAGAGACACCGAGCAGAACAGGCGGCTCCTTTTCACCCACTGTGCTACCCCCAATTAACCTGTGAGTGGTTCGTCGAGGGTCTCGACTATTGCTGTCCCTATTGGAGGTACCAATTCAAGCGTCCCCTCACCCCGCCACCAGCACCACCGCCATCGCCCAATGTCTGCCGGAAACGAGCGCCTCCGCCGCAGCCACCGTCGCAGACCCCCCGTGAAGTACCGACAAAACAACGACGACGACCTTAACGACTACGACTCAAACGATGACGTTGACGACAAGAAGGACGAGGACTACGACCCATACGATGACGACGTTGACGACTATGACCCTGACGACGACGACGACGAAACGACAGAGTTACTGACGAAAGACGAACGACGACGGAGACGGAACGCAATCAAAAAAGCTAGGTACAATGGCCGTTACCCAGAGAAAGCCCGAGCGAGGAATATTGTGAAAAAAGCCTGCTACCGAAGTAAGTATCCTGAGAAAGTGCGTGCTGCCAAAAAACGATACCGACAAAAATATCCGGATCGAGTGCGGGAGTCCAAAAGGCGTTATGAGGAGACGCATAAGGAGCAACGGAATGCCCGCAAAAAAAAATGGGCCCAAAAGAACCGAGCACGTTGTGCCGAATACGAGCGGAAGTATAGAGAGAAACATCGGGAACGTTTGAGAGCCCAAGCGCGTGAATATCGTCAAAAGAATCGTGTACGAATATTGGCGTACAAAAGGATGTACAATAAAAGGACCAAAGCACGGGCGGCTCGTCGGGCATATCGTGCTGCGAACCATGAGAAACTGCATGCGCAAAGAAGAGAGTACTACTGGGCGAACCGCGAGAGGTTTTTGGAGCTCGCTAAAAGGTACTACTACAACAAAAGGAAGCACGTGCCTCGCCCCAAAACGCCAAAAACACTGCGGGTGGTATTGACTAATTGTAGGACGCAACCTTCTCTGGAAACGTATTTGAATAACTTTTGTGCCTCCTTACCTTCTGTAGAGAGACAGAAAACGGAAGAGAAAATCAAAGCATTAGGGCCCTTGAAACTGACCATTCCCTTGGAGGACTTTAAGAAATCGACGCCTAAAATGTCTGAGAACTTTTCTTTTTCTGAATCATTTCTAGATTCTTATACTTTCACGGATATGGATTCGGGGGGTGTGCAAGTCATGGACCCCCCTGACTTGGAGGACTTTTCCTCTGGGGGTGTGCAAGTCATGGACCCCCCTGACTTGGAGGACTTTTCCTCTTTGTTGCAGAACATAACGCCTGACGAGTGGACCGAGTTACTGAAGGATGTGGAGGACTCTTGTTCCTTTGATCTGGAGGCATTGGTGCCCCCTGAAGACCTCGTTCATGACATGTCACCCGACGAGGGTGTTGATTTGATGTTTGATTTAGTGACTTAGACTCTGAACATTCGTATTTGGCAGAACATTGTGGTAGAACGTTTTGAAGACACAACTCATGAACCAATGAGACATTTTCATTTTTTTTTATTTTACTCAACATGTAACTGGGGTGTCATTAAATGTTTACAATTTTAAACGTTTCTTGGTTTGCATGATTTTCTTGACCACCCGTTCCGTCTTGGTTTTCTTGCCGGGTAATCGATCAATGGCTTGGATCATCTTGGTATCGGCTTTCCATTTCTCTTGCAAATTCTTAGCACGGCTGTAATCAATGTCGTGTTGTTTAGCAATCTGGTCCAAGCGATTGATCCCGGGATCCCCACGTTTCAGACGTTTGGCCAAATGGGTGCCAGGGCCCATGTTTTGATACCCAGGCCAATGAAATTCCTTCCCCGTCTTAGCAATCCATTTTTGGACATCCAAGGCTCCTCCTCGTTGGGTGCGTTTCCGTCCCCTTCTCCTCCTCTTGGTGGGCATGTTTTAGTCACTGTCGTCGTAATCCAATCGACGTCGTAACTTTTTGCCTTTGGCCCAATCTTCCCAACCGGGTAAAGGTTTCAATCGTTCCACTTCTCGGGCAGGTCCTTTGCCTTTGCCTTTACCTTTACCACTTTCGGCTAAATGCTTTTCCCAAGTCTTGCGACGTTCTCGCACGGCTTCTAAACGCGATTGTAGATCCCCTCGACTGGTGGATGGGCTCCCTTTCTTGACAATGGGAATCTTACTGGTAGTGGCTGCTCCTTTGCCTTTCTTGGTTGCAGGGGTAATGGGAGGTTTGGGAGTCGACGGGCTGCCTTTTATCATGCGCTTCAACCATTGTTCCACGGGTCCCGTCACCAAATCCCCGGCTTCTTCCTCGCCTTCTTCACCTGGCGGTCCACCCGGTGCACCAACCCCCACCCCACCAGGAAATTGACGAATGCGTTTGGTTAACTTGGTCAATTCTTGACTCAATGGTTTGGTTTGAGCATTGACCAAGGCTGGGGGTAATTGGGGATTGGCTAACAAGACATGTTTTTTGGCGGCGAGCGTTGCGGCTTTGTTCAACAAGGCATTTTCGGTGAGTTCTCCTTTGTAATATTGAATGAGTTGTTCCAAGTCCTTATGGGGAATCATGTAGACCTCATCCATGGTGGTTGACTACAGTCGGGGCAAAGTTCCCCGTCTTCTACCACACGGCAGCTCTCACAAAGACGGGCCCTCAAGATGTGTTGGTACTCTCGATACAACAGGTGATATTTATGCTTCCAATAAGAACATTCGTCTTTCCACTTGTCGGTTTCCCGATTGGCCTCTTGTAACAGAGTCATCCACGTGGCAAGCGTTAACGAACACATTGACATAACACCTCGTGAAGTCCTTGAAACAACCCGCGTCCTTTTTGTTGAACCAACCACTGACGACGTTTTTTGACGGAATGTCGACGACGTCCCAAATCACGTAGTACCTTTTTATAGGGTTGAAGTTTGGCCAGCATGGGTGGGGTCACAGGAATCTTGTTTTTTAAGAAGTTCAAGACCAATTCACTCACAGCATTGATTTGATCGGCATTGGCATGTTGTAACAACTCTTGACGTTTGGAACCATTGGCTTCTTGTAACATGGACCGTAAAAACGGTAATTGACGTCGAAGACGTTGCATCCTTTATCGGTGACGACGATGATACCGTTGGTTGGCTTTTTGGATCGTGCGTTTTATACGTTTATCCGTTTCCAAGGCCACGGCTTTCCCCAATCCTACCATGGCGGGGACCAATAGATTTAAAAAACCGCCTCGTTGACGACGTCGTCGTCGTAATCTTCTCCTCCTCACCATGGACGGTTCATCAATACACGTTGCAGGGCTTTGTTTTGTTTGATGGCATCTCGCGACTCTTTATAGCCTTGACGGGTATTGCGTTTGAAATCTTGCCACCAACCCCCACCTCGTTGTCGGTAATGTTGTACATTATCGGTAATGCCTTTCAAGGCTTGGCCACCTAATTTGCCTAAAGCGAGTCCAAACCCAGGTGCTGGACCTGATAGAAACATACTCATGCCATGGGCAATTTTATCCACCAAACGGGGTTTGCGACGAATTAAAGCCCCTCCTCTTTGTTTCCTTTTTCTGCTTCGTCGTCGTCGTCGTTGGACGGCCATGGTTCTAAGAGTGTGGGACTGGGAGGGAGCGGCTTTTTATCTATCCAATAGTCATGTTCAAAGGTGTTGAACGAGTTTTGATTACTACCAAACTTCCGATCCAACAACGTCTAACATTTTCTTTGTTCTCAGAAGTGAAGTAAGTAATCATTAAAGGAATTTTCATTAGTGAGCAATCTGATATATATGCGCAATTTTCTTTTGAACTTTAGTGCGTAATTTTCAATATTTTTCTTTGAGCAATTCTAGTCAGTAGTGTATTTTATTCGAAAAGTAGAAATCGTGACTATTCTAGATTGAGTCTGTGTTGTTTCTTAAATCTAGGTTGTTTTTCTTCGGCACCGCATATTGGGTTGTTTTGACTAATTCGTAATTTAGTATTCAACACCTGAAGAGTCGCTCTGTCGTCAATATTTTTTTATTAAGTTTACAGTCTTAGTGTAAAGCTCCATATGTTTTTTGTTCAGTTGTGCAATATTTTATCTTCCTTATATTTTTATATATTTTTGGTTTCTTCACTTGAAGTGGATGACATTTTTGTCCCAATTTAGCGACTAAACTTAGAATCGCCGTTTCAGTGAGTGCGTTCAGTGTGGCATGTTTTCGTGTTCGTTTGTTTTTAACCGGTAAGCCATTTCAGTGTGTCTTTAGTTACAGATCGAAATGAAAACCATATTTAAGTAACTATAAGCAAAGCATTTCTCGGTTGAAGTCTATTTTGTCTAAAATGAGACTCTAAAAGCTTCCTAAAATTAGTTCAGGGTGTGTTCTTGAAAGCACCCGATTAATACTTCGCGGGTGAAAAACTCGTTTCATTTTCTTTTGATAATTATACGTGTGCTTGAAAGTTTCCGAAAACGGTTTGATGCCTGGAAAATATTATTTATTTTAGAAAAAAGGATTTCGAGAAATGTTTCATGGTTAACAGAATTAAACAGCCAGAGGGATGCATCGGAATTAGTGAGAAATGTGTGTTTGCAGGGAAAAGTCTGTCGAGTTGCTACCGGGAGCAACTTAAGTGGGTTTTTTAGCAATTGTAGTTTTACAAGTACTCTTCTTGAACTTAATGAGCTAGCTTTCGAAAGAATGCTACAAGAAGAGCTGTCGGTGAAAGTCGTGCTGAAGTCTTCTCTTTGAAGAAAAATAAGCCAACTCACAGTTTCCTCAGTGGTCTGCATGTTTTCCCTTGCTGTTTTTCACCTCTTGGCGAATAACTGTACAACTAAAATTTAATGTATTTTACAGGCCAACAAACATGAAAGAGAGATGTGGAGCTCCGCTTTTAGGCTTGGCTAAATCTATATATTATCTAAAATTGGTGACATAGCCTCTTTAATTGATACCGAGTAATGTTCAAAGGTGTTGAAAGAGTTTTGATTACCACCAAACTTTCAATCCAACAACATCCAACATTTTCTTTGTTCTCAGATGTAAAAAACAATTTTGAACTCGTTAGGCTGGCACGTGCGGCAATGAACAAATATTTACGTGGAGGAAACACCTAATTACATAACCCAACAACGATCAGCATCATTCAACAGGATGGGCAAACATGTATAACATGTTGAATTCAACACTGATGAACGATGTTGAATCTTAATGTTGAACTTGTTTACAGGAGCTCGTACAAATGTATTTTTTGCGCGGTTTATGACTATGCGGGAGAGCAAACCTTAGCAAAGGCTGTAAGAGTCGAAAAAGAAACTTGGATATAACCACCCATTTTTCAGAGATAATTGAGCTTTAAAATACATTGTTATGTATTTTAAAGCTTTTTAGAACTATAGTTGATTAATTACCTCTCAAATAGACGTGTTTACCTACAATTTTCTTTCTGGATTCCAATTGCCCTTGCACTGCTAAGATTTGCTTTTCCAATGTAATCATAAACACCGGTCGTTAATGAACAAAATCCCCAAATTTAAAAATCGATGTTTTAATAGGGCCTCAAGATAGAAAGAGATAAGGGTATCTGGCAAACAAACTCATAAAAACAGACTTCAAGTTCATTGCAGAGTGGCTTTATATCCCTTTATTTAAACGTTGCTTACATTGAAATGCTTATAGCCAGGTCTACTAGCATCTTACTTCTATCAATGACTCACAGGACGTGCGTAAACTAATTTTCATCTTAAATTGTATATGAGGGGCTACAAAATTGCATTACATCATATGCCAGGGATGCCATGTTATATTGCCACTTGGTTGGGTTACTTTACCCATATCTAACACAAACCCATCGGCAGCCGTAGAATCTGCACCGAATATAACACCGTCCCCTACGACAAAACCTATAGCAGAGTCTGCGACAACGGTATACTCGTCTAAGGCATGCTGCTCTCTTGTTAAGTTCAGAACCTGAAAAACGACAAAATGGTTTTCTAGATCAGAAATGCCAAACTACTCATAGTTAGGACATGACTTGAAACTAGGCATGATTTAGAGGAAACGTGTTATAGGTCATCAGCGGACGATATACGGTGAAGAAACAAAAAAATACGCTGAAATGTTTAAAGCCTAGCTAGCTAGTATCCCCATGTCAGTTAGCTAACTAAGGCAAGCTTCCCGAGACAGGAGTTAGCGGAATCTCTCAGCCGCCTCCATAAAACCAGCTGATGAGGAAGGGGCGCGCTAGAAATTGGAGTCCTCGTAAAGTACTTTAAAAATGACACCTCACATTAATCCTGATTATTAGTGAGTACATATATTATTATAACAACTTACTTGAATAGTTATCCATTACTACTGTTTATGAATTAATTTATTATCCGTTTTTATTCTCTTTCAGTCCCTCACTCAATTTTGAGTACAAGTAGCGACAAAGAAAGAAAGTTACTGCCAAAACACACAAGGGAAAACACTGTCTTAAAAAGCATCGTTGTCAAAAGATATCTAAGCCAGTCGAAAACATAGCCCTTCATCATTCTGTCTTAGGTGAGAGAATTCAAGTTTAAATCGCGTTACATGAAAATACTTTACAGTCAGCTCAAGGAACTTCTTTACATCGTTATTTCACTTTTTTGTTTTGCTTACCTTCAGCGGGATTTTCAGCCGGATCAGCGTCCTCAGAACCAGCTTCCTTGGTTACCCAGTCGTCCTTATATCCTTTGACTAGAAAAAGAAATCAGTTCAATTAAGAATTGCAGTCTTCACAGAATATTACAATCAGAGCAAACGTCATTATTTCTTCGGGGTAGAAATATCATGGCATGGAACTACAGAATTTCTGATCATGAATGCGTGTGACTTTGTTACAAGGAAACAAAAGAAAACAAGAAAGATAGACAAATTATCAAAAGCTTCCCTGTAAAAGCGACGGTCAAAAGATGGAAACATTGAGGCGTTATTTGAAAGTCATAGTAAAATATTCCGTACAATGCTTAAGAATGCTCTCAAGCTTATGACAGTTTACGTAGCTAAGATTTTATATCAGAGAGAATATTGCTTGCTCGTTTTTAAGTCAGGCGCTTCTAAGAAGAACGACTAATTATCTCTCGATTTGACAAGTGTAACGTTTTGATCACCTTCTCCAGGCAGGTTAGCCAGTTCGGCATCCTCTTCATCATCCATTTCTTCTCGTTCATACTGGTCCAAATCTTCTTCATCATTGATTTGTTTCCAATCGTTCTGACCCCCCTTGTCTAATTTGGATGTCTCTGGTGAAGAATGTGGCAAAGAAAGCTGCGTAGTGCAAAGAATTCCAGGCAGTTATTGATTGCCAATGATAAACTAGTCAAAGTTTCACAAATTGACTTTTTGATCAATAATGGAATAATATCACAAGACAACTGTTCAACAGCTAGTACCTGAACGTTTCCCTGGCCCTTGGATTTGAAACTCAATTTATATAATCCAAATTAGCAAAAACGCCGAAGTTTCATGTTGTGGATTGTGGAAAATCAAACCTTGTAGCCAGACGCGAAATTACCTCTCAATGGTTTGATTTCATTATGACAATTTAGTTTAAGTAACTAGAGTTAAAACATCGGGACTGACAATAACGGTTAGAGTTTGACTTTCCAAGAGAACCTTGATAAAAATAAAATCTCAATGCTTTGACTTAAAGAGAAATTTGATGAGAATGTTATTTGACTTCGTCTCATCACATCAAAACCGGACAGAACTACAGTAGCTTCAAAAGGAAAAACAAAAATAACATGAGCTAAAATTAGACGGAGCAAGTTTTTTTCCGATAAGTACTTAAAAGCTAACTTCAAATTTCGTAGATTTGATTAAGCAAGAAGTGAACTTACTTTTTGAAACTGTTCCGCATGAGAAGTGAAAATCATCAATGCGGCGACAAACAGGAACAGTATAAAACGAGCCATCGTTTGCGAGTGGTCTTTCAAGTGTCCCGGTTTTCACTCCAGGAATAGCTTGAAAAAATGACTGATGTGCAGAGAAAGCAGCCAGCTTTTATTGAATTCTCACACAGTTTATATTTACACCCCATCGCGATATTTCGTCGTGAAACAAATTTAGGCACAAATGCTGAAACACTGATAATAGAAATCACGTACAATGAGTGCTACGTCAACAAAAACGAGGAGATACTCTGTGAGAAATATTTTCAAATATCAAAATATCGATCTTCTTGAGTTTCCGTCGCGCTAAGAAAAGTTGGACAAAAATCTAACCACAGTATAGTAATAAGTGTTTCCGAGTTTGTGGTATCTATATTTGCTTTCTTGAAACATAACTATTTCCTGCTTGAAATTAGTCTTTGTGAATCGAGATAAGGATCAATTTCGTTATGCTATCTTGCCGATAAGCCGTAACTGAATGGCACGAAATGCACAAAACAAAATCAATAGTGCAGTGTTACTTGATGCAACCTCATCTAAACAGAGATCGTTTTAAGCTGATACACCACAAAAACTGCGTAATTAGTAATCGATAAGTGGTATTCATGTGATAACTTCTAAACTGGATTAAATCTTTTGTGTAAAATATTTTGCGGAAACAAAAACCCGCAATCACTTAATCTCTTGAATAGTCCACATCACACGACCGCGCGATTGTTAGCTTGGTCAACAGAGCCATTGCATGGCCCTTCCATAACGTCTTTGAAGTGAAATTTTTCGTAAGGCGAGACTGTCCAAGATTTTTAGAACATGCTAAAACAATCCTAACTTGAGATCTAGTTAGAACATACTAATTTCCCCCACGTTGTTGGAAGAGCTCAAATACAGGTTTAAATGACAAGAAAACTAAAGCCAGCTATTTGGTCTGACTAATTGTAAAGTCTATTGCCATGTTTTCTCCATACTTCTTTCTCCATTTTGATTTGCTGGTCATACTTCTAATACATGTGTGTACTAAATATCATGTGATTTAAAAACATCGTATTATCGTCTCATGGCTCAACCCGCCAAAAAATAAAAACGTTGAAACAAGGCTCTACCTCAGCCTTTAAATTAGACGTTACTATAAAAACAGCGGCCCTCTCTGTTTGTGGGGTACAGACAAAGCCCTAAAATTTTGGGGAAAGGCCGAAAGTAGTCTAAAAAAGATCATGTCGTTTAGCTGTCAGCTTGTTAAACACGTCTTATATTCAGTCAATGACAATTTTTTTGGTAATTTTAGGCATGTGCGATCAAGACAATCTCCTATAACTAAACGCGAGTTCTGCTTGAGTTTGCAAGAACTGAAATCGAGTAGCGCGAAAGAGAGAGTTGGACGAGCGTGTTGGATACAGATAAGGATGCGTATGGCATGAAATGTTCAAGGTTATTGTACAGGCAAAGGAATACCCACGAAAAATTTATTCCAGTTTGATAATTACATATTTTTGTTGAAAGTTAACACAAAATCAGTCTCTATGCTAATGAAACTTAATCAAGTAACAATGTACTATTAATTTTTCTTGTATATTTTGTTCAATTCGGTTGAAGGTTATCGACAAGATAACAAATAGATATTCATGATTATCTAGACTCGCATAGGATATTTTATATTTCGATTCGTACTCTCGCGTTTTTTCTCTGGTTCAGGAAAAAAAAATTCTGTAACCTAAACCAACCACTACGTCGAACTCACAGAATTCTAAAGTGTGCTACCGGGTCTCAAAAGTGCAATCAATCATAGGTAAACGCAACGCTTAACATTTCTATTTCTGGACATTTTCTTGTTCTCCTGAGAAATCAGGCACTACTACTATTTTTCCTCATACTGTGACCGAAACTCCAAGAAAAATTATTTAAATATTTGAAAATATTCTCGAGAGAAACATTCTTCTTTTTTTGCTGATGTTTTGTCACGTTCTTACACTTCAGTATGTTAACCAGTTTCCGTCCACTTCAGTTTGAAAAGATTCTGTTTCCCCCTACTCGGGAGAAAGAGTTCTGATATTTAGCCCTGACACAGCACATTAAGTTGCAAATATAACGTAGAAATGTTGAAGTTTTCAGTTTAGTATCCGTTGCACAATTTCAATTTTTGGAGAGCTCCTTCGTTGCCCGGTACACCGGGCCCAGTGTCCCACCATAAGAATTAGTTTGTTATTTATGGAAAATTTCAGAATCCAAGCAACATATACTTATCTTTAAAGATCGCTCCAGTAGTTAGGTGTTGGAATAGGAAATAGAATTGACTTTGTAGGGTCTTAAAACCTGATGTATACAAGTGTCAAGATAAAAGTGGTTGCTTTTAATATCGTGACAATATCTCGTCCCATACAGATCACCATTTGAGCAGGTTCAACCAGATCAGCCAAATAAACGTTAAGAAACGTTAAAATAGTAAGCGAAAGGTCGTTTACAAATACCTGGGAATACGTTAGATTCTAGTCTAAATTGAGAGACTAAAGGGATAAAGAGTGCATTTCAATGTTTTGGTAGAGTAAACGTAACAAATTGAACAAGAATGAAAGATTACGTAATGGAATAAAACATGTGAAATAAAATGTTTTTACTTAACACGGAAATACCATACAGTAAGGCTCAACTATGGCAAATAAATATGACCAAATTTGTCATCCCCATTATGAGCTGATTTTCGACTGCAAATGCCTTGAATGTTGCGGTGTGTGCTTATTTTTGGCATCTTAATATTTGTGCAGGTTCAACCAGATCAGCCAAATAAATGTTAAGAAACGTTAAAATAGTAAGCGAAAGGTCGTTTACAAATACCCGGGAATACGTTAGATTATAGTCTAAATCGAGAGACTAAAGGGATAAAGAGTGCATTTCAATGTTTTGATAGAGTAAACGTAACAAATTGAACAAGAATGAAAGATTACGTAACGGCATAAAACATGTGAAATAAAATATTTTCACCCAACACGGAAATACCATACAGTAAGGCTCAACTATGGCAAATAAATATGACCAAATTTGTCATCCCCATTATTAGCTGATTTTCGACTGCAAATGCCTTGAATGTTGCAGTGTGTGCTTATTTTAGGCATCTTAATATCCTGGGTCCGCACTTCACCCGAACAGGTCATAAACCGCAGGATATAGGCGAAACACAAACTTCTTAGTCGTAAGACCTACAGCAACCTTTTTACAAATTCCAGTAAATTTTTTACCATCAAACTGCACCAAATTTAAGAAAGATTTCGAAAATGGGGGGGATTTTAGCATTAGAACATCATTGAGTGATGAGAAGGAGCTTACGATCTGGTGCTCGATATGCCAGAGTTTCCTTTTCCATTAAGAATTTTTAACTTTTTTTTTTGTTGTGTCTACAGAGGAAAACAAAACGTTCGAAAGCTGAATCATTTTGAAGCCGTCCGAATTAATATTGTTCGACGTGACCCGGATCAAATCTTTGTCACCTTACTTCAGAACGTGTCTCAGACTCTCCTAGGTGACAAACACAGGGTAAGACCTAATGAGATTTTCAACGTTCTCTGGTTTAAAAAGATAAAAGATTTACGAGCTTTCGATTACCAGTCTGCAGTCTTTGACAAGTGATGAATAAAAAGGGCGAACATTAAAATTATTATTATTATTAAATATATACTACAAAAAGTGTGAAAAAGAGAAATTATAATAACAGCAATAAGGATACTCTTAGTGGGAACAAAATGCTAATTAGAAGTTCATAATAAAGTGAGTGGTGTGCAAAATGAAAACATCGATAATTCCCACACTTTGTCAGAATATAGGTCTAGGTAAACTATTTCTAAAAAAATAACTTTCAGTTCGATTAGAATTTTATTTTACGCGAACGGCGACAAAGTCGGTTTGGCGGCTCTCACATCGGTTTTCACGGGATCCACACCACGCACCACTTATACATCGCCTAAGAAAAAACAAAAAAGTAAATCTAAACAGTGAATATCTTGCTGAAAAGGACACTGAAATCTTAACAGTTTAAGCATTCATTTGTTCAATTCAACTACGAACTAAATATTTAGGCGATTTTTGAATTTTTTCCTTATTTAACCGTTTTTGGCAAGACCAAAATTTAACAAAATTGAGAAGCACATTGGTACATGCAGTGGAGTTATATCAAGCTAACCCAGCGAAAAAACAAGGTTTCTTCTTAAAATAAATGCGATAAAATTTTTGGGCTTCTCAATCTACGAAATGTTTTCGAGCGCCGGACACAGGTGACACAAAGGTCAAAACACGCCATTTCTTGTCACGGCATTCAGTAACGTTGAATCCAAAATGCGGTTTTCAAAACATTACGTGCTAACTTTTCTTCAATTATCTTTACTTTTACGAAAGGAAACACAGCTTAGAGTAACTCTGTCTTATTTGCCGCTTACGTGGTCTTGAATCGTAACTTTTAGCGGTTAATTCTCAACACCCAAAGTTCAAATTCTGAGCCGAACGGCTGTCGGTCGAGAACAAGTTAGGCTACTTTGTAACATTTCTACATAATTCTAAGTATGTTCAAGCTAAATTGTTTTCTGTTGATAACAAAGAAGAAATAGGTGTGCTTGTGCAAAATAAAAATAACCTGAGACAAACAGTTTCATAGTCCTTATGCTTCCACCTTAGAGGAGTTTGACTGGCTGCGTTTGAACTCTTCAGAGAATGGGTTACTCAGCACACAAAGGTATTGGGGATGGGTGGGGGAATGTTTTTTGTTGATAGACGCGAGAAATAACTAATAAAGGTTAGGGAGGAGAGGAAATGCTTGGAACTTTAGGATACACAGCTTTTGAGCACGATCCATCAAAATCTGACAATTTTCTCTTGTGCGGCCTTGGCTTCAAACACAGTCACTTAACGAGAACTACATTATTATTAATTTTCAATTTTACCGTAAACCAAACAATTCATTATCTTTTTTTTTATTATCATAAAATACATCTGTACATACGACACTGTAAACCAGAATTGCACAATGCGCGTCACGTCTCCATGTTCACGAAGAAAATATTGCGTGAGAAATTGACCATACATGCGGCCAGAAATAAATACAGTACCACCGGCTAAATTCTACCAAGTTATATATCTTTTTTGGCTTTAAATGTTACATAAAGGAATAATCAGTGGCAAGTTTTTTTTAGTAGTTTTTTATTTGCAATCACACGACTACAATGACAACAACAACAAAATACAAAAGGAAAAAAAAAGAAATCAACAAATAAAAACAGTGCACAATCAGTAGTATATCCTGAAGTAAACAAACAACACCTGATACTCAGCGGTTTATTTTAGAATTTTAAAGCTCCCACCACAATAAACAAGCTCCTCGCGTCGCATGTTTATTATGGTGGGAGCTTTAAAATTCTAAAATAAACCGCTGAGTATCAGGATTGTTTGTTTACTTCAGGATATACTACTTACCCGAAATAAACCGCCCAGAATAAAAAAAGAAGAAAAGATTAAAACGAAGCATCTCCTATTATATTTTTAAAAATATTACAATTAGATAACTACAAACCATGTATTATATTAGAGCATTGCATAACTTACCATGGAAACAAGGCAACAAACAGCTGAATGGAAAGAGATACAGAATGAGCTTTTAAAACAACCTTTATGTTATAAAAAGCAGAAACTTGTGCGTATAATTATATGTTTAGATTATATAGACTGTCGCTGGGAAGGTCTTTGTTACCCTTGTTTTAAGGAAGGAATCAAACATAAACTGTTATACACTCTTCCGATTGAGAATATACCTTTAGTAAAGATTTGCTCTGATACTTACGATTGGCACAGCGCATATAGCGAATTAAAATTCGAATATTAACCACTGATAAACAGGTATTATTCATTTAATCTATGATATGCTACTTAACAACCGAAAAAAAAGAAAACATAACTTAACACACACATTTTTTTTATCTGATTAGATATTTATGAGTCAAATTTGATGGCTGCTGGATTCAACACCTCTCAGGTTATTGAAGCAATACAAAACCTACCAAAAGAATTACGTGAGATAATTTACAAACATTACCTCGCCATAAAACTGAAAGAGCGAGAGGCTTTGGGTTGGAATCTGGTTCACAATGAGCTTTTAATTCAACCTTTCTGTCCTGAAATGGAGCGGCTTGTACATATTCTGGTGTGTGTAGCCTATATGCATTGTTGTTGTGGAGGGTGAAGATAAACAAATGGCGGAAAGAGCTGAAGTTCAGTTCAAGAAAAAATAGGAAAAACAGACACGTTTTGGATATAAGAGTCTTAGGAATACGGCAAAGTGTTAGAGGTCTTGTTTTTGCTGTTCATTGTTTCTTTTTTGTTTTTTTAAAGTTAGGAGTAATGGGTTTGAGCGTACTCTACTGCGGAACTCCGTACCGCTATTTGATTCAATGTTGCTCAAGCGAACATATTATATTTTTGTTTCATGAGGCCTTAGGCAATAAATTGTCTTATCGTTACATTGTTACAAATCTGTCCGTCTTAAATATTGTTATAAATTCGTCCTTCTTAACATTATATGCTCGAGCTTAAGACTTTTCGAATATATCAGATTAAGCTTGAAATATAAATATTATGGAGTGAGCTTAGGCCTTTAATAGAAAACGACTCATTTATTTATTTATTTACTTACTTATTTCTTTAAGCTTATTTACGGTGCAACCTCGATTTAACGAAGTGCAAGGGAATGGGAAAAGAGCAGTGTTGTATGGACTGGTTAAACTAAGTTTTGATCTGGCATATTCCAGGTGCTGCTTTGGAGGCAGTGATAATCATTTTGGCTTTCTTGAATTTATTTGTGCCCATTCCTTGTGCTACAGTTTTGCTTGTACAGTTGAAGGTCTCCAGGCTTTGTCGCTTTCAATATTGTTTTCTACACTTTAGTTTCAGTAAGTCTCATTAAATACTAGAACTGAGGAGATTGTGAGACTGTAAATAATGGAGAGATAAAGAATTTTAACAGTGGATAGATAAAGTCCTCTTTGCACGTTAGACCAGTTCTAGGGATAATATTCCCAGGTTTGAAAAATTTTCTGCTTAACAACTTCAATCAATTGAGTTATCTAGGTGTAGTTTGAAAGTGTCTGAAAAATTTAAATCAATGGGAAAGAGAGGATTTCAGGAAAAGAAAGGGAGAGAAAAAGATTTCATGAAGTTTTGAAATTGGAAATTGTAGTTAGGCCTTTAAGCCCTAGTAGTGACAAACAAACATCTAATTTCTCCTTACAATATCACTACTTGTTCAAACATACAGGCCTTGAGAATAAAGGAAATGATCACCAAAAATAAAATGTCTGGATGTTTATGTGAATTCTCTCAAGTAGTACCATGAGACATTTACGGAGAATAGTGAGGAGAACATGTTTGTTGATATCGGGGCTTAAAGTTAAGAACAAGGAAAGGAATATCATAATTGACTGCTATCAACCTGAGGTGCTCTTATGTGGATATCAGTTTTTGATGGTCTCTTAAAATGATTTCCCATATCATGTCTCCACTTTAAAACTATTCTCATGTCAATCTAAGCCAAATAAAAAGGGTTTGCAGATCCAATTAGAACACCACAAAAATCCACTAAAAGTTACAACAGAGGTTCAAAGAATTAACGAGTCATCCTAAAAAGTGGGATTTGTAACTTAAGGTTATGTGCTGATCAATTTGAATCTTCAACATCCCCCTCTCCCCTATGGGCATACCTCAGACATTTGGCTACATGTATTTTCCTTGCCCGAGGAGTAGGGAATTTGATGCAAAGGTCCTGTGTGTATCACTCGGTCAGTTGTACGATAATTCTATCAGTTGTGTATTACCCCGTCAGTTGTGCGTTACTTGGTCACTTGTGTAACCTTTCTGTCAGTTGCATGTTGCAAGTTGCAGTTGGAAGTTGTGCATCACTTGGTCAGTTGTGCATTTCTCTGTCAGTTCTGTGTCGTTCAGTGGGTTGCATGATAACGCTGTCAATTATGTATTACTCGGTCAGTTGTGTACTTCCCCATCAGTTGTGCATTACTCGGTCAGTTGTGTACTTCTCTGTCAGTTGTAATACTCGATCAGTTGTGTATTACCCAGTCAGTTGTCTCAGACTCAGTCAGTTGTGTTACACTCAGTCAGTTGGATGATAATTCCGTCAGTTGTTTATTACTCCGTCAGTTGTGTACTATTCCATCACTTGTGTATTACTCCCTCAGGTGAGTTCAATCCTCTCTTTCCCATTTCTATTTTTGAAACACTTTCAAACTTCACCCAGCTGCAGGTTACTCAATTGATTGAAGTTGTTAAGCAGAAAATTTTTTCAAAGCTGGGAATATTATCCCCAGAACTGTTAAAATGCTTTATTTTTCCATTGTTTACAGTCTCACAATCTCCTCAGTTCTAGTGTTTAATGTGACTCACTGAAGCTAAAGTGTAGAAAACAATATTGAAAGTGACAAAGCCCTGGAGATCTACAACTGTACAAGAAAAATGGAGAGAAAAAAATGGGCAAAAATAAATTCAAAAAAGTCAAAATGATTATCACTGCCTCCAAAGCAGCACCTGGAATATGCCAGATCAAAAATTAATGAGTCGTTTCCATAAATGAGTCATTTCCACTGAACTCACAGAGATGTAAGCCATGTAGAATAAATATTTTGTAGCACTAGTTTTATTTAAGGCTAAGCTCACTCCATAAGAGTTATATTTTTAAGCTATCATAAATCTTATGGAGTGAGCTTAGGCCTTAAATAAAACTGAGCCTGATATATTTTAAAAGTCTAAAGATGAAGCATATAATTTTAAGAAGGACGGATTTATAACAATATTTAAGAAGGACGGATTTGTAACAATCTAACGATAAGACAATTTATTGTCTAAGGCCTCATGAATCAAAAATATAATATGTTCATTTGAGCAACATTGAATCAACTGGCGGTACGGAGTTCGGCAGTCGAGTACGCTCAAACCCATTATTCTTAACTTTAAAATAACAAAAAAGAAACAATGAACAGCAAAAACAAAACCTCT
This sequence comes from Siderastrea siderea, assembly GCA_964030785.1. NCBI lineage: Eukaryota > Metazoa > Cnidaria > Anthozoa > Scleractinia > Rhizangiidae > Siderastrea > Siderastrea siderea. The sequence goes on along the minus strand of OZ034977.1, from coordinate 10,983,955 downwards.
AACACTTTGCCGTATTCCTAAGACTCTTACATCCAAAACGTGTCTGTTTTTCCTATTTTTTCTTGAACTGAACTTCAGCTCTTTCCACCATTTGTTTATCTTCACCTTAGCATCTCGTATCCAGTTCTTCTCACCCTTTTCGCCGCAGCCGCCATTTTGAATACATCTCCATCCTCGTTGGAGACACGTGATCTGCTGTGTGCCAGGGTCTTCTCCCGAGCCGCCGCTATTTTGAAAAGCGAGAAGACCCTGGGGACGAGGTTGCTACGCCTCGGGGAGGACAGAGCTGAATAACAACTGCGCATGTCAAAAGTGCGCGCCAAGGAAAACTGGGGACCACAATACAAAACCATAGCAACAATGGCGGACTTTTTAAAAATTTTGACACCTCGAAGTTTTTCACCTTCAATAAGAGTTTTGTTGCAAACTTAAGTTTCAGACTTCTGCAAAGCCTTCGTCTGTTGTCGGGACAAATTATATCTTTTGTACACCGAGGTTATTTTTCTGAACACCAGGTGAAAACGTGTCCCAAAAACACCAGTCCGCGAAAATGCAGCGAGATTCTTACCATTCCTGGAGTACACCTCGTCATCTTGCCTTTACATTCTTCCCCTGGCTGGGTACTCTTACACAGGAGCAGGTGTAGTGACCGGAACTTTCCCTCCACGTTGTATAAAAGCAACACAGTGCGCAATCACTGCATTTTCGCGGATTGGAGTTTTTGAGAGACGTTTTCATCTGGTGTTCTGAAAAATAACCTCGGTGTGCAAAAGATAAAATTTGTCTCGACAACAGATGAAGGCTTTGCAGAAGTCTGAAACTTAAGTTTTCAACGAAACTCTTATCAAAGGTGACAATCTTCGCGGTGTCAAAATTTTTAAAAAGACCGCCATCTTGTTGCTATGTTGTTGCTATGGTTTTTCTTGTCGTCCCCAGTTTTCCTTAGCGCGCGCTTTTGACATGCGCAGTTGTTATTCAGCTCTGTCCTCGGGGAGCGAATTATTTCCAGCAAATTTTTTCTACAACAGCTTCGACCCAATTTTTTTCTTTTTGACCTAATTTTTTTCTTTTTCACGAGGTTAGGCAAGAAACCAGTTTTGTAATTTCATATTTTTTCATTTCGCCTGAGGTTGAAAATATACGTGAAAAGATAAATTGAAGTTTCCACTAAGACGCTTTCTGTTATAATCCGTGATCAACAGCCTTACGATAAGATTAACATTCCTTGTCATTGCTTATAAAATGACATGATTAAATGAAAGGTTGACAAATCCAGAACCCAATGCATGGGTTTTTGCTAAACGTTTTCTGACAAGTCACTTTCCGTCACGATTAGTTATTGAATATCATGACTATTGTCATGGACACACATATTTCATTTCTCTCTGTATTTCGTTAAATAATAAACTGCAAATTGATGGAAAGTTCGCGCGTAATCAAGGGTAAAAAGTCGTAAAGAGCGTAAAGAACGGTGCTTGAAGATTCGTAATGGGCTGAAAAGAGGCGTAAATTTTATTAAGTGGTCACAGCAAAGCCGCTCAAAATATAAGGGGAAAATCGTTGTTGATCACCTTATATTTCATTTTTGCCTGTCTTCTGCAAAAATAACCTGTCAATTAGAAAGTGTAATTGCGCGTAAAGAAGGATAAAGAATCGTAAAGAGCATAAACAGCAGTGCGTAAAGATTCGTTAACAGGGTTAAAGAGCCGTAAAGTATTGACAGCAATGCCAGACAAAATACAGCGGGAAAATCCTGAATGAATATGGAGACGTAAAAATTTCATTTCTTTGTCTATTTTCACAAATAAGAACAGCTAATTACACCCATCTTCATTTTTGTACTTTACGAATCTTTATTGCCCTTTACGCAGCCATTACGCGCTCTGTGAATTTACGCGTCTTTACGCACCACGGAACCGATGCGTAAAGAAAAGGCCTTTTATTTACGTATGTTTACGCCTGATATAAACATTCGTAAATCCATGATTTCATGCTGTGGTTGTTACCCTTGTTATAGAAAAGAAGAAATCTTACACGAAATAACCATCTCTGTTCCGATATTGGATATAACTCTTGTTAATTTTTGCACTGATATATTGGAATATTACCACAGTCATTAAGTTGTGTTTACAGCGCGTGAATTCGCGGTCTGGTGAAACTCACAGACAATGACGTAATTTATATTCTCGTTCAAACATTGAAGGGAAACCCCCTAGCAACTCAAGCTTGAAAAAACAAATCAATATTCACAGACAGATTACATTAATTCATAATCAAAATATTCATTACCGTCAGCAGAAGTTTTGAGACCTATTTTGTAGACAAATTGATAATAATCATCTTCCATCAGGTCTTCTGTAAGTCGTTTAGGGGCCCACACACAAAACTCATCTCCATTTTTTGTTTCGAAAGTTAAAATAGCTGAATCCCCATATTTACCTTTTCTATATTTAACTATTTTAATTTTGTAAATAGTGTCTGAAATATCCCGCCATTTTAAAATTTCTTTTCTTTCAAAACTTTCTTCTGTTGGCCATTCTTGTGAGATCGCATGTTGATCTGTGCAGACAGCCATAGTAAGAGATGTGTTGAAGATACATTTGTTTAAATAGCGTGTATTTTTCTACTCGAGGTAAAATTTTGTGAAGCGCATGCGTAAAAACATCCAATTGTTGCGACATTTTTAGGTGAAGGACAGAAAAAGGGTACCATAAGGAATAGAAGAAGAAAAATGTGTTTAATATATATTGAAAGTGATCAATATTAATTAGTTCAGGTTAAAGCCCTAGGGGGGTGATGGTTGGCCACCATCTGAACCCTGTTTGAGGGCTTGCATGCGGTGAATTACGAGGTATAGGGGAACTCCTTCCAGTGGGAGAGTACCCTACGGGTGAGCCCGCCTCGGCCCTACTGGTGACAGGGGGGTGCTCAGAGATCCCTCGGGATTTCAACCTCGCTCCCAGAGGTAAAATGTGGAATGACAACCGCCTTGTCAGCGGTTAAATCCTCACTTCGGTGAGGTGAAAGTCCTAGCTGAGGCTAGGCAAGAACAGCCACGAGCACCCCCCGACAAGGGTTTTTGCTCTTTTATGTGACCTGTCACGCAATTTCACGCGTGACTGTCACGTTTGCCGTCACGCAATGTCACGCCTCTTGTCACATAAGGTCACGCGTGACTATCACACATTTTTCGCTGTTTATAAGAAAAAAGTTTTATTTTTCAACTTTATTAGGAAAAAATCTTACTATGGAACCACATCTAGTCCTGAAATGGGGTAGCCATCTTCATCACGAGTTGGTAACAATATTTTTGAAACACACTCAACACCAGTTAAAGTTGCCATGACAGCAGGGTTCAGTGTAATTCCTCCGGCTACTGCGGCACTGATTATTAACTTTCCAGCTGAAAGATTAAAAACAAAATTTTTTTCTTCGAAAACCGCGGTGCAACTTTTCATAGCCATAATGTTTCTTATGATAATAACCATATAAATCTTTCAGAATTTTAACTTTCTCTGTTGAAAGTGTTTGGTCGATATGGTTGAATTTGAAAATGTCGCGCATTGTGGTATATTATATATGAAAATTTTTTATGGTATTCTATATTCAATTAAAATTAAGAAAACTTCATTTTGAAATTTTGGAGATAGGAAAATCACCGAAAAAATACCATTTGGTAATTTTAAATTTAAATCTATTTTTTGTTTATTAATTGCTTTTGTTGAAGTGAAAGGTAATGGAGGAAAATCACTACTAATTAATCTTAAAGTAATAGCTGGGAATGGACCGATAATTTTTCTAAATAATACTGTTATATTTAATATAGTGCTATTTGCAGGAATGATTACCCGTGAACTACCATTTAATATAAAAATTGGTTGTTTATTATTTTTCGTATTTAAAAACCCATGCAAGTAATGAACGGAACCATACAAATGGTGTTCGTTTAAAGACAAATCTGTTTCCATAACCATATTTCCATTTTCAATTACAAAAGCGGTGTCATAGACACTTGGGTCAACGTTTGAAATTGTTTCTTTTACACCATTAACAATAAGATGCCCAATTGTTAAAAGTGATGGAAAACTAACTGTACCGTGCAGATCAAGATAAAGAAATTGTGGAGGTGAGCTACCCCATCTATGAAAATTGATAACTGTTTTGGTGTACTTCTCGAATGTTTTTGTTGTATAATTAGAAATTGAAATCGTAGTGCCTTGCACTGCCACACTCAACTCACTCATTTCCGGCGGAAACCATTCAACGACCATTGTATAGTAACCAACCGGAAGTTTATATAGGTTAAAACCGAGGCGTGACCGGTACTGGTTAGGTGAGCTTTTTTCGAACAAGAGTTGAAGTTGGTAAGCTTTTTTATTAATTTGATGTGGAGAATTGGAAAAATCGTTAATACCCAAAACCTTGATATTGTTTTCACTCGAAGATTCATCAGTGTCTTCCATCAAGTATCTGAAGGCTTCTCTTTTTTGTCCCGAGTTAATAATCTGAGATTCATGAATTTTTTGAGTGACAAGATCTTTCGTAGATGTTATTTCATTTTGCATAAAAGCAACATTAACTGCGGATTTAGAATCTTTGTAATCGGTTTGTAAGTTAACAATTTTATTAGTATTTAAATTTAATGTCTCCAGACATACTTTTTGAGCCATCAAGTTTAAGATATTCTTTTTGTGTTTCACTAAGTCTTTTGTCAACAAACTCGACACTTGTGGCGTCTTTTTGGTTTGACGGAAATTTGAGATTTACAATCGAATTGTTTTTCATATCAATATCAGCTTCTTTATCCAGTTTTTTCGCAAGCTGATTATCGACATATTTTTTGTTTGTGGCTTGGTCTGCCTGTACTGGGTCTTTTACGTTGTAGATTGTATTATTGTTCATATCAATGCTTGCTTCCATTTTTCCGCCTTCCTTTTTTGAAAGAAAGATATTTCTCGTGTCCTCATAGTTTATTACCTTTGACAGATCACCGTGGACAGGATAAGGGTTGCTTTTTAATCGAAAAATATCGTACTTATTTTGCATGTCAATATTAGCAGAACCGCTAACACTACCTTGAGACCCAGGATCACCTTTTTCACCTTTATCGCCCTTGTCACCCTTGTCGCCCTTGTCGCCTTTTAAACCCCGTGGTCCTTGTGCACCCTCCTGTCCTTGTGGTCCAGCGGGACCTTTTTCTCCTCTTGGACCATAAGGACCTTGTGCTCCTGCTGGACCTTTATCACCCTTCGCTCCAGGAGGACCCTCGGGGCCAGGAGGACCCACTTTTTCACTTTCACTCGTCGTAGTTTGGCTTGTTCTACCTATTAGTCTGTTTATGTAGCCCATTATATATATTCATCAAAATTTTTTTTCATCTATTTCTGGGGTTTGTCATAGTAAAAGAAAGAATATTTTTCATCGGTGGCGCGATCTAAAACCTCATGATCCACACCTATTTCGTTTGCAATTCGTTTATTTTCTTTTGGATCTAATCTGAAAATACAAAGATGGCTGCAGTTAACACGGATGTCTTTCGGCACCTTGTAAAAGGTTTGAGAGAGGTAAATAACGCAGCAGTTTTTGTGCCGCCCGTTGATAAAATAATTAATGATGCTGTTTTGGTTGCTTTCACAAACAAGATCATCAAAAACAACTATTTTTTGGGTGTTCACCGGAAGCTCTTCGAGTGGAATGATTTCATCACCATAGGCCTCGATAACCTCATAACCAACCTTTGGGTTGATTAGTTCAGCAAACTCCTGCAAAAGATTCTGATATTTGTTCTGGTGCAGGTTTTTTGAGAAGAGGTAGATTTTATCAAACTCCAACAACTCATAAAGCATATGCAGTAATATGTTTGTTTTGCCAGAATTACTGGGCCCACAAATTAACATCCGAAAAACATCTGCTGGCATACAAGGGTGACCTTGCTTGTAGTCACTCTCGGAAGAACCTGGGTCATAATTTGGAATCTTCATTTTTTTTTCGCTTCTATATATTCACGCTGGAAATATGTCAATAAAAAAATGGCATCAGCGGGCTGAAGAAAAGTTGAAGCTAGATGAACAAACAGAAGAAATTCACCAAAAACTCAAAATGGATAAAATAGAAAAAGAGTTTGGTCAGCTTTCAGGGGAAGAGTTTTTTAAACCAATCACAAAAAGATGAAAATAGCAGTGCCACTGTAGAAGAAGAGGAAGAGGAGGAGCAGGAAGTTCCTGATTACACAATGGATGAATTTGACGAAATCAAACCGTTTGGTAACGAATTCAGACCGGATGCACCAACTCCAGCACCATCACCACCAACAACACCCACAACAACCACAACACCTATAGTACCAACATCACAACCACCTCCATATCAAGAATTTGATGATTTTCCATTACCACCTCCACCTTTGATGGAAGAAACTGTTATGCCGGGATCTTACAAAGGTGAAACAAAAAAAAGAAATATCAAACCGGCTTAGAAATGTAAGAAGTATTATTAGCAAACATGGACATGACCCAGCTTACAAAGTAAAAAGTAAAGAATCACAATACTATGGATATGATATAGAAAAACTGAAAGAAGAGGAATACAATCTCGAAACCATGAAAGCACATCAAGAACATGCAGAAAAGTTACTTAAAAGGAAACAACCTTTATTAACACAATTACAAGAAAAAAAGGCGAAATTGAAACCACCTAAAAAACAAGAAAAAAGAGAAACTGCTCAAACCCCTTTTGAAAAAGCTGTCATGAGCCGAAGACCTGGTTTTGAACTTTCTGACGATGAAGATGACCTTTCTAAACAGGATTGGGAAACTGAAGGAAGTGGCATCACTGATGAAGCTGTAAAACTAATCAACCAACTTAATTTGAGGTTAGAATCGATAAAAGCAGGAAACAGCTCAATAAAACTGAAAAATCAGGTATCATATCTTCTTGATTTACTAGTTGAACTCGGCACAATCAACAAAAAACAAAAGAAAAAATTATCACTAATTATATCCTGCAATGATTATGTCTTTTGATCTCATTCTCAGCTCAAAACTCGCAAAACTCCAAAGAAATGGAGACCAGAATGTTCCACATGATTTCTCAATTAATTTTCCAACTCCAATTTTTTTAGATTCAAAAAAGAAATATCAAGCAGCGTTGAAAAATATCTCAATGAGTTATTCATGGTATAATATAGATACCGCTTATGATAATAACAAAATTCGCTGGAGAAAAAAAACAGAACAAGCTTGGAAAACTTTGACTTTCCCAAATGGAATGTATGATTACACAAACATTAACCATTTTATTCAGAAACACGTCGGTAGAGTAGATCCGAAAGTTGAAAAAAGTGATTTCATTTTCAATATGTATTTCGATATGACGGTTTTCAGAGTTGTCATTTTAATTCATGATGATTATGAGCTTGACTTATCTCAAGGATCTTTTTCTGATTTAATTGGTTATGGAAAAGTGATTTTGAGTGGAGATAGTGTCGGAAAAAAACTACCAGATATTACAAGAGGTGTTGATTGGGTGTTTATCCACTGTGATCTGATCACTCGGGAATCAAACAATGTTCCAAGAGATGTCATATACACTTTTTCAACAGCCATGCTTCAAGTGAGTTATCCATTTGAAAAAGAACCACTTATTCTCAATTGGCATCCTGTGAACAAAAAAATTACCGATTCGGTAAGGATTAGAGTTACTGACGGAATTGGTGGTGCTCTGGATCTTAACGGGATAGATATTTTGGTTAATTTAATAATCAAACAAGAATTAATTTTATTTTCATAAATATACAACCATGAATCATCCGAGCGAGTGGGCAAAATTTTTTGATGAAAACACCGGAAGTTATCGATATAAACACAAAGGGTCGGGTGTGATTCGTGACACCTTCATGACCATCGGAAAAGTATTCAAAGACAATGTAAAGAATGTGGCAAAGAAAACAGCCGAAAAAGCCACAAAAACAATCGCTGAAAAGGCGGGTCAGAAAGTTGGTGAAATTGCTGTCGAAAAAGGTTTTAAAAAAATACGTCAACTATTGCAAGAGCGAAAGAAAAACAAATGAGGAAGGATGCACAAAATAAACTTACAAACATTTTACAAAATAAACTACCAAAAAAAAACAGATGAGGCAGGTTCAAAAAAAATACGTCAACTATTGCAAGAGCGAAAGAAAAAACAAATGAGGAAGGATGCACAAAATAAACTTACAAACATTTTACAAAATAAACTACCAAAAAAATCAGATGAGGCTCTGATAAAATTGAATCGAATTTTGGCAAATGAAATTTAAGCGCAAAAAAATTTTTTTCTTTTAATGTAAAAGCTTGTTGCTATGTTCAGAATTCAACCATACCTCGAGAGTGAAAAATATGTCAAATTCAATTTAACCACCCCTATCCTCTTTCCCGCTAATGGTGACACTCAAGAGAAAGAGGGTTACACTTTCAAGTTGATGGACAGGGACAATTTTTATGATTGGTATAATGCCTATTTCCGCGTAGATTTCAAGTTTGAAGCAACAGCAAATGGAGGTAATGTTGTTGCTGACACCGAATCAGCTCCGATAAACGGTTCTTTTTCATTGATTAAAAGTTTGAGGGTCAACTCATCTGGCAAAGAACTTTACTATGCTAATAATATCCTCAAATTCATTTTCATCAAAAATCTGTTGATTTTTCTGATGATTTTTCAAGAAGCGTGGCAAAAGATCAGTTTTGGTATCTTGACACTGACGCAACCACAGCGACTGCTGCAAATGCGACGAATCTTTTAATGAGATCAAGGGCGCTTCTTTCACATGGTGGAAAGATGGTTCAGACAACAATTCCTTTAAACAGATACTCCTTTTTCGAAGGGCTTTCCGACAGGCTGCTGCCGCCAATGCAACTTGAGTTTATTATTACTTTACAAAATGATAGAGAATTGATTTACCAAAATGATGGAACATCTCGAAGAATTGTTGTTCGCAAATTTGAATTATGGGTTCCACAATTACATTTCACTGGTAAAGGACAGACCTTTGTAAACGAAAATTTCTTAAAACCAACCCAATGGAAATACTTGAAAGAAAATATTTTTTCTTTGAGTGAAAGAAGGGACGAGAATGGTATGTTCATGATTGGAAGTGGAATAATAAACCCCAAACATGTCTTTGTATTCTTTCAACAAGCTCGTAAAGAAAATCGTTACGAACAAAATCCTTACATTTTTCACATATTTGATATCGATGGTGATGACTCAGCAAGATTGAAAACTTGCAGCCTCCAATGCGGAACAAACTTTTACCCTCAGATTGAATACGATAATGAGTTTAAACTAAGAATTTTGAAGGATTTGATAAATTTCAGATACAGAAAAAACGACTACAACACCGGTGTTCAGCTACAAGTCGCAAACTTTGAGAAGTTATACCCAATTATATACTTCGATTTACGAAATGCCAAAGAAAGCTTGACAGGGGACCCACAAATCCTTTATTTTCATTACAAACTTAACGAACCTGCTAACGCTCAAGATTATAAAATCTTCGCCGCGGTTTTGAATGAACAAGAATTTGTGTTGAAACAAACTGGTAATGAACTTGTTGTCGTCTAGAAAAAAATTTTAAAAAAAATTCTTCATATAATATACACGCACGATGAGCACAACTTATCACCCATATAAAATCGCACTGTCTGATGGTCAGAAAAAGAAACTTCAAAAAGCTTTTGTTTCGAAGACAGCTGTTATTCTGAGAGTTAAACCAGGTCAAGTTGGACGCGGTGACGAACTTTTTCTCACTGCTACTCAAATCTCGCGACTGAAGAAAACCTCAGCGGGAGGTAAGGGAATGGAAATAAAATTTAGCCAAACTCAGCTTCAGAATACTGCGCAACGTGGTGGAAGTTTGTTTTCTGCTATGCTTGGTTTGGCAAAACCAGCTCTTGGGGCATTGGCAAGTGCAGGTTTGAGTTTCGGTGCTGAAAAGGTGCTGAAAAAGATATTTGGGAAGGGTTTTGGTCCGAAGGAAATTGAGCTTTACAAACTTGTCCAGAAAACGACTCCTACTCAGAAAAAGGAGGCAGAACGTTATCTTGTTGGTCAAGGTTTTGTACAGGGAGGTTCAGCACAACACGGCGGCTTCCTTGGTATGTTAGCGTCTATCGGAGTGCCTTTAGCCATTGATTTAGTTCGAAAAATAATCGGAAAAGGTATGCAAACGCAACCACCACGCTCACGACCGAGACGAGCACCTCCTCTTCCACCACCACCTAAAGGTAAAGGAATGCAAATTCAACCTCCACCTTTTTTCGGAACTTGGGATGATTATTATCGTTTAAAAAAAAACTGAAATTTGCAGATAAACCTCTCTATCCAACATTAACCTGAGAAAATGGTGCAACTTTTTACGAATTCCAATAAAAGGAATTCTTAGCAGAAACGAAACAAAACCCTTTTTTCATTCCCCCTGCATTATCAACTTGGATGATTTTGGAAGTTTGGGAACTCACTGGGTATGTTGTTGGCCGAAAGGAAAAGGTCTTTACGAGTATTTCGATTCATTTGGCTTTCCACCACCTTTGGAATGGGAACAAGAGATGTCAATGCATGGGATGAAACATTTTTTCAGAAATGACAACCAAATTCAATGGGAACAAAGTGTGAGATGTGGTTACTACTGCCTTCTCTTTTCAAACGAAAGAAATAAAGGAACAAGTTTTGCCGATATTTTGAAAATGTTCTCCAATGATTTACTTCAAAACGAGGAAATAGTGAAAAATTATTTTTCTTAAATATATATACAATGGAAGTGTACTGTGTGAAAGAAAAGCGGCACACACCCAATGTGAAGGGGACCGAAAAAGTTGTAATCACAAAGAACAATCGAAAACTTTTGAAAGCAAAATGCGCTAGTTGTGGAAAAATGAAATCAAAGTTTTTGCCGGGAAACTAGGTGAGCCCTCCCTTGCGGAGGGCAGTGGTATATTTGGCGACGTTGCTATGGCAGTTGGTGATCTTGCAATTACAAAAGGAATCCCATATCTTGCTAAAAAAAGTGTTGAAGCTGGAAGATATTACGCTTCTGAAGCTATGACAGACCACAAACTTCAAAAGAAAGCAATAAATTACACTCTTGACAAAGCCCGCCCAGTCATTCAAAAAGTTGGAAGTGAAATGTTAGATCAACTTTCAACTAAAGTTCAACCAAACCAACGTTACAAAACTGACAGACCTGATTTGGATGGCGCCGGCTTTGATATACATGCAGCAATTGGAAAATTTCCGAAACCAAAAAAAGGTTGGACATTGCCGGGGCATAATTTTACAGGGCCATACAATCCTCTTGAAAAGCAGGTGAAATACGAGCCAGAAACGGGTGAAATTCTGGAAATATATCAACCACCAACAGGTGCAACAGATGCAATTGCTATGCAACATGATGTTGATTATGATGTTTGTTCCAACCGTGAAAAAAAATACGGTGAAAATCTCAAAAAATGCAAACACAAAGCGGATAAAAAAATGGTGACGTCTCTTGACGCAGTTCCTTACAAACAGAGGCAGTGGGGTCATGCGGCTGCAAGAAATGCAATCAATGCTAAACAAAAGTTAGGGTTGGGTTTGAAAAAACAAAAAGGGACTGAAACTTTGACAAAAAAAAATGATTCCTTCCACAAAACCTGTATTCGATCGGTATTGGTCAGGTGATATTGCGAAAAATGCTTTCACGGGACCAACTGGTGTCACAAGCAAAAAATTTTGGACTCATCCGAAAAAGGGTACTGTTATGCGTTTGGTGAAAAATCCGAAAACAGGCAAATATGAAAATGTTTATGAAGAACCTTGATTGGCTTTCAACCACCATTTATCAAACTCCTGTTTTGCGCACCAACTTCTTTCTAAGTCTTTAGGAAGGTGATGATAAATAGATTTCATAATTTGTTTTTTGTTGGGCCAGCATTCAGAAGGTACCTTTTCAAAATAATTGTACAGAAAACAGGAGTAGTTCACTGATTTGCCGGTTACCCCCTTAAATTGAGCAATAACGTTACCAAGAAAATCTACCTCGCTGTAAGAAAACATTTGGTCAATTTTAAATTTCCGTAAAACACCTTTTAAATAATCATTATTCGTTGGAAGGGCAATGGAACTTCTTCTCTGATTTTCTTCTTCAAAATATTCATAATCATCGCATTCAATCACTCTACCACATTTTTGACATACAAGACATAACTCATTCACCACATAAACTATTTGCTCCTCGCATGAAGGACAACGATTAATCTTTTTTGATAACAGGCTTATTTCATTTTTTTTTTGCAACATTTCTTGAATCATTTTCGACGAAATTTTCTCACCTTGCAAACAACCACCAAACGGGTCGTCCATTTTTTATTGTGTATTGTATACAATGAGCTCACGTATTTTCAATAAGTTGTCAAAAATTTATTACAGCCCGCAAGGGTATTGGAAAGGGTTTGCAGCAATTAAGAAATTAGCCCAGGCAGCAAAAGTTTCGGAAGATGTGGCTCAAAACTGGTTGATGAAGCAAGCTCTTTGGCCGGTTTATTTACCAGCCCCACGTTACATTCCAAGACCGAAATTTAATATTCCTGTTCCAAACAAAGTTGGCCAAGCCGATCTTCTGTATCTCCCACACGATCACCCACCACGCTCCCGTAAAACTTTTAAATATGCTCTCACAGTGGTAGATGTGGCCTCTCGATACAAAGAAGCCGAACCGTTAACCACAAAAGAGGCTAAAGAAGTCGCAGCTGCTCTGGAACGGATTTATAGTCGTGGTCCTTTGAAGTGGCCGAAACTGCTTCAGGTCGATCCTGGTCGTGAGTTTATGGGTGCTGTGAATCAACTGCTTTCGAAACATAATGTTGAGGTTAGACGTGGTCGTGTGGATATTCACCGTAATCAAGCTATCGTTGAAAGATTTAACCGCACCCTGGCTGAACGACTGTTTGGACACCAATATGGGGTTGAAATGCGCCTTCCAGAAGACAAAAGATCGACTGAGTGGGTGGCCCGACTGCCCGCTGTTATTTCAGCTTTGAATAAAGAAGTCACTCGACTGACTGGTCAAAAACCTGTTGATGCCATCAAAAAGAAAACTGTTCCATCCAAACCCTCGACACCTTATTTGAGACCCGTTGGTGTGAACGAAAAAAAACTCCCCTCCGGTTTAAGTGTTCGCTATCTCTATCAACCCGGTGAACTTGAAGGTGGTCGACGAAGAGCTACCGACCCAATCTGGTCTTTGAATGTTTACGAGATTGAAAAAATTATGATAAAACCAGACGCACCGGTTATCTATTATTTATTTGACGGACCAAAACGTTGGTTTGTCCGCGAAGAGCTTTTGGTTGTCCCTCCAGATACACAACTACCACCAGCAATCTAACAATGAAACTCGATCGGTTCTGTGTGAATACCGTCTTCCAATACCCGGCGTTTGTCGTAGTAAGCGCTCAACCCCAGCTTCTGCTGTTCGTAAGTGACCATCTGCCCGTCCCGCATCCTGAAACCTCTATTAGTTGCTATGTCCATGTTGCCTTCCAAAGCTTTCACGAAACGCTGCCACGTGATCTCGTTTTGTTTCTTCGACACCCCTTTCGTGCTGAACTTCTTTTTTTTACCCTCAGATTCGTCAACGTAATAACATTTTGAACAGAGTGCAATCATTCTGCTGCCTTCACACTCGAGTTTAAATAGCCCAGGCGTCCCACTGCTCCACTTATCCCAAGCTAACCACTCTTTCTTTTTTGCCTCAAATTCTATTTGCAGCTCTGGTTTGACGATGTCTTCCAACTTTTCTGCGCTAATTGCCATATAATTGCTGTCTGTGTCCATCTGAATCAATTCGAAATCTTTTCTGTCAAAATATCTGTCAAGAAAGTCATAATAGAATTCAAGCATTCTAAGTTTGGCCAGTTGATATACAGCTATTCCTACCTGAAATGGTCTTCTGATTGTGCTCCGAGGATATCGGCTTTCCAGCTCATACGCTTCCCCAATTTCGTCAAGATCACTGAAATATGCGCTTCGCAAAGCTCTGTCGACAATCTTTTCGTCTTTGGTGTAAATAACGTTTGTTTGCCGCTCCAAGGCTTCTATAAGCTTACCATAACCACTATTTCCTAAAAGTTTGAATACCTCAGCCAGCAGCGCCTTGCTTTTTTCCACGTCTCCAGTCCGGCGCGCCTCCGTCACCTGCTCCACAAACCAAGTGAATATTTTTGTTGGTTGATAGTCAAGCGTTCGAAAAACATTTGTAATCACTGCTCCATGCTCCATGAGAAGAGGAGCGTATAATAATATCCTTTTTGCAGACAAGGCTCCCACTAACTTCTTTCCGTCTCCGCGATTACGCTTCGTTCGTTTCAAGTAGTCAATCATATGCTGTGGCACCGCTTCAGCAGGAATCTTTTTGTTGTAGAAGAACGGGCACATTTCCTCAAACTTTGGGTGTAAGTGCTTAGGGATCTCTATATCAACTTCTGCAAATCCAAACCATTTTTCTTCCTTGAGTCTTTGTGTTAGAATGGGAGCGACGTCTTTATTGTAGTGCACGACCATTCCTTTTCCACAAGGCATGTCTCTTAGCATGGTTGACAAATACAAAGCATTGGCGCCGTAACCCAGTATATTTTTGCAAAAACGAGGTTCCGCTATTCGATGAGACCTTATCTTCGTGACTCCAACTTCATGATATCTTGTGAAAACGATACTAGGTCCACCAACAACAGCTTCTTTCAACATCTCATACGCTTCTTCGCACGGGCTGTAAAGATCTGCGCCCCTCTCAACACATCCGCGAAGTAAGTAATGTAAACTAACACCTGGGATACTTACAGCATCTTTCAAAATATGGATTCCTTTATTAGTGTAGTAAGCACGCATCTTTTCCAGCGCCTCTAGACCAGGAGCTACATCTAGATTATTGTAGTAACGCAGCCAGTCTGCGAAGGTACACATACCCTTTTCTTTGAACAGACGCTGGCACCCTTCCCAATTCATCCCTTGTTAGAACATAACCACCCTTCAGCTTCGAATACCAATCCTCATATTTCGGAAGTCCGCGAAAATCAAGTTTTTCAGGTGTGTCAAACCATTCATACGGAAACCACTATTTTACAGCTTCGCATTCGTAGGCTTTCACCCATTTCTCATAACTTGTACCCGGACCTAAGTAGTTTATGATGTCGAGAAAGCGAAAGTTTTTACTCGAAATGAACATAATTTTGTTTCCATTTTTTGCAACTTTTACTTTACCAGTTGTATCAGATAAACGTTTCGCGAAATGCTCTCTGATAAGATTCAAATCATTTCTTCCGGAGTTAAACCCAAGAACTGGCACCTGATTACACCATTTTTCTATTTTAGGCCGCTGGGTTTTTTTTGGAATCATATTTATATCGTCAGGCATGAAGGCTGCTCTTACTTGATGCTGAATGTTTTTCCCACGCCTCTCAAGTTCTTCCATAAACTTGCGAATAAGCTCAGCAGGGTCTCTTTCACAGATATGAGTTGGTTCTCTTTCTAAAGTGTCACCAACGCTAACAGAGATTGGTACGTGTTTATTTTCGATTGTTAACGTTCCTATTGGTTCTTTCCTTTGATTTTTATCTCCGTATGCTTCGAAGTCATACAATATAGCATGTGGATAACTTTGTGTTTGAGGCTTTGGCAACTTTATATTTATTTTTCCTACTTCACAAGACCATGCCTCGATTACACGGTAGGCAGCAGCTCCAAGCTTTTGTGTACGTTCAACGAAAACATTTTCGACATCCATGCCAATGACATCCATGATATTGAAAAACAGTCTTTGTTTCATGGTTATAACCGTCTACAGGAGCGCGCTCAATCCATCTTTCACCTCCATGCCCACAAGCAGCGTGGTGAATGTGAATTTTACGAAGTGCTGCTTCTTGTTCAAGCCAACGAAGAGATTCCGGAGAAGATGAATGTTTTGGATAAAAAGCCTGCTCAAAAACTGTTTGTGGTAATTCAACTTTTTCAGCCGGACATTCAATCACCGTCTTCCCTTCCGCACATTTTTTGACATGCCGTTGAAGGTTGCAAGCTTCAGTAGATCTTGAACGACAATAAACACATAAATAAACTTTTGCAATCTTCGAAATATCTTTTATAAAGAAAGCATGCCTTAAATTCCAATTGTCAAAATATTTGTTAAGTTGGCTGGTGGTGTCCTTCTAAGATGCCATACCACTTCACCATTCTCCAAACGTTCAGGCTCATATACACGAATACCCAACCAATCTTTAAAAATTTGTTTTTTATTAATATGTTTTTCAACCTCATCAAGTTCATCTAAAGATGTTTTCCGGCAATCTTGTGGAGCAGCTTTGAGGTTGAAGAAACCCTTTGCAAGTTCCCGTGCTGCCGTTGTACTTCGATCTGGTATTGAACCTCGGTGTACCGCAATACAACGCCAAAGACATAAATTGTCTTTGTAAGTGTCTAAAGCTATCATATTACGACTATGTGAAAGGTTACGCAGCCAATCTGGTAATGGTCCTGTACCTAAAAGCGGTTGACGATCAAGCAGCACCTTTACATCAACAATAAAATGATTTTCAAACACCCATTTCGTGTCCGGTCTATTTATGTTGTCAGAGTCCAGGCGCACCTTCTCCCGCTCGTCTTCAATGTTGCGTAGCTGATTTGAAAAAACATGTCTTGCGTAAAAAGATGTGTTAACTTTCTCTTTTATTTTTGTCATAAAAACGGGTGTAAGATCTCTTTCAAGATCTCGAATAAAACGCCATCTAATGAAACGGCGCCCTTTTACTTCTTCTTCTCCCTCATATTCGGCAATGTCATATAAATCAAGAATTTCATTCTGATAGTTTGTAACATTTCGGGTGGTTTCTCGAGAAACTGGATCAAACTTCCTCAAAATTTCTTGTGTTTTTCTCCCCCTTCTTTTACGAGGAGGAGCAGTCGGTTGAAAGGTTTTAGGAAGTAAAGGTTTATCTAACCCCCTCTCCACTTTCTCAGAAATAGGTTCATCCAATATGTTCTGAATAGTTGTTCGAACAGCAGGAGTGTCCTCTGCAAGTAATTTCTCTAAAGCTTGTAACGTTGCTGGATCAAGTTCTTTCAAAAGCTTTTCAATGTCTATGTTTTGCATAGACATTTCAACTTTGATATAATAAAGATGTGTATTTCTTTAATTTAAATTTTTTTATGCTGGGCGGTTTATTTCGGGTAAGTAGTATATCCTGAAGTAAACAAACAATTCCTGATCCTCAGCGGTTTATCTTAGATTTTTAAAGCTCCCACCATAATAAACATGCGACGCGAGGAGCTTGTTAATTATGGTGGGAGCTTTAAAATTCTAAGATAAACCGCTGAGTATCAGGTGTTGTTTGTTTACTTCAGGATATACTACTCAATCTGCAAGGTTTACGACTACAAAATTGATTATATAACTTACAATACAACGGAGAATTACCTATTTACACAACATTACGTACATTAGTTTTCTTACAATAATATTGCTTACAAATCGTACATTGCAGTGTGTTGACTTATTATTTTTTTGCCGTAGTTTTACCTGTCACTTGCAATGTTGCATTCTAGTATTGACACAATTGCGCTTACAATAATATTACTTATAAAAAAAATAATAACGAGAAGGAGCAAGCAATAGGAGGAAGCGTATAAGAGGGTTTGTTGGCAAAGTATCAAAAAAGACAGATCGGTTTAACTTGAAATCTCAATTTTCCATTGAATTTTTAATTTATTTATAAATTGAGAACATCTAGAAATTATCTCACTACTTTTACAACTATATTATGTACTTTTTTATTAGCAAGACGAGTAGATCTAGTTGGCGTCCAAGATTGTCGTTTGTAGAAGGAGGGGGGTAGTTCTGAAATAGAAATTGCTCAGTTGACAAATTTATAAACGTTCTATTGACTGCATTGAGCCACGATACAATTTCCTGATAAAATTTAACATTGATAGGACGTTCTAAAAAGGTGTGTTCCAATGAGTCAGAATTTTTACAGTGAGCGCAAATGTCATCATTTCTGATTTTGAATCTCTTGAGTTCTTTATTAGTTACTAAAATTCCATGAAGAAATTTTAAACCATATTCTCTTTACTTGTTGTCAGCGGTCGTTTGGTAGATTGTGTTAAATATCTGTTTCCAACTATGGGCAAAGTTGGGAAAAAATCTAGTCCAACTTTTCATATTGTAGCGGTAGGTTCTTTCATATTGTTTTCCTGAAATAAATTGTAATAGTCTTTGCACCCCAGTTTGGTTAAATAGAGTGCTTTATTTCCGGACAGATAGAATACGTCCCTTTCATTAAGTATATCCCTATTGGTTACGGCAGTTTCCTGAGCTTGTTTCTTTAAGTAACTTGGGATCGCAGCAATAAGTTGAAAATGTTGAAAGAAGTTCAGGTGCACATTATATTTGCGTTGTACATTTTCAAGAGACAGAAACCTGCCGTTGTTATCAAGTAAACCATGTACAAAACAGATTCCTTGTTCAGACAAATGTGTCCAAAATATAGACTTATTCTCTATTGTAATTTCTTTACTGTTCCAAAGAATGAATTCGCTTTTATAAATTTCAGGATGGCCAGTACTCAACTCCTTAAAATAATTCAACACTTCCCTATAATGAAGAGGTAACTTTTCGTCTAATTTTTTTAGAGTCGTAATTACATTTAAGTTGGAAGGGTAATCCTCCATACCTGTTAATAAAGTCATTTGGAATTGCCTGCCAGGATTCATTTGTGCAGTTTAAAAACCTGCCTAGCCAGCTCAAGCGCAATGATTTCATCACTGTGTGAAAGTTTGTAAAATTCAGTCCACTGTGGGAGAGAGGTTGATATAAAACTGATCGTTCTATTTCATCTGTTTTGTTTTTCCACAAGAATTTTAATATTTTTTCTTGCACTGTGTTAATAACCAATTCAGGAATACAAAGCATGGAGGCCACGTAAACTAATTTTGATATGCCGAGGGTCTTAACTAACATTGTGCGACTTAACTAACATCTAACGATGTTGAATCTTAGTGTTGAACTTGTTTACAGGAGCTCGTACAAATGTATTTTTTGCGCGGTTTATGACTATGCGGGAAAGCAAACCTTAGCAAAGGCTGCAAGAGTCGAAAAAGAAACTTCGATATATCCACCCATTTTTCAGAGATAATTGAGCTGGAATTTGAAAAGAAAATGCCATAGATTGTTATGTATTTTAAAGGTTTTTAGAACTATAGTTGATTAATTACCTCTCAAAAAGACTTGTTTACCTACAATTTTCTTTCTGGATTCCAAGTGCCCTTGCACTGCTAAGATTTGCTTTTCCAATGTAATCATAAACTGCGCAAAAATACCCTTGTATCAGGATGCACAGGTCGTTAATGAACAAAATCCCCAAATTTAAAAATCGATGTTTTAATAGGGCCTCAAGATAGAAAGAGATAAGGATATCTGGCAAACAAACTCATAAAAACAGACTTCAAGTTCATTGTAGAGTGACTTTATATCCCTTTATTTAAACGTTGCTTACATTGAAATGCTTATAGCCAGGTCTACTAGCATCTTACTTCTATCAATGACTCACAAGACGTGCGTAAACTAATTTTCATCTTAAATTGTATCTGAGGGGCTACAAAATTGCATTACATCATATGCCAGGGATGCCATGTTATATTGCCACTTGGTTGGGTTACTTTACCCATATCTAACACAAACCCGTCGGCAGCCGTAGACTATGCACCGAGTATAACACCGTCCCCTACGACAAAACCTATAGCAGCGTCTGCGACAACGGTATACTCGTCTAAGGCATACTGCTCTCTTGTTAAGTTCAGAACCTGAAAAACGACAAAATGGTTTTCTAGATCAGAAATGCCAAACTACTCATAGTTAGGACGTGACTTGAAACTAGGCATGATTTAGAGGAGACGTTTAATAGGTCGTCAGCGGACGATATACGGTGAAAAAAACAAAAAAATACTCTGAAATGTTTAAGGCCTAGTTAGTTAGTATCCCCATGTCAGTTAGCTAACTAAGGCAAGCTTCCCGTAACAGGAGTTAGCGGAATCTCTCAGCCGCCTCCATAAAACCAGCTGATGAGGAAGGGGCGCGCTAGGAATTGGAGTCCTCGTAAAGTACTTTAAAAATGACACCTCACATTAATCCTGATTATTTGTGAGTACATATATTATTATAACAACTTACTTGAATAGTTATCCATTACTACTGTCTATGAATTAATTTATTATCCGTTTTTAGTCTCTTTCAGTCCTTCACTCAATTTTGAGTACAAGTAGCGACAAAGAGTTACTGCCAAAACACACAAGGGAAAATCGTTGGAAATCAAGAACACTGTCTTAAAAAGCATCGTTGTCAAAAGATATCTAAGCCAGTCGAAAATATAGCCCTTCATCTGTCTTAGGTGACAGAATTCAAGTTTAAATCACGTTACATGAAAATGCTTTACAGTCAGCTCAAGGATCTTGTTTACATCGTTATTTCACTTTTTTTTTTTGCTTACCTTCAGCGGGATTTTCAGCCGGGTCAGCCTCCTCAGCAACAGCTTCCTTGGTTACCCAGTCGTCCTTATATCCTTTGACTAGAAAAAGAAATCAGTTCAATTAAGAATTGCAGTCTTCACAGAATATTACAATTAGAGCAAACGTCATTATTTCTTCGGGGTAGAAATATCATGGCATGAAACTACAGAATTTCTGATCATGAATGCGTGTGACTTTGTTACAAGGAAACAAAAGAAAACAAGAAAGATAGACAAATTATCAAAAGCTCCCCTGTAAAAGCGACGGTCAAAAGATGGAAACATTGAGGCGTTATTTGAAAGTCATAGTAAAATATTCCGTACAATGTTTAAGAATGCTCTCAAGCTTATGACAGTTTACGTAGCTAAGATTTTATATCAGAGAGAATTGCTTGCTCGTTTTTAAGTCAGGCGCTTCTAAGAAAAACGACTAATTATATCTCGATTTGACAAGTGTAACGTTTTGATCACCTTCTCCAGGCAGGTTAGCCAGTTCGGCATCCTCTTCATCATCCATTTCTTCTCGTTCATACTGGTCCAAATCTTCTTCATCATTGATTTGTTTCCAATCGTTCTGACCCCCGTTGTCTAATTTGGATGTCTCTGGTGAAGAATGTGGCAAAGAACGCTGCGTAGTGCAAAGAATTCCAGGCAGTTATTGATTGCCAGTGATAAACTAGTCGAAGTTTCACAAATTGACTTTTTGATCAATAATGGAATACCATCACAAGACAACTGTTCAACAGCTAGTACCTAAACGTTTCCTTTGCGTGATTTCTAGAAAAGAAAACGGAAGACTACTCTATTCCCTATTCCTTCTGTCTACTCCACTGCATTCTACTCTACTTTGCTGACGCGAAAAAGTGGTAAACTTTATACGCGCGTTTATTAATGAGTTGCTTCTGAAAAAATTTTAACTTGATATTCTGTCCAACATTCTAAAAAGGTAGAAACGACAAGTGCAGATAATTTAGACCCTTAGCCCTTGGATTTGAAACTCAATTTATATAATCCAAATTAGGAAAAACCCGAAGTTTCATGTTGTGGATTGTGGAAAATCAAACCTTCTAGCCAGACGCAAAATTACCTCTCAATGGTTTGATTTCATTATGACAATTTAGTTTAAGTAACTAGAGTTAAAACATCGGGACTGACAAAAACGGTTAGAGTTTGACTTTCCAAGAGAACCTTGACAAAAATAAAATCTGAGTGCTTTGACTTAAAGAGAAATTTGATGAGAATGTTATTTGACTTGTTTGTTGGTTTTTGTCCCTCTCATCACATCAAAACCGGACAGAACTACAGTAGCTTCAAAACGAAAAACAAAAATAACATGAACTAAAATTAGACGGAGCAATTTTTTTTCCAACAAGTACTTTAAAGCTAACTTCAAATTTCGTAGATTTGATTAAGCAAGAAGTGAACTTACTTTTTGAAACTGTTCCGCATAAGAAGTGAAAATCATCAATGCGGCGACAAACAGGAACAGTATAAAACGAGCCATCGTTTGCGAGTGGTCTTTCAAGTGTCCTGGTTTTCACTCCAGGAGAAGCTTGAAAAAAATGACTGATGTGCAGAGAAAGCAGCCAGCTTTTATTGAATTCTCACACAGTTTATATTTACACCCCATCGCGATATTTCGTCGTGAAACAAATTTAGGCACAAATGCTGAAACACTGATAATAGAATATCACGTACAATGAGTGCTACGTCAAATATCAAAATATCGATCTTCTTGAGTTTCCGTCGCGCTAAGAAAAGTTGGACAAAAATCTAACCACAGTATAGTAATGTGTTTCCGAGTTTGTGGTATCTATATTTGCTTTCTTGAAACATATCTATTTCCTGCTTGAACTTACTCTTTGTGAATCGAGATAAGGATCAATTTCGTTATGCTATCTTGTCGATAAGCCGTAACTGAATGGCACGAAATGCACAAAACAAAATCAATAGTACAGTGTTACTTGATGCAACCTCATCTAAACAGAGATCGTTTTAAGTTGATACACCACAAAAACTGCGTAATTAGCAATCGATAAGTGGTATTCATTTGATAACGTCTAAACTTGATTAAATCTTTTGTGTAAAATATTTTGCGGATACAAAAACCCGCAATCACTTCATCTCTTGAATAGTCCACGTCACACGACCGCACGATTGTTAGCTTGGTCAACAGAGCCATTGCTTGGCCCTTCCATAACGTCTTTGAAGTGAAATTTTTCGTAAGGCGAGACTGTCCAAGATTTTAAGAACTTGCTAAAACAATCCTAACTTGAGATCTAGTTAGAACATACTAATTTCCCCCACGTTGTTGGAAGAGCTCAAATACAGGTTTAAATGACAAGAAAACTAAAGCCAGCTATTTGGTCTGACTAATTGTAAAGTCTATTGCCATGTTTTCTCCATACTTCTTTCTCCATTTTGATTTGCTGGTCATACTTGAAATACATGTGTGTACTAAATACCATGTGAACTAAAAACATCGTATTATCGTCTCATGGCTCAACCCGACAAAAAATAAAAACGTTGAAACAAGGCTCTACCTCAGCCTTTAAATAAGACGTTACTATAAAAACAGCGGCCCTCTCTGTTTGTGGGCTACAGAAAAAGCCCTAAAATTTTGGGGAAAGGCCGAAAGTAGTCTAAAAAAGATCATGTCGTTTAGTTGTCAGCTTGTTAAACACGTCTTATATTCAGTCAATGACAATTTTTTTGGTAAATTGAGGCATGTGCGATCAAGACAATCTCCTATAACTAAACGCGAGTTCTGCTTGAGTTTGCAAGAACTGAAATCGAGTAGCGCGAAACAGAGAGTTGGACGAGCGTGCTGGATACAGACAAGGATGCGTATGGCATGAAATGTTCAAGGTTATTGTACAGGCAAAGTAATACCCACGAAAAATTTATTCCAGTTTGATAATTACATATTTTTGTTGAAAGTTAACACAAAATCAGTCTCTAGGCTAATAAAACTTAATCAAGTAACAATGTACTATTAATTTTTTTTGGTATATTTTGTTCAATTCGGTTGAAGGTTATCGACAAGATAACATATAGATATTGATGATTATCTAGGCTCCCATAAGATATTTTATATTTCGTACTCTCGCGTTTTTTCTCTGGTTCAGGAAAAAAAAATTCTGTAACCTAAACCAACCACTGTGTCAAACTCACAGAATTCTAAATTGTGCTACCGGGTCTCAAAAGTGCAATCAATCATAGGTAAACGCAACGCTTAACATTTCTATTTCTGGACATTTTCTTATTGTCCTAAGAAATCAGGCAGTTTTACTATTTTTCATCATACTGTGAGCGAAACTCCAAGAAAAAATACTTTAATATTTGAAAATATTCGCGAGAGAAACATTCTTTTTTCTTGCTGATTTTTTGTCACGTTCTTACACTTCAGTATGTTAACCAGTATCCGTCCACTTCAGTTTGAAAAGGTTCTGTTTTCCCTTACTCGGGAGAAAGAGTTCTGATATTTGGCCCTGACACAGCACATTTAGTTGTAAATATATCGTAGAAATTTTGAAGTTTTCAGTTTAGTATCCGTTGCACAATTTCAATTTTTGGAGAGCTCCTTCATTGCCCGGTAGACCGGGCCCAGTATCCCACCATAACAATAAGTTTGTTATTTATGGAAAATTTCAGAATCCAAGCGACATATAGTTATCTTTAAAGATCGCTCAGGCAGTTAGGTGTTGGAATCGGAAGTAGAATTGACTTTGTGGGGTCTTAAAACTGATATATGCAATTGTGGTGATAAAAGTGTGTGCTTTTAATATCGTGACAATATCTCGTCCCATACAGATCACCATTTGTGCAGGTTCAACCACGCAGATCAGCCAAATAAACGATAAGAAACGTTAAAATAGTAAGCGAAAGGTCGTTTACAAATACATAGGAATACGTTAGATTCTAGTCTAAATTGAGAGACTAAAGGGATAAAGAGTGCATTTCAATGTTTTGATACAGTAAACGTAACAAATTGAACAAGAATGAAAGATTACGTAATGGAATCAAACATGTGAAATAAAATATTTTCACTCAACACGGAAATAGCATACAGTAAGGCTCAACTATGGCAAATAAATATGACCAAATTTGTCATCCCCATTATGAGCTGATTTTCGACTGCAAATGCCTTGAATGTTGCAGTGTTTTCTTATTTTAGGCATCTTAATATCCTCGGTCCGCACTTCACCCGAACAGGTCATAAGCCGCAGGATATAGGCGAAACACCAACTACTTAGTCGTGAGACCTACAGCACGCTTTTTAGAAATTCCAGTATTTACCATCAAACTGCACCAAATTTAAGAAAGATTTCGAAAACGGTGGGGATTTTAGTATTAGAACATCACTGAGTGATGAGAAGAAACTTACGATCTTCCACGTACCTTATAACAAACCTGAAGGCGTAATGTACAAAGCGGAGACAGAATTTTAGTGGTGCTCGATATGCCAGAGTTTCCTTTTCCATTAAGAATTTTTAACTTATTTTTCGTTGTGTCTACAGAGGAAAACAAAACGTTCGAAATTTGAATCATTTTGAAGCGGTCCGAATTAATATTGTTCGACGTGACCCGGATCAAATGTTCGTCACCTTACTTCAGAACGTGACTCAGACTCTCCTAGGTGACAAACAGGGAAAATGTTTAAAAATGGACAAGTAACCAGGGTAAGACATAATAAGATTTTCAACGTTCTCTGGTTAAAAAATTAAAAGATTTACGAGCTTTCGATTACCAGTCTGCAATCTTTGACAAGTGATGAATAAAAAGGGCGAACATTAAAATATATACTACAAGAAGTGTGAAAAAGAGAAATTATAATAACAACAATAAGAATACTTTAGTGGGAACAAAATGCTAATTAGAAGTTCATAATAAAGTCAGTGAGTGGTGTGCAAAATGAAAAAATCGAAAATTCCCACACTTTGTCAGAATATAGGTCTAGGTAAACTATTTCTGGAAAAATAACTTTCAGTTCGATTAGAATTTTATTTTACGTGAACGGCGACAAAGTCGGTTCGGCGGCTCTCACATCGGTTTTCGCGGGATCCACACCACGCACCACTTAAACATCGCCTAAGAAAAAACAAAAAAGTAAATCTACACAGCGAATATCTTTCTGAAAAGGACACTGAAATCTTAACAGTTTAAGCATTCATTTGTTCAATTCAACTACGAACTAAATATTTAGGCGAGTTTTGATTTTTTTCTTTATTTAACCGTTTTTGGCAAGACAAAAATTTGGTAAATTGAGTGGGCAAAAAAGCACATTGGTACATGCAGTGGAGTTATATCAAGCTAACCCAGCGAAAAAGCAAGGTTTCGTCTTAAAATAAATGCAATAAAATTGTTGGGTTTCTCAATCTACGAAATGTTTTCGAGCGCCGAACGCAGGTGACAAAGGTCAAAACACGCCATTTCTTGTCACGGCATTCAGTAATGTTGAATCCAAAATGCGGTTTTCAAAACATTACATGCTAACTTTTCTTCAATTATCTTTACTTTTACGAAAGGAAACACAGCTTAGAGTAACTCTGTCTTATTTGCCGCTTACGTGGTCTTGAATCGTAACTTTCAGCGGTTAATTCTCAACATCCAAAATTCAAATTCTGAGCCGAACGGCTGTCGGTCGAGAACAAGTTAGCTAGGCTACTTTGTAACATTTCTACATAATTCTAAGCATGTTCATGCTAAATTGTTTTCTGTTGATAACAAAGAAGAAATAGGCGTGCTTGTGCAAAATAAAAATAACCTGAGACAAACAGTTTCATAGTCGTTATGCTTCCACCTTAGAGGAGTTTGACTGGCTGCGTTTTTGGCTCGCGCGTTCGGAACTTGATAGGTTTTCTATGGAAGCTGAGCTGTTCAGAGAAATAAATGGTCGTTTTCTCCTAAACTCGGTGACCCCACTTTTTGTATTCCTTTTATTTAAGGGAATACGACTTTACATGATATATTCAAATTTGAAGAACTTCTCATTATTCAATTTTGAAATATCCCGCCGAGTTGATTCACCACTACAGCCAGATTTTAGGCGTTTCACTGGAACCGTGCGGACGCTCGATTTGCCTATTATTTCAAATTAGTTTCATTGTTACGGCAATTTTAAGACGTTTTACTGTAACATTGTACTTCTATCATAACAATAATGCTTATATTTCATTGCTAGTTGTAACTTTGTTGAAGTAATGGGTGTGTCTAGTACAAGGAGGGGAGAAGAACGGTTTAGGGAGGAGGGAGAAATGGCCCCAAAAAATAGGGAGGAAGGAGAAAGGACGCAAAAAAATAGGGAGACGGGAGAACCAGCATGAAAAGAGAGAAGGGAGAATGTCTTAAAGAAAACGTGACATGAGTGTTTAAACCCTTACTAGATCCTAATATAAGAAACTGTATGGATCTGTTCCCCACTAAACAATTATATCGAGAGAAGACTGGGTAGACTCTGGGTATCCAAGACTATTTTGAGCCCGTAAGCTCAGATACAGGTGTTTGCGATATTTTGAATGGTCTCTTGTTATTTTTCGCGCTTCATGCTACTAGAGGTCGCTAGAGAATTTCTCGCCTCATTGTTTGGCCATTTCAAGATATTCTGATTGACCGAGAGATTTAGAGGGCAAATCGGAAAATCGTGAGACCTTGAGTTAGTCATGTTAGTGTTCGTTAAAAGGGGATATTAAGGATGAAGGTCAGGCGCAAGGCCATGGTGAGTACGAAATGTTTTGCCTTTCTAGTTTTCTGTCTTTTCTGTGCACTTCATGTGTTTAGGTCTGTTTAGGCGTCACCAATAAAACGAGTAGTGTTTTCTGATTCAGTGCTTCCATTAGGTTCCCAGAAATGTGAAACAGTACAGCAACTTAATCTTAAGAAGTATTTTATTATAGACCCTGGAATCGCACTTTCGGCAGTCACGTCATCGATAACGGCTCCATTATTTGATCTTTTACAGTGATTTGACTGTCACTCAAACATTGACATGTTCCGGACTTCCCTCTTGCACTGTGTCATGTTAAACTCCGAAGTCTTTTTGTCCAAAAATATTTCTACTGCAAATTGCTTAATAAGAATAGTTTGTAGGAAGGGAAGTCAGAAAACTATGAAACTAAACTGACCATGTAATCGTACTTACAAAATTTTATGGACTTCGTGTACTGGTTGAAGCTGCGTTATTTTGACCTGTTAGTGCGGTACAAATCCTAACATTTTAACGCTCATCAAGAACCAATAAACATTTCTAGTTCAGCCACAAACAAAAAAGTTGCGATGTAGGCAAACCTTCTTAAGGACTGTGGATCCTAATACAGAGGTATTTTTGCAAAGGTTATGACTATGGGGGAAAAGCAGATCTTAGTAAGGATTATTGGAATCTAAAAAGAAAAATGTGGGTAACCTCGCATTCTTCAGAAATAACTAAGCAACCATAATTCTAAAAAAAAGCTTTAAAATACAAAGAATGTACGGCATTTTCTTTCCAAATATCCCTGAAAAATGCGCGTTTATCCCCAATTTTCTTCTACGATTCTGATCTTCTACGATTCTCCTTTTTCCACATAGTCATAAACCGCGCAACAATACCGTTGTATTAGTAGGCAAATTCCTTAAGAAACCCGAATATCTCGGACCAGGTGTACGTTTCTCGAAAGCCCCGAGACTTTTCGGGTCGATTTTGAGCACGATAAGTTACTCTGTATCCTGTAAATAAAGAACTTTCTAAGCATCAAACTTCCCCCATTAGTTATACATTTCTTGCCTTGAAGACATGTTAAAATAACAGCTTTGTAGAATGAGTTGATCATGTTTTATAAATGGCTTTTCGGGGCTTTCGAGAAACGCACCCCAGACCCGAGATGGGCAGGACGTATGCGCAGTGACAAAAGGGGCACCGTCCTTAAGGTACTAGAAAATCATCAAATTTACTGACCAAATCTTTGGGATGTTGGACATCAGCGAACTTGTTCCTCAGGAAAGTGAAGTTACAGGTGCTTTGAAAAATAGCGATAGTGACAGTGACGATGAACTGAGAGTGTAACATGCCCACACTTACGCGTAGCAGCAGGTGGGTTCGAGTGCCTGCAAACTGGCAAAGTGTCAGACTTTCTTTTCTTTCAAAGTGTCAGATGTTCTTTTTAAAAAAAGAACATCTTTGTTTACAGACTTAATTTGATCATGAAAGATAGTAAAGGAAATTCTGGCTTTGCTGTAGCCAGTGAGAACTGTGTGATTAGAGATAAAAACTGAGAGTAAGAGTAAGGCAAGACATCAAATGCCATACAATAGAGAAACAAGAAAATATGAGAGGAACTCGTAAGGGATCATGAGGATATAATGCCGCTTGAGATGAGGAAAAGAGCCTGTTAGTTTGGCAAAATCACAAAGATGGCGTACATCATTCATAGGTACCCTGTTACTACATGTTAAGTTTAGTAGTTTGTAGGTATTCAAAGAGCACAAAGTTCTTTAGTAAAGTGACAATATTGGAAGGAATTTAAACTGCAGCGTAGTGTTACGTAATATAAAGCCGTTAAAGCATAATCAGGGAGAAAGGTGAAAAAACAGGGAGGAGGGAGAAACGGCCAAAAAAATTAGGAAGGAGGGAGAAAAATGAGTTTAAAAATAGGGAGATAAGATATTTAACTGCCCGTTCCTCTCCCCTCTACAAGGACAGGTTTCTTTAATATTGCTGTCTAAAGATAACAAAGTACCTATATACTTCAGCCCCGTAGCGTGAAATCAGACACGGTGACCCTCTCTTTTTGTTTTATTTTTTTTAATGTACTAGGTGTAATTAGTAACTGTGCAAGGTTTCAACAAATTCTCATATATTACGACTTCTTTTTCGATGGAATCACCTTAACGTCTTGAAGTAGCGTACTTTCACAAATAAATAGGTACTAGCAAAATAATAATAATAATAAAAATAATAATAATAATAATATTAAATAAATAAATAAATAAATGAGGTAAGATAAAATAAATAATCTGGTTTGACTAAATCTATATCTTAGGTCTAAAATCAATTGGAGTGCCGATATTAATTTTGTATACGACTTATAGAATAATATTGGGCATCAACACTGGGCACCCTAGCTTGAAACTAAGTAAAAATTGCGAATTCCTATTTTCCTAAAAATTTTGAATCTGATTAGAAATTCGATAAGGATCTGAGCTCTTGATCTCTTCAATTCTAAAAACGCCAAATCTCTTGATTTTTCCTGGAAAATATCGCATGTAAAGGACTCTCGTTAGAACAACGGTAATTTCATTGCGCAGTGAAAACGTCAAACATTACCCCTCGACGTTTTACTCATCTATTAATTAATCACTGATTAGTTTCCAGTCGTTCTGATCCCTCTCGTCTAATTTGGATGTCTCCAGTGAAGAGTCTGGCGTAGAACGCTGCGTAATGCAAAGAATTCCATTCAGTTATTAATTGCCTATAACAGAGTAGTCAAAGTTTCACAAAGTGACTTTTTGATCAATTTGTGGCATGTTTACACAAAAACAATCTGTATGCTGATGAGACTTAATCAAGTACCTCTGTACTATTCATTTTATTTTGTATATTTCGTTTAATTCTATTGAAGGTTATCGACAAAATAACGTTTAGATATTGATGATTATATAGACCAAAATGTGATTTTGGTGGATGCCAATCATCTCCGTCCCTTTGTCGATAGCTACGCAAAGATGTACTGTGCAGTCCTTAGCTGTCTCCAAACTCAATATTTTGAACATCGTGTATTAGATGACATTTTAGGTAGCCCAGTAAAGGCATTGGTTGAGTCAGAAAGATTGAAAGGGCCAGGGGTATTGTTTAGTTTGTTTGTTTCTTTGGGTCAAAATTCGAATTAAATCAAAACAGACAGGATTTTCTAATACACTAAACGGCCTTAGTACTCTAACAAGAAGATACGAAATGAATTGTTGAAAGGAAAGCACAACGTAATCACTTTAAATTTGTTTTTGTTACAGATGAGGGAAAACTTGAAAAAAGGAGCGGCCCGATTTCTTATCAAGTTACATACCGTTTCCATCCTGTGGCCATTTGGTGCACTAGTAGAGTAGTTTTTACAAAAACAGGACCGTTATTTTGGGTTGCCATCAATAAAAACATGTCCTCTGGCATCTTAAATTAATATGCAAAATTGGTGTAACGGCCCCTTCATTGATATCGAGTCATGTTCAAAGGTGTTGAACGAGTTTTGACTACTACCAAACTTCCAATCCAACAACGTCTAACATTTTCTTTGTTCTCGGAAGTGAAGGAAGTAATCATTAAAGGAATTTTCATTAGTGAGCAATCTGATATTTATGCGCAATTTTCTTTTGAACTTTAGTGCGTAATTTTCAATATTTTTCTTTGAGCAATTCTAGTCAGTAGTGTATTTTATTCGAAAAGTAGAAATCGTGACTATTCTAGATTGAGTCTGTGTTGTTTTTTCAATCTAGGTTGTTTTTCTTCGGCACCGCATATTGGGTTGTTTTGACTAATTCGTAATTTAGTATTCAACACCTGAAGAGTCGCTCTGTCGTCAATATTTTTTTATTAAGTTTACAGTCTTAGTGTAAAGCTCCATATGTTTTTTGTTCAGTTGTGCAATATTTTATCTTCCTTATATTTTTATATATTTTTGGTTTCTTCACTTGAAGTGGATGACATTTTTGTCCCAATTTAGCGACTAAACTTAGAATCGCCGTTTCAGTGAGTGCGTTCAGTGTGGCATGTTTTCGTGTTCGTTTGTTTTTAACTGGTAAGCCATTTCAGTGTGTCTTTAGTTACAGATCGAAATGATAACTATATTTAAGTAACTATAAGCAAAGCATTTCTCGGTTGAAGTCTATTTTGTCTAAAATGAGACTCTAAAATTAGTTCAGGGTGTGTTCTTGAAAGCACCCGATTAATACTTCGCGGGTGAAAAACTTGTTTCATTTTCTTTTGATAATTATACGTGTGCTTGAAAGTTTCCGAAAACGGTTTGATGCCTGGAAAATATTATTTATTTTAGAAAAAAGGATTTCGAGAAATGTTTCATGGTTAACACAATTAAACAGCCAGAGGGATGCATCGGAATTAGTGAGAAATGTGTGTTTGCAGGGAAAAGTCTGTCGAGTTGCTACCGGGAGCAACTTAAGTGGGTTTTTTAGCAATTGTAGTTTTACAAGTACTCTTCTTGAACTTAATGAGCTAGCTTTCGAAAGAATGCTACAAGAAGAGCTGTCGGTGAAAGTCGTGCTGAAGTCTTCTCTTTGAAGAAAAATAAGCCAACTCACAGTTTCCTCAGTGGTCTGCATGTTTTCCCTTGCTGTTTTAACTTGTTCTCAGATGTAAAAAACAATTTTGAACTTGTTAGGCTGGCACGTGCGGCAATGAACAAATATTTACGTGCAGGAAACACCTAATTACATAACCCAACAACGTTCAGCATCATTCAGCAGGATGGGCAAACATGTATAACGTGTTGAATTCAACACTGATGAATGATGTTGAATCTTAATGTTGAACTTGTTTACAGGAGCTCGTACAAATGTATTTTTTGCGCGGTTTATGACTATGCGGGAGAGCAAACCTTAGCAAAGGCTGTAAGAGTCGAAAAAGAAACTTGGATATAACCACCCATTTTTCAGAGATAATTAAGCTTTAAAATACATTGTTATGTATTTTAAAGCTTTTTAGAACTATAGTTGATTAATTACCTCTCAAAAAGACGTGTTTACCTACAATTTTCTTTCTGGATTCCAATTGCCCTTGCACTGCTAAGATTTGCTTTTCCAATGTAATCATAAACTGCGCAAAAATACCTAGCTTGTATCAGGATGCACCGGTCGTTAATGAATAAAATCCCCAGATTTAAAAATCGATGTTTTAATAGGGCCTCAAGATAGAAAGAGATAGGGTATCTGGCAAACAAACTCATAAAAACAGACTTCAAGTTCATTGCAGAGTGGCTTTATATCCCTTTATTTAAACGTTGCTTACATTGAAATGCTTATAGCCAGGTCTACTCACAAGACGTGCGTAAACTAATTTTCATCTTAAATTGTATATGAGGGGCTACAAAATTGCATTACATCATATGCCAGGGATGCCATGTTATATTGCCACTTGGTTGGGTTACTTTACCCATATCTAACACAAACCCATCGGCAGCCGTAGAATCTGCACCGAATATAACACCGTCCCCTACGACAAAACCTATAGCAGAGTCTGCGACAACGGTATACTCGTCTAAGGCATACTGCTTTCTTGTTAAGTTCAGAACCTGAAAAACGACAAAATGGTTTTCTAGATCAGAAATGCCAAACTACTCATAGTTAGGACATGACTTGAAACTAGGCATGAGTTAAAGGAGACGTTTCATAGGTTGTCAGCGGACGATATACGGTGAAAAAACAAAAAAATACGCTGAAATGTTTAAAGCCTAGCTAGCTAGTATCCCCATGTCAGTTAGCTAACTAAGGCAAGCTTCCCGAGACAGGACTTAGCGGAATCTCTCAGCCGCCTCCATAAAACCAGCTGATGAGGAAGGGGCGCGCTAGAAATTGGAGTCCTCGTAAAGTACTTTAAAAATGACACCTCACATTAATCCTGATTATTAGTGAGTACATATATTATTATAACAACTTACTTGAATAGTTATCCATTACTACTGTTTATGAATTAATTTATTATCCGTTTTTAGTCTCTTTCAGTCCTTCACTCAATTTTGAGTACAAGTAACGACAAAGAAAGAAAGTTACTGCCAAAACACACAAGGGTAAACACTGCCAGTCGAAAATATAGCCCTTCATCATTCTGTCTTAGGTGAGAGAATTCAAGTTTAAATCGCGTTACAGGAAAATACTTTACAGTCAGCTCAAGGAACTTCTTTACATCGTTATTTCACTTTTTTGTTTTGCTTACCATCAGCGGGATTTTCAGCCGGGTCAGCGTCCTCAGCAACAGCTTCCTTGGTTACCCAGTCGTCCTTATATCCTTTGACTAGAAAAAGAAATCAGTTCAATTAAGAATTGCAGTCTTCACAGAATATTACAATCAGAGCAAACGTCATTATTTCTTCGGGGTAGAAATATCATGGCATGAAACTACAGAATTTCTGATCATGAATGCGTGTGACTTTGTTACAAGGAAACAAAAGAAAACAAGAAAGGTAGACAAATTATCAAAAGCTTCCCTGTAAAAGCGACGGTCAAAAGATGGAAACATTGAGGCGTTATTTGAAAGTCAGTAGTAAAATATTCCGTACAATGCTTAAGAATGCTCTCAAGCTTATGACAGTTTACATAGCTAAGATTTTATATCAGAGAGAATATTGCTTGCTCATTTTTAAGTCAGGCGCTTCTAAGAAGAACGACTAATTATCTCTCGATTTGACAAGTGTAACGTTTTGATCACCTTCTCCAGGCAGGTTAGCCAGTTCGGCATCCTCTTCATCATCCATTTCTTCTCGTTCATACTGGTCCAAATCTTCTTCATCATTCATTTGTTTCCAATCGTTCTGACCCCCCTTGTCTAATTTGGATGTCTCTGGTGAAGAATATGGCAAAGAACGCTGTGTAGTGCAAAGAATTCCAGGCAGTTATTGATTGCCAGTGATAAACTAGTCAAAGTTTCACAAATTGACTTTTTGATCAATAATGGAATACCATCATAAGACAACTGTTCAACAGCTAGTAGCTAAACGTTTCCTTTGCGTGATTTCTAGAAAAGAAAACGGAAGAATACTCTATTCCCTATTCCTTCTATCTACTCCACTGCATTCTACTCTACTTTGCTGACGCGAAAAAGTGGTAAACTTTATACGTTTATTAATTAGTTGCTTCTGAAAAAATTTTAACTTGATATTCTGTCCAACATTCTAAAAAGGTAGAAACGACAAGTGCACATAATTTAGACCCTTAGCCCTTGGATTTGAAACTCAATTTATATAATCCAAATTAGGAAAAACGCCGAAGTTTCATGTTGTTGAATGTGGAAAATCAAACCTTCTAGCCAGACGCGAAATTACCTCTCAATGGTTTGATTTCATTATGACAATTTAGTTTAAGTAACTAGAGTTAAAACATCGGGACTGACAATAACGGTTAGAGTTTGACTTTCCAAGAGAACCTTGATAAAAATAAAATCTCAATGCTTTGACTTAAAGAGAAATTTGATGAGAATGTTATTTAACTTGTTTGTTGGCTTCTGTTCGTCTCATCACATCAAAACCGGACAGAACTACAGTAGCTTCAAAACGAAAAACAAAAATAACATGAACGAAAATTAGACGGAGCAATTTTTTTCCCGACAAGTACTTAAAAGCTAACTTCAAATTTCGTAGCTTTGATTAAGCAAGAAGTGAACTTACTTTTTGAAACTGTTCCGCATGAGAAGTGAAAATCATCAATGCAGCGACAAACAGGAACAGTATAAAACGAGCCATCGCTTGCGAGTGGTCTTTCAAGTGTCCCGGTTTTCACTCCAGGAATAGCTTGAAAAATGACTGATGTGCAGAGAAAGCAGCCAGCTTTTATTGAATTCTCACACAGTTTATATTTACACCCCATCGCGATATTTCGTCGTGAAACAAATTTAGGCACAAATGCTGAAACACTGATAATAGAAATCACGTACAATGAGTGCTACGTCAACAAAAACGAGGAGATACTCTGTCAGAAATATTTTCAAATCAAAATATCGATCTTCTTGAGTTTCCGTCGCGCTAAGAAAAGTTGGACAAAAATCTAACCACAGTATAGTAATAAGTGTTTCCGAGTTTGTGGTATCTATATTTGCTTTCTTGAAACATAACCTATTCCTGGTTGAAATTACTCTTTGTGAATCGAGATAAGGATCAATTTCGTTATGCTATTTTGTCGATAAGCCGTAACTGAATGGCACTAAATGCACAAAACAAAATCAATAGTGCAGTGTTACTTGATGCAACCTCATCTAAACAGAGATCGTTATAAGGTGATACACCACAAAAACTGCGTAATTAGTAATCGATAAGTGGTATTCATGTGATAACTTCTAAACTGGATTAAATTTTTTGTGTAAAATATTTTGCGGAAACAAAAACCCGCAATCACTTAATCTCTTGAATAGTCCACACCACACGACCGCGCGATTGTTAGCTTGGTCAACAGAGCCATTGCATGGCCCTTCCATAACGTCTTTGAAGTGAAATTTTTCGTAAGGCGAGACTGTCCAAGATTTTTAGAACATGCTAAAACAATCCTAACTTGAGATCTAGTTAGAACATACTATTTTCCCCCACGTTGTTGGAAGAGCTCAAATACAGGTTTAAATGACAAGAAAACTAAAGCCAGCTATTTGGTCTGACTAATTGTAAAGTCTATTGCCATGTTTTCTCCATACTTCTTTCTCCATTTTGATTTGCTGGTCATACTTCTAATACATGTGTGTACTAAATACCATGTGAATTAAAAACATCGTATTAACGTCTCATGGCTCAACCCGCCAAAAAATAATAACGTTGAAACAAGGCTCTACCTCAGCCTTTAAATAAGACGTTACTATAAAATCAGCGGCCCTCTCTGTTTGTGGGCTACAGACAAAGCCCTAAAATTTTGGGGAAAGACTGAAAGTAGTCTAAAAAAGATCATGTCGTTTAGCTGTCAGCTTGTTAAACACGTCTTATATTCAGTCAATGACAATTTTTTTGGTAATTTGAGGCATGTGCGATCAAGACAATCTCCTATAACTAAACGCGAGTTCTGCTTGAGTTTGCAAGAACTGAAATCGAGTAGCGCGAAACAGAGAGTTGGACGAGCGTGTTGGATACAGACAAGGATGCGTATGGCATGAAAAAAATGTTCAAGGTTATTGTACAGGCAAAGTAATACCCACGAAAAATTTATTCCAGTTGGATAATTACATACTTTTGTTGAAAGTTAACACAAAATCAGTCTCTATGCTAATGAAACTTAATCAAGTAACAATGTACTATTAATTTTTTTTGGCATATTTTGTTCAATTCGGTTGAAGGTTATCGACAAGATAACATATAGATATTGATGATTATCTAGGCTCGCATAGGATATTTTATATTTCGTACTCTCGCGTTTTTTCTCTGGTTCAGGAAAAAAAAAATTCTGTAACCTAAACCAACCACTATGTCGAACTCACAGAATTCTAAATTGTGCTACCGGGTCTCAAAAGTGCAATCAATCATAGGTAAACGCAACGCTTAACATTTCTATTTCTGGACATTTTCTTATTGTCCTAAGAAATCAGGCAGTTTTACTATTTTTCATCATACTGTGAGCGAAACTCCAAGAAAAAAAACTTAAATATTTGAAAATATTCGCGAGAGAAACATTCTTTTTTCTTGATGATTTTTTGTCACGTTCTTACACTTCAGTATGTTAACCAGTATCCGTCCACTTCAGTTTGAAAAGGTTCTGTTTCCCCTTACTCGGGAGAAAAAGTTCTGATATTTGGCCCTGACACAGCACATTTAGTTGCAAATATAACGTAGAAATTTTGAAGTTTTCAGTTTAGTATCCGTTGCACAATTTCAATTTTTGGAGAGCTCCTTCGTTGCCCGGTAGACCGGGCCCAGTATCCCACCATAACAATAAGTTTGTTATTTATGGAAAATTTCAGAATCCAAGCGACATATACTTATCTTTAAAGATCGCTCAAGCAGTTAGGTGTTGGAATCGGAAGTAGAATTGACTTTGTGGGGTCTTAAAACTGATATATGCAAGTGTGGGGATAAAAGTGGTTGCTTTTAATATCGTGACAATATCTCGTCCCATACAGATCACCATTTGTGCAGGTTCAACAACATCAGCCAAATAAACGATAAGAAACGTTAAAATAGTAAGCGAAAGGTCGTTTACAAATACATAGGAATACGTTAGATTCTAGTCTAAATTGAGAGACTAAAGGGATAAAGAGTGCATTTCAATGTTTTGATACAGTAAACGTAACAAATTGAACAAGAATGAAAGATTACGTAATGGAATCAAACCTGTGAAATAAAATATTTTCACTCAACACGGAAATAGCATACAGTAAGGCTCAACTATGGCAAATAAGTATGACCAAATTTGTCATCCCCATTATGAGCTGATTTTCGACTGCAAATGCCTTGAATGTTGCAGTGTATGCTTATTTTAGGCATCTTAATATCCTCGGTCCGCACTTCACCCGAACAGGTCATAAACCGCAGGATATAGGCGAAACACCAACTTCTTAGTCGTGAGACCTACAGCACCCTTTTTACAAATTCCAGTAAATTTACCATCAAACTGCACCAAATTTAAGAAAGATTTCGAAAACGGTGGGGATTTTAGCATTAGAACATCACTGATGAGAAGAAGCTTACGATCTTCCACGTACCTTATAAACAAACCTGAAGGCGTAATGTACAAACCGGAGACAGAATTTTAGTGGTGCTCGATATGCCAGAGTTTCCTTTTCCGTTAAGAATTTTTAACTTTTTTTTCGTTGTGTCTACAGAGGAAAACAAAACGTTCGAAATTTGAATCCGTCCGAATTAATATTGTTCGACGTGACCCGGATCAAATGTTCGTCACCTTACTTCAGAACGTGACTCAGACTGTCCTAGGTGAAAAACAGGGAAAATGTTTAAAAATGGACAACTAACCACGGTAAGACATAATAAGACTTTCAACGTTCTCTGGTTAAAAAATTAAAAGATTTACGAACTTTCGATTACCAGTCTGCAATCCTTGACAAGTGATGAATAAAAAGCGCGAACATTAAAATATATACTACAAGAAGTGTGAAAAAGAGAAATTATAATAACAACAATAAGAATACTTTAGTGGGAACAAAATGCTAATTAGAAGTTCATAATAAAGTCAGTGAGTGGTGTGCAAAATGAAAAAATCGAAAATTCCCACACTTTTTCAGAATATAGGTCTAGGTAAACTATTTCTGGAAAAATAACTTTCAGTTCGATTAGAATTTTATTTTACGCGAACGGCGACAAAGTCGGTTCGGCGGCTCTCACATCTATTTTCACGGGATCCACACCACGCACCACTTAAACATCGCCTTAGAAAAAACAAAAAAGTAAATCTACACAGTGAATATCTTTCTGAAAAGGACACTGAAATCTTAACAGTTTAAGCATTCATTTGTTCAATTCAACTACAAACTAAATATTTAGGCGATTTTTGATTTTTTTCTTTATTTAACCGTTTTTGGCAAGACAAAAATTTGGTAAAATTGAGTGGGCAAAAAAGCACATTGGTAGATGCAGTGGAGTTATATCAAGCTAACCCAGCGAAAAAGCAAGGTTTCGTCTTAAAATAAATGCAATAAAATTGTTGGGTTTCTCAATCTACGAAATGTTTTCGAGCGCCGAACACAGGTGACACAAAGAACGCCTTCCAAAACATTTTGTGTTTTTCCAAAATGCACATTTCAGCAAACTCTGGTTCTTTTATAGGTATTTTTTAGTGGTAGTCGGCAAAATATTACCATTTTCTCTAAAGATGTATTACTGTGCAGAGCTAATTACATGTTAGGTCACTGAAAAGTGTATTTCTGTGAGTTTTAAGAACACATCTTTATTTCAGACTTACCAAGGAACATAATACGACCTTGTCTTTATGAAA
The DNA here is from genome assembly GCA_964030785.1 of Siderastrea siderea. Classification (NCBI taxonomy): domain Eukaryota; kingdom Metazoa; phylum Cnidaria; class Anthozoa; order Scleractinia; family Rhizangiidae; genus Siderastrea; species Siderastrea siderea. The sequence goes on along the minus strand of OZ034977.1, from coordinate 10,944,779 downwards.
GGGTAAAATACTGCAATTTTGTTGATGTTCTTGGTCATATGACATTCTTAATAAAAAATTATGCTACTTAATGCTATTCCCATCACAACTATACAATTGGCATCTTAAAATGAGATAGTCATACAGAATTGATTTAAAAAGTAGTTCATGCAGTATTAACTTCATTGAAACATCTTGCTTTCATGGTCTGTCCAGAGAATTCTATTGGGAAACTTGCACAAGTGTTGTAACAAGGACATCCCAAACACCTTATATTTACATCATATATTCTATGCATTGAAATTTTAACATTTCATGGAACTATATTCCCACTTTCGATGGTATGTCTGTCCCCAGCCTCAATGCTGGGGCCACATAATTTCTAAGGCCCCTGCTCAGAACTTAAACCACAGAATTTCTGTCCCCCCTGCTCAGAATACTTAAACCGCAGAATCTCTGTAGCCCCTGCTCAGAACTTAAGCCGCAGAATTTCTGCGGCCCCTGCCCAGGATACTTAAGCCGCAGAATTTCTGCGGCCCCTGCTCAGAACATAAGCCGCAGAATTTTTGCGGCCCCTCCTCAGAACATAAGCCGCAGAATTTTTGCGGCCCCTCCTCAGAACTTAAGCCGCAGAATTTCTGCGACCGCTGCCCAGGATACTTAAGCCGCAGAATTTCTGCGGCCCCTGCTCAGAACATAAAACGCAGAATTTTTGCTGCCCCTGCTCAGAACACAAGCTGCAGAAGTTCTGCAGCCTTAACTCAGAGCTTAAGGCGCAGAATTATTGCAGCACATGCTTATGTCACAGGCCAATTAATAATAATAATAATAATAATAATAATAATAATAATAATAACAATAATAACAATAAATTATCAACACGTTTAGCTCTTGAAACAATCAAATTATGAAACCTTTTTATCCAATTGAAATAATAATAATAATAATATTTAATAATAATAATAATAATAAACAATCAAAACATAAGGTGCTCAATTTTTTCTTTTAAATTATCATAAATATTGACTATTTGGCAATCAATACATCTGATGCCTACATTGTGGACACATTCATAAAAATATAATAATTTTTTAGACTCCACAGTCATCAATTCCTGAATTTTCAGAACTTTCCTCAATTTCACTACTTTCGTGATTGCTTAGTGCAGCAAAGTTTTTCTTTATGTTGCACTGAAGTGTGTGCTGCAGTTCAGCTGATGCAGTGCTTATCCACACACCATTTCTGCCTCCCTTAAGGGCTGCCACACAGGCACTACCACTGCTGCTGTCAACATCAATTACAGTGTCACCTTCTCTTGAAAGGTGCTTGACCAGCCAGATGTAAGCTTCCAAAGGTAACAGCTGGTCTGTGGCATGGTCTACTATGACAAGATTGTCCTGGTTGGATCTTGTAATACACAGATGTCTGCATGTGACCTGCCTTGGCACAGACCAGTGTCCAATAACAAATGTCTTCAAGGAGTCTCTCAAGTAAGGGCCTGAAAAAAAACATAAAGAGCAATCAAACAAGTTTAATAATATCAAGACTAAAAAAAATGTCACAATTTGTAAACAGGGTAATCACAATAACAATCGTATGAGTCAGCTTTGTTTCCAAAAAGGCTCTTAACAAAATTAGTGGTAAATAATGCACAACAATTAAAGTATTATTTAAGGTACGAAGACAAAAACCCTAGAAAACTTCTCGATTAAATGGCAATGGTAATTTGGTTTATGAATGCACTTTCCATTTGTATTAAATATTTATTTTGCTTTACGGCGTTTAAATTAAGATAAAAGTGATCTCAATCTAGGTCACCCCCTAATAATTAGATCAAGCCAGATGTAGGAAAGAAGGCCAATAGCTGAATGTGACAACCTGGTAAAACAGAGAAGAAGCCAGCTGTGGTTGGATGTGATTTAACTAACAGTTACGTTCATGCAAAACAAGAACGAATACTACAGTGTATGTACCTTGGCTTTCACTTCTGCAGGGTGAATTCTGGACATAAAAATGTCCTATCTGGGTATCAGTGGCACCCTCCTCCTTCACTTTGTCTTTCACTGCCTTGACATCATCCACATTGCAAAACAGTACAACATTAAACGAGGTTAACTTTGTGTAGTTCAATCTTGAAACTAGACTAATAACATTTTGGACATTCTGTGTAAGAAACAAAAATGCGAACACTGGGTCAAGATCCAGCCAAATAATACATTAACATCTGTACGCCAAAAATGACACTTTTGTACGTACATGTAAAAAAGACTAACAGATTAAAAGACTCTACTCAGAGCTGAATATTACTAAGGCTTTTTCTTATTCAAGCTAATTCAGTCATAATATAATACAAGCAAATCTCTAGAGAACTCTTTGTAATACATGCATTGTCGCTAAACTCTATAAGGGACAGTTCTCAGTTCCAAAGGGACCAATGTGTATTTAACTGTTAACCTTTATATTATTTAAATTGATACCTCTGTGATACAGACACTCGTCCCTGTCCCTTTGATTTAAATTTCGAAGAGGTTTGTTAATGTATATTTTATCCTGAACTGAATTGCTTTTAAAAATATTTACACATGTACATGTATTGTCACCTTGTCTTTTCTGAAAAAATCAAAATAACAGAAGAGGGGAGACTTGAGAACATAATAATATTGTGGTCAAAAATCCATAACAGTGAAGTTCATTGAAGGAGAGCTGATGTAGTGCACTATTTTGGGAATGTACATGTGTAAAAAGAGCAAGACAAGAGAGAGACTTGGGTGGGGGGGGGGGGGGGGGAGATAACTATCTTCTTGAAATGTGTCCCAAAAATCACATGCTTCAGCAGTAACTCTTGAGCCTGTGCACTGCACTAATTTCAGTTAAGAAAAACAATTAGCGCATTTTGATGCAAATTTAGAAAAAAAAAAGACTGATTCAACCCTTTATGCTCTTTCATTGACTACACTGAATAACTTAGGCACCGTTTACATGAGTTATTTCATCCCGGGATGAGATTTACCCCGGGATGACCTTCATCTCATCCCGGGATGACTTTCCTCTCGGTGTCTGATCATTTACCTTTGACTGTTTACATGATTTGGAGCAAAAATGTGTTCGCCCCGGGATGATTTCATCCTGGTGTTCAGCACCGGGATGAAATCTTCCCCGGGCGAACCCATTTTTGCTCCAAATCATGTAAACGCTTACAGGTAAATGACCAGACACCGAGACAAAAGTCATTCCGGGATGAGATGAAGGTCATCCCGGGGTGAAACTCATCCCGTGATGAAATAATTCATGTAAACGGCGCCTTAGTTTCCATTTGTAGTATGCAACCACTGAAATGTAGACAAATGATTCTCACTTCTAATATCTTCTTTCAAGGCCTGTGGCCTGGGGAAATTATGTAGGGCAATATTATACTTTCTCAGTCAGTTATACAAGTTGTAAGTTTGTAACTAGTTACGGTACTTACTATCCAACTGACACTCATTGCATCTGTCTTCTATCTGCTTTACAACATGACTCGACTCTTCTATCTTTTGCTTTTTGTAGGGAGGATCTGAGTAGAGTGCGGGGTGAGCTGTCTTTTCTGAGGAGCTTTGGATTGCTGTTGCCTTTCATTGGAAGGCTGATTGGTAGTTAGTCCTTGTAGCTTCTCAGTTATTGCTTCTGCAAGGCCTTCTGAAGATAATTTAGAGTCAACCTTTTTGAAGGAGCCATCACACTCAAAAGGATTAAAGTAATGTGGGTTGACTGAAGCAAACTGGTAGCTGCCACTTTCAGAGGGTGCGAATTCCAGCTTTGAAGGCAAAGGAAAACCATTATTAGCGACTAATTCAACTCTGAAAATGATCCTCAACCTTAGCAGAACGGTAAACAGCTTACTTCAACATGTTTCGCTTACTACCTTAACAATTTTCTTCATAACAGACGATTGTCCCGCTGCTGAAACTGAACTTAGTGAGTCCTGCTTGCTTTCGTATATGTTCGCTTCGGCTTTGACAATATTTTGAAAATGTGGAACTCTTTTCCCTCCCTTAAATAAATAAGCAGCATTGGATATAATTTTCATGCACCAGAGTTTAGCTTCAGTACTTTTCCCCATGTTTTTAAGAAGCCTCGCGCTCTCAAAAAGGTGAAACGGGCTAAAAATTTCACTTCTTTTTTCAGAAAAGCTTAAGCCTTGCAGTCAGAGTTGAGCACTCGGGCGCTACTCTGAACTTCGCAATTACAACTAAACCCGTTAGTAAAAGGTGTAACCTTAGGAAATGCCGCATTCAGTCAAGAAAATTAAACCGTGAGAACAAAATTAATTTGCCGCTCCTTCTAGCTTTCCCGCCGAAATCATTAAACTACAAAACAATTAAGCTTATGGCATTAGTTTGTTAATATTTCGAACTGAACGCCTTCTACGTAAACTTATAAGGACGTCAATTTTTCCCCGAATGAATAAATTTAAAGCGTAGAAATCGAGAGGATGAAAGCGCTGACGGTTAACACAGTCATCGCCTCACATGAGCTTGCGGAAATACTGAACGTACATGTTTGTTTAGATCCAAATTTCATTCACTATTGTTTAGATCCAAATTTCATTCGCATTGTAACAGCTTACATTTCACTATCCTGTAAATCAAATTCTTCAACATATTATGTTAAAGGTCGTACTCGTGCTGGTCGTATCTCAAACTTTTAGTAAAAGTTTTCTTAATTTAAACGATCGACTCTCTTTATAAGCTAAAATTTCCCACGCTTCGCAAGAGTGACGAACAATGGATTTGACCAACAAGGACTGCCGCGTAGGTAAACTCAATTTATTGGCGAGAAAGTTAACAAACTCGCTATTGTTCTCTCGTCGAGTTCGGAATTTCTTTTCCGCATAATCAAAGAATGTGTTATTTATGTCTTTGATGAACAAGTCGATTACGTAGGGGACCTTTTCGGTATGCTAGAAGAGAAGATTTGACATTGAAAATAACACACAGTAGTTGGAATTTAGTGGACGTGACAAGATACGAATCGGCGTCGATCGGCGTCCGCTATTTTAAAAAATATGAAGTCTCTAGGCGTCCGTTGTGTTGTTAGTCGAGCCACAACACGAACGGACAACGTAAAGTGGTGTGCCGCAAACATACAACAGTAAACTAACATAAATAAATTAAAATGAACGACTGGTAAACGTATAAGAGAGAAACCCCTTTCCGGTCGACTGATCACTTGAGCTGGGCAAGAAGGACGTTCTTACGGTATCACCATTCAGAAAAAGTTACGTTATTTCGTTTCATTTAAGCTTACTTACCTTTTCAAAGCAATCTGCTGTCAAAATCTGCTGGTAGTCGACATCTTAGCTTACGCTTTAGAGGTGGCCTATGAAGATGTAATTGACCTTTTGTTTTCAGCTACTAGGCTGTAGGTCCCGCGACTTTAACCGGAAATCGATCGGTGCCTTTGTTTAGACTTTAGGTAGTTTGATTGGATAAGAGCAGAATAAGAGACTGTTGACAGCCAAGCAAGCGACCCGCGCTTTCCAGTTGCTTTCCGCTGATTCTGTGTTTCGGTCCATCGTCTTTCTCTTTCTTGGTCCCGAAGAAATGAGTGTGTCCCGCGGAAATCATGCGGAAAAAAATTGCAGTTTTGAAACCTATTTAGAGCCTGTTTGCACTTCCACACCAAAGAAAGGTCAATCTAGATGTCTTGATCTGTATGATTCGGACTCGAGCAGTGTAGATCTCGGAACACCTGCCAAAAGGCGATCGTCACCAAGTGACCAAGCAAATGTTGGGTTGATCTGAACGACAGTAATTCGACATCGGAGCGCTGGAGTGATTGCACTCCAATTAAAGAAGCTATGGTTGAGTCTACTCCTCAAAATGCCAGTCAGTCGGTTTCTGTGGATATGGTAGACAGTGACGACGAGAGTATAATAGCAAGCACTTACGATGACCACTCCGTAAAAACTAAAATCTTAAATTAAGACGTTTTTTCGTCTTAGAGACTGGTGCCTAGATAAGATGCGCATTTGTATTAAATTAAGATTCGTCGTCTTACTTTAAGATGATAAATCGTCTTAGAACAATATGTCAACCTCTTAATTTTAGTTGCCTGACATCTTAAACACGAGGTGCCTAGATAAGATGGGTTTTCGTCTTAATTTAATATTTCAACTCGTCTTATTTTTCCAGAGACCGTTACATTTCAAAAATTGATTGCGCGTATTCTTTTTTCTCGTCGCGGCTTGCCCGCTCAGTAAAACAAGAATGAACAAATAACCACAAAACATATTTTAACCAAAAACGCTTTATTACACCACTAAATTAAAATAATTCAGCTCAAACACAAAAGGAAAGATAGAACAACAAGCTCATCACCGTATCTTTGCTTTTTTGCGGCCCTTTGCCAGTCTTCTTTGCATGCACTCACATAACAAAGAAGAAATAGGCGTGCTTCTGCAAAATAAAAATAACCTGAGACAAACATAGTTTCATAGTCGTTATGCTTCCACCTTAGAGGAGTTTGACTGGCTGCGTTTTTGGCTCGCGCGTTCGGAACTTGATAGGTTTTCTATGGAAGCTGAGCTGTTCAGAGAAATAAATGGTCGTTTTCTCCTAAACTCGGTGACGCCACTTTTTGTATTCCTTTTATTTAAGGGAATACGACTTTACATGATATATTCAAATTTGAAGAACTTTTCATTATTCAATTTTGAAATATCCCGCCGAGTTGATTCACCACTACAGCCAGATTTTAGGCGTTTCACTGGAACCGTGCGGACGCTCGATTTGCCTATTATTTCAAATTAGTTTCATTGTTACGGCAATTTTAAGACGTTTTTCTGTAACATTGTACTTCTATCATAACAATAATGCTTATATTTCATTGCTAGTTGTAACTTTGTTGAAGTAATGGGTGTCTCTAGTACAAGGATAGGTTTTTTTAATATTGCTGTCTAAAGATAGCAAAGTACCTATATACTTCAGCCCCGTAGCGTGAAATCAGACACGGTGACCCTCTCTTTTTGTTTTATTTTTTTTAATGTACTAGGTGTAATTAGTAACTGTGCAAGGTTTCAACAAATTCTCATATATTACGACTTCTTTTTCGATGGAATCACCTTAACGTCTTGAAGTAGCGTACTTTCACAAATAAATAGGTACTAGCAAAATAATAATAATAATAAAAATAATAATAATAATATTAAATAAATAAATAAATAAATAAGGTAAGATAAAATAAATAATGTGGTTTGGCTAAATCTATATCTTAGGTCTAAAATCAATTGGAGTGCCGATATTAATTTTGTATACGACTTATAGAATAATATTGGGCATCAACACTGGGCACCCTAGCTTGAAACTAAGTAAAAATTGCGAATTCCTATTTTCCTAAAAATTTTGAATCTGATTAGAAATTCGATAAGGATCTGAGCTCTTGATCTCTTCAATTCTAAAAACGCCAAATCTCTTGATTTTTCCTGGAAAATATCGCATGTAAAGGACTCTCGTTAGAACAACGGTAATTTCATTGCGCAGTGAAAACGTCAAACATTACCCCTCGACGTTTTACTCATCTATTAATTAATCACTGATTAGTTTCCAGTCGTTCTGATCCCTCTCGTCTAATTTGGATGTCTCCAGTGAAGAGTCTGGCGTAGAACGCTGCGTAGTGCAAAGAATTCCAGGCAGTTATTAATTGCCTATAACAGAGTAGTCAAAGTTTCACAAAGTGACTTTTTGATCAATTTGTGGCATGTTTACACAAAAACAATCTCTATGCTGATGAGACTTAATCAAGTAACTCTGCACTATTCATTTTATTTTGTATATTTCGTTTAATTCTATTGAAGGTTATCGACAAAATAACGTTTAGATATTGATGATTATATAGACCAAAATGTGATTTTGGTGGATGCCAATCATCTCCGTCCCTTTGTCGATAGCTACGCAAAGATGTACTGTGTAGTCCTTAGCTGTCTCCAAACTCAATATTTTGAACATCGTGTATTAGATGACATTTTAGGTAGCCCAGTAAAGGCATTGGTTGAGTCAGAAAGATTGAAGGGGACAGGGGTATTGTTTAGTTTGTTTGTTTCTTTGGGTCAAAATTTGAATTAAATCAAAACAGCCAGGATTTTCTAATACACTAAACGGCCTTAGTACTCTAACAAGAAGATACGAAGTGAATTGTTGAAAGGAAAGCACAACGTAATCACTTTAAATTTGTTTTTGTTACAGATGAGGAAAAACTTGAAAAAAGGAGCGGCCCAATTTCTTATCAAGCAGGACCGTTATTTTGGGTTTCCATCAATAAAAACATGTCCTCTGGCATCTTAAATTAATATGCAAAATTGGTGTAACGGCCCCTTCATTGATATCGAGTCATGTTCAAAGGTGTTGAACGAGTTTTGATTACTACCAAACTTCCGATCCAACAACGTCTAACATTTTCTTTGTTCTCAGAAGTGAAGTAAGTAATCATTAAAGGAATTTTCATTAGCGAGCAATCTGATATATATGCGCAATTTTCTTTTGAACTTTAGTGCGTAATTTTCAATATTTTTCTTTGAGCAATTCTAGTCAGTAGTGTATTTTATTCGAAAAGTAGAAATCGTGACTATTCTAGATTGAGTCTGTGTTGTTTCTTAAATCTAGGTTGTTTTTCTTCGGCACCGCATATTGGGTTGTTTTGACTAATTCGTAATTTAGTATTCAACACCTGAAGAGTCGCTCTGTCGTCAACATTTTTTTTATTAAGTTTACAGTCTTAGTGCAAAGCTCCATATGTTTTTTGTTCAGTTGTGCAATACTTTATCTTCCTTATATTCTTATATATTTTTGGTTTCTTCACTTGAAGTGGATGACATTTTTGTCCCAATTTAGCGACTAAACTTAGAATCGCCGTTTCAGTGAGTGAGTTCAGTGTGGCATGTTTTCGTGTTCGTTTGTTTTTAACCGGTAAGCCATTTCAGTGTGTCTTTAGTTACAGATCGAAATGAAAACTATATTTAAGTAACTATAAGCAAAGCATTTCTCGGTTGAAGTCTATTTTGTCTAAAACGAGACTCTAAAAGCTTCCTAAAATTAGTTCAGGGTGTGTTCTTGAAAGCACCCGATTAATACTTCGCGGGTGAAAAACTTGTTTTATTTTCTCTTGATAATTATACGTGTGCTTGAAAGTTTCCGAAAACGGTTTGATGCCTGGAAAATATTATTTATTTTAGAAAAATGGATTTCGAGAAATGTTTCATGGTTAACAGAATTAAACAGCCAGAGGGATGCATCGGAATTAGTGAGAAATGTGTGTTTGCAGGGAAAAGTCTGTCGAGTTGCTACCGGGAGCAACTTAAGTGGGTTTTTTAGCAATTGTAGTTTTACAAGTACTCTTCTTGAACTTAATGAGCTAGCTTTCGACAGAATGCTACAAGAAGAGCTGTCGGTGAAAGTCGTGCTGAAGTCTTCTCTTTGAAGAAAAATAAGCCAACTCACAGTTTCCTCAGTGGTCTGCATGTTTTCCCTTGCTGTTTTAACTTGTTCTCAGATGTAAAAAACAATTTTGAACTTGTTAGGCTGGCACGTGCGGCAATGAACAAATATTTACGTGCAGGAAACACCTAATTACATAACCCAACAACGTTCAGCATCATTCAACAGGATGGGCAAACATGTATAACGTGTTGAATTCAACACTGATGAATGATGTTGAATCTTAATGTTGAACTTGTTTACAGGAGCTCGTACAAATGTATTTTTTGCGCGGTTTATGACTATGCGGGAGAGCAAACCTTAGCAAAGGCTGTAAGAGTCGAAAAAGAAACTTGGATATAACCACCCATTTTTCAGAGATAATTAAGCTTTAAAATACATTGTTATGTATTTTAAAGCTTTTTAGAACTATAGTTGATTAATTACCTCTCAAAAAGACGTGTTTACCTACAATTTTCTTTCTGGATTCCAATTGCCCTTGCACTGCTAAGATTTGCTTTTCCAATGTAATCATAAACTGCGCAAAAATACCTAGCTTGTATCAGGATGCACCGGTCGTTAATGAATAAAATCCCCAGATTTAAAAATCGATGTTTTAATAGGGCCTCAAGATAGAAAGAGATAAGGGTATCTGGCAAACAAACTCATAAAAACAGACTTCAAGTTCATTGCAGAGTGGCTTTATATCCCTTTATTTAAACGTTGCTTACATTGAAATGCTTATAGCCAGGTCTACTAGCATCTTACTTCTATCAATGACTCACAAGACGTGCGTAAACTAATTTTCATCTTAAATTGTATATGAGGGGCTACAAATTTGCATTACATCATATGCCAGGGATGCCATGTTATATTGCCACTTGGTTGGGTTACTTTACCCATATCTAACACAAACCCATCGGCAGCCGTAGAATCTGCACCGAATATAACACCGTCCCCTACGACAAAACCTATAGCAGAGTCTGCGACAACGGTATACTCGTCTAAGGCATACTGCTTTCTTGTTAAGTTCAGAACCTGAAAAACGACAAAATGGTTTTCTAGATCAGAAATTCCAAACTACTCATAGTTAGGACATGACTTGAAACTAGGCATGATTTAGAGGAGACGTTTCATAGGTCGTCAGCGGACGATATACGGTGAAAAAACAAAAAAATACGCTGAAATGTTTAAAGCCTAGCTAGCTAGTATCCCCATGTCAGTTAGCTAACTAAGGCAAGCTTCCCGAGACAGGACTTAGCGGAATCTCTCAGCCGCCTCCATAAAACCAGCTGATGAGGAAGGGGCGCGCTAGAAATTGGAGTCCTCGTAAAGTACTTTAAAAATGACACCTCACATTAATCCTGATTATTAGTGAGTACATATATTATTATAACAACTTACTTGAATAGTTATCCATTACTACTGTTTATGAATTAATTTATTATCCGTTTTTAGTCTCTTTCAGTCCTTCACTCAATTTTGAGTACAAGTAGCGACAAAGAAAGAAAGTTACTGCCAAAACACACAAGGGAAAACACTGTCTTAAAAAGCATCGTTGTCAAAAGATATCTAAGCCAGTCGAAAATATAGCCCTTTATCATTCTGTCTTAGGTGAGAGAATTCAAGTTTAAATCGCGTTACATGAAAATACTTTACAGTCAGCTCAAGGAACTTCTTTACATCGTTATTTCACTTTTTTGTTTTGCTTACCATCAGCGGGATTTTCAGCCGGGTCAGCGTCCTCAGCAACAGCTTCCTTGGGTTACCCAGTCGTCCTTATATCCTTTGACTAGAAAAAGAAATCAGTTCAATTAAGAATTGCAGTCTTCACAGAATATTACAATCAGAGCAAACGTCATTATTTCTTCGGGGTAGAAATATCATGGCATGAAACTACAGAATTTCTGATCATGAATGCGTGTGACTTTGTTACAAGGAAACAAAAGAAAACAAGAAAGATAGACAAATTATCAAAAGCTTCCCTGTAAAAGCGACGGTCAAAAGATGGAAACATTGAGGCGTTATTTGAAAGTCATAGTAAAATATTCCGTACAATGCTTAAGAATGCTCTCAAGCTTATGACAGTTTACGTAGCTAAGATTTTATATCAGAGAGAATATTGCTTGCTCATTTTTAAGTCAGGCGCTTCTAAGAAGAACGACTAATTATCTCTCGATTTGACAAGTGTAACGTTTTGATCACCTTCTCCAGGCAGGTTAGCCAGTTCGGCATCCTCTTCATCATCCATTTCTTCTCGTTCATACTGGTCCAAATCTTCTTCATCATTGATTTGTTTCCAATCGTTCTGACCCCCCTTGTCTAATTTGGATGTCTCTGGTGAAGAATGTGGCGAAGAACGCTGTGTAGTGCAAAGAATTCCAGGCAGTTATTGATTGCCAGTGATAAACTAGTCAAAGTTTCACAAATTGACTTTTTGATCAATAATGGAATACCATCATAAGACAACTGTTCAACAGCTAGTAGCTAAACGTTTCCTTTGCGTGATTTCTAGAAAAGAAAACGGAAGAATACTCTATTCCCTATTCCTTCTATCTACTCCACTGCATTCTACTCTACTTTGCTGACACGAAAAAGTGGTAACCTTTATACGTTTATTAATTAGTTGCTTGTGAAAAAATTTTAACTTGATATTCTGTCCAACATTCAAAAAAGGTAGAAACGACAAGTGCACATAATTTAGACCCTTAGCCCTTGGATTTGAAACTCAATTTATATAATCCAGATTAGCAAAATTACCTCTCAATGGTTTGATTTCATTATGACAATTTAGTTTAAGTAACTAGAGTTAAAACATCGGTACTGACAATAACGGTTAGAGTTTGACTTTCCAAGAGAACCTTGATAAAAATAAAATCTCAATGCTTTGACTTAAAGAGAAATTAGATGAGAATGTTATTTAACTTGTTTGTTGGTTTCTGTTCGTCTCATCACATCAAAACCGGACAGAACTACAGTAGCTTCAAAACGAAAAACAAAAATAACATGAACGAAAATTAGACGGAGCAGTTTTTTTTCCGACAAGTACTTAAAAGCTAACTTCAAATTTCGTAGATTTGATTAAGCAAGAAGTGAACTTACTTTTTGAAACTGTTCCGCACGAGAAGTGAAAATCATCAATGCGGCGACAAACAGGAACAGTATAAAACGAGCCATCGTTTGCGAGTGGTCTTTCAAGTGTCCCGGTTTTCACTCCAGGAATGGCTTCAAAAAATGACTGATGTGCAGAGAAAGCAGCCAGCCTTTATTGAATTCTCACACAGTTTATATTTACACCCCATCGCGATATTTCGTCGTGAAACAAATTTAGGCACAAATGCTGAAACACTCATAATAGAAATCACGTACAATGAGTGCTACGTCAACAAAAACGAGGAGATACTCTGTCAGAAATATTTTCAAATCAAAATATCGTCTTATATTCAGTCAATGACAATTTTTTGGTAATTTGAGGCATGTGCGATCAAGACAATCTCCTATAACTAAACGCGAGTTCTGCTTGAGTTTGCAAGAACTGAAATCGAGTAGCGCGAAACAGAGAGTTGGACGAGCGTGTTGGATACAGACAAGGATGCGTATGGCATGAAATGTTCAAGGTTATTGTACAGGCAAAGTAATACCCACGAAAAATTTATTCCAGTTTGATAATTACATATTTTTGTTGAAAGTTAACACAAAATCAGTCTCTATGGTAATGAAACTTAATCAAGTAACAATGTACTATTAATTTTTTTTGGTATATTTTGTTCAATTCGGTTGAAGGTTATCGACAAGATAACATATAGATATTGATGATTATCTAGGCTCGCATAGGATATTTTATATTTCGTACTCTCGCGTTTTTTCTCTGGTTCAGGAAAAAAAAAATTCTTTAACCTAAACCAACCACTATGTCGAACTCACAGAATTCTAAATTGTGCTACCGGGTCTCAAAAGTGCAATCAATCATAGGTAAACGCAACGCTTAACATTTCTATTTCTGGACATTTTCTTATTGCCCTAAGAAATCAGGCAGTAGTACTATTTTTCATCATACTGTGAGCAAAACTCCAAGAAAAAATACTTAAATATTTGAAAATATTCGCGATAGAAACATTCTTTTTCCTTGCTGATTTTTTGTCACGTTCTTACACTTCAGTATGTTAACCAGTATCCGTCCATTTCAGTTTGAAAAGGTTCTGTTTCCCCTTACTCGGGAGAAAGAGTTCTGATATTTGGCCCTGACACAGCACATTTAGTTGCAAATATAACGTAGAAATTTTGAAGTTTTCAGTTTAGTATCCGTTGCACAATTTCAATTTTTGGAGAGCTCCTTCGTTGCCCGGTAGACCGGGCCCAGTATCCCACCATAACAATAAGTTTGTTATTTATGGAAAATTTCAGAATCCAAGCGACATATACTTACCTTTAAAGATCACTCAAGCAGTTAGGCGTTGGAATCGGAAGTAGAATTGACTTTGTGGGGTCTTAAAACTGATATATGCAAGTGTGGTGATAAAAGTGGTTGCTTTTAATATCGTGACAATATCTCGTCCCATACAGATCACCATTTGTGCAGGTTCAACCAGATCAGCCAAATAAACGATAAGAAACGTTAAAATAGTAAGCGAAAGGTCGTTTACAAATACATAGAAATACGTTAGATTCTAGTCTAAATTGAGAGACTAAAGGGATAAAGAGTGCATTTCAATGTTTTGATACAGTAAACGTAACAAATTGAACATACAAGAATGAAAGATTACGTAATGGAATCAAACATGTGAAATAAAATATTATCACTCATCACGGAAATAGCATACAGTAAGGCTCAACTATGGCAAATAAATATGACCAAATTTGTCATCCCCATTATGAGCTGATTTTCGACTGCAAATGCCTTGAATGTTGCAGTATATGCTTATTTTAGGCATCTTAATATCCTCGGTCCGCACTTCACCCGAACAGGTCATAAACCGCAGGATATAGGCGAAACACCAACTTCTTAGTCGTGAGACCTACAGCACGCTTTTTACAAATTCCAGTAAATTTACCATCAAACTGCACCAAATTTAAGAAAGATTTCGAAAACGGTGGGGATTTTAGCATTAGAACATCACTGAGTGATGAGAAGAAGCTTACGATCTTCCACGTACCTTATAAACAAACCTGAAGGCGTAATGTACAAAGCGGAGACAGAATTTTAGTGGTGCTCGATATGCCAGAGTTTCCTTTTCCATTAACAATTTTTAACTTTTTTTTTGTTGTGTCTACTGTCTACAGAGGAAAACAAAACGTTCGAAAGTTGAATCATTTTGAAGCCGTCCGAATTAATATTGTTCGACGTGACCCGGATCAAATGTTCGTCACCTTACTTCAGAACGTGTCTCAGACTCTCCTGGGTGACAAACACATGCAGGGAAAATGTTTAAAAATGGACAAGTAACCAGGGTAAGACATAATAAGATTTTCAACGTTCTCTGGTTTAAAAAGATAAAAGATTTACGAGCTTTCGATTACAAGTCTGCAGTCTTTGACAAGTGATGAATAAAAAGCGCGAACATTAAAATTATTATTATTATTATTATTAAATATATACTACAAAAAGTGTGAAAAAGAGAAATTATAACAACAACAATAAGAATACTCTTAGTGGCATGGGAACAAAATGCTAAATTAGAAGTTCATAATAAAGTGAGTGGTGTGCAAAATGAAAAAAATCGATAATTGCCACACTTTGTCTGAATATAGGTCTGGGTAAACTATTTCTAAAAAAATAACTTTCAGTTCGATTAGAATTTTATTTTACGCGAACGGCGACAAAGTCGGTTCGGTGGCTCTCACATCGGTTTTCACGGGATCCACACGCACCACTTAAACATCGCCTAAGAAAAAGCAAAAAAGTAAATCTAAACAGTGAATATCTTGCTGAAAAGGACACTGAAATCTTAACAGTTTAAGCATTCATTTGTTCAATTCAACTACAAACTAAATATTTAGGCGATTTTTGAATTTTTTCCTTATTTAACCGTTTTTGGCAAGACAAAAATTTAACAAAATTGAGAGGGCAAAAAAGCACATTGGTACATGCAGTGGAGTTATATCAAGCTAACCCAGCGAAAAAACAAGGTTTCTTCATAAAATAAATGCAATAAAATTTTTAGGCTTCTCAATCTACGAAATGTTTTCGAGCGCCGAACACAGGTGACACAAAGGTCAAAACACGCCAATTCTTGTCACCGCATTCAGTAACGTTGAATCCAAAACGCGGTCTTCAAAACATTACGTGCTAACTTTTCTTCAATTATCTTTACTTTTACGAAAGGAAATACAGCTTAGAGTAACTCTGTCTTATTTGCCGCTTACGTGGTCTTGAATCGTAACTTTTAGCGGTTAATTCTCAACACCCAAAATTCAAATTCTGTGCCGAACGGCTGTCGTTCGAGAACAAGTTAGGTTACTTTGTAACATTTCTACATAATTCTAAGCATGCGGCAGAGTTGATTCAAAGGCAGCTTGTAATTGTCAATCCAATTCGCGGAAAATTGAAGTCTTTACCACAGAGCAGATTCGACTGGAAAATTTGAGATAGTTTCTCGATAGTTTCATTTTGATGCAGTTTACTCCTAGGGTCATTGAATGTTCTTTGGATACAATGCACTTTCAGGAGAAGAGCAAACCGATGTTGCAGGCTTTTCCGTGTTGTTTTCATTGAAAGTATTTAGTCCAGAGATTATGCAAATCTTACTTGAAATTGACTGACAGCCGTGTCACGCAACGAGCGAGGATTTTCCGCCCGCAGTCGATTCGTGACCAGTAGTTTTTGAAACTCGTGGAGTTTTCACCAAAAGAAAAAAACCATCCGGCAAAATCATGTACCTAACACATTCTGACAACTGCAACGATGCCTTTTTTTCACCAAAGGTGGTTATTTTCCAACCCAGTGAAATATGAATGTAATCCTCCCAAATATTTACAAGTTCCATATTTTGTCACGTACGTTACTGAGCACACCGGCTAAAATTCAGAGCTTTCTTCTCTGGAAAATAAGGAGAGGTTTGCGCTGAAAGAGTTTTAAATATATATTTAAGTTTGGAGACCAAGCACGAGCTGGCATCGCCTATAAAATTTGTTAGCAAACAGGCTGTGATTTAAGAGTGCATGTGAAGGTTAGTGCGCTTGTGAAGGGTTGCAATCCTATTATTACGGTAATACAACTTGATGTGAGGCTTACCTTACAGTTTTTCGGACTTAAAAAAAACACTCTCACAGGATTATCACGAAACCTGCAAGGAAACTTTTTACGAGCAAATGTGCTTACAGGTTCGAACTGGAAGAAAAAAAAACATGGTGTTATAATACGCACGGCCAGTTCTTTTTTGGCCCTAAATTATCCGACACGACCGCTTATTCTGAAACTCATGTTGAAACTATAAAAACTGCTGACGCTTTCAGAATAATCATCTGATTAAAATATACCAGACTAATTAACAAATACGTCAAATGAATCAGTAAGCTTATGTCTCGAGCGGCAAATTGTGTTGTGAGCGGGAAAAGTCAAATAGAAATAATTCAGCGGCCTATTAAAACAATATAATTTAAACGGCTTTTAAAAACCCTCAACCGCATTTTTCGAGATAAACTGTTCTAGATTTTGCATACCAATTAGCAAATTATGTCATTTGTCGACCTCTCTAGTTAGCACCTGGGTGTTTGAGGTTGTTAGCCGGCTGGTTGGTTTATTCCTTTAAGCTGGCTACATAAGTTTATTTAGTGACAGGCATCCCGAAAAGGAAGTTCGGCCAGATTTTGCGTTTAAAATTTACAGGTCAATAATAATATTTAATCATATAAATATTTAAAACTTATATAGCGAATATTAAGTTATAAATATGATCAAATGCGCTTTACAACTGAGATATTAAAGTGAAAACGGTAAAATGTACCTTCTGCGTCTTTTCACTTACCAAATTCATTTTTGGAAAAAAAGCGTTGTCGATGTTTCTTCAAGCAAGAAAGAAAGCGGATGAATTTCGGGTATTCGCTTCGATTTTGCCAAGCTTAAGTCGCTCACTTTTTTTGTCGGATATTCAGAGCGACTGAGCGAATTCCTCCATACAAACACATGAGTTAACTCATTGGAGTCATTGCCTGTAGCTTTTATTGCATTGTGAAAGGCGCACTTGTATCTGCAGCAGTGATTTTGGTGGTTTCGTGGAAACAACACAACTGTGTAGACTACACCAGCGCGCCACCTTTCCTACGTTTGCAAATGCACGTAGCGCACCTTATTCAGCTCTACAACAATCGCGCATCAGTCTTGTCTATCTTGTACGAGTAATAAGCGTGAGTGCACGAATTAGAGCGCTCAACACTCGCGCAAATGGCTTGTCTTTATTGTACGAGTAATAAGCGTGAGTTTACGAAGTGCTCTCAACAATCGCACAACAGGCTTGTCGGCATAGCTGTACGAGTAAAAAGGATGAGTGTACGAGGCGCTCTCAACTAACAACAATCAAGACTGACTGTACTGTACGATTAATAAGCGTGAGTATACGAAGAGCGCTCAACACTCGAGTAGAAGGCTTGTTTGTATTGTCCGAGTGCTAAGCGTGACTGTACAGACTGCCTCAGAAAACGACCATCAAGCTTCACTGTATTGGACGGCTAATAAGTGTTAGAGTACGAAGAGCACTAAGCAATCGAGGAAGAGGCTTGTCTGTATTGTAATAATAATAACGACTTTATTAACGTGTCAAGCAAAAATCTAGCAGAGGGGATTCCCCACTGCTAATGGAGGACATCTAACTTTCTAAAATACAATCTAAAAATACAAAAACGAACTAGAAACTACTAAGAGTTAGAATTAAAAACTACTAATGATAATTGTACAAGTAATAGGCGTGAGTGTGCGAAGTGCTCTCAAGAATCACACAACATGCTTGTGTGTATTGTACGAGTATTAAGCGTGAGTGTGCGAGGGACTGTCAACAGTCGCACAACAGGCTTGTCTGTATTGTATGAGTACTAGCGGTGAGTCTGCAAAGTGTTCACAACAGGCTAAGTGTGCGAGTAATAAGCGTGAGTGTGCGAAGAGCTCTCAACAATCCTACAACAGGCTTGTGTGTATTGTACGAGTAATAACCGTAAAAGTGCGAAGCGCGCTCAACAATCGTGAAACAGGCTTGTATGTATTGTATGAGTAATAACCGTAAGTGTGCGAAGCGTGCTCAACAGTCGTGGAACACGCTTGTGTGTATTGTACGAGTAATAACCGTAAGTGTGCGAAGCGTGCTCAACAATTCTACAACAGGCTTGTCTGTATTGTACGAGCAACAACCGTAAGTGTGCGAAGCGTGCTTAACAGCTGTGGAACAGGCTTGTGTGTATTGTACGAGTAATAACCATGTGTGAAGCGTGCTCAACAATTGTACAACAGGCTTGTGTGTATTGTACCAGTAATAACCGTAAGTGTGTGAAGCGTTCTCAACAATTGCACAGCAGGCTTGTGTGTGTTGTACGAGTAATAACCGTAAGTGTGCGAAGCGTTCTCAACAATTGTACAACAGGCTTGTGTGTATTGTACGAGTAATAACCATAAGTGTGCGAAGCGTTCTCAACAATCGTGCAACAGGCTTGTGTGTATTGTACGAGTAATAACCGTAAGTGTGCGAAGCGTTCTCAACAATTGTACAACATGCTTGTGTGTATTGTACGAGTAATAACCGTAAGTGTGCGAAGCGTTCTCAACAATCGTGCAACAGGCTTGTCTGTTTTTACGAGTAATAACCGTAAGTGCGCGAAGCGTTCTCAACAATTGTACAACAGGTTTGTGTGTATTGTACGAGTAATAACCGTAAGTGTGCGAAGCGTTCTCAACAACCGTGCAACAGGCTTGTCTGTTTTTACGAGTAATAAACGAAAGTGTCCGAAGCGTGCTCAACAATCGTGGAACAGGCTTGTATGTATTGTACGAGTAATAACTGTGAGTGTGCGAAAGTCGCTCAACAATCGCACAACAAACTTGTCCTTTTTTTACGAGTAATAACCGTGCGCGTGCGAAGCGTGCTCAACAGCCATGGAGCAGGCTTGTGTGTATTGTACGAGTAATACAGGGCTAAAAATTAACTTCAGTGCTTGGTCGCCACTCGGGCCAGTATCCCTGAATTCTTAGTGGCCCAGGCCAAACTAAAGTGGCCTTCAAATTTTCCCTACTAACACAAACAATTTTAAACCATTTTTACTCGAACAAACGCCTCACGGATGTTTCGGCCTGTGTTTTCTAGTAGGGTGTTCGACTGACATGCCAAAAGAAATTTGCTTGATCTTAAGATTGTACTGAAAGCTCACATTTGCCAGTGTACTGTCGAGAAATTGGTTAAATTGTTATGTTAATTAAAACTTTGTTCGGTATGTGTTGGGAATCATTCATTTCGTTCTTCCTTGCCCTATCGATCAAAACCTATAGGTTCTGACTTGGTCCATAAACTCCCAAAGAAAAACTGGACTATTTTTTTCCTAAAAGTCGGACAAAACGATCTTCTCAACGTCTATAAACTACAGTATCACGATTCTCAGTTTCTTTCGAATGCTTTTAAATTCAGGTGAAAAGTAAGTCTATTATATCGAGCAGTGTTGAGTGATTTTGCCGATATTCATGTTTGAAGATGTATCGCATCTCTTGTCAATAAAATCAAAATGGCGTCTACATATCGGAGCGATCTAAAACTCGATCACAAACGGTTTGAATTTTGCACTTTAGAACGAAACTTTTACTACAATTGATGAACTTAGAGTTGAGAAAAGAAAGGAAAGAAAAGAAAGGTACTCCAAGGAAAAACATCTTATTTTATTGTTATTGTTATTCTTTTCGTACTTCTCAAATCGTAGTCGCCCTTCGGGCGATCAAACCTCAACTTTTAGTGGCCCTGGACACTTCTTAGTCGCCACGGGCGACCGTGCGACCGCCAAGTTTTAACCCTGGTAATAACCGTAAGTGTGCGAAGGTCGCTCAACAAACGCACAACAAGCTTATCTGTATTTACGAGAAATAACCGTGAGTGTGCGAAGGTCGCTTAATAATGGTGCAACAGGCTTGTGTGTATTGTACGAGTTTAAGCGTACGATGTCTTCTCAACAATCGCGCTTAAAGCCTTTTGTGCGATTGTTGAAAGCGTTTCGTACACTCGCGCTTATTACTTGTATAATCAGAAACTCATAAGGACTTATGAGTTTCTGGTAAAATACAGCCGATCCTTTGTGTGTGTATAGAGGAATTCGCTTAATCGCTCTGATCATCCGTAAAAAGAAAAGCGACTAATGCTTGGCAAAATCGAAGCGAATACCCGGAATTGATCCGCTTTCTTTCTTGCTTGAAGAAACACAGACACCGTTTTTTTCAAAACGTTTTTTTCAAAAAAGAATTTGAAAAGTGAAAAGACGCAGAAGATACGTTGCCTGTAAATTGTTAAATGCAAAATCTGGCCGAACTACCTTTTCGGGATGCCTGTCACTAAATAAACTTCTGTAGCCAGCTTAAAGGCGTGTGATTGGCTTATTTGTTCGCGCGCAAAAGTTCGTTCGAAAACACATCACAGTCATATTGATTGACACAAATTGACAGCGAGCTCTGTAATTGGTCACTAAGGACGCACCTGAATCTGCGAAACTTGGTCGAGGTTTGAGAAAAGTTTTCAAAGCTTTGAATTTAGTATTTCGTTCATCCTGGTGGTGCATCAGTGCTTAATGACGATTCTAGACAGTACTTATTAGCGTCTCGTGTCACACTTATTATTATTATTACTATTATTATTATTATTTTATTATTATTATTATTATTATTATTATTATTTAACAAGAACCTCTTTATTATAACTTAAAGGCCGAAATTGGCCCAGATGTTAAGAACATTCTAAGAACGTACCCAACCTGAGAGTAAGAGAGATAGCATTTTTACTCTGTGCTGAGTAACAGCATGAACTTGCATCGAGTTTTTACATTTTCCTTGTCTGAATATAGCGGATATTTATATAACAGCTTTTCACTGAAGTATCTAGAGGTCAAACTATTATCGTCTTGTCATTTCCGACTGTGAATTCGCCGAGAAAAAAAACAGTGAAAAGGGAAACTGAAAATATGTCATTCCATTTAAAGCGTTGATGGTTAAAAAAGAATATACTTAACAACGTTTCAGGTTCAAAACATAAAAACATCGGAGACTGGGACGGACGGCCGAAGGAGTAGACGTGAATTTTAGCGCTCCGACATAAGCTCCCTTTGGAACGATAAATTTCGCCTAAGACGGGCAAACTTATTTACTGCCAACTTTGTCTTAAAACGGAAATATCATGCTGCCAAAACCGAGTGAGAAGAGAACACGGGTCTCTCGCTGAGAAGAAGAAAACTTATGCCACGTGGATGCCAGCGACGCCATCTTAAAAGACATTCAGAACAAACTGGAAAAGCTGAACGAATCGACAGACAGAATCGAGGAGCGATTGGTTAGGATAGAAAATGATATGACCAGCATGAAAGGAAAAGTCGCGGATTTGGAAAAGGGCCTAAATTCGGTTAATACCGAGGTGGCAGAAATAAAGCAAGATATTGAGAAGAAGGCAGACTTCGAAAAGCTTCAAATGCTAGAAAGTGAAGTTGAAGAGTTACGCAACAGGTCTCGAAGAAACAACCTGGTATTCTACAATGTCCCGGAAAAAGCAGAAGGTCAAAACTGCGCAGAATTTATCCAAAACTTTATTGTTAGTCACATGGGGCTGGAGATGGAACAAGCTGAGATCGAACGGGCCCATCGAACGCCGACGCAATTCCGCTTAATAACAGCATGAAACAACCAAGACCAATTCACGTAGCCTTCTTACGATATATCGACAAAGTCAAGATCCTATCCAGCGCCGCAGCGCGTCTAAGGGATAATCCTTTTCGTGGAAATGTAATTGGCATAGGACCTGACTACGCGAAGAATACACAACACTGACGAAAGGCTCTTGTTCCCTACAAGAAGCACTTACAAAAGAAGCTTGGGCAAGATAGAAAAGAGTTTATTGCCTACCCCGCTACCCTAAAGTACATGGACGAGAACGGCAATCCGAAAGTAGTAAGCGATGAAGACTTCAAGAAGATGAAAGGCGAAATGGCTAAAGATTCATAAGAGGTAAAGGAGACTTTTATTTACTGTTTACTGGATCTACTGAACTTCGTAAAGAAAGAACGCTATTTGGCCTTTTAGAATGTAAATAGTTTAGTGGTAACATCTGAAGTAGAGCGAAATTTTCATACATCGGCTCATTACCACACACACCCAAAGGAATACATTTTAAAATAGCTGTTACGTCGCTATTGGTTTTCAATGTACATTTTTTGTCTCTTAGTTTTAAATTTACTCGTGTCCTTGTGCTTTCTACGTTTTTTTTTCTTTGCATCGTTTATTGGCTTATTTGTTTTTTTTTTTGTCGACTGTACTTTCTTTTTTTTGTTTGATATGCTACAGAGCTGTTTTGCAATACATGAGTATTCAATTCGAAAAGCCAAATAACTACCCTTTTTAAAACGCTTTCAAATTAAACATCGTTTCATTGAATGTGAGAGGGCTACGCAACCCGAACAAAAGAAGAGCTAAATTCGAATATCTTAAAAACCAAAAAGCGTTAATTATTTGTCTTCAAGAAACCTTTTCTAAACAAGGAGATGAAGCAGTCTGGTCTGCAGATTGGGGAGGCGGATAATATTCTCACATGGTACTGAACATTCTAAAGGAGTGTGTATGCTTTTGAACCCCACCTCAAAGCTGCAAATTAATACAATAGAAAACGATCCCTCTGGGAGATATATAATCCTGAAAGTAACAATGGAAGATAAAGACTATTTTTGATTAATGTTTACGCTCCAACTGACTATCGTGAACAAGAAAATTTTATTCGAACGCTGAGCGTGAACTTAATTTCCTAAGCCGACACTTCAAGAGTTATTGTTGCAGGTGACTGGAAAACCACCTTAAATAAGCTTGATAAGCATGGCGGAGTGCCATGGAAAGAAACTGCGTACAGAAATGCTGTATGCGATCTCATGGAAGAAAGCGGCTTGGTTGACATTTATCGCCTTCGGCATCCAAAAACTAAACAATTTAGCTATGAATCAAAACCTTTGCGCTTAAAATCTAGAATAGTTTTTTTCGTAATTCCAAGCTCTCTTGCTTCAGCGACTAAACGATGCGAAATTCGTCCTTCAATCGTGCCGGATCATAAAGCGATATTTTTGGGTATAGAGTTGAAGAGCGAAGTGACACGAGGCCCGGGAACCTGGAAATTTAACAACTCTTTGCTGGAAGATGAGAACTATGTTATTCTCATTAATTTTATTACCCTCAAATACTGGAAAAGTATAAAGAAGTGGAGGATAAACAACTCTTATGGGAACTTATTAAAATGAAAATTCGTTGTAGGACTATAACCTATTCCAAAAACAAAAGACGTGAGTTGAAGAAGCGAGAAATTAGTCTTCAGCAATCGCTGCAGATAATAGACTAAGACAGTTCTCCTTTAAATTGTTACATAGAATAATCACAACTAGAAAAGAGTTGAAAAGATACAACATGGCTAATGATGATCTTTGTAATCGTTGCTCGAATCCGGACTCCATCGAGCATACCTTTATAAACTGTCACAACTCAATGTACTTTCACAACCTTACTCTGAGGTGGTTCAATGGCATGCACAATACAGAGATAGATCTCTCTGGCGATCAATTTGTTCGTTATCTGTTTACGGAAAACGGTAGTCTTTCTAACTTAACTCCTCTCCAAAAACGCAGACTAGACATACCTCTAGTATACCAAAAACAGTATATTTATAAGTGTAAGGTCTTTGGGAAAAACCTTAATCTTGATGAATTTACAAATAAGATCTTCCTACAATGGAAACTTGTAGCACCTTGTAATCTCTTCTTCACCTACCTTTCAAGTAAAATAAATAAATAAGTACTGTCACATAAGTCAAAATGTAATGTAATATTATCAATTAGAACATTTGTGTAAGCCTGTTAGAAAGGTATATTGTTAAGGTATTCCCTCTCCTTAAACTTTAATTTTTCTATCTTGCAGTAAAAAATGTAAAGCTTATAACATAGAATGTTAGTTAAGCTCTTTATAGAATATTCAACTTTTCCATTTTGTAATGCTCTCTGTTCATTTAGCTTTTCTATTGCTATATTTTTTCTAGTTATTTTGCTGCACTCCTTTTTTGTGTGTATGTAGTGTTAGCTCAATAAAAAAAAAAGAACATCCACTTTCGTTTCAGCCTCGACCGCAAAATTAGTGTAGCTCCATTTATAGATGTCGGCTAATTATTGTTGTCGGTTAATCATGAAAATCTGGAAACTTTGTGTTGTAGACGGATGAACTTGAAGTTAACTGAATATTTTAACTGAGAATCCATTTTAGTATTATTACATCACATCTGAGTAGTGTTATAGGCGGAGCTCGCGGAGTACCATGGGTAAGCAAATTTGGTAACCTGTTGATCCGGAAAGCTTTGGTTCTGACGTCAGCGTACGCCCGTACAGACTCTGGGGGAGGGTGAGGGGAGTCCCAAGACAACCCAACCAGGGGAGGCGGAATGCCATATTTTCTTGTATCTGAAGTAAACAATATGGCAACTGGTTCCTCGTACGCTCGATTTTCAATACGACAATTGTAATACACTCTTGGAATGAAGACTTGTAACAGTTCATCATCAAAAGGAAAATAATTGCTTCAATCTCCAATGCGCATATAGAAGATATTGGAGAGCTTGAAGGCAAGAAATCCTTGTTCGAAGACATGCTTGTTTTTTTCAAAGCTAAGGAGATGTGGAAAGAACCCGGCGTCACTTTCGTTTAGTTTTTCAAGTCCTTCTTTCAGTTCAGTGGTAAAGTAAATTACAGATTTGATTGTGGATTTACATTGTAAAAATTGTTCAATTGAGCGACTTAACATGTTTAGTAAATTACGGTACTTTGCTTGAAATGTTTTAAAAACTTGTTTAAAATAGCTGTGGAATTACTTTTAAATTGTAGCTCCCGTTTGCCGGCTTGCGAGTAAGTTCACTCGAGGAGGGAATTAAATGCATTTTGCTTTCCTAGGCAAACAAGTGCTTCTTATGTGAATGACATTTCATGGTTTGGAAAGTTTCTTGTCCCTTTTCCTGTGTTTATTCATTAAAGGAATTTTCATTAGTGAGCAATCTGAATATTTACGCTTAAGCTCAATTTCCTTTTAAACTTCAGTGAGTAATATACCTCGCGATTTTTACCGACTTAATAGAGTGTAGATGTAGACGTAGATGTAATTTTCAATATTTTTCTTAGAGCAATTCTGGTGTATTTTATTCGAAAAGTAGAAATTGTGGCTATTCTAGACTGAGTTTGTGTTGTTTTTTTCAATCTAGGTTGTTTTTCTTTGGAACCGCATATTGGGTTGTTTTGACTAATTCGTAACTTAATAATAATAATAATAATAATAATAATTAATCTTTAAAGAGGATACTCCCATCACGTTGAGTGGTTTTCAGGGAGGTCCTCTATAACAAAAGAATAAAATAAAACTAAACATTGTAATAGATACAAGCTAAAACTAAAAATATAAAAAGTACAAAAATGGTAAAAAAGATCAAAGGTCCTTAAAATATAAATACATATTTAGCTAAAACTATAGAATCATATAATTTGATTTGATAAAAAGATGTTCAAGAGCCTTTTAAATGTATTGCATGGCATGGGCCTCCTCAAGTCCATGGGAAGAGCCATCCAGTCGTTAAAGGCTTGGAATGAGGTGACGCGTCGCCTGAACCGTCGCTCTGTTGTCAATTTTTTTGTTAAGTTTATAGTCTTAGTGTAAAGCTCCTTATGTTTTTTGCTCAGTTGTGGAATATTTTATCTTCCTTCCATTCTTAGGTTTCCTCATTTGAAGTGAATGACATTTCTGTCGCAATTTAGCGAGTAAACTTAGAATGAAGAGTGAGTTCAGTGTGGCATGTTTTCGCGTTCGTTTTGTTTTTAACCGCTAAGCTATTTCAGTGTGTCTTCAGTTACAGATCGAAATGAAATCTTTATTTAAGTGACTATAAGCAAAGCATTTCTCGGTTTAAGTCTATTTTGTCTAAAATCAGACTCTAAAAGCCTCCTAAAATTAGTTCAGGGTGTGTTCTTGAAAGCGCCCGATTAATACTTCGCGGTTGAAAAACTTGTTCCATTTTCGCTTGATAATAATTGACGTGTGCTTGAAAGTTTCCGAGAACATTTTTTGGGTAATTTTTGTCAGTAAAAGGTTTGATTCGGGGAAAATATTATTTATTTTAGCAAAAAAGATTTCGAGAAATGTTTCATGGTTAACAGAACTAAACAGCCAGAGGTATGCATTGGAATCACTGAAAAATGCCTATTTGCATGAAAAAGTCTGTCGAGTCGCTACCAGGAGCAACTTTTATGTTTGAGCAATTGTAGTTTTACAAGTACTCTTCTTGAACTTAATAAGCTACACTACCAGTCGGAATTGTTGGGACACTTTCCTGTCTGCTTGCCCCCTCAATGTTGGCGTACAAGATATGGTGACTAAACTGCAGTTAACAACATTGAGAGGGAGAAAGGGAGCACGAAAAGGAAAAAATTGCGTTTAGTTGAGGTGTCCCAACTATATATTTGTCTGGTAGTGTGTCAAGGAGCAGGAAAAAAAAAAAAAAAGGAGCAGGAATTTGAAGAGGTGTTGACACATAAGGGTCGTTAATTTGTAGTCCGGCCACAAACGGCGCGAAGGACGTGACGTACTCAGCGATTCGGCAATATTACTATCGCCGTTGATTGAATGCTATTAAAGGATAGTTTTTTTCTTTCGCTTTGAATATAAAGAGACCTGTACGTTGCGATGGTCGTGTTTTCTAAAAATAACCACACCAGAAAAGGAAGGGAAAAAGGAGCTAAGTGTAAAGCCTGGGTTTAAAATCTGGGTTGATAGCGTGACCCCAGCACATGTTTACTTTGTCAAATTCATGGTTTGCTAATACAGAGAAAAGTACAAATGTGCCGTGTTTCTAGGGAAAGCGTGTAGTGGCTGACGACGGAAGTCCTCCCTGGAAACAAGGAGTCTAAGGAACATGGGAAAACGGGACCTTCATTGACCTTAGGTGCAAGGCAGAGAGGACAAATTATGAGGGCGGTAAAGTGAGTTCGGTAGAGGGAGGGGACATGTCCTCGTAAAAGAGCTATGCTAGAAGAAGGGTTTTCTCTAATTGAAGAATTTGTAAAAACAGTGCCGGTTCAGTTGCAATCGGAAGTGAAATATTATGTACAATCAAGTTCAAGGAGTCTTCTAGCCTAAAAAATGTGCACGGATTTATCCACTGCAGTAACAATTGTTGTCATGTCCCCAAATATAACGACCCGGTTAGCACTGAGTATTGAGGCCAATTATTTCTTACAACGTAAATTCTTGACTTACAGTACGTCTTAGCAAACAGATGTGAAATCGACAACGTATAAACTTTAAGCGTTGTGTTTACATTCCCTTTTAGTCAAGTTAACTCGAAATGGTGACATCGATTGTCAATCTTTTGACGACGTAAAAACCTTTAAACATGACCTGCAAACAAAGCTGTTCACTAAAATGATGGGGATAAAAGCGTTGAACTCTCACTCCTCTATAATTTCAGAAAGATTAGGCTTCAACCGTTGAAAGGGGACGTTGTGGTTGGCGTGTACACGGGTCACCCTTAGTTAATTAAATAAGGAATGGATGATTTCTTTTTTCGCGAGTAGCAGTGTCACCATGCTCAAAACGCTAATTAAAAAATCGCACAGAGTTAAAAAGCCTTCAAACTGCGCGTTATATAACTACGTATATTTTTCTTTCGATTTTTTCCCTTGTCTTATTACAGCTACCTAACGATTCAACACAAAAGCTGTTGGAAACATGGTGACCCGTTGTGGTGACCCGTTGAATCGTGTCACCAAAATGTACAGTAATGAAACACACTCGAAGTGAATGTCCATCGCAGGAAAATATTCCCAGAAAACCTCGTAATGTACCTAATTCAAGGAAGCTACCTTTACTCTATCTAGTGGTTTTTGTTGTTATGATAATGTCCCATGTTGGAGTGCAAAAGCCAAAACGAAAACATTGTCATAGTTTGCAGACATTTTCCCGCCAATACAGGCTTACATGGAGCATATACCATTAATTCCTTTAAAACACACTACCAGTCGGAATTGTTGGAACGCTTTCCTGTCTGCTTGCCCCCTCAATGGTGGCGTACAAGATATGGTGACTAAACTGCAGTTAACAACATTGAGAGGGAGAAGGGGAGCACGAAAAGGAAAAAATTGCGTTTAGTTGAAGTGTCCCAACTATTTTTGTCTGGTAGTGTGTCAAGCAGCAGGAATTTGAAGAGGTGTTGACACATAAGGGTCGTTAATTTCTAGTCCGGTCACAAACGGCGCTAAGGACGTGACGTACTCAGCGATTCGGCAATATTACTATCGCCGTTGATTGAATGCTATTAAAGGATAGTTTTTTTTCTTTCGCTTTGAATATAAGGAGACCTGTACGTTGCGATGGTCGTGTTTTCTAAAAATAACCACACCAGAAAAGGAAGGGAAAAAAGAGCAAAGTGTAAAGCCTGGGTTTAAAATCTGGGTTGATAGCGTGACCCCAGCACATGTTTACTTTGTCAAATTGATGGTTTGCTAATACAGAGAAAAGTACAAATGTGCCGTGTTTCTAGGGAAAGCGTGTAGTGGCTGACGACGGAAGTCCTCCCTGGAAACAAGGAGTCTAAGGAACATGGGAAAACGGGACCTTCATTGTGACCTTAGGTGCAAGGTAGAGAGGACAAATTATGAGGGCGACAAAGTGAGTTCGGTAGAGGGAGAGGGGACATGTCCTCGTAAAAGAGCTATGCTAGAAGAAGGGTTTTCTCTAATTGAAGAATTTGTAAAAACAGTGCCGGTTCAGTTGCAATCGGAAGTGAAATATTATCTACAATCAAGTTCAAGGAGTCTTCTAGCCTAAAAAATGTGCACGGATTTATCCACTGCACTAACAATTGTTGTCATGTCCCCAAATATAACGACCCGGTTAGCACTGAGTATTGAGGCCAATTATTTCTTACAACGTAAATTCTTGACTTACAGTACGTCTTAGCAAACAGATGTGAAATCGACAACGTATAAACTTTAAGCGCTGTGTTTACATTCCCTCTTAATCAAGTTAACTCGAAATGGTGACATCGATTGTCAATCTTTTGACGACGTATAAACCTTTAAACATGACCTGCAAACAAAGCTGTTCACTAAAATGATGGGGATAAAAGCGTTGAACTCTCACTCCTCTATAATTTCAGAAAGATTTGGCTTCAACCGTTGAAAGGGGACGTTGTTGTTGGCGTGTACACGGGTCACCCTTAGTTAATTAAATAAGGAATGGATGATTTCTTTCTTCGCGAGTAGCAGTGTCACCATGCTCAAAACGCTAATAAAAAAATCGCAAAGAGTTAAAAAGCCTTCAAACTGCGCGTTATATAACTACGTATATTTTTCTGTCGATTTTTTCCCTTGTCTTATTACAGCTACCTAACGATTCAACACAAAATCTGTTGGCAACATGGTGACCCGTTGTGGTGACCCGTTGAATCGTGTCACCAAAATGTACAGTAATGAAACACACTCGAAGTGAATGTCTCATCGCAGGAAAATATCCCCAGAAAACCTCGTAATGTACCTAATTCAAGGAAGCTACCTTTACTCTATCTAGTGGTTTTTTGTTGTTATGATAATGTCCCATGTTGGAGTGCAAAAGCCAAAACGGAAAAATTGTCATAGTTTGCAGACATTTTCCCGCCAATACAGGCTTACATGGAGCATATACCATTAATTCCTTTAAAACACACTACCAGTCGGAATTGTTGGAACGCTTTCCTGTCTGCTTGCCCACTCAATGGTGGCGCACAAGATATGGTGACTAAACTGCAGTTAACAACATTGAGAGGGAGAAGGGGAGCACGAAAAGGAAAAAATTGCGTTTAGTTGAAGTGTCCCAACTATTTTTGTCTGGTAGTGTGTCAAGCAGCAGGAATTTGAAGAGGTGTTGACACATAAGGGTCGTTAATTTCTAGTCCGGTCACAAACGGCGCGAAGGACGTGACGTACTCAGCGATTCGGCAATATTACTATCGCCGTTGATTGAATGCTATTAAAGGATAGTTTTTTTCTTTCGCTTTGAATATAAGGGGACCTGTACGTTGCGATGGTCGTGTTTTCTAAAAATAACCACACCAGAAAAGGAAGGGAAAAAAGAGCAAAGTGTAAAGCCTGGGTTTAAAATCTGGGTTGATAGCGTGACCCCAGCACATGTTTACTTTGTCAAACTGATGGTTGCTAATACAGAAAAAAGTACAAATGTGCCGTGTTTCTAGGGAAAGCGTGTAGTGGCTGACGACGGAAGTCCTCCCTGGAAACAAGGAGTCTAAGGAACATGGGAAAACGGGACCTTCATTGACCTTAGGTGCAAGGTAGAGAGGACAAATTATGAGGGCGATAAAGCGAGTTCGGTAGAGGGAGGGGACATGTCCTCGTAAAAGAGCTATGCTAGAAGAAGGGTTTTCTCTAATTGAAGAATTTGTAATTAACAGTGCCGGTTCAGTTGCCATCGGAAGTGAAATATTATCTACAATCAAGTTCAAGGAGTCTTCTAGCCTAAAAAATGTGAACGGATTTATCCACTGCACTAACAATTGTTGTCATGTCCCCAAATATGACGACCCGCCCGTGTAAAATAACTCCATGGAATTCCATGGAACTCCATGGAATTCCATAGAATTCCATGGAGTTTCATGGAATTCCATTCTATGGAAGCCCCATGGAGTTCCATGGAAGCTCCATGGAATTACATGGAGTTCCATGGAAGCTCCATGAAATTCGATGGAGCTCCATGGAAGCTCCATGGAATTACATGGAGTTTCATGGAAGCTCCATGGAGTTCCATGGGGTTCCATGGAAACCACAAGGACTTTCGTGGAGTTCCATGGAAGCTCCATGGAAACCCATGGAGTCCGTTGAAGTCTCATGGAATATTGGTGGAGTTCCATGGAAGCTTACTGGATTTCATTGTGTGACACATAATAGTGAGTTATCCCCACTAATAATTATTCAAAATGACAACAGTGTATCTTTCATGTGCGAGGACATATATGGACGGTACAGCTGCCTATCAGTGACTTCTGAGGACAGTCAAACTGGCAAGATCGGAGACCGAGTGACCTTTTTGGCAGTCAGAGGATTTTTTAAATTACTGTATCAGTTAATTATATTTTGCACAGTACTACAAGCTGTCCAATTTGGGAAATAACTGACTGCTTGAATGGGATTCTGTCAGCTAGCAATATAAATTAATAAATAGTAAAATACACACCTAACCTTACCTCTACAGTCACTCCAAGTAGCAAAATAATTGTATATTATATTTTAATCATGAGCATAACCATTTAATTCAACAATTAAATGTGATATCCGAGCGCCCAAAACAAAGTGCCTGCATTCAGTGCTCAGCAGTTGTCAGTTGAGTCATGTGACCTCTGTATCATCTTGCGACAGTTGCGTAGCAAGCATCTGTGTACGGTTTGAGGATGAAAATGCGTCTTTCAGATTGAAACAGAATTGGATAATTGTAGCTTTAAGGTTAGTTCATGTGCCTAGAAATGTTTTGAGTCTTGCACGTGGATTTTTGGATCAAAATGAACCGATGAAATCGAGGTTATGAGCAACTGCAGTGGGACCGTGGAGCAATGCAACAGCAGTTCGATTCAACAGTTCAAGTGGAAATGTGGACTTTTTAAGAGTTACAATTTACCCTCAGTAATATAAACGAATGAGAGTTTCTCAACTAAATACAATCGAAATTTTAATCGCCTCAAAAGTAACAGAAAAGAGTCAATAGCCTACAGTGTACTCCAGTGATTTCGTAACCTTTGGATCTGCAAACCGTGTTTAAGCGGGGTAATGTTATTGAAATTTGTCTGTCATGAGGTATGCCGGAATCATTTTTTACTTTTTCAATAATTTTTTTCAATATACAGTTAGGGAGTATAATTGAAAACTTGTCTGTAGTATTAACATGCATGTTTATTTATTGCGATATCTCAAGACATTTCTGGTCATCATTGACTGAGTGGTTAAATGAGTTTGGTTTTGATGTTAGGTATCTGAGCACTTCTGACATAGCGTTTGGTCTGACTAGCAAAGACAGTCTATTATTAAATCATGTAATTATTCTCGGTAAATATATAATTCACCAAAGCCGCTCTTTAAACATAAAACCCACTCTAACACTGTTGAAAGCAAAAATTCGCTCTACCTATCAAATAGAAAGTCTTATAGCAAAAAATAATGAGGACTCGAAAATTCATAAGCAAAAATGGCAAAAACTGCTTCCTTTCGTTGACAGCCCTTAAGGAATTTTAATATCAAGTAATCTACTTAATTGTTGTAAACATCTTTTGTTTGTAGATAAGCATTCTGTAATGCATTCTGTAATTGTTGCTTTCTGTAATGTTTTTGCGTTTTTTAATGTAGGCCTGCCTTGTACCTTGTACTTTGTTTTGTGGTTATCAATAAAGGTTTTTGTATTAAAAAAAAAAAAAAGTATTAACATGCAATTTTAAAATTGATGCAACATTCGTTAGTGAAAATATTTTTCTCTGTCCGATGTGTCTAGTGTCTCAAGTTTTACTGTGTAAATAAGCTTACGTGCAATTAGTGAGAATGTTTCAAAGGAATACCGTTTTAAGTAGCATTACGGAATTGTTCAGTTTGTCGCTTTACCAATGAACTGTGTTGTTTATGTTAGAAGCCAATTTTCATTTTACTTCAATTGTAATGTATATTACAATTATAGCACAAAGTTACAACATATTTAAGAATCCTTCTCTTACTAGCACTGTGTTACTGTAAATATTGAAAAGTTAATGATTTCTGTTAGCAATTAAATCTGTATTTTATATATTAAAAACTGAATGATAACTTGTCCTTTTCTAAACATTTATCCTTAGACGGACTCTGGGTCACCTTCAATGAAACTGGTCCTAGTACTCTTTTTCCATGGAATTCCATGGAACTCCATGGAATGCTTAGTTCCCTGGAAAATACTCCATGCAATTCCATGGAAATCCATGTCCTAATACTCCATGGAATTCCATGGAAAATATTCCATCGAATTCCATAGAACTCCATGGAATTCCATGGAAATCCATGTCCTAATGCTCCATGGAATTCCATGGAAAATATTCAATCGAATTCCATGGAACTCCATGGAATTCCATGGAGGTATTTTACACGGGCGGTTAGCACTGAGTATTGAGGCCAATTATTTCTTACAACGTAAATTCTTGACTTACAGTACGTCTTAGCAAACAGATGTGAAATCGACAACGTATAAACTTTAAGCGCTGTGTTTACATTCCCTCTTAATCAAGTCAACTCGAAATGGTGACATCGATTGTCAATCTTTTGACGACGTATAAACCTTTAAACATGACCTGCAAACAAAGCTGTTCACTAAAATGATGGGGATAAAAGCGTTGAACTCTCACTCCTCTATAATTTCAGAAAGATTTGGCTTCAACCGTTGAAAGGGGACGTTGTTGTTGGCGTGTACACGGGTCACCCTTAGTTAATTAAATAAGGAATGGATGATTTCTTTCTTCGCGAGTAGCAGTGTCACCATGCTCAAAACGCTAATAAAAAAATCGAAAAGGGTTAAAAAGCTTTCAAACTGCGTGTTATATAACTACGTATATTTTTCTTTCGATTTTTTCCCTTGTCTTATTACAGCTACCTAACGATTCAACACAAACGCTGTTGGAAACATGGTGACCCGTTGTGGTGACCCGTTGAATCGTGTCACCAAAATGTACAGTAATGAAACACACTCGAAGTGAATGTCCATCGCAGGAAAATATCCCCAGAAAACCTCGTAATGTACCTAATTCAAGGAAGCTACCTTTACTCTATCTAGTGTTTTTTGTTGTTATGATAATGTCCCATGTTGGAGTGCAAAAGCCAAAACGGAAACATTGTCATAGTTTGCAGAAATTTTCCCGCCAATACAGGCTTACATGGAGCATATACCATTAATTCCTTTAAAACACACTACCAGTCGGAATTGTTGGGACGCTTTCCTGTGTGCTTGCCCCCTCAATGTTGGGGTACAAGATATGGTGACTAAACTGCAGTTAACAACATTGAGAGGGAGAAGGGGAGCACGAAAAGGAAAAAATTGCGTTTAGTTGAAGTGTCCCAACTATTTTTGTCTGGTAGTGTGTCAAGGAGCAGGAATTTGAAGAGGTGTTGACACATAAGGGTCGTTAATTTCTAGTCCGGTCACAAACGGCGCGAAGAACGTGACGTACTCAGCGATTCGGCAATATTACTATCGCCGTTGATTGAATGCTATTAAAGGATAGTTTTTTTTTCTTTCGCTTTGAATATAAGGGGACCTGTACGTTGCGATGGTCGTGTTTTCTAAAAATAACCGCACCAGAAAAGGAAGGGAAAAAAGAGCAAAGTGTAAAGCCTGGGTTTAAAATCTGGGTTGATAGCGTGACCCCAGCACATGTTTACTTTGTCAAATTGATGGTTGCTAATACAGAGAAAAGTACAAATGTGCCGTGTTTCTAGGGAAAGCGTGTAGTGGCTGACGACGGAAGTCCTCCCTGGAAACAAGGAGTCTAAGGAACATGGGAAAACGGGACTTTCATTGACCTTAGGTGCAAGGTAGAGAGGACAAATTATGAGGGCGAAAACGTGAGTTCGGTAGAGGGAGAGGGGACATGTCCTCGTAAAAGAGCTATGCTAGAAGAAGGGTTTTCTCTAATTGAAGAATTTGTAAAAACAGTGCCGGTTCAGTTGCAATCGGAAGTGAAATATTATCTACAATCAAGTTCAAGGAGTCTTCTAGCCTAAAAAATGTGCACGGATTTATCCACTGCACTAACAATTGTTGTCATGTCCCCAAATATAACAACCCGGTTAGCACTGAGTATTGAGGCCAATTATTTCTTACAACGTAAATTCTTGACTTACAGTACGTCTTAGCAAACAGATGTGAAATCGACAACGTATAAACTTTAAGCGCTGTGTTTACATTCCCTCTTAATCAAGTTAACTCGAAATGGTGACATCGATTGTCAATCTTTTGACGACGTATAAACCTTTAAACATGACCTGCAAACAAAGCTGTTCACTAAAATGATGGGGATAAAAGCGTTGAACTCTCACTCCTCTATAATTTCAGAAAGATTTGGCTTCAACTGTTGAAAGGGGACGTTGTTGTTGGCGTGTACACGGGTCACCTTTAGTTAATTAAATAAGGAATGGATGATTTCTTTTTTCGCGAGTAGCAGTGTCACCATGCTCAAAACGCTAATAAAAAAAATCGCAAAGAGTTAAAAAGCCTTCAAACTGCGCGTTATATAACTACGTATATTTTTCTGTCGATTTTTTCCCTTGTCTTATTACAGCTACCTAACGATTCAACACAAAAGCTGTTGGAAACATGGTGACCCGTTGTGGTGACCCGTTGAATCGTGTCACCAAAATGTACAGTAATGAAACACACTCGAACTCGGAATGTCCATCCCAGGAAAATATCCCCAGAAAACCTCGTAATGTACCTAATTCAAGGAAGCTACCTTTACTCTATCTAGTGGTTTTTGTTGTTATGATAATGTCCCATGTTGGAGTGCAAAAGCCAAAACGGAAACATTGTCATAGTTTGCAGACATTTTCACGCCAATACAGGCTTACATGGAGCATATACCATTAATTCCTTTAAAACATTGTGTCAAGGAGCAGGAATTTGAAGAGGTGTTGACACATAAGGGTCGTTAATTTGTAGTCCGGTCACAAACGGCGCGAAGGACGTGACGTACTCAGTGATTCGGCAATATTACTATCGCTGTTGATTGAACGCTATTAAAGGATAGTTTTTTGTTCTTTCGCTTTGAATATAAGGGGACCTGTACGTTGCGATGGTCGTGTTTTCTAAAAATAACCACACCAGAAAAGGAAGGGAAAAAAGAGCAAAGTGTAAAGCCTGGGTTTAACATCTGGGTTGATAGCGTGACCCCAGCACATGTTTACTTTGTCAAATTCATGGTTTCTAATACAGAGAAAAGTACAAATGTGCCGTGTTTCTAGGGAAAGCGTGTAGTGGCTGACGACGGAAGTCCTCCCTGGAAACAAGGAGTCTAAGGAACATGGGTAAACGGGACCTTCATTGACCTTAGGTGCAAGGTAGAGAGGACAAATTATGAGGGCGATAAAGTGAGTTCGGTAGAGGGAGAGGGGACATGTCCTCGTAAAAGAGCTATGCTAGAAGAAGGGTTTTCTCTAATTGAAGAATTTGTAAAAACAGTACCGGTTCAGTTGCAATCGGAAGTGAAATATTATCTACAATCAAGTTCAAGGAGTCTTCTAGCCTAAAAAATGTGCACGGATTTATCCACTGCACTAACAATTGTTGTCATGTCCCCAAATATAACGACCCGGTTAGCACTGAGTATTGAGGCCAATTATTTCTTACAACGTAAATTCTTGACTTACAGTACATCTTAGCAAACAGATGTGAAATCGACAACGTATAAACTTTAAGCGCTGTGTTTACATTCCCTCTTAATCAAGTTAACTCGAAATGGTGACATCGATTGTCAATCTTTTGACGACGTATAAACCTTTAAACATGACCTGCAAACAAAGCTGTTCACTAAAATGATGGGGATAAAAGCGTTGAACTCTCACTCCTCTATAATTTCAGAAAGATTTGGCTTCAACTGTTGAAAGGGGACGTTGTTGTTGGCGTGTACACGGGTCACCCTTAGTTAATTAAATAAGGAATGGATGATTTCTTTTTTCGCGAATAGCAGTGTCACCATGCTCAAAACGCTTATTACAGCTACCTAAAGATTCAACACAAAAGCTGTTGGAAACATGGTGACCCGTTGTGGTGACCCGTTGAATCGTGTCACCAAAATGTACAGTATTGAAACACACTCGAAGTGAATGTCCATCGCAGGAGAATATCCCCAGAAAACCTCGTAATGTACCTAATTCAAGGAAGCTACCTTTACTCTATCTAGTGGTTTTTGTTGTTATGATAATGTCCCATGTTGGAGTGCAAAAGCCAAAACGGAAACATTGTCATAGTTTGCAGAAATTTTCACGCCAATACAGGCTTACATGGAGCATATACCATTAATTCCTTTAAAACACACTACCAGTTGGAATTGTTGGGACACTTTCCTGTCTGCTTGCCCCCTTTAATGTTGGCGTACAAGACATGGTGACTAAACTGCAGTTAACAACATTGAGAGGGAGAAGGGGAGCACGAAGAGGAAAAAATTGCGTTTAGTTGAAGTGTCCCAACTATTTTTGTCTGGTAGTGTAGCTTTCGAAAAAATGCTACAGGAAGAGCTGTAGGTGAAAGTCGTGCTGAAGTCTTTTCTTTGAAGAAAAATAAGCCGACTCACAGTTTCCTGAGCGGTGCGCATGTTTTCTCTTGATGTTTTTCACCTCTTGGCGAATAACTGCACAACTAAAAGTTGCCGTATTTTACAGGCCAATAAGCATGAAAGAGAGATGTGGAGCTCCGCTTTTAGACTTAACTAAATCAATATATTAGTATTATTATAGTCCATCAGCTGAGATTCGAAAATTTGGGTTTATGGCTCACTAGGGGTGAACAGCCGAAACATGACTTGTCTTAATCTTTAACTATTAAGCATCACAAAAACGTGTGATGGCAAGGATAGAACGGTAGCTCTCACTATGTAAATCAAATTTTTAATTTGCCCCTCACTGCCCTCTTTTTGGCCGCCATCTTGGATTTTTGAGGAAGTCTACAAAATTGCTTGTATTCTTTTAATGAGAACGAATCGTGCTTCAAACGCAAATTTAGAACGTATTGGAGCTACAAACATGATTTCCGTTTATTCTAGTGTTTGAATTATAACTACATGACGTCATATGTGACGTCACAACGCCTCATAATTGGTCACAATATGACCAGTTTGCACTTATCAGTATTGCAAAAAAAATGTGGGGTATTCATACTTATTTCAGAAAAGAGAGCAGGTAGATAAAATATATGTATACATTGCAAGTGTGGTGAATAAAGCCCACTCAAAAACCATTGCTTGTTTCCTACCCTAGGCCCCAAGTTCCCAAACACGTGGTTTCACAAACAATCAGTACCTTATCGCCCCGGTGCAAAAGCGTTTCCTCTGCACCATGATCAATGGCGGACAAATGCATTATATGCGATTGTTCGGATTCAAAGCTAGCCCCGTGCAGAGATATTTCGTCATGGACAACCTTATATTGTTCTGCTGTGGTCCGGAATTACAAACCAATTTTGAAGGCTTCAACTGAAAGTGAATTCCCCGAAAATCATATCATATACCTTCGCAATTGCCGAGCTGAGTTCACCAACAAGTGAGATTTGCAAGTCGCTAACAAACCATCTGATGATGCAGCAACTAGAAGTGCGCCTAGGAGAAGCTCCAGGGACGGAAATCAGCCAAGCTCAGCGATTCTACCAGATCAATGTTTGTTTTGTAAAAAGTCAAAGTACTAGCCAAACACGAAGACCAGAGACAAGCTACACAGTGTGCAGGAATTTGGCGCTGATGAGAAGGTAAGCGCAAGTGCTTCCCTTCATGTGCAACAAAACACTGCTATGGGTGAGGTAGCTCGGGATGTGATTGGAATATGTGCTAAAGATCTTATATCTAACTAAGCGAAGTATCATGCTTCCTGCTACAAAAGTTTTGTAAGAATAATTTATTCCAATACAAACGAAGGTCAAAGGTCGAATGAAACAGATTGCCCATTACAACCCGTTTATGAAGCTGTTTGTGCAAAGCTTTAATAGCCGACTGTTTCTGAACAAAGCTAGTGATCTAGGAGCAACTGTATCACAATAACGTAAAAAGCTGATGCTGAACCCCATCTATGTGTCGCGCACTGGTAGCTGGGAGTTGTACCTGTCATGCATCGAAGAGGTGATACCATGGGCATTTGCGTATGATCGCCAAAACTACGCGCGCTACCTCATCCCATTCCTGGACGACATGTGTCATCTGTCTGTCAGAAGGCCGGAGGTGTACACAGCCTTCAACAAAGGCCAGTTTTCCGTTCTTATGGGGGGTGGTAATCCTTTCTCACGAAACGAAGCTGATAAGACCATTGAAAACACCACTAATCGCAGCTGCGAGACGGGAGGAAGCTAAATCGGGTTTGGCGCTAATTTTGCCGCGACTCAGAGATGGGTGCTCAATGACACAAAGCGTGGTGTGTACAGGAAACTTCTTCGCGAGCATTTGTCTATTACTTCATGCAAGACCTACATCCATAAGGAGTTGGCTCCAGCACGCATTAAGGAAGAGATCAAAGCTGTAGAAAAGCTGGTGGATCTGCCTGAGGATGTATTCACCAATCCATGGAAATAAGGACGTAGCGTTCACGAGCTTGTCTACGGGTATCGAAGCGACAGTAGAAGTAACTAATGACTTCCTACAGGCTTCATGACGTCATTTATGACGTCATCATAGCTTGAATAACCGTAAACAATGTGGAAATAATACCTCAGATACGTATTATTCCAAATATACGTCTAAGCAAAAAATACTGTGCATTAAAGAAAAATAACATTTTTTAAAGGATTTTTAGAAATCCAAGATGGCGACCAAAAGGAGGGTATGAGGAGCAAATTTCAAATTTGATTTTCAAAGTGAAAGCTACCGTTCTATCCTTGCTATCATACATTTTTATGATGCTTAAAAACAACGATTAAGATTATACAAGTTTCGTTTGTTACTCTTAAGTGAGCCATACAATCCCCCTGGCTGTTGTTGTACTGTCAGAGTACCGTAAACAAATTCAATATATGAGAAGCGAAATTAGTGCATCTAACACATTTTATTACTCATTAAGGTGTCTAACAACTAAAACGTTAAAGTCTCCACCTGCGAGGTAGTGGGTTTTAAACTTGTCCACACGTGCGAAGTTAGATAAATCTGTCTAGATGACCACGATGAGCTTAATTGTTCCAAAAGAAGAATACTTTGTGGTTTTAAAACCTCGAGCCTAGACTGTTAGGGGTCTCTTGATTAGTTAATAATACTAATATCAATAAACACACTCAGGGTGAAGGGAGAGGGGTACTCAAACCAAGGTTGAGTAAGGTTTCTGCGCCCAGGTTGACAAGCTTGAACCTGTTCATGACAAAAATTCGCATTTCCCAAACCCTGTTTATGACACGAATC
This sequence comes from Siderastrea siderea, assembly GCA_964030785.1. Lineage (NCBI taxonomy): Eukaryota > Metazoa > Cnidaria > Anthozoa > Scleractinia > Rhizangiidae > Siderastrea > Siderastrea siderea. The sequence continues at coordinate 10,903,999 of OZ034977.1, read as the reverse complement.
TCAAAAAAGACTATAGTTAGAGGTGATAAAGTGTAAGTAATTATTACGGAGTTCTAAACGAGCTAGATTCATTTGCTGATTGAGGTGACTACACATGCGCAATATCGCCCTGAGATGCAACGCTTGAGACTTCAAAACATTTAACCAGGCTTTCCTCCCACGTTTGCTTTCCCTTTGACTTGGGATAGTCAATATAGCTCCTCTGTTTCAGGGCCTTAGGAAGTTTGTTTCCATCAACGTCATCAAGTTTAATGACAACTAAGCTGTCATCTCTTCTATCCAAAAGCCGGTGGAGGGCGAAATCCAACTCATTGTTGCAATTGTTGCTACTGAAGAAGTTACGCGAAACGACAGCAATTGTTTTCCTGCTCTTGTAAACACCGTCTACCATATTGTTTCTAATGGGAGCTCCAGGAATGAAATCTCTGAAGTGAATACAACACTTCAATTTATGCTTGTCCTCCAGAGTTGTCAGCAAGGTATTTTTAATCCAGTCTTCGTCTTTGGTGCTGTATATGATGAACGCATCGTATTGAAATTCTGAATCTGAAACAAACATTGCAATATAGCAAGTGAATAAAACAAACTGCAGTGACCCATGCGGAGTTTTGAGGAAAGGTGTTAAAACCATTTATGACAGGGCAGCTTTTACGAGGATTAACAAACCATGCAACAACATATTTTCAGAAGTAACATGGTAGAAGAAAGGTAAATTTTACTCCTTACTGGCGTCAGCCCAACTTAATATTCCTTACTTGCATTTGCTTTTTTTTGTTCGAGGAAAAATACTTCCCAGTCACATTGATTCGTATAATTAATATGAGGCGCACTTATCAGTCTATGTAGGAGTATTTATTGCCTCACTAGGAACTACCCGACTTTATAAAATAAAATGCTACAATGTGCATGGTCAGACACGAGAAAAAAAAACGTTTTGTGGATAGCTGTTTGTAGGTGGCACAGTAGCCCCTTAACTAATTAACATTTTATTCATGATTAGCAACGGACCTGGTTGCGTTTGGAACGTATAGCCTGATATCCAACTTAAAACTATCTCCTCCCACTCTGCACAGAATAGACATGAAGCGTGGCACACTAACACTAGGTATTGCAGGGAAAACTTAAACTGAAGATTAGAGGCAATCTGGATATGCTCTATGGTGGCCACGAAGAGAGGGGAGGGGGCAGTTTAGTTAGACACTTTTCTGCCAGTATGTAAGCTTATGTACAAGGAGCAAAATGAACTTGATAGTGATACGTTTTCTATCTTGGCTTCCTTCGATGAAAAATGTTTTCTTTCTTTATTCCCGTTGTTAAAAGAGATCATAATATGTTTGGAAGAACTCCGTCCATAGCACCAATGAGCATACTGCACATAGATCCACCTTCTTTCCGTAAAGCATGGCATAGTGCCACACTTAGTAGGTGCATGCATTTCACCCGTTTTTGTTTGAAATATGCACTACGCAAATGCATCAAGTCCTTGTGTGAACGTCCCATCCACATTCCATTCATAGCCAAAATAGGTTACGAACAGCGTCTGGCACCAGGCACCAGGTACAGTATAAAGTAACATCTTTGCATCGTCTACCTCATCCATAATTATCCCACACAGAAGAAAAGTAACGACGCACACCAAGAATCTTCCAGGTGGAAGTTGCAGTTACCGAAGCATTGACCAAGCTACCCTTGTCGAGGACATCTGCCTTGTTTTTGCTCTCCTAAGATTCGCACAACCCAGCGCAGCTCCGTTTCGTGCCGCGAGGATTTCCATTCAAACAACGACGCCTATCAAACGAAGAATGCAAAGTGCACAAGTGGAAACCTGCAGGATGTGCTTGTCATTTATCGCTTTCAGGAATGAACTTATCTTCTATTCCTATTGTAAGCGTATACGAATACCGAAATGGAACTCCTGCATACAAAACATTTCCAATTGCTTTTAGCAATGCAAGTAAAGTGTACATGTAGGCAGCCCACCAGATAGCCACACTATTAATCGAATCCCTCCATACAGTCCGTCTTTCGATCAGAAGTTCGATTGTTTAAAACTTGGCACTAATTTGCGTTGTTTCCTTAGAAAAGAAACTTTCTTGCGCATTGGCTCCCTCTACCCAGATGTATATAAATGAGTACCGGCTAACTGTTAGGGATCCCAGCAGAAAAAAGAAAGGAAACTCTGTAATGGCCCAGCATCCCATCCAGGAAGGAGTTGTCGGTTCATGCTACGAAACCGGACCAGACAAATTTGCGTTATGTTGTCATATCAAGGAAAAAAGTATAGTTGGCGGTCAGGCATTTGGAATAATTATCTCAACTGCCTTAGAAACCTTCTCCAGGGTGACACAAAGTATACCCAGATTGCCGCTAATCGTGAAAATGTTCCTCTTGATGCCTGGAATTGGTGTGCGGATATGTTTTTTCTCATAAAGTGCTCGAGTTTCTTCATTTTGTCACTTATCCTCCGGGCTACAGTCAGTTAGTTACTGTATAAAAATTGCAAGTCTTTTAAAGCTCTTAAGAATTAAAAACAAAGTGACTTCAAACGATTGATTCCGGAAGTTAGCGTGTTCATATGTATTTTTTCTGATCAAAACCTTTCAGAAACGCATTTCATGTCACTGACCTGAAATGGGGGGTGTAGGTTTCTTTGAGCAGCAGAAGTACCAAAACTTTAAAGCAGCCACACCAATTAATAGTGCAAACACCGCTGAGACAATGAAAGAAGTGTCAACGTTACTGACTGAAGTCTTGCTCCCTGTTGAAAAAGAAATTATGAAAAGACTTCAAGTATCACGATGATAGACTAGAAACTTTACAGTGGGCCAATTATTTAGACGACGTCTAACATAGAGCCCCTACATGTCCTTACAATTAGGTTATTTGAAAGAGATAATGGTCTCGTAGTATGTGCTATATGTCAGCTTGACATTTAATATGGTAAAGAAAGTTTACATATTCGGGTTGGCCAGATTGAAATCGATTTAGACCGCGGTTTTGATAAACCACGTCTAAACTTTGTTTGGATAACCGGGCCAGGTTTAGGAGGACCCCTGGAGATACCTATAACCTTCCCTGGCACCCGATCCACCAGCCGGTTGTGGCAGAGTACCTCGGATAATTATTGCAAATGCTCAGCTAAGGTCATCTGAATACTTGAGCAGTACCACCGAGGAGTAGCGGTTGCAAAATAGACTCCGGAGAGCTGGAGAAGCAATTTTGACCCTCATACAACCGCCCTGGGTAGGAACTTGAAACCATCTGAGACAGACCATCATCTACGAATCGCTGATAAAGTATGAAATGTTGGCTTCCTTAGCTTTTAAAGAGATCAACTTAAGCAGATGAAATTCAAGAACCTGAAAAAAAAAAAAGAATCAGACTTAAACGGGACTCAAAAGCACGACCCTACAAGCTGGAGCATCGCTCTAACCAACCGGAAATATGAAGCAAACTGCGAGCTGGTCATTTATGAATTCGTATTAATCCCGTAGATGGAGCATAATTTGGTGTGAATATACTGAAGAAAAAAGATAAACCGTATGTGAACTTCGGCAGAAGTAAAAAATGATCACGACCGTCACAGTTAAAGATGTACCTTAAAACAGTTGAAACTAAAGAAACTAAAAAAAAATTGGAAAAAAATTTGGCTTAGGTTACCTTCACAAATGACCAGCTCCTGGCTGCCTTCACCACTTAGTTGATTAGAGCACTGCACCGGTATGTTCAATCCTTATTTTTTCAGTTTTCTTTGACGTTCTTTAATTTCAACTGCTTAAGATGATATATTTTACTGTCAGCAGGAGCCGTAAGTTTTCAATTAAAGGAAATACTGAGGCAATTGCTGATTAAAGGAGCGATCGGCCCGCCCCTCCTTCTTTCACTCCTCCTTTGCATTGCGTGTTGTAACAAAATAACCTAATACTTTTGTGCCGGTGTCATTTTTTGCCTTTTTTATTATTTGTTAAAGAAATTGTTATACAAATAAAAAAAGTTATATAAATAAAGAAATAAATTTCAAAACAAATCCTTTCATTCATTGAAGTAATTCATTCGTTAACACGGCGTTTTTTGCTTGTCGCCAAAGTATATTCATTTCTTAGCTGGAAATGAAGACGTTGTTGCTTGGTCTGATTCACCTACACAAAAAAATGACAGTAAATCCTAACGCTAGTACTTGGGTAATCATAATTGTAACACTTGTTATCATACACTGCTGCCACTAACTTTATTTGATTGGCACACAGGGACACTCTAATTCCGACTGGCACTATTTTCGTTACGTCATTCCCACACACACAAAAGGCGAGTAAGTTTTATGCATTTAGAAGCAACACCATTTTTCGATAATAGCCTTTGTTGACGCAAGAGCTTCGCTGACTCTTTTTTTACGTAAGCTATTTGTTATTATTATTATTATTATTATTATTATTATTATTATTATTATTATTATTATTATTATTATTATTATTATTATTATTATTATTATTTTCAAACTTAAAGGTTTGAACAACAGTATCAAACATGGGTTTTGTAAAACTGTATTGGAAACTTTTGCAGACATAACGTTTGTAAGCCCTCGGCCTTGAAAATCCCCCCCCCCCCCCCATCGTGCTCAACCTCACCCTTTAAGAGCCATTTTCTGAGAATATCGAGAATCGAAAGACACTCACAAAAAATCGAATTTTTTTTTATTTTGCCAAAACATCCCTTTGGGTAAGCTTATTCAAGAAAAAATAATCCAAAGTTCCAACGAGTTATTTAACGGACGAAAATTTAAAAAGTTCGAAAAATGCGTAAAATGGCGGTTTTAGGGTCTCTAAACGGCTCAAATTCTCACTCAACTTTAGGAAGCCGGTGAGGGAGTAAAAAAGACTCTTTTAAAACGAAACAAACCACGAACATTATTTAAGCTTTCTACTTTAAAATTGTGTTATAAATTTGCCAATGTTTGGTTTCGAACATTTTCAAGCGGCGTTTTTATCGAGCCGCTCTTAACCTTGTTTATCACAAGGTAAAATGAAGGCCAACTTCGGCCGCTTAAGACGGCATCTGGTATGTATCGTTCAATGATTAAAGCTACACAGAAAGAAAGCTCTGTCATTGTACTTTTCACCAGGAAAGTTACAGCTTTGGGAACCAAATACTTCCCCGTCAGTAAATTTTTACTGTTTAGTGATCTGAGCAAATTACAGATTTAATTCCTGGAATACTGCTAACAATTACAAAGGTCGTTTAAGATAGGCTCACCATTAGTTACACATCGGCACGCACAATGTTTTTCCTGATCCTTGAAAGAAAGTTCTGCTTTCTTGAGTCTTGCTGAGTCTTATTATGTTAAAACAAAGCAGATTTTTAACAGCATTTCAACAAGACAGGAATCCACTCATTCAACTTAACCAAGATAACATCGAAAACACAGAGAAACGACGTACCATGCCGCCTACCTTGCCAACCGAAAACGCAACAATACAACAGAAAAACATTCCAAACTGCAAACAAACGAATTTTCAGTTTCCTGATTGAGCGACGATATTTTAAACTCATCGCCTGGGGGAATACGCGGAAAGACAGGTGACCTCTGAACTGACCCGCACGTGTCACACCACACTAACAGAGAGAGTCACGTATTCTTCGATTTTTGTTGTGTGATTTGAGATAAAAACTTGGTGGAAAGTTAAAAAGAAAAAAAAAACTTGCAAGAGAGAGCTAGTACTTTGTTGGGTTACCTGTTCGCACAAACTCCACAAAGGAGTTTTACGGTCACGACTCTCTCTATTAAGCGCGGTAATTTCGCAATGTACGTGCTGTTGTAATTTTACTACTCATTTAATTACAGCTCATGAAATAAAATAAATATTGCAGTAAGTTACATTCACAGTGTGTAAGTACTGATATATGGCGTCGTGTAGTCTTTCCACTCTTCTGGAGAGGATTACTGCCTGTGGATTAAGCAGTTGTTACCCAGGCCACGTTGAAGTTGTTTCCCTAAAAGAATGCACAAGACACATCTCGCGACATCTTCAATTGCACGGACTAAGTGCAGATAAAGCGGTTGACGGTGAATTCAGGTTGTTGTTAGCCCGAGCAGGTAATGTTATTGCATTTTGTTCTGGAATTACTGTGTTCCATAATTTTGGCCACAGATACTTCATAGCACTCGGCGTCCCTTAATCTAGGTTCTGCAGAGTCGCGCTACTCCTGTGCCCTCCGGCTCCCGGGGGTGGGAGGGGGGGGGGGAGAAAGGGTCTTTTGACCAATGTTTGGGTGTAGGGGTGACGCTTGTAGATCAAATGAAAAAGAAATATATCGCTTATTGGAAACATTCTCTTTGTAATTCTCAAAAACTAGAATTTTATAATACTATTAAAGACAGTTATACACCTTCGCCTTATTTACATTTGACTAGAAAAAGTCCCAATCGAAAAACGCTTGTGAAACTAAGAATAAGTAATCACAAACTCCTGATGGAAACAGGAAGATATAACAATGTCCCCAGAAGTGACAGACTATGCACTATTTGTGGGCATAATGTTGAAGATGAAACCCATTTTCTATTTCATTGTCCAAGATATTCATCACTTAGAGACAACTTTTTCAGTAAAATAGATCATGTAATTTCGAACCCCAAGCAGCTATCAATTTCAACCTTGATTGTGCAATTAATGAACTCCACTGACTATTATATTAATATGTAATTAGTGCAGTTTATATCGTCCTGTTTTGAAATGAGAGACAAATTATTGTCAAATTCTTGATCAGTGATTATTTGATTAGTTTTGTTTAATGACTTTTTATTGTAATTATTGTTATTATATATTATCTTATGCTTTTGCAATACTGTAATGTTTTATGGTCATGCAAATAAAGCGCAAGTGTTGTTGTTGACACCCTGGCCCTGTTTAGGACAGAAAAACGAAATGGAATGTCGATCGTACTGACTATACCCGGTCGGAGAAGATGCGCATGAAATAAGTTACTATGTTTACAGACAGAGACCAAAACCATATCCTGTCCAGCGGCACACCCCAGTATAGACCACATTAGGCAGTAACCCTCCCTTCGGGGGGGTAGGGGGGAGTGCTGTGCTTAGCCTTAACTCGCTCAACTGTGGCACAATATTCATCGCCGATAGCACGATGTGATTATTGAACGTCCCCTGATGTAATCTTCCTTGGCAGTAGTTTGAGCGAGCGAGACGCGGAAGCCACGCGGGCCCATGTGAGAACTCGCCCACATGATACCCTTTCTCGCTTTGCTATTTGGTTTTTGCGTCATGAGGTTGGAAGCCTAGAGTTCAAAGTATATTTATCTTTGATTTTTGGTTATTTAGGCATTTTTTCAGTAGAAGAGTCTAAGCTTTCAACCCCATGACGCAAAAACCAAAAAAGGGCTAGCTAAAATGGGAAAGCGAGAAAAGGTTTCATGTGAGCGAGTTCTCGCATGGGCCTGCGTGGCTTCCGCGTCTTGCTCGCTCGAACTGCTACCAAGGAAGATTGCATTGAAGTTCAATTTTCGGCGTCTGAAATTACATCGTGCTATCGTCATGCTAAACACGGCACCACCACCCCGTCCCCCCCGCCCGGAAGGGAGGGTTACTCTCTTATGTGGACTATACTGGGGTTTGCCGATAGACAGGATACGGTTTTTGGTCTCTGTCCCTAAGCATGGTATATAATTTTATGCCCGTCTTCCCCAACCGGGTATGGTCAGTACGATCGACATTCCATTTCGTTTTTCTGTCCTAAACAGGGCTAGGGTGTCAAACCCGCAGCGTCACCCCTACACCCAAACATTGGTCACAATAAAATAAATAAATAAATACACTTTAATTTAGTAGGGTGCATAATTACAGTCAAACTGTAGTCTCCCTTATGGCCATACGTCCAGGTCGAATTGGAATTTGGAAATGTTAGTTTTTATGGAGGGAGGAAAACCGGAGTACCCGGACAAAAAACCTCGGAGCAAGGACGAGAACCAACAACAAACTCAACCCACATATGACACCGCAACCAGGAATCGAACCCGGGCCACATTGGTGGAAGGCGAGTGCTCTCACCACTGCGCCATCCCTGCCACCCGCACCCCCCTCCCCCCCTCCCGGGCGCTTCTGGGCACGGGAGTGGCGCGACTCTGCAGAACCTAGATTAAGGGACGCCGAGTGCTATGAAGTATCTGTGGCCAAAATTATAAAATTATTGAACACTGTAATTCCAAAACAAAATGCAATAACATTACCTGTTCGTGCTAACAACAACTTGAATTCACTGTCAACCGCTTTATCTGCACTTAGTCCGTGCAATTGAAGATGCTGCGAGATGTGTCTTGTGCATTCTTTTAGGGAAACAACTTTTATTCAACGTGGCCTGGGTAACAACTGCTTAATCCACAGACAGTAACCCTCTCCAGAAGAGTGGAAAAACTACACGACGCCATATATCAGTACTTACACACTGTGAATGTAACTTACTTATTTTATTTCATGAACTGTAAGTAAATTAGTAGTAAAATTACAACAGCACGTACATTGCGAAATTGCCGCGCTTAATAGAGAGAGTCGTGACCGTAAAAACTCCTTTGTGGAGTTTGTGCGAACATGTAACCCAACAAAGTACTAGCTCTCTCTTGCAAGTTTTTTTTTTCTTTTTAACTTTCCACCAAGTTTTTATCTCAAATCACATAACAAAAATCGAATACGTGACTCTCTCTGTTAGTGTGGTGTGGCACGTGCGGGTCAGTTCAGAGGTCACCTGTCTTTCCGCGTATTCCCCCAGGCGATGAGTTTAAAATATCGTCGCTCAATCAGGAAACTGAAAATTCATTTGTTTACAGTTTGGAATGTTTTTCTGTTGTATTGTTGCGTTTTCGGTTGGCAAGGTAGGCGGCATAGTACGTCGTTTCTCTGTGTTTTCGATGTTATCTTGGTTAAGTTGAATGAGTGGATTCCTGTCTTGTTGAAATGCCGTTAAAAATCTGCTTTGTTTTAACATAATAAGACTCAGCAAGATTCAAGAAAGCAGAACTTTCTTTCAAAGATCAGGAAAAACATTGTGCGTGCCGATGTGTAACTAATGGTGAGCCTATCTTAAACGACCTGTGTAATTGTTAGCAGTATTCCAGGAATTAAATCTGTAATTTGCATATAATTCTACCCGCTCAGATCACTAAAGAGTAAAAATTTACTGACGGGGAAGTATTTGATTCCCAAAGCTGTAACTTTCCTGGTGAAAAGTACAATGCTAGAGCTTTCTTTCTGTGTAGTCTTAATCATTGAATAATACATACCCAGATGCCGTTTTAAGCGGCCGAAGTTGGCCTTCATTTTACCTTGTGATAAACAAGGTTAAGAGCGGCTCGATAGAAACGCCGCTTGAAAATGTTCGAAACCAAACAATGGCAAATTTATAACACAATTTTAAAGTAGAAGGTTAAATAATGTTCCTGGTTTGTTTCGTTTTAAAAGAATCTTTTTTACGCTCTCACCGGCTTCCTAAAGTTGAGTGAGAATTTGAGCCGTTTAGAGACCCTAAAACCGCCATTTTACGCCTTTTTTGAACTTTTTAAATTTTCGTCCGTTAAATGACTCGTTGGAACTTTGGATTATTTTTTCTTGAATAAGCTTACCCAAAGGGATGTTTTGGCAAAATAAAAAAAAATTCGATTTTTTGTGAGTGTCTCGATTCTCGATATTCTCAGAAAATGGCTCTTAATAGTTAATTAACAATCACAAAGAAAATACAGAGAAAGTGACTGTTTGATGAATACATTACCCGCAGTAAATCTTTATTAATTCGTCTTGACTTAGGGCCTAAACGCACTAGAGGACAAAACTCTTTACTGGTGTCCAAAAAAAAAAAAATTTGTCATCATGACGAAAAACCAGGTGCGATTGCGTTTTTTGCCCAGATCAAAATTTGTTCACCACCAGACAAACTTCGAAAAAGGCCGTCGAGTACCTCAGAGGCAGGCCAAACTGATACAAATCTCGGGAAACAATAGGCGAGGGTGTTTTGATTCGGGAGTGATCTGACAGTTCATTGATAACAGATTCACCACGAGGTAGACTTTCTGCGAAACGTGACCATTCTGCAACCATGAATCGTGTCTCAACTTGTATTCTCCTTGATATGAACAAAAAGGTTCTTTTAATCCCGGACTCCCCTAAATGTGGACACCATATGAAAGCCCTACCAGCACCTGCAGCTCCCTCAAAGGCCAGCTGATCTGCAAGCGCAACTGCATCACTGGTGTGACGGATGTCGACCGTCTACTTTCCTCAGCCGAACGAAAGGGAACACAGTATTAGAAAAAGCAGGAGGCGAGTTTAGGCGAGTTTAGCTCTATCATTGTACTTTTCTCCAGGAAAGTTACAGCTTTGGGAATCAAATACTTCCCCGTCAGTAATCAGTAAATTTTTACCGTTTAGTGATCTGAGCAGGTAGAATTATATGCAAATTACAGATTTAATTCCTGGAATACTGCTAATAATTACAAAGGTCGTTTAAGATAGGCTCACCATTAGTTACACATCGGCACGCACAATGTTTTTCCTGATCTTTGAAAGAAAGTTCTGCTTTCTTGAATCTTGCTGAGTCTTATTATGTTAAAACAAAGCAGATTTTTAACGGCATTTCAACAAGACAGGATGAAAAACACGATGCATTGGAGAATCGAGAAAATATGAAAACGTGGACCACATTTGTTAGCTTATTTTCCCCCTAGTACGATTACGATTTTAAGACAAACATTTTGTCTCTGGGCAAATTCGCACAAAATTTATCTAGACCAATCTCAAACAAATCCCAACTTTGTCCATTAGTGCGATTAGGCCCTTACTTGAAATTTTCCCTTTTCTATACATTAATCCTCGGGCTTACAAGGGGGAAGGGGGAAGCCACCCGCCTCCATAGGGTTTTCCTGGAATTTTTCCGAATCGAATTATCATCTAGACCTTTTGTTTTCAGTAGCAGTGTGCATATCCCTAAGAAACATTTTGATATAAGTTTGGTGAGAATCGGTTGCTATGGTTATGAGATATGACGTCATAAGTGGCAGGTGGTCAAGTCATTTTTGAAGAAAAATTCGGGTTTTTTTAACCCATCTTAGGTGGAAAATGCAAAAAATGTCAACAAAAAGCAGCAAAATGTTTAATTATGTCATATTCTACATGTCCAGCATCGAATTTTGCAATTTTTAATGTTTTTTGACAATTTCTAATTTCTGGTAAAATCCAAGATGGCGCCCAATATGGCGGCCATCTTGAATGACGTCACTGGCCCCAGCAGCGCGGCAACCCATAATAGGTAACCTCACATTGTAGCGCACGTCACAGGCTTTCTACTAGAGGTGAAATCTTTTCAAAATATTGTAACATAACGAAAACTGTATCCGTGCCGTAAAGAATATACGTTCTTTTTCGCCTTGTAGGCCGATTTAACATTTCTCACTTTCCAGGAGTGCTCAACAGGGCCAATATACAAAATATCCGCTCCCCAGGCTTTTCGCTGCTGGCTGGAAAAATTTATGTTCTGGCAAGGCCCTTGCTGTTAAGGGTCCTTCAAACGGTTGCTTGATCGCGTAGTTTTTATTTAGGAAAAATCCTGGCTGGTAACGTGTGTCTTTTTCAGTGAGAGCAGTCGAGTTTTGCAATGTCTCCTGGGAAATATGTCAACAGGTTATAAATGGCTGGTAAACACACCTCGCGCACACCCCGGGGATAAAAACTGGGCGCAACGACAGGCGCGACGACAGGCGAGAGAGACTTGAAGAATATTTAACTATTTGCAGTGCCTGTGATCCTAGGAATATGCACTTCTTTGACGAGAGTTCGGTGATTAAAACAACGGGGAACAGAAGTTACGGTAACGTACTGTTGGCCGAAGGGCCGTTGAAATTCAGCGGTATGCATCCAATGCAACTTTCACAGTCAACTTACTTCACAGTATTTTTGGAATTGACCACGTAAACATATTGCCTGGACCTTCTAACGGTTTGGAGCTACTTAACTTCTTCGCTGAGACGTTGCAAGAACAGGACATTTTTGGAAACCCTTTGCTTAAACAAGGAGACCTAGTCATAATGGACAACTGCGGTTTCCATCATGCTCATCATGTAGAACCTGTACTGCGAAACATGCTGGGCTTGAGAGGAGTTTATTTAGTCTTTCAGCTTCCTTACCATCCAGTGTACAATACATGTGAGCACTGCTTTAGATTTCTTAAGAGCTGGTTACGCAAGAACTCGGAACTTGCCGAACACCACACTGAAGTGGCAATTTATGATGCACTGAGCAGAATTACTCCGCACATGTCAAGATCTTTTTACAAACACTGTGGCTATATTGACCAGTGATAAATGTGTAAACTTCTGACTGATTTAGGATTTGTGTATTTGGAAATTTTTTAAGCATTAAATAATTCTACGTGTAATATATAAAGTAGAGCTACTTTGATTAGTTTAAGTGTAATATATTCCAGCTGCCGGATTTTCTTTTATCGAGAAATATTGGATAGTTCTGTTCACTTGCCTCTAGTTCTGCTTTCCAACGATTAATTATAAAAATGTGTTCATTTTGCAGTTCCGAGGTAATTAAACTTCATATCTGCACATGTTTACAAGAGTTGGTAGTCTTGGGCCTTGAAGCGGCAGCTGAAAAAAGATCCAATTCAACTGATGAAACTAAAACGTTTGTTTGGAAAGTAATATTGCCGTGAAACGGGTAGTGATTTTGAGGAAAAATATTGTTTGATCGAATCTTCGACCACATAAGCAACTCGAATATTTGCACAAGCAATTAACAAGCTATATTATCATTGGTTGACCAATAATCCAATTGTTACGCAATAATAATTCTGTCACGTATACAGTACTTTGGATAAATTTTCTCGCAAAAACAGCTTTTGTTTCGCAAAAATATTAAAAGCTGCAGCTTTTTAGACCCCTAATTACTAAGTTATTACGGCCAATTACAAGTAATGCTTGTACTAGCTGTCGGTCAAAACGTTGATTCCGAAGGTTGATATTGACCTCGCGCGTGTTCCAACAAATACAGTATAGTTACTAAAATCACTCGCGGTTTATATATAACTTCTTGGCTGGCTGGTAAACACTCCTCGCGCACACCCCGGGGATAAAAACTGGGCGCGACGACAGGCGACGCGACGACAGGCTGGGCGCGACGACAGGCGACGCGACGACAGGCTTACAATCCTCTGTTTGTGCGTTGAGTTGTGCATTAATAAGGGACGGTTTCGGAGGATGGTAGGCCTATGGCGCGACATGTTGCGAGTTGATTTGTTGCGTTATGTCTTTCAACTTTGTTATTTGACAGCTGTCAATCGATTTGGAAGCACAGGAGGAGTTTCCCCCATCTCACCCGCGAATTCAAGGTCAACACTAACCGTCTCTGGAGAAATCGAAGTTGCGCTGTTTCAGTGTATTTGTTCTGAGGGCTTTTGGCGTGCTTCTATTGTTCTATCGCAGTGTTCGCGTTTCTAATTTTATTTTTTAAGGAAAGGTAAGTTTATTTTCCTTTATCGCCAATTTACGTGGATAAGTTTGAATTACTGTTCCGAGTTCGCGATCTGACTGTATGATTGATTTCTTCTCTGGTGCTGTGCGCCCGCCATTTCTTCAGGTCAAACCAAGTGCTCATTCTACCGTAGGAAGAGAAGTCTACAACAAAGGTAGGAGTCATCACATCTCGCTAAAAGTCGATAATTTATTGTAGAGCAAACATTTACATGGTCGTAACTTCTTTCATGCTGTTCTGAAACCGTATGTCTGGATATACTGTAGTTTCATGGTATGTTCTCATTCGAATCCTTTCAAAATTGGTTACCATTGCACCCCCTACATTTCGTTTCGACGATATCTTTCAAACACAGGCAGATGTTAAACGTTCGGATAAGCTATCTGAATTTTAGAGGTGTTATATGGAGGGAGGAATAAACGGGTTATTTACTCTTTGTGTAATAAATTACCGGCCAAAACTTCAAGGCTCTCCAGGCGGGATTTCACTCAGGATTTTTATACAAATCACATTGCGAGAATCAGACATGTACGCCTAAGAACATAAAAAAGCATTTCTGGTGAAAAGGGTGCGCTAAAGGCACAGTAGAACCGCTCGACAAAACAGAGGGAAAAAGAGGATATAGTTTTCAATTATTTCACAACTGGGAAACCGAAGTCTCTTAAATAAACCGAAGTCCTAATCCCTGGAATTCAGTACAACGTTACTAAAACTATCTAAGCCGCTATTGTCGGCAGCTTATATACTATATGTATGATGTTTTGGAGATAAAGGGTCTTTCTGGAATTAATTTAAGAATTGACAATTCGCAAATGAATTGTAAGCCCGCGAAAAAGCAAAGGTTAATTCTCCGTGGTCAAAGTATTCCCGAACTTAAAACGACCCGATACCACTTCGCGTGCCGCATCAGACAATACAAATCTCCTTATTTGCGTGTGGCTTCGAATTTTAATAACTTCTGATCTAAACTACACATAAAACGTGCTGGCTGGAATTTTAGAGAAGGCAATTTTGCTGGCAACTTTGTATTCTAAGCAAGATTTGCTTGCTGGGAAACTGCGATTCTAACAAGCGGTGGAAAATCAGACGGCAGAAAAAACAGTTTCCTTGCTGGAGACGTGAAACTATGTAATAGAGCTTGCTGGCAACAAAAGTCGATACCACTCTGCTCGCTGGCGCTGAGGAACGGCTATTTTTTTCCCACGGTAGTTAATTATTAAAGACAGAGTACGCGACATGCGTGGCAATGTCATCAAACATGACTTACAGGTAAGAGCCAACAGGATAACCTCTACCTTGAAACGACGTATAGCTTTCGGTTCTTTTCTTTTCGAAATAGTAGTCTGGGTTAATTCAAAGCTGGAAAAACGTTTCTGAAGCGAGAAAATTTTATCGAGTAGAATTTAACGCTAGGAAATGGATGTTGTAAGAGCTTTTCATAAGGATTGACTGAGACGTTTGAACGCAATGTTTGCGTTTGTACGACTACTGCTTTAAAAAGAGAAAAATGGTTAGGAAATGGAGCAAAAGATTTCGTAAACTAGTTTTAGTCGAGTTTAAGTGTTGTATAACTGTTTATGGTCTGCGCTTAAAGCAGATAACTGGCTCAAGTTTGATAATTCTAGCACAGGAAGACCACGATTGAGTAGATTTAGTGTGCATGTTCAGCGATGTCTTGGTACACTCTCTAGAAGCAATCTAAAGGGTTTTGTTAACTAAAGAGGGTGAAATTAAACCACTTAACAAACAATAGAAATTCTTTCTATTTGCCTGGTGTATTATTGGCTGTTGTGCTGTTATCCAAACTCCCGTTCAAGGCGTTGCTTCTCAATTGCTAAACTGTTGTCAAATCTTGTAAGTTCAATAGCAAAACAACAGTTTCGGAACCTCCAAAGGGTGAAATGGAAATACTTATTTCCAAAAAGTTCTCAACACTTTGTATAAAACCCAAAATAATGTTGCTAGAGAGCCATAAACGCGCACTGCTTACCACCGAAACAGTGACTGGTATTCCTGTGGTTCAACAAAGAGAATAACCCTGAGGTTATTTAGCAACTGCAATTGTTGGTATAAGCCTCAGTAAACAGCAGCTGTACTTAATAACTTATAGCAGGAGCAATATTTCTGCTTCTCCTTAGCAAAAAAGCTTTGACATTGCCATAGTGAGCACCATTGAGAGTACAAATGTGGCAAAAGTATCGTTTGGTTTCTGCTGTTTAAGAACCATAATGATATAGCGATCAGGAACAAGGGAGTCATTGCAGTATTGCTGTCAAACAGTCCAAAAAACGAGCCGGGCAAATAGCTGACATCATTTCTTGACAAGGGGACTCAAATCTAATTGAACGGTTAGTAAAAAAGCACGCACGTCGGTTACAATGCACTATTAGGCTAATTCAAAATAATTCTTTTGTGTTATCTCAATTTTGTGGGTCGATTCACATTGTGCTACATCTACGGCAAGCATACTGCCAGATCCGTTTTGTTCCCTTGTCGGCAAATGGGGGGACAAAAACTTTCTTTTTTCCTACAAATTGCATTTATAACACACTTTTGAACTCTACATGCAGCACTGGTCATCCCGCGGCCAGTGTCAGTGACACAAAGGTCCGAGATCCGGAGATCTCATAAACTGTTGAACAAGCATCGTTTTTTACTATTTGGTAATCCCTTGGTCCGATTTGTTATGGCTGTTGGAAGGGGATATCTTCACCTTTCAGTACCAGAACCAATTTTTGTAGCAAAAGACATCGAGTTCTTCAAAGACACTCCCTTATTTACTAGTCCTTGAATTTAAACTACCCGTCGATTAATCAGCGATATCACTCAGATTTTGTCCGCTCGTCGGCGCTGCTTTGATTTCTTGATGCGAATCACAGTCAAAGATAAAATATACCTAAATCACTACCCACAACGTCTTGCCGGACTTTTTCTGGAAGACAAATAATATGATTGCTCAATGTAAACATTCCAGAGAAGCCTTATAGTAACAGAGTGGAGCCGAATCACGCACATCAGCGTGACATTCTTCGACAGTGCTCCATCAAAACTGTTCCTTTTTAGTGTGAAAAAATACGTTTTTCTGTCTCATTAACAAAGTAAAACTATTGAGAATGCAATTTCTGCCGAACACTGATCAAATATTTAGAGAACAAGATGATTAAGTTAGAAAATGAACAGTGCTCCATCAGAAGGCCAGTATAGAATTAATAGTAAGGTCTGCTCTTTTATAAGGTTTCAGTGGAGCACTGTTTGAAATGCCACTTGTATTACAGTCGATTTCACATTACTTTACCGCGCCGCGTTGCGAACTTCGTTGGGAAATTGGGTACTAGGTTACGAAGTAGCCAATTACGTGGCGAGTTAGCGAATCCAATTGCGAACGTCAAAACGTAGTTTCCAACTTCGGTGCGACTGAACTTCGCAATTTCACATCTTTGGGATACAGTGCACAGGCAGACCACCCTATGTGTTCGTAGTTAATAATTGTTGACAAAGGTCATGTTGAAATCAATGGCGCGTATAAGAAGATATATGGAGAAACAGTAGGTCGGCTTCGATTTACTACAAAATATAGAGTTTACTCTAAATTATTCAATAAAAGTTAAGATGAAATGTCAAATGAGTCTTGTGTCATGTTTTTTTGTCGCCGCGAGCCTTTTGAGGCGTTATTTTGCGAGATTATTTAGCGACCGGTGGTAGAGAGAGAGAAGAGAGAACAAGGCTTGCAAGTCGGCCGCCGCCAGCAGCGACCGACTCCACTTCAAACCGGAATTAACGCCAAACTACTGAAAATCTCACCTATCTGACGACGGCTATCGATCGCTGAGTTGTTGCTCTATCTCTTCGCCAAATTTGAACTTCATCCCTCCAACAGTTTCCGAGAAAATCCATGCTGAATTCGTGCATACGGCTTTCTCAATATGATCGGTGCTCGACTCAGCGACCAGAGAAATTCCGATCACGCCGGCCGTTTCAAATTCACCAATCAGCGCTTGGCATCCCGTGGCAGCTCGCCGCGGTTCAAAGTACACTATATACTGATTGGTGAATTTGAAACGGCCGGCGTGATCGGAATTTCTCTGGTCGCTGAGTCGAGCACCGATCATATTGAGAAGGCCGTATGCACGAATTCAGCATGGATTTTCTCGGAAACTGTTGGAGGGATGAAGTTCAAATTTGGCGAAGAGATAGAGCAACAACTCAGCGATCGATAGCCGTCGTCAGATAGGTGAGATTTTCACTAGTTTGGCGTTAATTCAGGTTTGAAGTTGAGTCGGTCGCTGCTGGCGGCGGCCGACTTGCAAGCCTTGTTCTCTCTTCTCTCTCTCTACCACCGGTCGCTAAATAATCTCGCAAAATAACGCCTCAAAAGGCTCGCGGCGACAAAAAAACATGACACAAGACTCATTTGACATTTCATCTTAACTTTTATTGAATAATTTAGAGTAAACTCTATATTTTGTAGTAAATCGAAGCCGACCTACTGTTTCTCCATATATCTTCTTATACGCGCCATTGATTTCAACATGACCTTTGTCAACAATTATTAACTACGAACACATAGGGTGGTCTGCCTGTGTACAGTGTTGTTAACGTATGAAAGTTACCTGCAAAATGATGCAACGGAATCCTTTTACTAAACAGGGCAAGGCGGTGCCGTGTGAGGTCCGTGACATAATCATAGAAAAGTGGTTAGAGGGTTCAAAACCATTCCAAATAGCGCAGCAGTTTAATTTACCGAGAAAGACAGTTACAAATATTGTCGATCGGTTCGTACGGACAGGAAGCATTCAGCCAGGAGTTGGTGGAAACAGATTACGAACAGGAAGAACGGACGATGTTGTCTTGTACACGGAGTTTTGTAAACGCCAAAGGCCAAGTATGTATGCTAAGGAAATACAAAAACAGTTAATCAAAAATCAGGTTGTTTTACCCGCTAACGTGCCGTCTCAAGCATCAATTAGTCGTGTATTGACAAGCGATTTGGGTTACTCGTACAAAAGGTTGACAATAGTTCCAAAAGAGAGCTTGACTGACAACGCTCAAGAGAGACTTGAAGAATATTTAACTATTTGCAGTGCCTGTGATCCTAGGAATATGCACTTCTTTGACGAGAGTTCGGTGATTAAAACAACGGGGAACAGAAGTTACGGTAACGCACCTCTTGGCCGAAGGGCCGTTGAAATTCAGCGTTATGCATCCAATGCAACTTTCACAGTCAACTTACTTCACAGTATTTTTGGAATTGACCACGTAAACATATTGCCTGGACCTTCTAACGGTTTGGAGCTACTTAACTTCTTCGCTGAGGCGTTGCAAGAACAGGACATTTTTGGAAACCCTTTGCTTAAACAAGGAGACCTAGTCATAATGGACAACTGCGGTTTCCATCATGCTCATCATGTAGAACCTGTACTGCGAAACATGCTGGGCTTGAGAGGAGTTTATTTAGTCTTTCAGCTTCCTTACCATCCAGTGTACAATACATGTGAGCACTGCTTTAGATTTCTTAAGAGCTGGTTACGCAAGAACTCGGAACTTGCCGAACACCACACTGAAGTGGCAATTTATGATGCACTGAGCAGAATTACTCCGCACATGTCAAGATCTTTTTACAAACACTGTGGCTATATTGACCAGTGATAAATGTGTAAACTTCTGACTGATTTAGGATTTGTGTATTTGGAAATTTTTTAAGCATTAAATAATTCTACGTGTAATATATAAAGTAGAGCTACTTTGATTAGTTTAAGTGTAATATATTCCAGCTGCCGGATTTTCTTTTATCGAGAAATATTGGATAGTTCTGTTCACTTGCCTCTAGTTCTGCTTTCAAACGATTAATTATAAAAATGTGTTCATTTTGCAGTTCCGAGGTAGTTAAACTTCATATCTGCACATGTTTACAAGAGTTGGTAGTCTTGGGCCTTGAAGCGGCAGCTGAAAAAAGATCCAATTCAACTGATGAAACTAAAACGTTTGTTTGGAAAGTAATATTGCCATGAAACGGGTAGTGATTTTGAGGAAAAATATTGTTTGATCGAATCTTCGACCACATAAGCAACTCGAATATTTGCACAAGCAATTAACAAGCTATATTATCATTGGTTGACCAATAATCCAATTGTTACACAATAATAATTCTGTCACGTATACAGTACTTTGGATAAATTTTCTCGAAAAAGCAGCTTTTGTTTCGCAAAAATATTAAAAGCTGCAGCTTTTTAGACCCCTAATTACTAAGTTATTACGGCCAATTACAAGTAATGCTTGTACTAGCTGTCGGTCAAAACGTTGATTCCGAAGGTTGATATTAACCTCGCGCGTGTTCCAACAAATACAGTATAGTTACTAAAATCACTCGCGGTTTATATATAACTTCTTGGCTGGCTGGTAAACACACCTCGCGCACACCCCGGGGATAAAAACTGGGGCGACGACAGGCGCGACGACAGGCGAGGCGACGCGACGACAGGCCTGGCGCGACGACAGGCGACGCGACGACAGGCTTACAATCCTCTGTTTGTGCGTTGAGGTGTGCATTAAAAAGGGACGGTTTCGGAGGATGGTAGGCCTATGGTGCGACATGTTGCGAGTTGATTTGTTGCGTTATGTCTTCCAACTTTGTTATTTGACAGCTGTCAATCGATTTGGAAGCACAGGAGGAGTTTCCCCCATCTCACCCGCGAATTCAAGGTCAACACTAACCGTCTCTGGAGAAATCGAAGTTGCGCTGTTTCAGTGTATTTGTTCTGAGGGCTTTTGGCGTGCTTCTATTGTTCTATCGCAGTGTTCGCGTTTCTAATTTGATTTTTTAAGGAAAGGTAAGTTTATTTTCTTTTATCGCCAATTTACGTGGATAAGTTAGAATTACTGTTCAGAATTCGCGATCTGACTGTATGACTGATTTCTTCTCTGGTGCTGTGCGCCCGCCATTTCTTCAGGTCAAACCAAGTGCTCATTCTACCGTAGGAAGAGAAGTCTACAACAAAGGTAGGAGTCATCGTATCTCGCTAAAAGTCGATAATTTATTGTAGAGAAAACATTTACATGGTCGTAACTTCTTTCATGCTGTTCTGAAACCGTATGTCTGGATATACTGTAGTTTCAGGGTATGTTCTCATTCGAATCCTTTCAAAATTGGTTACCATTGCACCCTATACATTTCGTTTCGACGATATCTTTTAAACACAGGCAGATGTTAAACGTTCGGATATTAAGCTATCTGAATTTTAGAGGTGTTATATGGAGGGAGGAATAAACGGGTTATTTACTCTTTTTGTAATAAATTACCGGCCAAAACTTCAAGGCTCTCCAGGCGGGATTTCACTCAGGATTTTTATACAAATCACATTGCGAGAATCAGACATGTACGCCTAAGAACATAAAAAAGCATTTCTGGTGAAAAGGGTGCGCTAAAGGCACAGTAGAACCGCTCGACAAAACAGAGGAAAAAAGAGGATATAGTTTTCAATTATTTCACAACTGGGAAACCGAAGTCTCTTAAATAAACCGAAGTCCTAATCCCTGGAATGCAGTACAACGTTAGTAAAACGATCTAAGCCGCTATTGTCGGCAGCTTATATACTATATGTATGATGTTTTGGAGATAAAGGGTCTTTTTGGAATTAATTTAAGAATTCACAATTCGCAAATGAATTGTAAGCCCGCGAAAAAGCAAAGGTTAATTCTCCGTGGTCAAAGTATTCCCGAACTTAAAACGACCCGATACCACTTCGCGTGCCGCATCAGACAATACAAATCTCCTTATTTGCGTGTGGCTTCGAATTTTAATAACTTCTGATCTAAACTACACATAAAACGTGCTGGCTGAAATTTTAAAGAAGGCAATTTTGCTGGCAACTTTGTATTCTAAGCAAGATTTGCTTGCTGGGAAACTGCGATTCTAACAAGCGGTGGAAAATCAGACGGCAGAAAAAACAGTTTCCTTGCTGGAGACGTGAAACTATATAATAGAGCTTGCTGGCAACAAAAGTCGATACCACTCTGCTCGCTGGCGCTGAGGAACGGCTATTTTTTTCCCACGGTAGTTAATTATTAAAGACAGAGTACGCGACATGCGTGGCAATGTCATCAAACATGACTTACAATCCTGGCCAATTGGTTAAGGGACACTTGGCCTTTTCTTAATCTTTTTGTGAGCAATTTGAAAATAGGCGATAACATAAACCCCTCAAAAACATTTTACAAAGTTCTTTCCCCCGCTCCCCCTAAACAATGTTGAAGTACAGAAACTGTACAAGATATCCGAGGTGTGTTGGACTCTGGACAGTCAACATTGTTTAGGGGGGGAGGGGGAGAAGATATTATTGACGTGTTACTAAAAATTTGGCTTAGTGTCCCAAACGTTCTGGCCACGATTGTCCGAGCCAACAGGATAACCTCTACCTTGAAACGACGTATAGCTTTCGGTTCTTTTCTTTTCGAAATAGTAGTCTGGGTTAATTCAAAGCTGGAAAAACGTTTCTGAAGCGAGAAAATTTTATCGAGTAGAATTTAACGCTAGGAAATGGATGTTGTAAGAGCTTTTCATAAGGATTGACTGAGACGTTTGAACGCAATGTTTGCGTTTGTACGACTACTGCTTTAAAAAGAGAAAAATGGTTAGGAAATGGAGCAAAAGATTTCGTAAACTAGTTTTAGTCGAGTTTAAGTGTTGTATAACCGTTTATGGTCTGCGCTTAAAGCAGATAACTGGCTCAAGTTTGATGATTCTAGCACAGGAAGACTACGATTGAGTAGATTTAGTGTGCATGTTCAGCGATGTCTTGGTACACTCTCTAGAAGCAATCTAAAGGGTTTTGTTAACTAAAGAGGGTGAAATAAAACCACTTAACAAACAATAGAAATTCTTTCTATTTGCCTGGTGTATTATTGGCTGTTGTGCTGTTATCCAAACTCCCGTTCAAGGCGTTGCTTCTCAATTGCTAAACTGTTGTCAAATCTTGTAAGTTCAATAGCAAAACAACAGTTTCGGAACCTCCAAAGGGTGAAATGGAAATACTTATTTCCAAAAAGTTCTCAACACTTTGTATAAAACCCAAAATAATGTTGCTAGAGAGCCATAAACGCGCACTGCTTACCACCGAAACAGTGACTGGTATTCCTGTGGTTCAACAAAGAGAATAACCCTGAGGTTATTTAGCAACTGCAATTGTTGGTATAAGCCTCAGTAAACAGCAGCTGTACTTAATAACTTATAGCAGGAGCAATATTTCTGCTTCTCCTTAGCAAAAAAGCTTTGACATTGCCATAGTGAGCACCATTGAGAGTACAAGTGTGGCAAAAGTATCGTTTGGTTTCTGCTGTTTAAGAACCATAATGATATAGCGATCAGGAACAAGGGAGTCATTGCAGTATTGCTGTCAAACAGTCCAAAAAACGAGCCGGGCAAATAGCTGACATCATTTCTTGACAAGGGGACTCAAATCTAATTGAACGGTTAGTAAAAAAGCACGCACGACGGTTACAATGCACTATTAGGCTAATTCAAAATAATTCTTTTGTGTTATCTCAATTTTGTGGGTCGATTCACATTGTGCTACATCTACGGCAAGCATACTGCCAGATCCGTTTTGTTCCCTTGTCAGCAAATGGGGGGACAAAAACTTTCTTTTTTCCTACAAATTGCATTTATAACACACTTTTGAACTCTACATGCAGCACTGGTCATCCCGCGGCCAGTGTCAGTGACACAAAGGTCCGGGATCCGGAGATCTCATAAACTGTTGAACAAGCATCGTTTTTTACTATTTGGTAATCCCTTGGTCCGATTTGTTATGGCTGTTGGAAGGGGATATCTTCAACTTTCAGTACCAGAACCAATTTTTGTAGCAAAAGACATCGAGTTCTTCAAAGACACTCCCTTATTTACTAGTCCTTGAATTTAAACTACCCGTCGATTAATCAAGCGATATCACTCAGATTTTGTCCGCTCGTCGGCGCTGCTTTGATTTCTTGTTGCGAATCACAGTAAAAGATAAAATATACCTAAATCACTACCCACAGCGTCTTGCCGGACTTTTTCTGGAAGACAAATAATATGATTGCTCAATGTAAACATTCCAGAGAAGCCTTATAGTAACAGAGTGGAGCCAAATCACGCACATCAGCGTGACATTCTTCGACAGTGCTCCATCAAAACTGTTCCTTTTTAGTGTGAAAAAATACGTTTTTCTGTCTCATTAACAAAGTAAAACTATTGAGAATGCAATTTCTGCCGAACACTGATCAAATATTTAGAGAACAAGATGATTAAGTTAGAAAATGAACAGTGCTCCATCAGAAGGCCAGTATAGAATTAATAGTAAGGTCTGCTCTTTTATAAGGTTTCAGTGGAGCACTGTTTGAAATGCCACTTGTATTACAGTCGATTTCACATTACTTTACCGCGCCGCGTTGCGATCTTCGTTGGGAAATTGGGTACTAGGTTACGAAGTAGCCAATTACGTGGCGAGTTAGCGAATCCAATTGCGAACGTCAAAACGTAGTTTCCAACTTCGGTGCGACTGAACTTCGCAATTTCACATCTTTGGGATACAGTGTTGTTAACGTATGAAAGTTACCTGCAAAATGATGCAACGGAATCCTTTTACTAAACAGGGCAAGGCGGTGCCGTGTGAGGTCCGTGACATAATCATAGAAAAGTGGTTAGAGGGTTCAAAACCATTCCAAATAGCGCAACAGTTTAATTTACCGAGAAAGACAGTTACAAATATTGTCGATCGGTTCGTACGGACAGGAAGCATTCAGCCAGGAGTTGGTGGAAACAGATTACGAAAAGCAAGAACGGACGATGTTGTCTTGTACACGGAGTTTTGTAAACGCCAAAGGCCAAGTATGTATGCTAAGGAAATACAAAAACAGTTAATCGAAAATCAGGTTGTTTTACCCGCTAACGTGCTGTCTCAAGCATCAATTAGTCGTGTATTGACAAGCGATTTGGGTTACTCGTACAAGAGGTTGACAATAGTTCCAAAAGAGAGCTTGACTGACAACGCTCAAGAGAGACTTGAAGAATATTTAACTATTTGCAGTGCCTGTGATCCTAGGAATATGCACTTCTTTGACGAGAGTTCGGTGATTAAAACAACGGGGAACAGAAGTTACGGTAACGCACCTGTTGGCCGAAGGGCCGTTGAAATTCAGCGTTATGCATCCAATGCAACTTTCACAGTCAACTTACTTCACAGTATTTTTGTAATTGACCACGTAAACATATTGCCTGGACCTTCTAACGGTTTGGAGCTACTTAACTGCTTCGCTGAGGCGTTGCAAGAACAGGACATTTTTGGAAACCCTTTGCTTAAACAAGGAGACCTAGTCATAATGGATAACTGCGGTTTCCATCATGCTCATCATGTAGAACCTGTACTGCGAAACATGCTGGGCTTGAGAGGAGTTTATTTAGTCTTTCAGCCTCCTTACCATCCAGTGTACAATACATGTGAGCACTGCTTTAGATTTCTTAAGAGCTGGTTACGCAAGAACTCGGAACTTGCCGAACACCACACTGAAGTGGCAATTTATGATGTACTGAGCAGAATTACCCCGCACATGTCAAGATCTTTTTACAAACACTGTGGCTATATTGACCAGTGATAAATGTGTAAACTTCTGACTGATTTAGGATTTGTGTATTTGGAAATTTTTTAAGCATTAAATAATTCTACGTGTAATATATAAAGTAGAGCTACTTTGATTAGTTTAATTGTAATATATTCCAGCTGCCGGATTTTCTTTTATCGAGAAATATTGGATAGTTCTGTTCACTTGCCTCTAGTTCTGCTTTCAAACGATTAATTATAAAAATGTGTTCATTTTGCAGTTCCGAGGTAATTAAACTTCATATCTGCACATGTTTACAAGAGTTGGTAGTCTTGGCCCTTGAAGCGGCAGCTGAAAAAAGATCCAATTCAACTGATGAAACTAAAACGTTTGTTTGGAAAGTAATATTGCCGTGAAACGGGTAGTGATTTTGAGGAAAAATATTGTTTGATCGAATCTTCGACCACATAAGCAACTCGAATATTTGCACAAGCAATTAACAAGCTATATTATCATTGGTTGACCAATAATCCAATTGTTACGCAATAATAATTCTGTCACGTATACAGTACTTTGGATAAATTTTCTCGCAAAAACAGCTTTTGTTTCGCAAAAATATTAAAAGCTGCAGCTTTTTAGACCCCTAATTACTAAGTTATTACGGCCAATTACAAGTAATGCTTGTACTAGCTGTCGGTCAAAACGTTGATTCCGAAGGTTGATATTGACCTCGCGCGTGTTCCAACAAATACAGTATAGTTACTAAAATCACTCGCGTTTTATATATAACTTCTTGGCTGGCTGGTAAACACACCTCGCGCACACCCCGGGGATAAAACTGGGCGCGACGACAGGCGACGCGACGACAGGCTGGGCGCGACGACAGGCGACGCGACGACAGACTTACAATCCTCTGTTTGTCCGTTGAGTTGTGCATTAATAAGGGACGGTTTCGGAGGATGGTAGGCCTATGGCGCGACATGTTGCGAGTTGATTTGTTGCGTTATGTCTTTCAACTTTGTTATTTGACAGCTGTCAATCGATTTGGAAGCACAGGAGGAGTTTCCCCCATCTCACCCGCGAATTCAAGGTCAACACTAACCGTCTCTGGAGAAATCGAAGTTGCGCTGTTTCAGTGTATTTGTTCTGAGGGCTTTTGGCGTGCTTCTATTGTTCTATCGCAGTGTTCGCGTTTCTAATTTTATTTTTTAAGGAAAGGTAAGTTTATTTTCCTTTATCGCCAATTTACGTGGATAAGTTTGAATTACTGTTCCGAGTTCGCGATCTGACTGTATGATTGATTTCTTCTCTGGTGCTGTGCGCCCGCCATTTCTTCAGGTCAAACCAAGTGCTCATTCTACCGTAGGAAGAGAAGTCTACAACAAAGGTAGGAGTCATCACATCTCGCTAAAAGTCGATAATTTATTGTAGAGCAAACATTTACATGGTCGTAACTTCTTTCATGCTGTTCTGAAACCGTATGTCTGGATATACTGTAGTTTCATGGTATGTTCTCATTCGAATCCTTTCAAACTTGGTTACCATTGCACCCCATACATTTCGTTTCGACGATATCTTTCAAACACAGGCAGATGTTAAACGTTCGGATAAGCTATCTGAATTTTAGAGGTGTTATATGGAGGGAGGAATAAACGGGTTATTTACTCTTTGTGTAATAAATTACCGGCCAAAACTTCAAGGCTCTCCAGGCGGGATTTCACTCAGGATTTTGATACAAATCACATTGCGAGAATCAGACATGTACGCCTAAGAACATAAAAAAAGTATCTCTGGTGAAAAGGGTGCGCTAAAGGCACAGTAGAACCGCTCGACAAAACAGAGGGAAAAAGAGGATATAGTTTTCAATTATTTCACAACTGGGAAACCGAAGTCTCTTAAATAAACCGAAGTCCTAATCCCTGGAATGCAGTACAACGTTAGTAAAACGATCTAAGCCGCTATTGTCGGCAGCTTATATACTATATGTATGATGTTTTGGAGATAAAGGGTCTTTTTGGAATTAATTTAAGAATTCACAATTCGCAAATGAATTGTAAGCCCGCGAAAAAGCAAAGGTTAATTCTCCGTGGTCAAAGTATTCCCGAACTTAAAACGACCCGAGACCACTTCGCGTGCCGCATCAGACAATACAAATCTCCTTATTTGCGTGTGGCTTCGAATTTTAATAACTTCTGATCTAAACTACACATAAAACGTGCTGGCTGGAATTTTAAAGAAGGCAATTTTGCTGGCAACTTTGTATTCTAAGCAAGATTTGCTTGCTGGGAAACTGCGATTCTAACAAGCGGTGGAAAATCAGACGGCAGAAAAAACAGTTTCCTTGCTGGAGACGTGAAACTATATAATAGAGCTTGCTGGCAACAAAAGTCGATACCACTCTGCTCGCTGGCGCTAAGGAACGGCTATTTTTTTCCCACGGTAGTTAATTATTAAACACAGAGTACGCGACATGCGTGGCAATGTCATCAAACATGACTTACAATCCTGGCCAATTGGTTAAGGGACACTTGGCCTTTTCTTAATCTTTTTGTGAGCAATTTGAAAATAGGCGATAACATAAACCCCTCAAAAACATTTTACAAAGTTCTTTCCCCCGCTCCCCCTAAACAATGTTGAAGTACAGAAACTGTACAAGATATCCGAGGTGTGTTGGACTCTGGACAGTCAACATTGTTTAGGGGGGGAGGGGGAGAAGATATTATTGACGTGTTACTAAAAATTTGGCAAACTTTCTGGCAAACGTTCTGGCCACGATTGTCCGAGCCAACAGGATAACCTCTACCTTGAAACGACGTATAGCTTTCGGTTTTTTTCTTTTCGAAATAGTATTCTGGGTTAATTCAAAGCTGGAAAAACGTTTCTGAAGCGAGAAAATTTTATCGAGTAGAATTTAACGCTAGGAAATGGATGTTGTAAGAGCTTTTCATAAGGATTGACTGAGACGTTTGAACGCAATGTTTGCGTTTGTACGACTACTGCTTTAAAAAGAGAAAAATGGTTAGGAAATGGAGCAAAAGATTTCGTAAACTAGTTTTAGTCGAGTTTAAGTGTTGTATAACTGTTTATGGTCTGCGCTTAAAGCAGATAACTGGCTCAAGTTTGATGATTCTAGCACAGGAAGACCACGATTGAGTAGATTTAGTGTGCATGTTCAGCGATGTCTTGGTACACTCTCTAGAAGCAATCTAAAGGGTTTTGTTAACTAAAGAGGGTGAAATAAAACCACTTAACAAACAATAGAAATTCTTTCTATTTGCCTGGTGTATTATTGGCTGTTGTGCTGTTATCCAAACTCCCGTTCAAGGCGTTGCTTCTCAATTGCTAAACTGTTGTGAACTCTTGTAAGTTCAATAGCAAAACAACAGTTTCGGAACCTCCAAAGGGTGAAATGGAAATACTTATTTCCAAAAAGTTCTCAACACTTTGTATAAAACCCAAACTAATGTTGCTAGAGAGCCATAAACGCGCACTGCCTACCACCGAAACAGTGACTGGTATTCCTGTGGTTCAACAAAGAGAATAACCCTGAGGTTATTTAGCAACTGCAATTGTTGGTATAAGCCTCAGTAAACAGCAGCTGTACTTAATAACTTATAGCAGGAGCAATATTTCTGCTTCTCCTTAGCAAAAAAGCTTTGACATTGCCATAGTGAGCACCATTGAGAGTACAAGTGTGGCAAAAGTATCGTTTGGTTTCTGCTGTTTAAGAACCATAATGATATAGCGATCAGGAACAAGGGAGTCATTGAAGTATTGCTGTCAAACAGTCCAAAAAACGAGCTGGGCAAATAGCTGACATCATTTCTTGACAAGGGGACTCAAATCTAATTGAACGGTTAGTAAAAAAGCACGCACGTCGGTTACAATGCACTATTAGGCTAATTCAAAATAATTCTTTTGTGTTATCTCAATTTTGTGGGTCGATTCACATTGTGCTACATCTACGGCAAGCATACTGCCAGATCCGTTTCGTTCCCTTGTCAGCAAATGGGGGGACAAAAACTTTCTTTTATCCTACAAATTGCATTTATAACACACTTTTGAACTCTACATGCAGCACTGGTCATCCCGCGGCCAGTGTCAGTGACGCAAAGGTCCGAGATCCGGAGATCTTCATAAACTGTTGAACAAGCATCGTTTTTTACTATTTGGTAATCCCTTGGTCCGCTTTGTTATGGCTGTTGGAAGGGGATATCTTCACCTTTCAGTACCAGAACCAATTTTTGTAGCAAAAGACATCGAGTTCTTCAAAGACAGTCCTTATTTACTAGTCCTTGAATTTAAACTACCCGTCGATTAATCAAGCGATATCACTCAGATTTTGTCCGCTCGTCGGCGCTGCTTTGATTTCTTGATGCGAATCACAGTAAAAGATAAAATATACCTAAATCACTACCCACAGCGTCTTGCCGGAGTTTTTCTGGAAGACAAGTAATATGATTGCTCAATGTAAACATTCCAGAGAAGCCTTATAGTAACAGAGTGGAGCCGAATCACGCACATCAGCTTGACATTCTTCGACAGTGCTCCATCAAAACTGTTCCTTTTTAGTGTGAAAAAATACGTTTTTCTGTCTCATTAACAAAGTAAAACTATTGAGAATGCAATTTCTGCCGAACACTGATCAAATATTTAGAGAACAAGATGATTAAGTTAGAAAATGAACAGTGCTCCATCAGAAGGCCAGTATAGAATTAATAGTAAGGTCTGCTCTTTTATAAGGTTTCAGTGGAGCACTGTTTGAAATGCCACTTGTATTACAGTCGATTTCACATTACTTTACCGCGCCGCGTTGCGAACTTCGTTGAGAAATTGGGTACTAGGTTACGAAGTAGCCAATTACGTGGCGAGTTAGCGAATCCAATTGCGAACTTCAAAACGTAGTTTCCAACTTGGGTGCGACTGAACTTCGCAATTTCACATCTTTGGGATACAGTGTTGTTAACGTATGAAAGTTACCTGCAAAATGATGCAACGGAATCCTTTTACTAAACAGGGCAAAGCGGTGCCGTGTGAGGTCCGTGACATAATCATAGAAAAGTGGTTAGAGGGTTCAAAACCATTCCAAATAGCGCAGCAGTTTAATTTACCGAGAAAGACAGTTACAAATATTGTCGATCGGTTCGTACGGACAGGAAGCATTCAGCCAGGAGTTGGTGGAAACAGATTACGAACAGCAAGAACGGACGATGTTGTCTTGTACACGGAGTTTTGTAAACGCCAAAGGCCAAGTATGTATGCTAAGGAAATACAAAAACAGTTAATCGAAAATCAGGTTGTTTTACCCGCTAACGTGCAGTCTCAAGCATCAATTAGTCGTGTATTGACAAGCGATTTGGGTTACTCGTACAAAAGGTTGACAATAGTTCCAAAAGAGAGCTTGACTGACAACGCTCAAGAGAGACTTGAAGAATATTTAACTATTTGCAGTGCCTGTGATCCTAGGAATATGCACTTCTTTGACGAGAGTTCGGTGATTAAAACAACGGGGAACAGAAGTTACGGTAACGTACCTGTTGGCCGAAGGGCCGTTGAAATTCAGCGTTATGCATCCAATGCAACTTTCACAGTCAACTTACTTCACAGTATTTTTGGAATTGACCACGTAAACATATTGCCTGGACCTCCTTACCATCCAGTGTACAATACATGTGAGCACTGCTTTAGATTTCTTAAGAGCTGGTTACGCAAGAACTCGGAACTTGCCGAACACCACACTGAAGTGGCAATTTATGATGCACTGAGCAGAATTACTCCGCACATGTCAAGATCTTTTTACAAACACTGTGGCTATATTGACCAGTGATAAATGTGTAAACTTCTGACTGATTTAGGATTTGTGTATTTGGAAATTTTTTAAGCATTAAATAATTCTACGTGTAATATATAAAGTAGAGCTACTTTGATTAGTTCAAGTGTAATATATTCCAGCTGCCGGATTTTCTTTTATCGAGAAATATTGGATAATTCTGTTCACTTGCCTCTAGTTCTGCTTTCAAACGATTAATTATAAAAATGTGTTCATTTTGCAGTTCCGAGGTAGTTAAACTTCATATCTGCACATGTTTACAAGAGTTGGTAGTCTTGGGCCTTGAAGCGGCAGCTGAAAAAAGATCCAATTCAACTGATGAAACTAAAACGTTTGTTTGGAAAGTAATATTGCCATGAAACGGGTAGTGATTTTGAGGAAAAATATTGTTTGATCGAATCTTCGACCCCATAAGCAAGTCGAATATTTGCACAAGCAATTAACAAGCTATATTATCATTGGTTGACCAATAATCCAATTGTTACACAATAATAATTCTGTCACGTATACAGTACTTTGGATAAATTTTCTCGAAAAAGCAGCTTTTGTTTCGCAAAAATATTAAAAGCTGCAGCTTTTTAGACCCCTAATTACTAAGTTATTACGGCCAATTACAAGTAATGCTTGTACTAGCTGTCGGTCAAAACGTTGATTCCGAAGGTTGATATTGACCTCGCGCGTGTTCCAACAAATACAGTATAGTTACTAATTAAAAATAACTCGCGGTTTATATATAACTTCTTGTTAGGCAAATTTTAATTTACAGCAAGTAACTGTTCATTTTAAATAAAATAAGAATTTCAATAGAAAACTTTTTTCGAACTCAACACTAATTTCAAATGCTACATTTGAAGAGAACTCAACACATGCACGTGATTTCAGAGTGCTCTACAAAACTGATGCTTATACAAAATGTTCACTCTGATTTCTGGTCACAAGTCATCGCTACATTGACTAAGGTATTAAGATTACTCCACGATTCACTGTCGTTTACATCGAGTCTGCTGACGCTTGATGTAGATGTCACTGAACTAGAACTAGCAGGACCTACGTTTGGGACTTTAAACGGCACAGTGTTACATAAATTCGTATTTTGCACAAAGTTGTTATCAGAATTGGCCAACTGAAATCCTTGTTGAATTCCGCTCGTTTGCGGATAAGGTTGTACGGGTTGATAAAAGAATGGCATTGGATTATGGTAGCCCTGTGGCTGACCAGGAAAACTGTATAAAGGAGTAAAGTAAGGTAAAGAGCCGCCTGAATGCTCCCTAGAGTGTCGTGTATCTTCTTCCGAGCTCGAGCTGCTGGAATCGCTGGAATACTCCCACCGCCGCCTTGCTTTCTTGGCCTTTTTGTGTTTTCTACGTTTAGTCTTTTTCTTTTTGTTCTTGCGGTTAAAGGTCTGGGAAAAACTTGGGGGAATTTTGCCACTATCTTCTTCAATAACTTCAGTCTTGATGGGCGATACATCACTGCTATCAAACTGCAACTTAGTTTGAACTTTCGACTTTGTATCGGTGGTTTCATCACAGTCTGAACTGACTCCCACATTCTTTTTAGTAGTCGAAATCAAAATATTCAATTGTTCCGCATCGTTTGCTTAAACAGGCGGTATTTTTCCATCCAGGAAGGTTCTCAGGAGGCGTACATCGCGCATTAACTTTGCTTTATTGGTTTTGTAAGCCGGATTTGCAGCGTACATTCTCGGCGTGAGACTTTTTACGAAACTAACATCGCTACTACTTGAGAAGTCCTCCATTGATTTAATTTGCGATTCAATCTTTTTCAACGTAGCTTTTTTTTTTCTTGAACTCTACTTTTAAGCTATTGAGTTTGCTGAAATACTCAGGATGTTTTTCTTCCAGTCCACAGTAAGTGTATTCAGTACATTTCTTCAGTTCACATGGTTTAGTGGCGTTATTTCTGTGGCCGCGGTGATGGCAATGACCACAGACAACTCTGGAGTTTCCAAGGGTTGGTGGTTCCCTGATTTCTATCTCTTAACAGCTGTTGTTTGAGTTTATCCTCTTGCGTTTTCAAGGCCGGTAAAACCTGAAAGTAAAACAACTACAGTAAGCTAGCGAGCTTTAATAGCGGTCGCCTTCGATTCCGCCTTCAAGTACGCGGGAAAGGATAAGCGATGAAAAGAAAACATATTTAGACAATGGTAATGAGACGATAAAGCATGTGCTAAATTTCGAACTCGAGGTCAATCTTTGTAAACAGAGACTACGTTGCCTTTGAGATTTCTTGAGAAGCGGAGAAAGAATGACTTGAATCTGTTGGCCTACTGCTAAAAACATACTTACTTGCTTCGAATGTGTCGTAGCACACTGATCACCAACAGCTGCTCCTCGGTCTGGTAAAGAAGGTTTTTGTGCTTTGTTCATCTTTCCACTTTGAAGTGGAGATTCGTCACGGAGGACTTGGATGTGGTAATTGAGGAGACTTTTCGCGCCCATTGTTAGATCCACTCCTTGGAACATGAGTTCCAAATGCTTTTCAGAAATCAGCTTTATTGAAAGACGAGTGGTAAAACCATTGACTTCTAACATTTGTTTTATAAGGTGAGTAGAAGTACTATCCAGTTTGGCACTTAAAATTTCCATAAAACCATCCAGTTCAGACATCGCGATTACTTACGACAGACGTATCTCGTTTCTTCTCAACTGACCAACTAGCGAAGTTCAGTCGCGCCGAAGTTGGGAACTATGTTTCGAAGTTCGCAATTGGATTCGCCAATTCGCCACGTAATTGGCTACTTCGTAACCTAGTACCCAATTTCCCGAC
The DNA here is from genome assembly GCA_964030785.1 of Siderastrea siderea. Lineage (NCBI taxonomy): Eukaryota > Metazoa > Cnidaria > Anthozoa > Scleractinia > Rhizangiidae > Siderastrea > Siderastrea siderea. The sequence goes on along the minus strand of OZ034977.1, from coordinate 10,870,277 downwards.
GAACTTCGCAACGCGGCGCGATAGAGTAATGTGAAATCGACTGTAATAAATCTCAAATTTGTTTCTTATTTCTTCGAAGATAAATGGTTCATGGTTCTAGTTCATTAATAACATTTGTAACATCGATTTTAAAGCACGGAGAGGAAGTTTTATTCGAAGGAGAACTGTGTTGCGTTACAGTAGAGCAACGTTCTTTGTGCCTCCCCGTACAGAGATTACGCAAGAGGTTACGTGGTTTCAAAGTGCACTTCATTAGCCCGTACAGTGTATACTCATGACTAAGACAACCCCTTGGATTACTGATAGTTAGTTCTCAACCGTTGCAGCTTTTGATACAATATTTTTTGGCACAATTCGTTACGCGTGCTTTTCATGGTGCGAGGTATACGTTTACGGTCAATCGGACAAATCGGACAAACACAGCCAAATACCGCTCTTAACTATTATCAAAGACGGTATGTACAGTTTTTATAAGGCGAATGACCTCGTCTTCTAATGTCTTTCTCACAATACTGAATAGCGAAATCATTCTTTAGGGGGGAGGGGGAGAAGATATTATTGACGTGTTACTAAAAATTTGGCTTAGTGTCCCAAACGTTCTGGCCACGATTGTAGGAGGTTCCTATAACATTTTGTCGTTGAGCACTCCTGACTTTCGGGTTCGAGTTACAAGATGGATACAACGCGACCTCTCATCTTGTACATACAATATTTCTTTTAATTTGTTCTTACTACTTCTAACTAAATACCTGTGCTGCTTGTCAGATTTGTAGAGTAAACTTGAAAAACAAAACAAACCAAAAGTAAAATCGGCAAAGTGTGTTTGTCTTGAAACAATTTAGTTCGGTAGGACAGTTGGCAATAGCACGGCAGCCGGCTTGCTGTACCGTGGCACGACTCGGTTTCAAATGTGACAAAGAACATACATAATGCGATCTTTTTAGTGTGGCAAGGCAGTAGCACGACATCTGAAATGGGAATATATATAACACATACCTTTATCGGCCAGATAGCAGAAAGCCAGGAGTATAGTGCAACAAATCTTCATGACGTCTTGCTTTCTTCCACTCAGTAAAAAATATTGGAACTCTTCGCTAGGATTTTTAGCCTGTTTATAATAAGCTTGACTCACGCACACAAATATAGCCTCCAAAGCAGACGTTCTTACCACTTGTCACCCAATTTATCTCTCCCCCTCTTGGGGGAGGAGCACTTGATCGGCTGCGCTACGTTGGAGGCCAGTGCAAATAGCGATAACAAACCGGAAGTCCCTGAACTCACGAACACTCATTCAGAATTATCAAGAAAAAAAGGGAAATGGTAGACGAAAGCTTTGACTGCTTTGACATCGATCCAAAAGGGGAATCGAGGATTAGAAAACTTACAGAAAAGGTCCAAGAAGAAAAAGATCGGCTTCTAAACCAAGATGAACCGATTGGCAGTTAGCCACAAACGAACTAACTAAAAAAGACAGGTCTGGACAGATTTAATATGGCATCAATATCAAGACGCCCATAAACCGTTATATCACGAATTTGTTTCACAGGAAGATAAGGAGAAGTAGGATAATGCATCTCGACATTTGAATGACAAAGAAAGGGTTATAGCCAACCATGGTGGTCAAATATATGTACCATGAGATCACTACTTGATATCACGACATTTTGTTGGCATATCCTAAAAGCGGGACTGGACCCTGGACTCTGGACTCTGGACTCTGGACTCTGGACTTTTCCTCCCAAAACTTTACTCCCCCCCCCCAAAGTTAGAAGTGTGCGAGATTTCAAACAAACAACGTTATTTCCCCTCCACACACCTCCCCGAAAAAACCTTTATGTCTCCCCCTTAAAACTGCCCCCTCCCTAAAAGTCCCCCTCCCATCCCTCAAATAAAAAACTACAACTGCATCGGATTTCTGATTGAGAGCGATTGAACAAACACTTGTCGTCTCAATATTCTTGCACAAATCGGCATTGAAATCACGAAAGGGATCGAACGACCCGACCCCAGTCCTTAAAAAAATAGTATTTGGCGTGCGAACGTGATTGCATTACACAATAATAAGCAAAGATCAGATAAAATTGTCTATTCATCGATGCGACGAGTGCAAGCTCTTATCAGCTGCCAGTGACAATGTTGTTTACCTAAGGTGTTACATTTACTCTTGTTTTCAGTCAAGCATAAAGCATTGTGTGTCCTTGAAATAAATTGCATTTTTTTAGAACGTTACTTGTTCGATGGTCATACTAAAGCTTGTTAATTGCAACCGCTCAGAGGCTCTTTCCGCGAGCAGATAGGTTCTATTCACCGACACGTGCAAGGCCTTGCGTACTTTTATCAACTAATCTGATAACAAGCTTTTGACGTGCGCACGCGGTGTGCGTTTTCTTTGTCTCATTAACAAAAGATTTTTAAAAAGAATACGCGTAATTAACTGTCCAGACAAAGACATTGGTGTCCAGTTGACCAAGTATAGGTGCTGTGGTCTTAATTATTTATTAGTAAAAAAAAACCCTTTTCTGCAGGCCATATAAAATACATTAGACATCTGGCCCCAGTTGTTCAAAAGTTGGATAGCGCTATCCACCGGATAAATCACTATCCAGTGGATAAGTGTTAGGGAAACCAATTGCGTTATCTGCTGGATAGAGATTTATGCGGTGGATAGCGCTATCCAATTTTTGAACAACTGGGGCCAGGTGATTTGCCGAAACACACGAACAAAAATATTTTAACGGATAGTACGGATAGCGCTCTTCTTCGAGTAACAAAACAACTTCTCAACCTAAGAAAAGTGACGTTCCTCTATCAGTACTCCCTAATTCATTTGTTCATACAAATTAAATTCGCAATCAATTCGCCTATTTCATTTATTTTAGAAGTTTAGTTCCGGGGGAGGTTTACTCCTCTATAAAAATGACGAACGAAAGATATTGCCGATCACTTTCTCCCAGCGCACTTTGCATCCGGACCTTAAACTGCTTGAGAGTTAAATATATAATCGTTTCAGTAAAAGGTCCTCCCAGGGTCATCCTAAGCAGAAAATGAAGGGAGTTTAGCAAGAATTGCTTATGAAGTGGCGTCAGCAGCTGGCGCACGTGGAAGTTAACAAAAAGAAGTGACAGCATATAATGTGCCTAAGACAGCGTAACGCACGTAAAAATATATACGTGTACTTGCCTCTTTTTTTCCTCTTTCTCGGATTCAGACGAGCCTTTCAGTAAGAAAAGAAACAGCAATTTTACTTCGGTTACTTGCTCTACCGCAATACTGGTGTTACACACATCGCTTTAGAATGTATTGCGATAACGATACTTACTTCCAATAACCACTTGGGTGTAACTACGGGTTCCTTTTTCCGTTTCTCAGCTGTCAGAACATTTCAAAGCACCTAAACTTGGTCAACTGAGACACCAATGTCTCTGTCTGGACAGTTAATTACGCGTATTCTTTTTAAAAATCTTTTGTTAATGAGGCAAACAAAACCGACACGACGCGGGCACGTCAATAGCTTGTTATCAGATTAGTTGATAAAAGTACGCAAGGCCTTGCACGTGTCGGTGAATAGAACCTATCTGCTCGCGGAAAGAACCTCTGAGCGGTTGCAATTAACAAGCTTTAGTATGACCATCGAACAAGTAACGTTCTAAAAAAATGCAATTTATTTCAAGGACACAATACTTTATGCTTGACCGAAAACAAGAGTAAATGTAACACCTTAGGTAGGGGTCGCGTTCGAAGACATGTGTTCATATGTCGCTACCAAAAAATGATCGTGGACAAATCCCGGCATAATATAATCCAATTAGAATGGCCAGGTTTGCGGTCGCGCACGAACGACATATAGCAAAATACTAGGTATCGTTTTACTGGCGGGTACTGGCGGGAAATTCGTTTCACGTGCAACACTTTGTTTACATCATGTTCAGAGTGCTTCTCCTGCTCGCCACTTTTATGCAGGTCTATTTTAATCTCCTAAATTTGCAGCAGATGATTATTATCAATGCTCTTCTTGGTCTCCGCCGAAGAAGGTTGATTGCCATTGAGCTTCATAGGAGAATCCTCAGACGGCGAAGACGAAGGCATCGACGAAGGTTTTGGCGCCTACCGCGACCTATGAATTCATGGTTCGAAATCCACTATAATGATCCCTTGATTCCCGACGATTATTTCAAAGAGCAACTTCGGGTGAGAAAAGAAACTTTTGAAGTGATTTTGAACCACCTGAATCCTCATTTAACGAGGCAAGATACGGCAATGCACGACTGTATATTGCGTCTCTATATTGCGAAATCCAGGTACCTGGGAATCTGTGTGTCTTCACACCTGGCTTCGACATATTTTTTGACAGCTCTCCAGTGTTTTTTACCTCTTTTGCCCGATATGACCCGCTCCGAGGCAGGTCATCGGCTCTTTTGATCTTATGCCCTGCGAAGCTCGTATGTCGGTAAGCGCGACATAAGGGTCGCGCTTGTCTGAGGCTAACGATGACAGGTCAAACACCTATCCAAACACATTTGTCTTCGAACGCGACCCCTACCTTAGGTAAACAACATTGTCACTGGCAGCTGATAAGAGCTTGCACTCGTCGCATCGATGAATAGACAATTTTATCTGATCTTTGCTTATTATTGTGTAATGCAATCACGTTCGCACGCCAAATACTATTTTTTTTAAGGATTGGGGTCGGGTCGTTCGATCCCGTTCGTGATTTCAATGCCGATTTGTGCAAGAACATTGAGACGACAAGTGTTTGTTCAATCGCTTTCAATCATAAATCCGATGTAGTTGTGTTTTTTTGTTTGGGGGAGGGGATAGGGGACTTTTTGGGAGGGGGCAGTTTTAAGGGGGAGACATAAAGGTTTTTTCGGGGAGGTGGGTGGGGGGAATAACGTTGTTTGTTTGAAATCTTGCACACTTCTAACTTGTTTATTAGAAAAAAATACGATTTAGTTGAATTTTTTATTTGGGGGAAGGAATTTTTTTGGGGGAGAGGGAAGTTTTATGGGGAAGATATAGAGGCTTTTTCGGGGGGGGGGGGGTAAAGTTTTGGGAGGAAAAGTCCAGAGTCCAGAGTCCAGAGTCCAGTCCAGCTTTAAGGATATGCCAATTTTGTTGATATCAAGATACCATCAAAATTTTCAACAAGATATCTCTCTACAAAAAACTTGAAGAGTGATATCAAAATATTCATGCATCATGATATCCAGCAAAGGAGCAACAGGAAACACCTGTCAAATAATATAAATAACTTAAAAATTTCAAAACTAATACAATGACAAGGAAGTTGAAAGAAAAGGAAAACAATAACGATAACAAGGAAGTAAAACAAAAGTTTCTATTAGCGAGCTCGTAACTGTGAAACGCTTGAGCACAAAGACTCTGGATTATAATCAGTTTTAAGATATCATCAATGTAAGCGCCGCTTAGAGTGATAATGTTTTCTTCGTCCGTAGCCAAAATATACAGAAGAAGAGTCTTACAAGACATATCATTGAAATTACCGTTAATTGAATAAAGACGTTTTGAAGAAGATACTTCTATAAAGATTAAAAGATGAGTGGTCACATTTCATCAAATAATGGAACACACCACTACTAACTAGCCTGCGTAGCAAGCATTTCAGTAATATAGGGCTTTCTATATTACGGAAATTCTTGCTACGCAGGCTAGTTAGTAGTGGTGCGTTCCATTATTTGATGAAATGTGAAGCTAAGGAGACAAAGTCTCTTAACTCTAGATACTTCTTGTAACGCCCCGTTTCATTCCATACCAAGTGACAGGAAATCCGCATTTTGGTTACTGCCACCCTCTGATTGATATTCTTTACTAACTTATGGTACATTTCAAACCTAACTTTGTTTTTATTTCACTATAAAGACTTAGTTTATTTCCAGCTGGGGAATCAACTTGATCCTTACTTCGATTTTTCAAGCAATATGCTTGAATGCGCGCCTGTGCAAAAAACTATCCAGCGATCTAACTATGTACATGTAACTGTCACGTATTGAGCCTTCCACTTGTCCTTGTTTGAGCAAATAGAAATCTGACAGAAATTTCCAAAATTATCAAATGACTGGTAAAAACGGTTGCGGTTTCGACGGTAAACTTGACAATCTTCGGTTTTGACTTCAAATGAGCAGGGTGCTTCGTGATTTTCTATTTACACCCTTCCTAAATCCTCACCGGGTCGCCAACTTGAAGTGGCAGCAGAACTGTGGTGCCCCGGTCAAGGTATTTCTTTGGCTTTATTGTTGGGCCAAGCCGTGCTGGACTTGGAGTTACACGCCTTTGGTGACGCAAGCACACAGGGAGTAGGGGCTGCTGTTTATGCTGTGGTGCGACAACCAAGCGTAATTATGCAGCGTCTAGTTGCAGCCAAAGGTCGGCTGGCCGAACAGGGACTTACAGTGTCTCACCTGGAATTGATCTCCGCCCACTTGGTGACGAACCTCGTGACCAATTTCTAGAACACGTTGAATGACCTACCCAACCCAAGAGTTTATGCCTGGTTAGACAGCACAGTCGCATTACACTGGATCCTCAGCAATGGCCAATATAAACAGTTCATCACCAACGGAGTTGAAAAAAATTCACCAGCGCCCAAAGATTGAATGGAGACATGTACCAACACATGATGACCCAGCTGATTTAGCGAGCAGGAGAGGACGAACTACAAAACTGTGGTGGAATGGACCTGAATGGCTTTCTGACAAGGAAAATTGGCTCCCCAACCAGGTGACATCCGCGTCAGCAGCCTCAGAGGAAGAAGCTAAGGTGTTCCGGGAGCTGCTCAACAACTGCCAGACTGAAGAATCCTCTGATGTCATGGACCAGCTACTGGAAAAGCATGACCTGCGCCGTGCCTTGCAAGTGGAAGCCTGGGCGGCAAGATTTATACGAAACTGCAGAGGAAGAAAGCCGCTTTCAGGTCCCTTGATGAAGACTGAGATCGATGAGGTGAAGCGAAGGGGGATTCTACCAGTACAACAGCGAGATCAATTAAAACCTTACTACGAGCAAACACAGAAGGTGCTTAACTTGCAGACCAATGCCATTTGCTTACTTGAATGCCGTGGGAGAATTCAAGGAAGTACCCTATCTACCTGCCGACGAGAGCCGTTTTCACTCGGAAGTTGGTACAGGAAATGCACTGCAAAACCCTCCACGGTGGTGTAGGTTTAACAACGGCAGCAGTTTGAGAACAGTACTGGGTCCCTAAACTACGAAGCCTAGTGAAGACCATGCAAAGCGAGTGTCATGGCTGCAAGAGATTCACTGCTATGCCGGTTTCCACCCCAGCACCAGAACAAGTCCCAGAAGATCGCACTATTGGATTGGCATTTGAAGTTGTTGGCACAGATTTTGCGGGACCCATCAGACACAAACAAACCAAGAAAAGTGAGAGAAAGGCCTATTTAACCATCCTTACCTGTATCCTGTCTAGAGCTGTACATCTAGAACTAGTAATAGTTGACACTACAGCTGCCCCTGCTGTTAGAGGGTTGTCCAATACACCCGCACTGTAACGGACCGTGAGACTATGGTTTCGGTCCGTAGAGTTTTGTACGGACCGTGAAACCAATCTACGGAATGTAGAGAAGGGTTGACGGACCGTACATTTTTTACGGACCGTGAACTTCGGATGCGGTCCGCATAGAAGAGTTCACGGTCCGTAACTTGCATCTCATTAGTGGGACTTAGAATATTTCATTCCCGTTGTGAGAGGGAGATATCTTTGTTACGGACCGTACAGTTCGTACGGACCGTGAATTTCAGATACGGTCCGTATAGATGAGTTCACGGTCCGTAAATTGCATCTCATTAGTGGGACTTAGAATATTTCATTCCCGTTGTGAGAGGGAGATATCTTTGTTACGGACCGTACAGTTCGTACGGACCGTGAATTTCAGATACGGCCCGTATAGGTGAGTTCACGGTCCGTAAATTGCACCTCATTAGAGGGACTTAGAGTATTTCATTCTGGTTGTGAGTGGGAGATATCTTTTTACGGACCGTACAGTTCGTACGGACCGTGAACTTCAGATACGGTCTGTATAGAAGAGTTCACTGTCGTAAATTGCATCTCATTAGTGGGACTTAGAATATTTCATTCCTGTTGTGAGAGGGAGATATCTTTGTTACGGACCGTACAGTTTGTACGGACCGTGAACTTCAGATACGGTCCGTATAGAAGAGTTCACCGTCCGTAAATTGCATCTCATTAGTGGAACTTAGAATATTTCATTCTGGTTGCGAGTGGGAGATATCTTTCTTATGGACTGTGCACTTTAGATACGGGCCGTATAGAGGAGTTCACTGTCCGTAAATATCGATTCGTAGATCGTGATCGATAGTTTCCTATGCAGCTGGCTTATTGTGCCATGCAAGGCTCCTGTAGACATAAAAATGGCTGTTTAGGGGACTAGTGGGACTACGCGATTGAAGGCAGAATTCGCATGAAGCGTTTTGTATTGTTTGTGTGCGGCAGGGCTTTATCGAGTTGAAAGTGTGGAACGAAGGCAGAATACTACATTTATAATCGATCGAACGTTCGTGTTTAAACAGATCGTAATGGAAGGGAGCATACGCATGAAAATAATTCCTATTCATCGATCGTTTGCGGTCGGTTGGTTGCCTGAATTGACAGTAGGAATATTTGTTTGATAGATAATTGATCTACGGACCTCAGTGTAGCACTCATGGTAGTCGACATTTTTTAATAAACCAGGGCACGTGCAAGTGCGAACTTCCACAACTAAGTGCTTTCGATTGTACTCCAATTTAAGAATTGAGGGTATTTGAAACTAGGCAACCACAAGACCAACATTTGAGATCATCACGGTTATTTTAGGATATGCAGAAATTCATGGTCTAATGGCTGACCCCAACAAATGTGTTTTTCTTATTCCTCTTCATATTGCGGAGGAAATGCCATTAATGAGAAGTAATGTTTGGGTCTTACAGAACCCGATTTTACAACTCCGTTATCAGTTTGCACAACCCCTATGAACAAGTATTAGACATATTACCGTCTTGTTTTCCGTATATCACGCTCAATTCGTTCGTGTTCCCCACTAGTTTCACCATGCTTCAATAGAAGGACTCAACGACATAACACTTTGCTTTTAGAACTCTTATCAATTTGCGCGATGCTTATATAGAACGAGTAATAGACTAATTATCTTCTTCTATTACGTGTACCTCGCTCGCGTCGTACGTATGTCTTTCGTGTATCACGCTCGCTTCGTATGGGGCCCAAATAACGAGGCATAATCATGGTTGCCTTCCCTTGAATAGTTTCACAAGGTTTCAATAGTAGGGGTATTCGACATAACAGTTCGCTTTTAGAACTCTATTATCAGTGTACGCAAAGCTTATAGAACGAGTAATACACATGTTATCGTCTGCCTTTCCTTGAACAGTTTCACTAGGCTTCAATAGAAGGTGTATTCGACATAACAGTTCGCTTTTAGAACTCTGTTATCAGTTTACGCAGAGCTTATAGAACGAGTAATAGACATATTATCTTCTTCTATTTCGTGTATCACGCTCGCTTCGTATGGCGCTTAAATAACGAGGCAGAATCATGGTTGCCTTCCCTTGAATAGTTTCACAAGGCTTTAATAGAAGGGGTATTTCACATAACAGTTCGCTTTTAGAACTCTCTTATCAGTTTACGCAAAGCTTATAGAACGAGTAATAGAGATGTTATCGTCTGCTTTTCCTTGAACAGTTTCACTAGGCTTCAATAGAAGGAGTATTCGACATAACAGTTCGCTTTTAGAACTCTGTTATCAGTTTACGCAAAGCTTATAGAACGAGTAATAGACATATTATCTTCTTCTATTTCGAGTATCACGCTTGCTTCGCATGGCGCTTAAATAACGAGGCATAATTCACAAGGCTTCAATAGAAGGAGTAATTGACATAACAGTTCAGTTTACGCGATGCTAATAGAACGAGTAATAGACATATTATCTTCTTCTATTCGTGTACCTCGCTCACGTCGTACGTATTTCTTTCGTGTATCACGCTCGCTTCGTATGGCGCTTAAATAACGTGGCATAATCATGGTTGCCTTCCCTTGAACAGTTTCACAAGGCTTCAATAGAAGGAGAAATGGACATAACAGTTCGCTTTTACAACTCTGTTATCAGTTTGCGTGACACTTGTAGAACGAGTAATAGACATGTTATCGTCTGCCTTTCCCTGAACAGTTTCACAAGGCTTCAATAGAAGGAATAATCGACATAACAGTTTGCTTTTAGAACTCTGTTATTAGTTTGCGCAACGCTTATAGAACGAGTAATAGACATATTACCGTCTTCTCTTTCGACCTCTTTGGTGTATCTCGCTCGCTTCGTACGTACGCTTAAATAACGAGGCTCAATCATACTTGTATAGACTATTTATACCTCCACATACGGATCGTGAGTCGTAAATGACGGTCTGTAAGCAAGGAGGACGGTCTGTGCGAAACTTACGGACCGTCAATGGCAAATGACGGTCCGTAAGCAATGATGACGGTCCGTGCGAAATGTACGGACCGTCAACAGTTGGCCCTGGCGCGATAATGAGATGCACGCTCTGTATTCGGACTGTAAGTAAGAACGACGGTCAGTGCGAAACGTACGGACCGTCAACCGCAAATAACGGTCCGTAAGCAAGAGTGACGGTCCGTGCGAAACTTACGGACCGTCAACTGTAAATAGCGGTCCGTATCAGTTCGGCAGTACTGGACATGAGTGGGAATATCTTGAGCCACACATTCGTATTTTTGGTCCCCTTCCCACCGGAATAAATACGTCCTGTCGTACGCAATGGCATCAAGAGGGACAGGACTGCCATCTTTGTTTGTTAGCAGGTGAAGTTCGTCCCCGTACATTGTAAAAGTGGATTTGTCCGCAGAAAAATAAAACGTGGCCAGTTCGTCGTTCTCTTAAGACAAAAAGTAATAGTTGTAATGAGCACTTATGGTATTATCCCGTTGATTTATTGCTCTGTACGAGGGCATTTTCTGTTAGCTTCACTGAAGCCATCGGAGCAAAACGCAAATTTAAGCTTAAGCTTTTGTTGGTAAGCCACCTCTATGTTTATGGAAAGTATTTATGGAAATCTTACTAACCTCCACATTGTACCATCTTTTCGTAGTTTTTGGCCACACCTCGCAAGTCTCTCGCCATTTTATATAGAATACACGGTGATAAAGAAGTAACAGAAGGAAAGAGAAAGTCAGTTCAAGCTTGAAACCCTTGGTCAGGACCTGACTGTTCAAAAGCCTGCCAAGTAGCCAGAAGTGAAGTGGGATGGGCCGCTGAAATGATCTCAAATTTGATTGGGTGTTCTTAACTTAGCGTCATGTTATTGGCTAGTGTATTGACATTTGATGTGACATTAAATATAAGCCTTCGACTGATTTGCCTAACTGTTTTTTTTTCTATATAACGAGTGATATGATTGGGTGTTTAAATGTACATTTGAAATCACCGTTGATTTCAAATTCAGGTGCACCGTTTGAAACGGTAGGCTGCCAGATCGTTAAAATGTCGGAAAGGCGAAAGTATTTCCAGTATTCCTTTTCGCCATCCAAAGCCATTCCTAGTAGAAGTTTAAGGCGTTATAAAGTACGTGTTCTTGACAATGAAGGTGAAGCCAGGGATCTACAATCACCTGAAGTCGTTGTTTCTAACTCAGTTCCACCGTTTCAAGATGTTCAAGAGGAAAATGCTAATACGGATTCCTCAAGTTTGGATTCTTTAGAGGGTAACTAGCAATTTAACTTATGGTGTGTTCATCTAGACATTTTGTTTGTCCCCTTTTTCTGAGTTCTTTAGTGTCAATCCTTGGTCCTAGGTTGACTTTCTCTTTCTGAAACGAACTCGAATCGCCAAGCGGCTGCAACAAGCTCGTCAGCGACGCTTCGTGGCTCAAGTTCGTATGAGAAAAAGAAAAACCTCTGACCTGGGGCCCGTTTCTCGAAAGTCCCGATATCTTTTCCGGCCCGGAACTGTAGTTTAAAATCAAAATCTGTAGAATGTTGGTGTAGCTTTTATCCCGCAAACCAGCTGGACTTGTTTCCTCAACTTTTTCGGGCTTTCGAGCAACGGCCCCCAGGAGGTTATTTTGTCAAGGAATCTTGAAAAGGCCAATTCTGAATTTAGTATGTCACGTGACCTTTTGTGACGTCGGCATTTGGGAGTATCGGCACAATGAGTCACCATTGTCTTTGATGAGATTGCGTCTTTTCCAAAACTACATGGATCTTGTAAACTATTACTAGGTGGTTAAGGAGTAGCGCCACCCCCAGGGGAGGGCAATAGAGTGTGTTGTGATAAAAATGCAAAATTACCAGGAAGTGGATCTTAATCATATCTTCTAACGACGTGAGTGTCTATGTTTATTGCAAGTGAAACTAAGCCCAAATAAAACAATTTTCTTATCGGTCAATGTGACGTCGCATTTCCCGAATAATCGTCCGTTAGGGACGGTGCCTCCTTTTGTTACTGCGCATACGTTCTCGGGATGTTCGGCTTTCTTAAGGAATTTGCCCCCCAAACACAACAATATTATTGCGCGGTTTATGACTATGTAGAAAAAGCAGATCTTAGCAAGGGCAATCAGAATCCAAAAAGAAAATTGGGGGTAACCACGCATTTTTTCAGAGATAATTGAGCTTAAATTTGGAAAGAAATTGCCATACATTCTTTGTATTTTAACGCTTTTTTAGAATTATGGTTGCTTAATGATCTTTGAAAAATGCGTGGTTACCCATATTTTTCTTTTTAGATTCCAATAACCCTTGCTTAGATCTACTTTTCCCCATAGGCATACGCTTTGGAAAAATACACCTGTATTAGGAGGCGCCGTCCTTAAAGATAAGGGACTGTTTCTCTAGGGAAAGTTGCTGGTCTACTCCTGCACTACCTCTTTTTTAACGATTCTTCTTCTTACCCCTCTTCAATCATTTCGAAATGCCTCTTCCTTCATAGATTAGTCCATTAGTGCCTCATAAAAAGGAAGTGGCAATCTCTTTGAAGATGCATTGTGAACCTTGGGGGTTCCAATCTCGTATCCATATTATTCCTTATGCTTTTTGGTGGAGAGATTCTGACGTAGTGGGAAAAATGTGCTTTTATATTGGCCGTTCATTGTAACCAAATTAACAACAGGATATCTAGGGACTCGCGTACGAGATTGTGTGGCTACCTTAAATTCTTTCGCAGCTATGGCGCAACTTTCAATTCAATCAGTTAGTAGACGAGATGAAGAAGAAACGGCGGGGGTGGTTAGTACCTTTCTCACTTTAAGTTAACCCTCTAATACTGAACTCGTGACACTCTCTTCTTTGACAAGGGACTGTTCAGTATTCTGCATCAACATCTCCAAAACATAGAATGAAATCAATGATCTGTGAAGCGCTCACTCGCAAAAAATCCATTTACCTCGATCGGGAATATTTGCAACGACCAGTTTTAGCGCAACTCGGCGCAACACTGGACCTATTTTAGCACAACGACTTTAAAGCAAAATGATTTGCCGTTGAGAGATTTTCAAGTTGGTTCAAAACCTTGCAACTTAAAAAATTGCGCAGAAAACTCGACAGCGAACCCAATTGTTACACGGCATCAACTTAAATAGTTGCTGTGTGTCTTTTATCTGCTAAGAACTGGTACAATCCATAAGAGCGATTATTTGATTAAATGAGAAAAATATGTTTTCTGGTTTTTAGATAGTCGAGATGACTCGAATTTATCGGAAAGGTCGTTATCGCCATCTACAGACAGCCAGACCACCGATGAAGAAGTTGAAGGAGCAGACATGAGTCTACCCCTGTACGAAGGAAGCCGAATATCTGCAACCATCAGCAACATTCTTATCATGTCATATGCAAAAAAGTTTCACCTAACTCAAGATGCATTTCAATCCCTCATCGAATTAATTAAAGTGCACTGTCCTGAAAAAAATAATTGTGCCCCTTCAGTTTTCAAGTTAAAATCTTTTTTCAAAGAAGTGCTATCAGACGACGAGTTCGAGCCCATACATACCAAATATTGTGGTATATGTCAGGGGATGGTTCCGGACGAGAAGGATGCCTGTGTGGTGGATGGCTGTCCCGGAAAAGCAGATAAATTAATCAGCTTTGATTATATTCCCATAAAGAACCAAATGCGGAGACTTTTTCAAGGTTAGTACACAATTTTATTTTTTGCCATACCACAGACAACAATGCAAAAATAATGAATAACGGGAAAAAAGAAGAAAGAATGATGGTAACAGTGGCAAGGAGGCCTAAAAGAAACTGTGTGGCTTAGGTTTAACCCTCCGACGTACAAGCACATCCCTACCGCGGTGCAAGGGGGGGGGGGGGTTTCAACCCCCCTTGGGTTTTCGTTATGTTACAATATTTTGAAAAGATTTCACCTTTAGTAGAAAGCCTGTGATGTGCTCTACAAGATGAGGCACATATTATGGGTTGTCACACTGCTGGGGGGGGACTGTGACGTCATTCAAGATGGCGGCCATCTTGGATTTTACCGAAAATTAGAAATCGTAAAAAAACGTTTAAAATTGGAAGATGCTGGACATGTAAAATATGACATAATTTAACATTTTGCTGCTTTTTATTAACATTTTTTGCATTTTTCACCTAAAAAGGATAAAAAACAGGAATTTTTCTCCAAAATTGCTTTGACCACATGCCACTTATGACGTCATATCTTGTAACCATAGCAACCGATTCTCGCCAAACTTATGTCAAAATGTGTCTTAGGGATGGGTGCACAGCCACTGAAAACGCCAGGTCTAGACGATAATTCGTCTTGAAAAAATTCAAGGAAAACCTTATGGGGGTGGTTGCATACCCCCCAGCCCCCTTGTACACCCGAGGGTTTAAATACAAAAAAAAAATAAAACTCACGTTCAATTCAGCAGAAAAAGTTAAATTACAGGGGTAAATTCTACCAAAGTCAACTATTAGACTGGAAGACACTGGTAATTTTTGCGTTGGTCCGTGGAAACGCCGCGGGCTTTGAGCGAAAGGTCTAGAGCGAGCTTGAGATAGACGAATAAGATTGGGGAAAGACGGGTGTTAGAGCTTTCATTCTCCATGCGCTTCTCGATTCTCAAGAGTCTTGACCTATTTACAATCAGACAGATGAAATTCCCAAGCTGGGAAGCATTTACATTATCCACAAGCTTTTGTTATGTCTGAAATATTCACCTCAATTTTTATTTTATACACAAGTATCCTTATTCCAATTTGTACATTCTGTTACTAGTTCTGTGGGTTTGTGATTGAAACGTTTAATTAAGGAGACAAATTGAACCTTTCTGGCTGTTAAGAGGCCTAATACAACTTAGGTCAGTGAAGTAAATTATTTGCTTTATTTTGATTTTTATAGATGATGATTTTATAAGAATGGTGAAGGAGCAGAAACCTGCATCCGTGACATTTATGACGGCGAAGAGTACAGAAAACACTTCGAAGCGGGCGGCTTTTTATCACAGCCTACCAATTTTTCGTTTTCGTTCAACACGGATGGGGTATCCATCTTCAGGTTGTCATCTAAAGGAGAGCTGTGGCCAGTGTACCTCGTTTTCAACGAGCTGCCACCAGAGAAAAGGTATATAAATTATAACCAGACGAAAAGCTTGAGGTTTCTACAAATTCTGTACTAGGCGAAGGGGGAAACCCGAGTCAGCTAAATTGTCTCCGCATAATCCAGTGACTAGTTTATTCACCAAGGAAATATCTTAGAACACCGTTTCGTAATCGTTAACTATTTTTTAAATATTATTACCTGAATTTTATTAGTAGCCATTAACAATTCCTCTAATGGTTCACAATTACAGTGACGCTTGAACTCCCAACTCGCTCGATCTGAGCGGTGGTTCTTGTTCTACAGCGGAACATGGCTCATTACGCATCCTTGACTTCACTGATGTGCATCGCGCGTACGAAGAAAATCAGCGCGCTCTACGAACGCACGCGTCTTCGCTTTTCTCTTATCTTCTCACCGGTAATCATTGTTTTCGATCTTTATAAGGAAATAATAACGACTTGGAGCAAGTCTAACTAACAGTATGTGTCGCCCCTTCTCAAAATTGGGGTGGGGAGACGGTTGGCTGACCCCTCCCCGCCCCCCAGCCCTGGAACGGATGGGTCGCCAAACAATAGTGTAAACTAGCACAGAAATGAATTTGTGGATCAATTAGAACTCCACTTTTTTTAAAGGTTTTCTCCCAAGTACATGCTGACGTGTGGTTTATGGTGTGCGCCCGGAAAACCCAACATGCAGGTGTATCTCCGGCCATTCCTTGACGAAGTAGTATATCCGGAGTCTAACAAATACCACCTGATTGTCAGAGGTTTATTTAAGAATTTTAAAGCTTCTTTCATAATATTCAAGCTCCTTGCGTCGCTTAAACATAATGAAAGAAGCTTTAAAAATTCTTAAATAAACCTCTGACAATCAGGAAGTATTTGTTAGACTCCGGACATACTACTTAACCGAAATAAACCGCCCAGCAAAAAACATTTTCAATTAAAGGTTGTCACCCCTGTTATATCGTTCGAACAGCGGCTATGGTTTGTGAATCAAACAACTGTCAACTTTCTGAGGCCGTTTATAACCTCCCTCCAGAGCTTTGTGAAATAATTTACAAGGAGTATCTCGCCATAAAACTGAGAGAGCGAGCGGCTCTGGGCTGGAACGAGGTGCATGAGGCTATTAAAGAGGCGCCTTTCTGCGAAAAGCAAGAACGAATCGTAAATGTTTTGTTTTGTAGGAAATGTGACACTTGCGGTAAGAATGGGCTCTGTTTTACGTGTTTCAAAAATGGAGTTTATCACTATCTCGGCTATCCTGTGTTTGACTTTTACGACTACGACGAAATCTTTCAGAAATACTGGTAAACAGAGGTTATCCACTTCGCCCCGATTTTTAAGAAATTGGTTGACCTCGGTGTGCTTTGTTTGTGAAGAATTCCAACCACCAATTAAAAAAAAAAAAACGAAACATAATCGAATACGAATGAATTTTTTTTATCTGATTAGATATTTGTGAGTCAAATTTGATGGCAACCGGATTCAACACCTGTCAGATAATGGAAGCAATTCGAAACCTACCACCAGAATTACGTGAGATAATTTACAAACATTACCTCGCTATAAAACTGAAAGAGCGAGAGGTTTTGGGTTGGAACCTGGTTCACACGAGCTTTTAATACAACCTTTCTGTCCTGAAATGGAGCGGCTTGTACATATTATAGTGTGTATAGCTGATGGGCATTGTTGTCAGGGAGGGTGTTGTTACCCTTGTTATAAACAAGAAGAAATCTTACATGAAATAACCATTTCTGTCCCCGATATAATTGATTTAACCCTAATTAAGTTTTGCACTGATATGTTTGAAGAAGATTATCATAATCATTAATTTATTTTTTAATCTATAAACAAAATATTCTTTTCCTTCATCAGACATTTTTACACCCATTTTTTCAGCAAATCGATAAGGATAATATATAAGATCTTCAACAAGACGTTTTGGGGCCCATACACGAAAATCATCATTATCTTTTGGTTTTAAAGTTAAAATAGCTGAAAGCCGAAATTTACCTTTTCGGTGTGTAACGTTTTTTATTCTGTATTTTTCATTAGAAATATCTCTCCATTTGAAAATTTCAACAAATTCAAAACCTTCTTCTGTTGGCCATTCTTCTTTATCAGAGAAATCTGGTTCATTATTTTTTGATGGGAAATCTTGTGAGATCGTGTGTTGATCTGTGTAGACATCCATGGTGTAATACAAGTGGTATACATTTGTTTAATAGCATGTACTTTTCTGCTCGAGCAAAATAAAACCACCCGGCGCACAAAAAAAGAACAGGACACAATGAATATATATATATATTAATAAGGATTTTTATTGTATCTGATTACACTGAAAGCTAATGAATAATTAATGGCTTACGGCGTAAGCCGATGTGTTAAAAATATCTGATTACACTGAAAGCAAATGAATAATTAATGGCTTACGCCGTAATTCGATGTCTTAAAAATACACTGAAAGCTAATGAATAATTAACGGCTTACGGCGTAAGCCGATGTGAAGTGATTACACTGAAAGCTAATGAATTATTAACGGCTTACGGCGTAAGTCGATGCGCTAAAAATATCTCCTTAGAAACCGCGAACCAAACACAGCTTTTTCGTGTTTGAACGACTTGTTGCCAATAGGATTGATATTCAGGCACTTCCAAAACTTCACGGAGTTGCGAGACTTGATGTAGGTTTTTTGAAGTACACACTTTCTACCAGCGATCCTTCAGCTTCCCTTTTGTAAACGAAGTTTTCAAGAAAATGTTTTCATTTCATCACGATAACTGATATACATTTGAAGTATTGCCTTCTGCTCCTCGGAGATGCCTGAAGTTTGATTACATTGATCAGTGGTTTTCAATATCTGAAAGATTCAAATCGCAAGAGTCGTCCCATTCCATGTTTGTTTCCAAATGATATAAAATGGGGTGATGCCAGTCTTTTATAGTCGTTCAGTTACAACCAGTTACAACCAGTTACAACCAGTTGAGGCTTTGTGAAAACGGCGCGTGATACATTTTGGGAAAGTCCCGGCAATGATGGAAGAAAAACAGATTTAGATGTGAAGTCATGTTCGAAAGATCACGAATGTTCGTTTCAGAGTTGAACTGGATGTTTCTCGGGTTCAGTGTTATATTAGGTTTTTAGATCGTTCTAGATGATTCTATTTACATGACTTTGACAATGTGATGACTCATTTCCAAGGGAAAGTCCCGCGACCACCGGCTATGTTTTTAATGAATTGAAACATGGTATGTAAATTTATCTGTTGTATTATGGAACAACATCATGGCCTGAAATTGGGTAACCGTCTTCATCACGAGTTGATAATTTTATTTTTTTCGAAGAACATTCATGATTTGGCGACATTATTTTTGAAACACACTCACGAGTAATGTATCGTATTTGTCTAAGATCAGGAGGAGTGAGAAGTTCAAGAAACCAATGACAAATAGTCACAAAAAGTGCAATCATTTTTTTTGCGTATATAATTATTTTAAAAATCTACAATTGAGCGAATTTTTTTTCATACTTTCTTTGAACAGAAAGCGGAATCTCCATACAATGATCAGTGATGAAATTATCTTTCATTTTCAAGCTATCAAGAAAGACCTTCTCGTCGAAAACTTCGCCTCGGAGGTAAAAGCGAATATCGTCAAGGATTTTCTGGTATTCGATACGGGCTAAATTTGCTCGTTCTACTTTTTTATCGAATTTTTTAAGGCTAGCGACTGCTTTCAAAATTAGACCAACACCAGTTAAAGTTGCCATGACAGCAGGGTTCAGTGTTATTCCTCCGGCTATTGCGGCACTTATTATGAACTTGCCAGCTGAAAGATTACAAACAAAATTTTTTCTTCGAAAACCGCGGTGCAACTTTTCATATCCATAATGTTTCTTGTGGTAATGAGTATATAAATCTTTCAGAAGTTTAACTTTCTCTTTAGAAAGTGTTGGGTCGATATGGTTGAATTCGAAAATGTCCCGCATTGTGTTATATAATAAATGTAAAAATTTTTGTGGAAAGTTATCACGCACTTGTTTGATACTCGATACGAAGTATAATTGCGCTGTAACTTTTCCAAATATCATCATTCATATTTAGTTCAAAAGCCAAAATCCCGGACGAAGGCATTTGGAAAGAATTTGGGTTTATCGTCTGATACCACCCACTTTTTTCTGAGGTAAAAATATTTGAAGTGCTTAGAGTTCCAGTGAAAAAATTCCGTAAAGATGTTTTGAGTTTTAAAGATATTTTTTGTGTTTATGTACAGTGACACGAGAATCCGAAGAAGTGGTTGGACGCGTACAATATATAGCAATATTTTTCAAAATCGCTTCACCAGGCAATGAAATTATTTCGGCACCATTTAAAACAAAATTTTTGTCCCCTTTTGTCGAATTTAAAAAACCGTTTATGTGTTGAATGGAAGAGCGTAGTTGGTGCCCGTTTAAAGACAAATCTGTTTGCATAACCATTTTCCCGTTTTCAATAACAAAAGCGGTGTCATAGACACTTGGGTCAACATTTGAAATTGTTTCTTTAACACCATAGACAATTAAATGACCAATTGTTATAAATGATTGCTTACTGACTGTACCGTGCAGATCAAGATAAAGGTGTTGTGGGGGTGAGCTACCCCATCTGTGAAAATGGATAACTGTTTTGGTGTACTTCTCGAATGTTTTGGTTCATCAGCAATTGAAATCGTTGTTCCTTGAGCTGTTACACTTATCATATTCATTTCCGGCGGAAACCATTCAACCACCATTGTGTAATATCCGACCGGAAGTTTATATAAGTTAAAACCGAGGCGTGACCGGTACTGGTTGGGCGAGCCTTTTTCAAACAAGAGTTTAAGTTGGTAAGCTTTTTTATTAATTTGATGTGGAGAATTAGGAAAATCAACAATACCCAAAACCTCGATATTGTTTTCACTCGAAGATTCATCAGTGTCTTCCATCAAGTATCTGAAGGCGTCCCTTTTTTGACCTGAGTTATTGATCTGAGATTCACGAATTTTTTGAGTGACAAGATCTCTCAAATCTGATATTTCCTCTTGCACAAAATCAACATTAACTGCGGATTTCGAATTTCTGTAATCGGTTGTAAGTTAATGATTTTATTATTGTTTAAATTCAAGTCTCCAGACATACTTGTTGTGCCTTCAACTTTGAGAAACTTTTTTTGTGTCATGTCATCAATTCTGTTGTTAACAAACTCGACACATGCGGCGTCTCTTTGGTTTGATGGAAGATCCAGATTGATAATTGATTTATTTTTCATATCAATATCAGATCCTTTATCCAGTTTTTTTTCAAGTTGATTATTGACATATTTTTTGTTTGTGGCTTGATCTGCCTGTGTTGGGTCTTTCACATTGAAAATTGTATTATTATTCATATCAATATTTGCCTCCATTTTTCCTCCCTCTTTTTTTGAAAGAAAGATATTTCTCGTGTCTTGATAGCTTATTGCCTTCGTCAAATCGCCGCGGACAGGATATGGGTTGCTTTTCAATCGCAAGATACTGTACTTATTTTGCATGTCAATATCAGCAGAACCGCTGACACTACCCTGAGATCCAGGATCACCTTTTTCTCCTTTATCACCCTTAACACCCTTGTCGCCCTTGTCGCCCTTGTCGCCTTTTAAACCCCATGGTCCTTGTGCTCCCTCCTGACCTTGTGGTCCAGCGGGCCCTTTTTCTCCCCTTGGACCATAAGGACCCTGTGGTCCTCCAGGGCCTTTATCACCCTTCGGTCCAGGAGGACCCTCAGGGCCAGGAGGACCCCCTGGGCCAGGAGGACCAACTTTTCCACTTTCACTCGTTGTTGTTTGGGTAGTTCCACCTATTTGGCTGTTAATATACCCCATTATATATCTTCATCAAAATTTTTTTTCATTAATTTCTGGGGTTTGTCATAGTAAAAGAAAGAATATTTTTTATCGGTGGCGCGATTTAAAGCGTCATGATCCACACCTATCTCGTCTGCAATTCGTTTGTTTTCTCTTGGAAGAAATCTGAAAATACAAAAATGGCTGCAGTTATCACGAATGTTTTTCGGCACCTTGTAAAAAGTTTGAGTGAGGTAAATAACGCAGCAGTTTTTATGCCTCCCGTTGATAAAATAATTAATGATATCGTTTTGGTTTTTTTCGCAAACAAGGTCATCAAAAACAACTATTTTTTGGCTGTCCACCGGAAGCTCTTCGAGTGGAATGATTTCATCACCATGAGCCTCGATAACCTCATAACCAACCTTGGGGTTGTATTTTTCAGCAAATTCCTGCAAAAGAGACTGATATTTGTTCTGGTGCAGGTTTTTTGAGAAGAGGTAAATTTTATCAAACATCAACAACTAATAAATCATATGCAGTAATATGTTTGTTTTACCAGAATTACTAGGCCCACAAATTAACATCCGAAAAACATCTGCTGGCATACAAGGGTGACCTTGCATGTAGTCACTCTCGGAAGAACCTGGGTCATAATTTGGAATCTTCGTATTTTTTTTTTCGCTTCTATATATTAACGCAAGAAATATGTCAATGAAAAAATGGCGTCAGCGGGCTGAAGAAAAGTCGGGGGTTGATCAGCAAACAGAAGAAATTCACCAAAAATTCAGAATGGATAAAATAAACAAAGAGTTTGGTCAGCTTTCAGGAGAAAAACTCTTTAGACCAATTACAAAAAGGCTTGATGAAAAGAGCAGCACAACTGTGGAAGAAGAAGAAGAAGAGGAGCAGGAATTTCCTGATTACACAATGGATGAATTTGACGAAACTTACCCTTTTGGTGATGAATTCAGACCGGATGCACCAACACCAGAACCACTACCAACACCACCACCATCACCAACACCATCAACAACTTCATACCTTGATGTTGATGATGATTTTCCACAACCACCCCCACCACCTGATGGAAGAAAAAAAATCCACACGTAAAGAGTGGGCGAGGCCGGGCCCGGTTGAGCCTGAATATCAACACGAATCAACCCTGTTGCAAACGGTCAATCAACTGATCACGAAATACGGAAATGATCCCAACTACAAAGTAGGAAAATCGAAATTAGGTTTGAAAGGTAAAACCATTGCGGAACTAAAAAAGATAAGAGATGGGATCGATGAAAAAAGAAGGGTGACAAAAGAATCTCTTTTGTCAAAACGGTTACAGGAGGGGAAAAAAAGACTGAAGTCCACTTCCTTACAAGAAAAAAGAGAAAGACCTCTAACGCCTTTGGAAAAAACTGTCATGAGCCGAAGACCTGCTTTTGAACTCTCTGACAATGAAGATGACTCTTATGAACAGGATTGGGAAACCGAAGGAAGTGGTTTCTATGATGATGAAGCTGAAAAATTGATCAACCAACTTAATTTGAGTTTTGGATCAATAAAAGCAGGAAACAACTCGATAAAACTTAAAAAACAGGTATTTCATCTGCTTGATGCACTTGTTGAACTCGGTAGAATAAATGAAAAGCAAAAGAAAAAAATTATTTCTTATATATAAAAACAATAATGGGCTTTGACATACTGCTTGACTCGAGCCTTGCAAAACAAGAAAGAGGTGGAGAACGGAATGTTTCACATGATTTCACAGTAAATTTTTATCCACCGATCGAATTGGATAAAGGAAACTATAAAGCAGCGTTGAACAGACTTATTACAATGAGTTACTCATGGAATAATATCGATTCTCGTTATGATAACAACAAAATTAGATGGAAGAAAAAAACAGAACAAGCGTGGAAAACTTTAACTTTTCCGAATGGAATGTATGATTCCAAAAGAATCAACACTTTTGTTCAACAACACACCGGTAGAGTAGATCCAGCAAACAAAGACAGTGATTACATTTTCACAATATACTTCGATATGTCAATTTATAGGGTTGTGACTTTGATACATAACGATTATGAGCTTGACTTGTCTCAAGGAAATTTTGGTGAATTGCTTGGTTATGGAAAAAGTACCTTGAGTGGGGATGTTGTCGGAAGGAAAGTTCCAAATATCACAAGAGGTGTTGATTGGGTATATTTACACTGCGATCTTATCTCACGCCGAACAAACAATGTTCCAAGCGATGTGTTATACAGTTTCTCAACATCAGATCTTCAGGTTAGCTATCCATTTCGAAAAGAGCCACGTCGACTTGAGTGGCAGCCTGTTAATAAAAGTAATATAAATGCAATAAGAGTTTGGGTGACAGACGGAAGAAACAATATTCTGGATCTCAACGGGACAGACATTGCAATAAGCTTAATGATTGAAAAAGATTAAAAGTTTTTTTGTTGGTATAATATACAATCATGTATCATCCAAGCGAGTGGGCAAGACACTTTGATGAAAAAACCGGGAGTTATCGATATAAACACAAAGGGTCGGGTGTGATCCGTGACACCTTCATGACAATTGGTAAAGTACTCAAAAACAATGTAAAGAATGTTGCAAAAAAAACTGCTGAAAAAGCCACAAAAACAATCGCTGAAAAGGCGGGTCAAAGAGTTGGTGAACTTGCTGTTGAAAAAGGTTCAAAACAAATACGAAAATTACTGCAAGAGAGAAAAAAACAAAAAAACCGTTGTCACAAGGCGCAAAAAAGAAACTTGCAAATATTTTACAAAACCCCACACCAAAAAAATCAGACGCTCTTGTGAAATTAAATCAAATTTTGGCAAATGAAATTTAATAAAAAAATTTTTTTTCTATAAATATAATAAGCACTTGCAACATGTTCAGAAGTAAACCATACCTCGAAGAGACAAAATACGTTCAAATTAATTTAAACACCCCACTCACCTTCCCTGGAAATAACCAATTTCAAACAAAGAAGGGCTACGAATTTACTGCAAGAGACCGGGACAATTTTTATGACTGGTACAACTCTTATTTTCAAGTTGATTTCAAGTTTGAAGCAAAAGCAAACGGAGGTAACATTGTTGCTGACACTCAATCAGCTCCTATTAACGGTACTTTCTCATTGATCAAAAGTTTGAAAGTAATTTCATCAGGGAAAAAAATGTACGAGGCAGACGATATTCACAAAATCTGCTTGATTTTTCAGATGATTTTTCAAGAAGTGTTGCAAAAAACCAATTTTGGTATCTTGACTCTGACGCTACCACAGAAACTGATGGCAATGCTACAAACATCGGAATGCGGGCAAGGGCGCTTCTGTCACATGGAGGTTTAATGGTTCAGATTATTATCCCTTTAAACAGATACTTTCAGGTCTTTCCGATAAATTGCTGCCACCAATGCAACTTACTTTTAAAATTGAACTTCAAGACGACCAAGAAATGATTTTCCAAAACAATAACACAGATCTAAGGAGAATTGTTGTTCATAAATTTGAGTTGTGGGCCCCACAATTGCATTTTACTGGTAAAGGACAGACTTTGGTAAATGAAAATTTTTTGAAACCAATCCAATGGAAATACCTGAATGAAACTTTGCATAGCAGCAGCGCCCGAAGGGATGCAAATGGTACGTGGCTAATTACACCGGGGGTAAAAAACCCCAAGCATGTTTTTGTCTTCATTCAACAAACTCGGAAACAAAATGATTACAGGTACAACCCTTACATGTTTGACACATTTGATATCGATGGTGATGGCTCAGCAAGATTGGACACTTGCCCCCTTCAGTACGGCACAAAATTTTACCCTGAACTTCCTTACGACCATGATTTCAAAATAAGAATTTTGAATGATTTAATCAATTTCCGATACAGAAAGAACGACTACAATACCGGAGTTCAGCTGCAGATTGCTAATTTTGATAAGTTATACCCAATTATCTATTTTGATCTACGAAACATTGAGGAAAGTGTGACAGGCGACCCGAAAAAGCTCGAATTCCATTACAAACTTAATGAAGTCGCTGACGCTCAAGATTATATGATCTTCGCTTTGGTTTTGAATGAAGAAGAATTCGTGCTGAAAAAAATTGGTAATGAGCTTGTCGCCGGTTTGTAAATGAAAAATTCAAAAAAAAAAATCTGAATATAATATACAAACAATGAGCACAACTTATCATCCATTCAAAATCGCAATAACTGATGGTCAGAAAAAGAAACTTCAAAAAGCTTATTTAACAAAGACCCCTGTTGGTCTGAAAGTCAAACCAGACCAAATTGGACGTGGTGACGAACTTCTTCTCACTGAAACTCAAATCAAGCGATTGAAAAAAAGATCGGCGGCAGGGAAAGGAATGGTAATAAAATTTAGCCAGACACAGCTTCAGAACACTGCGCAGCGTGGTGGAAATTTGTTTTCTGCTATGTTAGGTTTGGCAAAACCTTTGATAAAGCCAGCCCTTGGAGCATTAGCAAGTGCAGGTTTGAGTTTTGGCGCTGAAAAGGTGCTGAAAAAGATATTCGGAAAGGGTTTTGGACCAAGAGAAATTGAGCTTTATAAACTTGTCCAGCGAATGACTCCTGATCAGAAAAAGGCGACAAAACAATATCTTGTTGGAAAAGGTTTGGTGAAAGGAGGCGGCGCACAATACGGTGGTTTCCTTGGCATGTTGGCGTCTATCGGAGTGCCTTTAGCCATTGATTTAGTCAGAAAAATAATTGGAAAAGGTATGCAAACGCAACCACCACCGCCACCACCACGAACAAGACGATCACCAGGAATACCAAAAGGTAAAGGGATGCAAATTCAACCTCCACCTTTTTATGGAACTTGGGAGGATTATTATCGTTTAAAAAAAAACTGAAATTTGAAGATAAACCTCTTTCCAACATTGACCTGAGAAAATGGTGCAACTTTTTACGAATTCCCATCAAAGGTATTTTTAGCAGAAACGAAACAAAACCTTTGTTTCATTCTCCATGTATTATCAACTTGGATGATTTCGGAAGTTTGGGAACTCACTGGGTATGTTGTTGGCCAAAAGGAAAAGGTCTTTATGAGTATTTCGATTCATTTGGGCTTCCACCACCTTTGGAATGGGAACAGGAGATGTCAATGCATGGGATGAAACATTTTTTCAGAAATGACAACCAAATTCAATGGGAACAAAGTGTGAGATGTGATTATTACTGCCTTCTCTTTTTAAACGAAAGAAATAAAGGAACAAGTTTTACCGATATTTTGAAAATATTCTCCAACGATTTACTTCAAAATGAGGAAATTGTGAAAAATTATTTTTCATAACTATATAAAAATGGAAAAAGTGTACTGTGTGAAAGAAAAAAGGCACACACCAAATGTACCTGGGAGTGAAAAAGTTGTTACAACAAAAAAAAGAAATAGAAGAGTCTTGTTAGTAAAATGCGCAAGTTGTGGAAAAATGAAATCCGCTGGTTTCTTGCCGGGAAACTGAGTGAGCCCTCCCTTGCGGAGGGCAGTGGAATATTCGGTGACGTTGCTATGGCAGTTGGTGATCTTGCAATTACAAAAGGAATCCCATATCTTGCGAAAAAAAGTGTTGAAGCTGGAAGATATTACGCTTCTGAAGCAATGAGAGACCCTAAATTGCAAAAGAAAGCAATAAATTACACTCTTGACAAAGCCCGCCCAGTTATTCAAAAAGTTGGAAGTGAAATGTTTGATCAACTTTCAACTAAAGTTCGACCAAACCAACGTTACAAAACTGACAGACCTGATTTGGATGGCGCCGGATTTGATATACATGCTGCAATTGGAAAATTTCCGAAACCAAAAAAGGTTGGACATTGCCAGGACATAATTTCACAGGGCCATACAATCCTCTTGAAAAGCAGGTTAAATTCAATCCAGAAACGGGTGAAATTCTTGAAGTATATCAACAACCCACAGGTGCTACAGATGCGATTGCAATGCAACATGATGTTGATTATGATGTTTGTTCCAACCGTGAAAAAAAATATGGTGAAAATCTCAAAAAATGTAAAAACAAAGCGGATAAAAAAATGGTTAAGTCTCTTGACGCAGTTCCTTACAAACAGAGGCAGTGGGGCCATGCGGCTGCAAGAAATGCAATCAATGCTAAACAAAAGTTAGGGTTGGGTTTAAAAAAACAAAAAGGGACTGGTGTTTTGGACAAACCGTTGGATGCAATAAAATTTGCTGAAACTTTAACAAAAAAAATGATTCCTTCCACAAAACATGTATTTGATCGGTATTGGTCAGGTGATATTGCGAAAAATGCTTTCACAGGACCAACTGGTGTCACAAGCAAGAAATTTTGGACTCATCCGAAAAAAGGTACTGTCATGCGTTTAGTGAAAAACCCGAAAACAGGAAAATATGAAAATGTTTATGAAGAACCTTGATTGGCTTTTAACCACCATTTATCAAACTCCTGTTTTGCGATCCAACTTCTTTCTAAGTCTTTAGGAAGGTGATGAGAAATAGATTTCATAATTTCTTTTTTGTTGGGCCAGCATTCAGAAGGTACCTTTTCAAAATAATTGTACAGAAAACAGGAATAGTTCACTGACTTGCAGGACATCTTCTGAAATTGAGCAATAACGTTACCAAGAAAATCTACCTCGCTGGAAGAAAACATTTCGTTAATTTTCCATTTCCGCAAAACACTTTTTAAATAATCATTTTTCTTTGGAAGAGCAGTGAAACTTGTTCTCCAATTTTCTTCTTCTTCTTCAAAATATTCGTAATCATCACATTCAATTACTCTACCACATTTTTGGCATGCATGACAGAACTCATTCACCACATAAATTAATTGCTCATCGCATGAAGGACAACGATCAATCTTTTTTGTTAATGGGTATGAATTTTTTTTTTTTTGCAACATTTCTTTAATCATTTTCGACGAAATGTTCTCACCTTGCAACAAACCAAATGGGTCGTCCATTTTTTTATTGTGTATAGTATACAATGAGCTCACGTGTTTTAAATAAGTTGTCAAAAATTTATTACAGCCCGCAAGGGTATTGGAAAGGGTTTGCAGCAATTAAAAAATTAACCCAGGTAGCGAAAGTTTCGGAAGATGTGGCTCAAAACTGGTTGATGAAGCAAGCTCTTTGGCAGGTTTATTTACCAGCCCCACGGTATATTCCAAGACCGAAATTTGATGTTCCTGTTCCAAACAAAGTTCACCAAGCCGATCTTCTGTATCTCCCACACGATCGCCCTCCACGCTCCCGTAAAACTTTTAAATATTTAAATATGCCCTCACAGTTGTAGATGTGGCCTCTCGATACAAAGAGGCCGAACCGTTGGCCACAAAAGAGGCTAAAGAAGTTGCAGCTGCTCTGGAACGGATTTATAGTCGTGGTCCTTTGAAGTGGCCGAAACTGCTTCAAGTCGATCCTGGTCGTGAGTTTATGGGCGCTGTGAATCAACTGCTTTCGAAACATAATGTCGAGGTTAGACGTGGTCGTGTGGATATTCACCGTGATCAAGCTATCGTTGAAAGATTCAACCGCACACTGGCTGAACGACTGTTTGGACACCAATATGGAGTTGAAATGCGCCTTCCGGAAGACAAAAGATCGACTGAATGGGTGGCTCGACTGCCCGCTGTTATTTCAGCTTTGAATAAGGAAGTCACTCGACTGACTGGTCAAAAACCTGTTGATGCCATCAAAAAGAAAACTGTTTCATCCAAACCCTCAACACCTTATTTGAGACCTGTTGGTGTAAACGAAAAAAAGCTCCCCTCCAGTTTGAGTGTTCGCTATCTCTATCAACCCGGTGAACTTGAAGGTGGTCGACGAAGAGCTACCGACCCAATCTGGTCTTTGAATGTTTACGAGATTGAAAAGATTATGATAAAACCAGACGCACCGGTTATCTATTATTTATTTGACGGACCAAAACGTTGGTTTGTCCGCGAAGAGCTTTTGGTTGTCCCTCCAGATACACAACAACCACCAGAAAATTAACAATGAAGCTCGATCGGTTCTGTGTGAATACCGTCTTCCAATACCCATCGTTTGTCGTAGTAAGCGCTCAACCCCAGCTTCTGCTGTTCGTAAGTGACTATTTGTCCATCCCGCATCCTAAAACCTCTATTTGTTGCTATGTCCTTGTTGCCTTCCAATGCTTTTTTAAAACGCTGCCACGTTATCTCGTTTTGTTTCTTTGATACCCCTTTTGTGCTTAATTTATTTTTTTTACAATCATGTTCTTCACCGAAATAACATTTCGAAGAAAGAGCAATCATTCTTATTCCTTGAAATTCAAGTTTAAAAAGTCCTGGTGTTCTACTGCTGCATTTATTCCAAGCTAACCAATTTTTCTTTTTTACCTCAAATTCTTCTTTTAAATCTGGTTTGACTATGTCTTCCAACTTTTCTGCGCTTATTGCCATATAATTGCTGTCTGTGTCCATCTGAATCAATTCGAAATCTTTTCTGTCAAAATATCTGTCAAGAAAATCATAATAGAATTCAAGCATTCGAAGTTTTGCCAATTGATATACAGCAATTCCAACCTGAAATGGTCTTCTGATTGTGATCCGAGGCTTTCGGCTTTCCAGCTCATACGCCTGTCCGATCTCATCAAGATCACTAAAAAATGCGCTTCGTAAAGCTTGGTCGACAATCTTTTCTTTTTTTGTGTAAATTGTGTTTGTTTGCCTCTCCAAGGCTTCGATGAGCTTTCCATACCCACTATTTCCTAACAGTTTGAATACCTCAGCCAGCAGCGCCTTGCTTTTTTCTTTATCTCCAGTTCTACGAGCTTCAGTCACTTGATCCACAAACCAAGTAAATATTTTTGTTGGTTGGTAATCAATAGTCCGATAAACATTTGTAATCACTGCTCCATGTTCAAGATACCATCTAAGAAGAGGTGCGTATAATAATATCTTTTTTGCAGACAATGCCCCCACTAACTTTTTTCCGTCTCCGCGGTTCCTTTTTGTGTGTTTAAGATAGTCAAGCATATGTTGCGGCACAGCCTCAACAGGAACCTCTTTGTTGTAGAAGAACGGACACATTTCCTCAAACTTTAGGTATAAGTGCTTTGGGATCTCTATATCAACTTCTGCAAATCCAAACCATTTTTCTTCTTTGAGCCTTTGTGTTAGTATGTGAGCAGCGGCTTCGTAATTGTAATGCACGACCTTTCCTTTTCCACAAGGCATGTCTCTAAGCATAGTTGACAAATACAAAGCGTTGGCGTCGTAACCCACTATATTTTTACAAAAACGAGGTTCTGCTATTCGATGGGACCTTATCTTGGTTACTCCAACTTCATGATATCTTGTGAAAACAAGGCTCAGCCCTCCAACAACAGCTTCTTTTAACATATTATACGCTTCTTCGCAAGGGCTGTAAAGATCTGCACCCCTCTTAACACCTCCACGAAGTAAATAATGTAAACTAACACCTGGAATACTTACAGCATCTTTAAAAATATCGATTCCTTTATCGCTGTAGAATGCACGCATCTTTTCCAACGCCTCGAGACCAGGCACTACATCATGATTATTGTAGTAACGCAGCCAATCTTTGAAAGTTTTCATCCCTTTTTCTTCAAACAACTTTTTACAACTCTCCAATTCTGTTTTTGTGAGAATATAACACCCTTTTAATTTTGAATACCAATGTTCATAGTCAGGAAGCCCTTTGAAATCAAGCTTTTCAATACTGTCAAACCATTCGTATGGAAACCAAGATTTTTCACTTTCACATTCATAAGCTTTCACCCATTTATCATAACTTGTGCCTGGTCCTAAATAATTTATGATATCAAGAAAACGAGCTTTTTTAGTCAAAATAAACATAATCTTATTTCCATTTTTTGCAACTTTTACTTTATCTGTTGTATCAGCTACAAGTTCTGCGAAATGTTTTCTGATAAGATTCAAATCATATTTCCCAGAGTTAAACCCAAGAACTGGCACCTGATCACACCATTCTTCTATTTTTAAACGCTGCATTTTTGTAAGCATATTTATATCGTCAGGTTTGAAGGTTGCTCTTACTCGCTCCCTTATGTTTTCCTCACGCCTTTCAAGTTCTTCCATAAACTTTTTAACCAAAACTGCAGGGTCTCTTTCACAAATATGAGTTGGTTCTCTTTCTAAAGTATCGACAAGGCTAACAGAAGCTGGTACATGTTCATTTTCGATAATTAACGTTTTTGTTGGTTCTTTTCTTTGATTTTTATCTCCGTATGCTTCAAAGTCATATATAATTGCATGTGGATAACTTTGTGTTTGAGGTTTTGGTAAATTTATATTTATTTTTCCAACTTCACAAGACCATGCTTCGATTACATTATATCCAGCAGCTCGATGATTTTGTGTACGTTCAACAGTTGCTTTATATCTATCTTCTCGTGTTTGACCGTAATGAGTAATTATTTTATTTCGATCATTTGGAAAACATTTTCGGCAACCATGCCAATAACACCCATGATATTGATAAACAGTCTTCGTTTCATGGTTATAACCGTCTACAGGAGCGCGCACAACACCTTTTTCATTTAGATGTCTATAAGCAGCGTTTTTAATTGGAACACATCTTTCACCCCCGTGTCCGCAAGTTGCGTGGTGAATGTGTATTTTACGAATTGCTGCTTCTTTTTCAAGCCAACGAAGAGATTCTGGAGAAGCTGAATGTTTTGGATAAAAAGCTTTCTCAAAAGATGTTTGTGGTAGTTCAACTTTTTCGGCCGGACATTCAATCACCGTCTTTCCTTGGGAGCACCTTTCGAAATGCCTTTGAAGGTTGATTGCTTTTGTAAATCTTGAATGGCAATGAACACATGCATAAATTTTTGCAAGCTTTGATATATCTTTTATAATGAAAGCATGCCCTTCATAAATTCCAATTGTCAAAATAATTGTTAGTTTAGCTGGTGGTTTCCTCCAAAGATGCCAAACCACTTCACCATCCTTCAAACGTTTAGGCATATATACACGAATACCCAACCAATCTTTTAAAATTTGTTTTTCATTAAGATATTTTTCAACCTTATCAAGTTCATCTAAAGATGTTTTGTGGAATAGCTTTAAGGTTGAAGAAACCCTTTGCAAATTCCCGTGCTGCCGTTGTACTTCGATCTGGTCTTGAACCTAGGTGTACCGCAATACAACGCCAAAGACATAAATTGTCTTTGTAAGTGTCTAAAGCCAGCATATTACGACTATGTGCAAGGTTACGCAGCCAATCTGGTAATGGTCCTGTACCTAAAAGCGGTTTACGATCAAGCACCACCTTTACATCAACATTAAAGTAAGCTTCAAACCCCCATTTTGTGTTCGGTCTTTCAATGTTGTCAGAGTCCAGACGTACGGGTGTCAGTAAAACGCGGGGTCGGGGTCGGGGTCGGGGTCCATTGTTCTTTTGTTTCGTTTTCTGTTGTCTTGCCCTAACCAAAACATAAAACCGAAAACGAAACAAAAGAACAATGGACCCCGACCCCGACCCCGACCCCGACCCCGCGTTTTACTGACACCCCAGACGTACCTTCTCCTGCTCACTTAACCATTTTTCCGCATCAGAAAAATTATTAAACCATGGTGAGCCTTTGTTAATGTAATAAACAATAACCGTTCCATCTTCAATGTTGCGTAGCTGATTTGAAAAAATATGTCTTGCGTAAAAAGATGTGTTTACTTTCTCTCTTATTTTTTCCATAAAAACGGGTGTAAAATCTTTTTCAAGATCTCGAATAAAACGCCATCTAATGAAACGGCGCCCTCTTTCTTCTTCTTCTTGGCGCCCTCTTACTTTTTCTTCTCCCTCATATTCAGCAATATCATATAAATCAAGAATTTCATTTTGATAGTTTGTAACATTTCGGATTTTTTCTCGAGGAATTGGAGCAAACTTCTTTAAAATTTCTTGTGTTTTTCTCCCCCTTCTACGAGGAGGAGCAGTTGGTTGATATTTTTTTGGAATTAAAGGTTTTTTTTCCACTTTTTCAAAAATAGGTTCATCCAATATGTTATTAATAGTTTTTCGAACAGCAGGAGCGTCCTCTGCAAGTAATTGCTCTAAAGCTTGTAACGTTTCTGGACCAAGTTCTTTCAATAGCTCTTCAAGGTTTATGTTTTGTGCAGTCATTTCAACTCGGGTATAACACTTATTTGACAACCTTTAATTGAAAATATTTTTTGGTGGGCGGTTTATTTCGGTTAAGTAGTATATCCGGAGTCTAACAAATACTTCCTGATTGTCAGAGGTTTATTTAAGAATTTTAAAGCTTCTTTCATTATGTTTAAGCGACGCAAGGAGCTTGAATATTATGAAAGAAGCTTTAAAATTCTTAAATAAACCTCCGACAATCAGTTGGAATTTGTTAGACTCCAGATATACTACTGACGAAATCAACGAACTGCATGAAAAAGGTATAACTTGTTTATAGCATGCAATAACAGCTTAGCCCAATACTTTAAACAGAAACCGGAAATCAAGGTAAGTTTCTATTCGAGTGCGTTAAGTGCACCGTTGAGGAAAATTTCATGTCCCGGTTGGTAACAATCAGCTCTAATCTTTGCGATTTAATTTGCTTCTTTATAATCAGGCATCGACAGTGAGACAGAGACATGGAGAGGAATGCTTTTCCTTTCAACATCTGATCTTCTCGCTAGAGCACTGCTAACCCAGATGAAAAACTTCAACGGAAAAAGTGGTTGTTCTACTTGTAATGACCCCGGGGAGCTGGTAAGAGTTGATATGTAGTACATGTGCAATGTTCGAGAGTAGCAAAATGAAGTTTGAGAATGCTATCGGGTGTTTTCCCGAAAAAGTTTATCAGAAAAATTTCCTCGAGCTCATGTAAAAAAGAAGCACCCAACTGGTACAAATGACCGCGACTACGGACGTGGTTTGGAACGCTAAAGAAATTAATTATCCCCCTCTCAAACTTTATTAAATAAGATTGATGATTCTTATTGAAAGACAGTTTGGTGGCGCGATGTAATAATTCTGTCCAGTAACAACGAATGCTTTTGACTGTTTCCTATACACCGTTTCTTAAGGTGCCCGGAAGTACCTTTCACCGTGTGTGGCCATTTAATGAGGAAATGAGTATTAGGACCGAAGATGAGGTTCTTGAAGCAGTGGAAATGACGTCAATTGATGGTGAACCGGTAGGTTTCATTTTAAAACTGGCAACCTTTCATATTATACAGCAAGGATAAACCAAAGCAGCAGAAGACCTATGGTTGCCGTGTTCTCCTATGGGTCAACTACTAAAGCCTTCAATATTCATGTGTCGTGTTTTTTTAATATCATTCCACGTTTCTGGGAAACTCTCCACCTACCCCTCCTCTAACCCAACAGTTTTTTACTTATTATCACTTAGAGCAAAATTTTGGGTTAAGGGAGGGGTAGGTGGGGGTCACCCCCCCCCCCTTTTAAAAATAATTATTACTTTTACACAAATCGGGCTCCCGAGTGTTCCCGTGTACCATATTTTAGGAAGTGCCTCTCCCCCATCCTTTTAGAATCTACAATCAATCAGAAAAAGGTTGAGCTATCACGAGTTCATGTTATCTGAATTGTAAAGTTATGAAAAAAAAATTAACCTGAGGGATACTTCAAGTAGGTAGATTGGAGTCAAATTGGAGTAGATTGGAGTAGGATTGGAGTCAAATACAAGATACGAATCACCAAAATGTCGCCAAGGGCATTTACTCAACAGTCGAATAGGGCATGACTTCATTGAAGTAAAAACAATTTGAACCATTACATAATACTTTAAAATGGATAGATATTTGTATTAATATGAATTCATGAAATGTCACATCCTTAGCATATACATGTAATAAATTCCTAAAGAAAGAGAACAATTGTGACAATAATTGTATTTTCATCTCATATTGTAGCACAATGGTATAACTGGTGCATAGCCATTTCTGTTACATAATGCATTCCACCCAGTTAATGGCCATGTAGTTGACTACATGCACTCCATATTGCTAGGGGTTACAAAACAACTGCTTGACTTATGGTTGGGGAAGGAGTACAGAGAGAAGGAGTACTACATAGGGAACAAAGTAAGAAGAGACAGTTTATTTCATTAGTGAAACCGGTATTGTTATTCCACAACAAGTCCACAAGTATTTGTTAATGGTGTGATTAACATGCATATATATTAAAGGAAAACAGACAAAATACTTGAGGCACGTATTACATACAGAGTGTTTTTACAAAACTGAGTAAATTATAAAAAGGCTCTGCCTTGACCTCGTGCAATAGATTTCTTTAAAATTTTCAAGTGGCTATGAGTCCCAGTTTTACTAAATAAGATTGATGATTCCTATTGTAAGGCAGTTTGCCTTCAAGGGAAATCACTTGTATGTAACATGATTATTTTCTTCTCTGACAGCTACCTCTCTTAGACAAGCGTCTAACATCCATCAAACCACCAGATGTAATAACAAGGCTGCCCCGAAGCCTTAATGACAGACACAATTGGAAAGGTGGGTTTTCTCAAATAAAGACCTGATTGATAAGAGCATTATCAATAACATGGCTAAATTACATATATATATTATATATATATATATATATTTTTTCCAGCCAATGAATTCCGTGCATGGCTTCTGCACTA
Organism: Siderastrea siderea; assembly: GCA_964030785.1. NCBI lineage: Eukaryota > Metazoa > Cnidaria > Anthozoa > Scleractinia > Rhizangiidae > Siderastrea > Siderastrea siderea. The sequence goes on along the minus strand of OZ034977.1, from coordinate 10,834,195 downwards.
TAGTGTGCCAGTATCAAGGGGTATTCTACCCAACATGTACTTGTCCCACTTTGCAACATTGGTGTGGGCAGTACACACACTTTTGCTGGTCAGGATCCCCCAAATGAGGCTAGCATTGGCTGAAAAATTGTGTGATGACTTCAACAGACTGACACTCACTCTGTATGGTTAGTTATTCCTGATTTGACAATTCAAATAACATACCTTATTAGGTCTTACAAATGAACTTTAACCCTTTAACGTCCAAGAGCGCCATATGGCAGAAGATGCTATTACATGCTCAGTATTTGGTCAATTTCTGTGAAATTTGCAGAACCAGAAAATCTTGGAAAGATCTGCACATTAAAGGCATGAAATTAAACCCCCATCCTGTATGAGACTTGATTTACCACCCCTCCAACTTTTCGAAAAATTTTTCTTTGTACTTTTAGGTTCAAGTTGATATCTGTCAATTACAAGCAGTGCACTGAGAGCTGCAAATTTAGCTATAGTTTAGATCTATACCCAGTATGTATGAGGAATAAGAAAATTTTAAACGTTTTCTGTTTTCATTTTGGACACTCCTCAGTCTAATCTGAGACCTCCGCAATGCCTGTTAGTGTGATTTTCAGCATATCCCAGAAATAACCTTTCAAATGGTGTATACATTGGGTCTACTAGTCTATAGTTGCCAATTTAGAAAAACTTGGCATTTACCTTGGGCGGTGAAGGGTTAAGTGTAGCATGTGTGCAATGGTATGAAACTACATCCACGACATTTAACACAGTATAGTTTAGACAATATATAATGTGTGGTTCCAGAAAATATCCATACCCCCACTGACCAGGGTCATTGGAAAATCCAGGGGGGTATTAAAGGCCAACATTTTTAAGGGATTGTATAAGCCTTAACTGAAAGGTGGGGGGTACAAACCCAAAAAACCCTCTGTTGGGGGAGTATGGATATTTTCTGAAAAAGCCAAAACAATTGTACATGTGAGGGATTGGTTGTTGTTTTTGTGAGATTATTAAAAAAAATTATCACAATAGGTTTCAAGGCCTGCACCCACAAATTTCATCAAGTGAGGCATCTCGTCCATTTTGTGCGGAAGTATGGTCCTCTGTGGGCTTATTCATGCTTTCCGTATGAATCAGTGAACGGTTCCATGAAATACATGGTACATGGCACCAGATATGTCAAGGAACAGGTGACTAGAATAATAAAAAAATACAATATAGTTAGTAATAAATGTAAAGAAGATCCTCGCAGTTATTAACGCAACTTATGCAGCTGCGAAAAGAAAGCCCGAAAACATCAGGCTTGCCGGGATTCGAACCCTGACCTCTGCGATACCGGTGCAGCGCTCTAACCAATTGAGCTATCAAGCCAACTGGGAGCTGGTCATTAAATTGGTTCGTAATATACCCGGGAAAGATGAAGATGAAATTATGAATATAAGAAATTCATATATTTGAACTGCGGAATGAAGAAATAAATGTAAAGAAGATCCTCGCAGTTATTAACGCAACTTATGCAGCTGCGAAAAGAAAGCCCGTCATCTTTCCCGGGTATATTACGAACCAATTTAATGACCAGCTCCCAGTTGGCTTGATAGCTCAATTGGTTAGAGCGCTGCACCGGTATCGCAGAGGTCAGGGTTCGAATCCCGGCAAGCCTGATTTTTTCGGGCTTTCTTTTCGCAGCTGCATAAGTTGCGTTAATAACTGCGAGGATCTTCTTTACATTTATTTCTTCATTCCGCAGTTCAAATATATGAATTTCTTATATTCATAATTTCAATATAGTTAGTATTAATAAGACTGATATATGCAACCAAAAGTGTAACATGAATAATGTTTGTATCTAATTACTGCAATCCTACAAACCGAAACACATTAACATCTGGCTGTTTCACTTGATCAAACTATTTTAAGTATAAAAGTAGGGTGACTGTGGGAAAGTATTTCTTTTCCCTTTAACATCAAGCCCCAAGATAAAAATGAATATTCTCCTTAGTGTTCTCCATACATTTCTTATGGAACTTCTTAGGAGAATTTGTCTAAATATCAAGACATCTCATCCTTGCTGACCACTTTCAAAAGGAGGCACCATCCTTAAGTCCTCCAAAAAAACTTCATAATGTTGGACTCCTAACAGTCTTGCAATAATCACTTGATTGTTTTAACAAGTAGTAACAACGTAAAGAGAAATTTCATTTTTGTCACTGTTAGTGCTTCAAGGGTAAAAAAACAGTTTTTCAGTTTTTAATGACCTGTTCCAATAAAAAAAATACATACCCACCCCATGGAAGGTCATCAAAAACTCCTAGCCTCCTAGGGGAAGGGGGGGGGGGGCTTAAAAGCTACAATTTTAGAAGCAAAGTTTTGAGATCAACTGAAATTTCTTGGGAGAGTGGGGTGCAAAGAAAGTTTTGACCAATTAGCTCTCTTCTAATATAGTGTAGCTGAACCTTTCATAGATAAGACATTGTAATGTTCACTTTTACTCAAGAGTGAAAAGATCTGGGTACAATGTTTGGTCAGTAAAAAATTGCAAACTGAGTACAAATTGCAGACCGAGTAAAAAATACACACAATTAAGACCAAATTGCAACAGACTATTCGTTTCCTTTCTTGTGGTTCTATATCTTGCATCTGATCCGTGACTAGTCAATTGACCATGCTTTTTTTCCCCTTGATTGGGTAGGGTTTTATATGATATTATGCCATTTTGGCCTTAGCCTGCACTTTGTACTCAGTCTGAAATTTGTACCCAGTCTGCATTTTGTACCAAGTCTGCAGACTGCATTTTGAACTGACCATATTAGGATAGTGTAGAAAGACCACGAAACCTGTTATTAAAACATTTATAAACAAACTAGAGGAAAACTGCTTTTAATTATTAACTAAAGGGATCTGGGTGTAAAATGGGCAATTGATCATGGTGGGGCCACTCTAATTTAGTCTACTTGATTTGCTTAAAAGCTTAACAAAAAAGGTTATCATGGAGTAGACACAGTTTTGTTTATAATTTTTTGGCTCTGATGAAATCAGAAGAATGACTTATCCGTTATAATTACTGCCTCCTTCAAAAACTCAACCTAACCAAATGAAGCATTTTTTGTCTGAGCTCAAACAGAGAAGAAGAGAAGTCACCCTTTGGTAGAATTAGTGCAAACTTAGAAAAAAAATTGTCGGCTAAAATAAATTCTTCAAGTTTAAGCTCTCAGCGTAACAAACGAACATGGACCTATGATTTTTAGCACACATGTGGTCTATATACATGTATAACAACCTTATGTGTTAACGAAGTTTTAAAGCTTTTTCCAGTTTGATTTCAAGACCAAGCTCTGAATCACTGAGTTACACTGTATTTCTGTTTAAATACCCACTGCTATCACTGAAACACTAGTACTCAATCAAATTGGACAAATGTTGTGAGCCTGAGTACTTACTATCATGGTAGCCAGTGTCCACTCAGGCCCTGACCACAGCTTCTCTTCAAGGTAGCATCGTAATATTGAAGAAGCACAGCTGGAACTTAAGTCAAACAAACAGTTCAAATTAATTGACTTCAAGTGGAAGAAATTTATCAAATATGATGCTTTGCTTTCTATGTTATACAGTTGACTCCCGATAACTCGACCCTTCAAGGAAAATCAAAAAAGGTTCGAGTGATCAGGAGTTCGAGTCATCCAGGAATGACACCAACTTATCACATGTATTCTCACAGGAAGAACTGAGACGTTTTGTGTACCAAAATACCAGGAAACTAAAGAAATTGACACAGTGGACAAATAGACACGTTAAAACTAAAAGGCTGCTCATTTTTTCGAAAATTAATTTACAATAAATGCAGTGTTATGGAGCGTGTTTTGTCCCACTACACTTTGACAAACAAGGTTCGAGTTATCGCGGGAAAAACTATAAAGAAAATGACCTGAAGGGAATAGGAATTCACTCAGAGTTAGCAGGAGTGTCCAGTTAATTATCAAGGGTTAGAGTTACTAAGGGTAAACTTACAGTGAATGTTAATGAAACAAATCCAGGGGAAATCAGTTTTGGTTAGAGTTAGCGTGAGATTTGAGTTACCGACGGTTTGATTTACCGGGAGTCAACTGTATGCTAATATTAATGTAATTATTATTGCTTTTAACCTGATACAATAAAATCAGAGTTTAACTTATTTCAGTAAAACTGTCAAACTATGGCTAATCAATCTATTAGGGTCTTCCATCTTCCCACCACAGAGAGAGTGAGGTGACTATGGTGGGGATTGAAAAAGACTCTGGGAATGCGTTTGAAAATAATTATCTTTCAGTTCTTTAATTGAAATAATTAATATATTAATGAAACTGCACTACTTTTGCTTAAAGTGGAATGAGTAACTATGCCAGTGATTAAAAAACCACATTTCACTATTCATAATATATGTATTTTCATTTTCACAGATAATGTGCACACTTCTCATGAACAGAAAATTTCCAGAATTTCTGACAATGCTAGACCTTGAAACACTTCCTGGCGATGCACAGAAGTTACTCAAAGATCTTATTGGAAATTTTGAGAAAAGGTACCAGTCCACCTTGTATATTATGATAACTGATTAAACATTATCAGATACAAAAAATTTCAATTGAAAACTTTTTTAAACAATAATTACTTAATCATGTTAAGTATTTAAAAATCAGTCTGTAGCTCAACCCTTGTCATTTAAGTGCACTAATAGAGATCTTTCACATAACTCCAACAAGAGCCACTATGGTGCAAAAGTCCACTAAATATGTAAAATACACGGTTTGTTTTCCCATGGGTAACTTTTCCTTTATTTGCGGCACGCACGAATAGTACCATCAAATAAAACACGAATTGTGTGACAAAAAGCATTTTATTTTCAGCGTTTTCGTTTACAACTGAAAAAAAATGAACAAAAGGACATTGGCAGTTCAATATTTCGCATGTTTAGTCCTCGTCGGTACTGTCGCTGTCGAATTTATCTAGGATGCGTTCTATTTTACTCATCATTTTCACAGCCTTGCCACACATCTCCGTGTGCGCCTTGTGGGCCTCCTCCGATTTCTGCTGTCGCTTCCTGGAGCGCTTTTTCTTAGGTTTGTCCTGTTTTGGCTCAGGCGATGTGGGGTTGGCTTCTCCTGGGAGATCAGCATCGGCATCGGTGCCTGAACTATCTTCGTCAAGACATGCTGCCTGGCTAAATTTCGCAGATTTTCGCTCTTCTGGTGAGCACTTCTTTGCGTATCGCATCCTGTTATCCACAATAGTCTGTGACATCGCCGTCTCGCTTGTACTTGTCGTGGCAGTCAGCTGTTTAGCTTTTTGGAGGTTTTGGGAAACAATTCGTCTAATCCTTTTTATCGATGATTCTCTTGGGGTAGAACGATAGTATTCCCTGATGCTTTCGTTCTTCATAAAATTTCCACCCATGGGTTGACTTAAGCGTTCCTTTATTGCCGTTAAAATTTCATCCCAGCCCGAGTTTTCGCTGTAGGCTTCTAGGACTATCTTTTGCTCAACTCTGGTTACCTGGTAGGGACGCTTTTTGGTTTTCTTAGACTTAGGCTCTATTGATATTTCTGCACAAAAAAATAAAATAAAATAAAATTAGAAAGAAAGTCTGGGGAGATGTTTTAGTGTTGTAACTGACGAATGCCTACCTTGTGTTACAGGCTGTTCGTCGTCCTCATCAAATGGTCTCCAAAATGAACTCATTTCCGCGAATTGAGTAAGATCATCGAATTTTAAGCGCTGTCTTTTATAGCTCTTTTCAACACAAAGATATTTTACACCACGTCCCCCGGGTTTTATTATTGGTTTACAATTTACCCTCCTTTCAGGCAAGTCATGCAGTGACAATAGAGAATCGACGACATTATCGTATCCAGTGTCTAAAGTCTAAATGCTTTGTCTTAAGCCTCCATAAATATTCTCGAGGGGAATGTAGAGCTAATTATAAATAAAAAAATAAAAAAGGAAGAGATTATCATAAGACTCAAACAACCTAGCCGTCGTGCCATGATTTACATATGTTTACCCACTTTCTCACGCTTTTCCCCAAAAAAACATCTGATTTGCTCCCAATGGTATAAACACGGCTTTCATGAAATGGAATGGGAGGGTCATGACTGAAAATAGTACAAATTAAACTCTTCAAAACATTCAAATGATGTAACCAGTTTAGAAATCGAAAGAAATCAATCTGGTAGACATCATGCCGAGGGAAATTCCAGATCAACGTTTTTTTCGGCTAGTTGGAATTGTTCTTGCCTTTCTTACAGAGCTCCCATCACCGGTTGCAAACCATCAAGTCGATGAGCTAATGCAGATTTTGGGAGTCGTGTTGCTGCTCCTGGCATCATTTCCCATCGTTCCTCACTTGCCTAACCGAATAATGCAACGTCTTGACCCAGATTTCCATGGCCTTGATTACAGAGGGCGAAATGTTTTTGTAGAATATGCGAATCAAAAGCATCTGTTTTGGCCGAATACAGGAGAACTTCCAGAGACCATGATGCATATCGCTACGAAAATCTCTGCAGAGTTATCACGTCTTAACAGAAGGGGGAGACTGAGACAAAGGAGAAGAAATTCTAAAATTTCTAATGTTAACAAAGTACTCTTGACATTCATGTGGCTCAGAAAGTACCCCTGTCTAGACACACTTGCATTAATGTTTGACATCAGTCCATCGACTGTTTGTAGTATTATCTATAGGGTGGTGCCCATTTTATGGAGATATTTTCGCAATCAAGTGTCCTGGCCAAATCTAGCAGAATGGAATTCTATGCGAGGAAACTGACGTTATTTTCCAAATGCAGTGGGGTGTATCGACGGGACTCCGCATGAAATTTACAGACCCCAGGTCGAACCACAGCGCGACTTTTTCAGTGGCCATCGTCATTACCACATCATCAACACCCAGCTCATTGTAGATAATGTAGGAAATATAGTTTTTCTACAAGCTGGTTTTCTCGGATCTCTCAATGATGCAGGTAATTTTAATTTAATGGAGAGAATTGGACCAAGTACAAATAACGATATGCATATGCCTCTAGATGTTGTACTTCTAGCAGACAAGGGATATGGGGATATCCCTTCTCTGTTAACCCCTTTTCGGGCTGCTCAGATTAGACGTTTGCCGAGACATGTGCAAAGAATGGCAAGAAGATTTAACTGAAGGCTTTCAAGATGTAGAATAATAATTGAACACACGATAAAGCATGTAAAAACCTATCAGGCTGTAGGGAGCATATGGCGTCACCCAAGATGGTTTCAACCAATAGTCGTAGAGCTCTGCACTTTCCTGGCTCAGCGCCATGTGGTACTTTTTGATGATGTGTGATGACTGATATTGATATATGGAAACACACGCGAGTTGCATGTCTCTGAAACAAGTAATTTACAGATAAAACAAAAGAAAAATTTTGCCAATGTCCTTTTGTTCATTTTTTTTTTTCTTCAATGCTTTTTGTCACACAATTCGTGTTTTATTTGATGGTACTATTCGTGCGTGCCGCAAATAAAGGAAAAGTTACCCATGGGAAAACAAACCGTGTATTTTACATATTTAGTGGACTTTTGTACCATAGTGGCTCTTGTTGGAGTTATGTGAAAGATCTCTAATACACAATCCATTCCTATCCAAGCTAAGGATGTCTGCTTAACAGAGCCCAGAAATAAGTTCACCAATCCAAAGCTGCATGTTCAAAGATTTTTCTGAAATGAAATTTAGCCTTCTTGTCACTGAGATAGAATATTTTTCTAACTATTGGCCTGATATTTCATTATAACCACAGAACCTGGGAAATAAACTGAATGTGTGACTAGTTACCAGAATATCTTTCTAGACTGATAAATTGGTAGCTGTTATCAAACATTACACAATAATTACAGATTGTACATACAACAGATGAACTCTCAACTATATATACTGAGTCCTGTAAAAACACAATACCCTCCACAAATAAAAAATGTAAAAGTCCTCAAAGATTAAAGTCAATAAACCAAGAAAAATTAAACTCTTACATCACTCAGGTCATCTAATAAAAGACCTGACACATGTTTACTGAAAACATTTAGATATTGCTTATTTGGTAGTAAACTGAACATATTGGTTTTTATGGTGTTCAAACTTGCCAGTTTGACTCAGCATCAATTTTTTGAATATAAGTCATAATCCAGAAGCTGAATAAATATTGTTCTAATCAAAATTATAACAAGATCCATCTCAACCAACACACAGCCCGCATGTTTCCTCTTGGAAAAGAGCAGAACATCGTGCTCCAGGTAGACCAGAGGGCAGCCCTCGATAACTACCTGGAGGCTAAAGGAAAGCCACCATTTACATCTCACAGAATTGGAAGCTAATTACAGAGTGAAGAAGGAAGGTCAGACTTTCTTCTCTGCTCTGTACACCAGGGTGCAGAGAAGAAATTCGCATACCGTGGCCTATGGGGATGAAAGCGAGGAAGAGAAGTATGGCTGCATACAACTCTTCCTTAATTTCCAAGGTGCACTTCTGGCCCTTTTAAAGCCACTAGAAGTTGCAAGAAACCACTGCCATCAGCTGTTGTCTTCACCCATTGGAACAGACCAGTCTGCCATCAAGGACACACTAGATGAACACATCTTGGCCATTGATGACACCTTCACCATGGCAATGGAATGTGAGGACATCAACGCCTTAAAAGTGATGGAGTTGTCATCGGTAAGAAGAAAGTATGTCCTTGTAGAGATTGACAAGGTTAAGTACGTCAGTACAATCCCATTTTTGAGAGTGACTAGGGTTACATGAGGCCAAGCTGGAGACTTAACCATGGGTACATTTTAGTTTACGCAAACCATGATTGTGTGGTTCCAGAAAATATCCCCCCCCCCGGAAGGTCACGGGAAATTGCGAGGGGGAGGGGGGTTCAAAGGCAGAAATTTCCGAGGGGAGTGGGGGGTTCATAGGAAGCTCCTTTTCCAGAGGGTGAAGAAACATGAAAAAATTGAAAGCAACGCACGATTGATCCCAAGCACGAAGTAATACTTACGTAGGCTGTTTTGACCTTCAAAACTACGCAAATATGTTGACGGAAATGCCAAATTTTGCGACTTTGATTTGTATGAAATTTTGGTAGACCTGATTTGCATGTTCGCGTTTACGGAAAATTGCATGTCTCCTTGGCCTTCGGTGAATATTGCACCGTTTTCAATCCTCTCAAGGGGAACGTTTTTCATTAAACACCAAAGTTGTTTAAACAAATACAAAAATATTTTTATCGCGCAATCCAGCAAAGGGTGTTCAGCCGCTTTTCACCGGATACCATCGAGACAGAATTGTTGCGTTACATAAACAGTGACGCTCATAATTTGAAAAGGTATAATAAAACAATTATTGGATTCAGTTTTTGCAACATCCGGAATAATCAAGGACTCGGTAAGTGTTATCAGGTCAGATTTCACGCGTTATGCAAATTTGATGCATTTTGAACTGAAACTAAAAGTTCAGCCTATATTAGCTATTTCTTACAAATTCAGTTTTTGCAACATCCGGAATAATCAAGGACTCGGTAAGTGTTATCACATCAGATTTCACGCGTTATGCAAATTTGATGCATTTTGAACTGAAACTAAAAGTTCAGCCTATATTAGCTATTTCTTACAAATTCTTTTACAGTTGTCATTATCTTTGAGTTTCCATTTGACCTTCATTTACTGTTTCATTTTTAAATAAAGGATAAAGTGCGGGAAGAAAGGTTCGATTTGTTATCCCTCTGTGCAATTTATTTTCAGACTCACAGTATTTTTTCACTTGTGCATAATCCCAGGAAAAAAGCCGCTACTTTACTCTAATTCTCTTTCGAACATCATTAAACTGTCGATTTTTAGTGTAATTTACATTCAACAGTTTCGCTTTTGACGGCAGGTTTGAGTGTGGCAAACACAATTTCAGTTGTCAAAATTTTGGCTTCGTTGTTTACGTCGCACTCGGCACGCAAATTATTCGCGGCAACCCTCGGCACCAACGTTACAACACTCGGTTTAAACAAACTTTCGTGAAAAACAGAACATTTCAAACATGCAAATAGTATAGAACAATAACAAAGCGCTATATGTTGAAAATGGATGTTATAATAGTAAATGTTACAACAAAAACCGTGTTCGCGTAACGTGGAAATTCCTAAGGGGTGGGGGGATGCAAACCAAAAACCTTCCGTGGGAGGGTTATGGATATTTGCTGGAACCACACATTATCTAGATTATTATACATTGTAGTCACTATCTGTCCTTTCATTGGCTAAGAGCCTACAGTTAATTCTGGGAATCAGCGCCACCTACAGATTATTCACTAATCTGCTAGCAGATGCAATGCATGATTTTCCAAGAGCAATGTGGGAGGCATCTGAAAGTGAAGTAAATTCATGGCTCGTCGATTCGCTTCTTCAACCGAACAAGAAATTGAAAAATTGCTGAAACAAAAAGACTCGGAAAACAAAAGAAGGCTGACAAGAATTGGGAAGGAACTGTTCCACGAATACCTTAACGAAAAAAGCGTTCAGAAGCCGGAAGACAAGAAGGACACAAATGTTGAAATTGTTTACCGTTATTCTGTTTACCTGTAAAACAATGCATAATAGAACAATTATTGGATTCAGTTTTTGCAACATCCGGAATAATCAAGGACTAGGTAAGTGTTATCAGCCTCAGCCCCCGGCTTTGGTTAATAACAGTTACCTCGACATTGATTATTCCGGATATTGTAAAAACCTCATCCAATAATTAACAATTATCCTGCGAAATCGCGCAGAATATCACCCGATACTTAGCCGACGAGGCCGTAGGCCGAGTTGGCTAAATCAGGGGATATTCCGCAAGATTGAGCAGGATAATTGTTTTATTATTCAACAAATTCCCATCGCCTACCATTTTCAGAACGAGAAAAACTACGGCTCTATGATAAAAACGCTAAAAGCTAGCAACACATAAGCTTAATAAAAATCAAAACAGAACTTCAAGAAATCGAAGTTTACTACCATTCACTTAAAAAGACTTATTTACAAACTCATGTTGACAAGACAAAGGAAAAAAAATATTGCTACCTTACCGAGAATAAGTCCTCTTTCTGTGAATTAAAATCTTTTCAACTTTAGTCTTTACAACTTTCCGTGAGCAAGTGTGCTGCTTCGTTCGCAATAGCATTTTCTTGGTTGAGTTCTCACTATGAAAATTCCAAGTCAACCTCTGGATATCTTTGTGAGCTGAAGCAGATACTTGTTGACTTTTTGAGAGCATTTAATCGTGGAAAGTTTCTTCCAGAGAGTTAAAATTTACGGAGAACACTGCTAAAACTACCTCGCTTTCCAAAATGGCCGCCAAACAAGCAATGAAAGAAAATCTGCAGTGCACTTCCAAATATGGTCATTTACGTATATCGCAGGATATCTGTCATGTAGGATGACAGATATTGAGAGCTTCCTTACCATATATGGGCATAGTGACAATTTGTTGAATAATAATTGTTTAATGTAAGGCTGGTTAATCAAACCTGGGTCAGCTCTTACTTAATTTTCTCCGGGTCTAAGACTAGTATTTACGAGTAATCTATTTGCTGCAAACAAAATGGAGGAAAGCACTCAAAGTAAAGGTAAAAGCTCTCTTTAGCGAACATGTAAGAAAGGGGGGGGGCGAGTATTAGAGAAGGGGCTTAAGCACGTTTGCGCTAGTTGTTTTTGCACATCCTTTGTGAACATTTTGAGAAAATTGATTGAAGAAGGGTTGACCTGTGGCAGTGACCTGACCAGGGGTAGTCTCCAGCCTGGGCTCATGCAAAGGCCCCTGTCAGTACTAAATTAGGATAGTAACAAGGTACGTGTTTTCTTTGCTGATCCCATTTTTGTACGTAAATTCCTGATCCTTGATTCCAAAAGCGTGACCCATTTTCGTCCCTGATCCCACAAATATGGTACAACCTGATCCCTGATCCCTAAAAAAACTGCTGATTCCGATCCCATGGTGTATGATCCCTGGGCCCAGTGCTGTGATCTCAGATCCCATCCTTCTGATCCCTGATCCCACCCCTTTGATCCCTGATCCCACATACCTTGTTACCACCCTGCTAAATACTTTCCATTTGTAATATAAGACAGGGCTTCTGATATTTACACAGGGCTTCTGATATTTATTATCACAGGGCTTCTGTGATTTCGCACAATTTCGTGATATCCGCAAAATGTTTAAAACGTAGTATGTTAAATTCTTGAGACATCACTAAATTAGGATCTTTCAAAAAGGTAAAGATGGATTTCAAACTTTAAAAAAAACGCATCTCGAGTATGGTGTTAGGTTGGTTTATTACATTTTGGCGTTCCTACACATACTATCACATTGCATCCAGAGTATCAATTGCTGAAACCTCAAAAAGCATTTGAAAGCCTAACGTGCGATTATTATGTTACCTCTCAGATGGCATGAATGTCATGTCTACTTACTTGACCATCGATAGATCTTTCTATGGTACCCTTTTTATTTGCATTAATTTTGTCAATTAAGTCCATTTTTCAGACAATTTTACAATGATACAATGTGTTTTGACTTGCAATTGGCTTTAAACAACCAGGCATTGCATGCATTAGTGAATATATGGAAGGAACAGTAGTGGGCTCTATCATCATGAGAAGGAACATGCGAACCATTTCCAGAGGTGAATCTTGTGCTCTTTCGTTGAGAAAAAGCATTTTTTGGTTGTTAATGTCTGCTGAGTCAGAGAAAAATTCTGTTGTTCTTCTTCTGACACCCCCAAGTAGAAAAACTATGTTCAAATCAATTTTGACAAATTTTGCAATCTGCCACACAGTTGTACTTTTTTTGTCATAGAATTCACCATGAAATGCCACGTAATTTCTCAAATTTTTTTGCACCCTATCACTCTGAAGCCCTGAATTATAAGAAGTCACATTCAATTGCAAACTGAAATGCCCAGTTAATTGTTTCAATGACACTGCATTTGGAGTTTTTATTTTGTTTGACAATTATTTTTAGGTCAATAGTATTCTACATTTTTTTACCTGCCAAGTTTTCCTAACTCAAATGCGCGAGGCTTTCGACCATACCTATTTGTAAAGTATAAAGAGACTTTAAAGATGGCAGTATTTTGTTTGTAAACAAGCGTAAGGAAAAAAATTTCATTGACCAAGTGACACATGTTTACAGGAGTTTCGTATTTTTCTTATTTTTGGCCGGTGTAAGTCAAGGTTGATTTTTGGGGCTGAAAAATACAAAAAATACGCTAGTACGTGAATTTCCAAAAACATTTTGACTACTCCTGAACATTGCCGAAGATGTCCCTGTGACTTCAAACATTGCCGAAGACTCCCAAAGATGGTCCGATGATTACTGAACGATTCCAGGTTATGTCGCAGTGCAAAGCTTGTTAGCAAACTTGTTAGCTTGATATGTAGGACCCACATGTGACATTTTAGTGCTGTTCACTGGACCATTTGGTGCAAATTGAATTCAGTTTTTCATGTTAATGGTTAATGAGCAAGTTGTCCACAACTGTGAGTCAGGCATGAGAAATAATTATTGTAGATTAGTGGTGTGATATTAGGACCCATGTTTTCAATCTGCAGGCGTCAGTGACTCACGCCTAATGCATGTGAGCTGGCAGGTATACATTTTAAATGGTAAGAGATGAGTAAGGACATAACATAATTTCTTAACGGCTTCTGTTGCCTAATTGTATCCCGAAATTTTTAACTGTATTTAGCAAGTGTTTCCCTATGTAACCGTAAGAACTTCTGCTACCACAGAAACTGATTTTGACCATGTGGGTGATGAATGTAGTAGTCTGTTGTCAACAAACTATCAACTCTAATTGCTATCCTTTGTTTGGTTTCTCAGTTTAAGAAACATGAGCAAACTATTCCTTTGTCTAATGTATGTACTTTTTGTCAGAAAAAAAATTTTCATGAACAATGTTTTTCTCATATTTTTTAGTCCGTGAGTGCTCTGTGAAGCAATCATCACCCATCTCTGGATTCATAATGTCAACTGTGCCATCAACAAAATCACAGGTGCCCTGCTTAATGAATATTGGATGTCTAGGGTGCGAAGGGGCTTAGGGAGAGTCGAGATTTGGACTTTAGGGTAGGAATCTAGGACAACTAAACCACTATTAATACTGTATTACAACTTTTTTGTCCATGTAGAGAACAGTAAAGAGAAAAACGTACTTCAGTAGAAAATAAGAATAAACTTGGTGCAGCCAAATTATACAACTGCATCGCCTTGACACTTGTATAAGTTCAGTCGCAGTGACAAAATTCGTTGGCTCTAGAAAAACATGGAAGTGCAAAGTTACAGGTGGACGTTAATGAGGAGTAGAGAGGGGATCTGACCTGAACATCCAATGGGTGTTAAGCGGGGAGCTTGCGATAATAAAATTATGTCGACAGTGCCTTATTTCTCAATGCACCAGTCACTTCCGGGAGTGCCCATTCCCCTGGACATTGGTGTGGCCGGGATTAAGGCTACCCCACAGCATTTGGTGGTCTTGCGATTTTCACATCACAGTCCTGTCACTTCCTTTCAGAGATAACTTCATCGGGCTTGGACAATAATTTTTTTAGTAACTTTTTCTAAGGAGGACAAAATGAAATGGTAGATCCCCGGAGGAATCAGTCATTGGAGCAATACAGAGAAACAAGACTTATTTGCCCTTTTACTTCTACTGCAGGGCATTTGGACAGTGGGGCATTTGGCAGTTTGTTTTCAAAAAATCCTAATCCCACGTGAAGGAATCGGCACTCCTACCCTTTTATGCAAAAACATTTCACGAATCTCAACACTCATACCGGGCATGTAGACAATTGACGTGACTTTAACGTCAGTGTAGATACAAGATTACTGGAGTATGCAGGAATTGAACGTTACGGTGAACTGTGAACGTTAAGTACCTAATTCCCATGTTGTTTGCACCGAGCCTAACTCTCTTGATCGTCGTCGTTCTAGACAGTGAAACATGTTGCATATAAACTTATATTAATAACAAGCTTCGCGTAAGTGTGTTTGCAAAAGTTTATCGCTTGATCGTGTGCGACATTTAAAACCCTATTATATTCCGTCTTAAATGTTAAAAATCAAAATTTTCCTAAAATTCAACTCAATGGAAGCCTAACACAAGAAATATTTCTTACCTCTAGTAACTACTTATATTGCTGGCTGCATGTTCAAGCGTGAGCGTAATTGAGTCGTCAAACTTCCCATCTCCGTATAAACCACTGACATGATGATTATTTAGAAAACTTTCTAAAAAACCTCCATAGAGCTCGCATGAATTTCCATCCATTAAAAGCTGATTAGAAGATGTAACATAAACTTTCTTACGCGTAATATAATAATAATAATAATAATAATAATAAATAAACATATGCAGGATGACCATTTCAGTTATAAAAACTGCTATCAACATGGGTCCTGCGTTAAAAATAAATAAATGAATAGTTAATAAAATAAAATATTAAAACAGTTAAAAAGCTATATAAGAAATCTAAGAAAAGACATATAAAAAGCGATAAAAAGACTAAAACTAGGTTCATATACAATTATTAAAAATATCGGCCCCGGCACAAGAAGACTCAAATCGGGGCGTACCACGCCGGGCCAGCAGAGGGCACGAAGCTGCACGCTCGGAAAAACTTTTGCGTCTTTTATCCGATAGAGCTCAAACTTTGCACAATGATAGAACTTTTTATTCCAAACAATCGTATCGTTTTTATTTTTTCATTTTAACGGTTTTTGGAGGGGAAATGACGTCACAGTGCTAAAGGCAAATTTTCAATTGTCTCTTATGGCACAAAAAGTATATGATTCTGAAAGAACTCATTGAGATAAAGTGAAATGCGAAGAAATTATTGAAAAAGCTCGATCCGTCTTGAAGATATAAAGTTCGGAAGTTTGAATTTTCCGCCATTTTGTTACTATTTTTAGAACATTTATAAAATTCAGATCTTTATATCTTCAAGACGGATCGAGCTTTTTCAATAATTTCTTCGCATTTCACTTTATCTCAATGAGTTCTTTCAGAATCATATACTTTTTGTGCCATAAGAGACAATTGAAAATTTGCCTTTAGCACTGTGACGTCATTTTCCCGCCAAAAACCGTTAAAATGAAAAAACAAAAACGATACGATTGTTTGGAATAAAAAGTTCTATCATTGTGCAAAGTTTGAGCTCTATCGGATAAAAGACGCAAAAGTTTTTCCGAGCGTGCAGCTTCGTGCCCTCTGCTGGCCCGGCGTGTACCTTCGAGTAAAAATTTATCGACAACCTGGTTTATACTGCGCAAGTCACGACTCACCACTCACTCGTTACCAGTATCTGACCTCAGTGAATTTACACGTGCTTTGCAGTCCTTTTATTCTCTGTAAGTAGTGAAAAGTTAATTTCGTAAGGGGTGTTTTTTACATTTAATCAGTGATAAATTTCACTTTGATAAGGATTACTTTAAATTTTAACTGCGCAAATAACTTTTCCCTGAGATTGTAATAAGCTTAATACATTATAACTCCAGTGATAACGCAATCACAAACCGTTATGATGTAATTACTTTTTTATTCAAATAATTTTAACGGTCAAACTAGTCAATATGCCGTCTCGTAAATAATTGTGTATACAATAAATATTCAGTTACAGTTAAACATTCAAGCAGCCTGGCGCGCACATCACCTCCAGCCTCCTGCAATTTAACAAATATGTATAGACGAGATGATTAAACTAACACAGTAGAAAGAAAACGTCCATAGTGACTGAATACCATGAACACTGAGGAGTTCACCTGTGGATAACAACACAATGAAAATTCATAAGAAATTCAGTGCTCGTTTTAAAAACACTAGTAATGTTAAAGCGCATTAAATGTTTTGCATAATGAAATTTGTTAGCTGGCCTTTCCCGTCTTCATCAGGAAACGAAAATCCTTTCAAGATTGACATGGGGGTCCTAAGAGGTATTTTTTTTCCATCAACATGCCTTCAGGAAGCACACCATTTCCCGGTGGGATCTAGGTGAAGACGAAAATCCCTCCAGGATTCTCTCCGGGAATCGAAAGCCCACCAAAACTCCTGGCGAGCTCCCATTGATAACGAATATCCCGCCGGGATTCTCGCCAAGATATCATTGTCTCGGCAAGATCCCGGGAGATCCCGCCGGGAAAGGAAAATCCCGCCAGGATTCCCCCCGAGATTCCCCTTGAGACTATTTCTTGTCAGGATCCCGGCGGGATTTTTGCCGGGAAATTTATTTCCTGTCGGGATCCCGTCGGGAAGCGGGAATCTTGCCGGGATCCCACCGGGAAAGGAAAATCTCGCCGGGATTCTTGCCGGGATCCCGGTAGTCATTTTACAAGGGTAACCTTCACATGCACTCTCAAATCACAGCCTGTTTGCTACAAATTTCATAGGCGATGCCAGCTGGCGCTTGGTCTCCAAACTTAAATATATATTTAAAACTTTTCCAGATAAGAAAGCTCTGAATTTTAGCCGGTGTGCTCAGTAACGTACGTGACAAAATATGGAACTTATAAATATTTGGGAGGATTACATTCGCATTTCACTGGGTTGGAAAATAACCACATTTGGTGAAAAAAAGGCATCGTTGCAGTTGTCAGAATGTTTTAGGTACATGATTTTGCCGGATGGTTTTTTTCTTTTGGTGAAAACTCCACGAGTTTCAAAAGCTACTGGTCACGAATCGACTGCGGGCGGAAAATCCTCGCTCGTTGCGTGACACGGCTGTCAGTCAATTTCAAGTAAAATTTGCATAATCTCTGGACTAAATACTTTCAATGAAAAAACAACACTGAAAAGCCTGCAACATCGGTTTGCTCTTCTACTGAAAGTGCATTGTATCCAAAGAACATGCAATGACCCTAAGAGTAAACTGCATCAAACTGAAACTATCGAGAAACTATCTCAAATTTTCCTGTCGAATCTGCTCTGTGGTAAAGATTTCAATTTTCCGCGAATTGGATTGACAATTACAAACTGCCTTTGAATCAACTCTGCTGCTCCTAGTTTGTCATTTTCGAAAATCGATAAGATATTTCCCCCGACGTAATAATCTCCGAGGAAAGAAAGACCTCCCTTTCCTTGAAAACACGTTTATTTTGTTTTGCATTGTTCGGATTTACACGCTTGCAAACCTCCCTTGCTCGATCTTTTCCCCGTATAAACATTTGGGGAAATGCCTCTGCGACTCAGTTTGTCGACTTTGGTTCCGTGAACGGCTAGTAACCTGAAACGAAGCTAGGCCCATTTATGAACCGTACGCTGTACGCATTTTCGGGTTAATAAACTGAAAATGCGTAATACAAAGCTCTTCGCATCTCCGAGTTGACTGTCAATTTCAGTTTGAGAGTCAATTTGCAGAGTTTGTCCGAATGAACTGCTCATGATGGAAAATGTGAATTTGTCAATGAAACTTTGTTTTATTTTCAATCATTACAGTCCAGGTGTTAAAATAAATCAACTAAAACTTTTCTCCGTTGACAAACAGCCGGGCAAGCGCGTTGCACTTTGTTTACACGAGTCGATTTCCACATTCTTAAGGAAAAACATATCTTTTGTTGGAGACAGCCTTCCGAAACACCTCACATTTTTCCTTTTCCATTTGGAATAGGATCTTCCTTAGACGCTGTATATCGCAAGAACACTACGAATCCTTCGACGTCTGCACACTGCCTCTCGGGCAATGCCGCGAAGTTGTTCATTTCGCGTTGTGAAATAGATCGAAATTAATTTCGTATCATTATGAAAGGCAGCGGCTACGCTGAACCAGTAAATCCGTGGTTCTTGTTTTATTTGTGTTTGAAGACTGTGAAATATCTTCCTAGCGTACTTCGAATGTGACAAGCGTTTGAATTCATAAACATCGAACTCGATCGCTGGGATATGGCTTCGCATCGATCGCTGCGGAAAGTAAAACTTTTGGCACATACCGCTCGTTGAAAGAAACTGTTCGGTTTTAACCTCGCGTAACGGAATGTTTAAGGGGAAATGTCTTCAACTTGATTCCTTTTTTGAAGAAAATTTCATCAGCTTTGCAGTTATAAGCCTCAACATTTTTTTCTGTAATGGCGGCTGAAGCTCGAAAAATTCTTCTCGACAAACTTTCGTACAGGCACGAATAACAACCTGAAAACTACGTCACATACGGATATTAACCGTACTTTCACAGGTTATTATTCGTATGTTGCTCGCGTAATAACCGTAAGTGGCAGCTTTCCAGTATAATATACGTAGGACACGGTATTCTACGGTTAATATACTGGAGTGACGCGAACAGTACGCATAATAACCGTACAACAGCGCATTGTACGAATATTATCCTGTACTCCAAACGTATTTTGACACTCCAGAAGTATTCTGACACCTGTTTGCAGTGCTTCTGGTGACCTGGTGGCTTTTATGCAAGCATACAAAAACGCTCCAACTGCAAACTTGAAGCGGTAGTGTAGCACCTCTCAAAAGCTTGTATTTTCATTGGACCGCTATGTGTAGCAGCTCTATTGTTTTTACGCCTCGTTCTTTGTTTTTTTTTTTGTTTGTTCCATTGTTTAGCGGACTAATCGTGGAAGACCTTACGACAGCTGCTACATCGCCCACTTGAAGACCCATATCCTCAGTCTTTATGCTTAACTTTACCAAATGGAAAAATTGCAAAAGATGAACGAGTCTTGCGAAAGCATGACGATTTGGCAAAGAAAGAGGGAAAGAGCTCATGCTCGTGAATACGGGCCAGGTTTAGCCGTTGAGAAGTCGCCAACTCATCGTGTTCGACTTGACACAAAGCTTGTAGATCATTTTATAGATTTTGTTAACAGGCCGTACTTTTATCAAGATGTTTCGTTTGGAACTCGAAAATTGAAATTTGATAATGGTGAACAGGTGACAATGCCGAACGTTGTTCGCACAGTGACTCGTTCAACTATGATAAGCCACTATCTAAAGTTTTTTGAAGAAGAAAGGGTTCAGCCTCTCAGCCGTGCGACGTTGTTTCGCATCCTCGAGGTCAGAGAAGCCTCCCAACAAAAGTCATTATCTGGTTTCGATAACACTGCAGCGGACGGTTCAGCCGGTTTTGTAAGAATAGAAAAAAATTGTAGATGACCTTCGACAAATTGCTCAAGAGAAGGGTTGGTCAGAGGACATCAAGCAGTCTCTTCGAAGCGGCACGAGGTATTTGAAAACCGAGTACGTGATCATTGCCAGGAAGGTGACAGCACTTGTCCTGATCACTGCACAAAGTATGTACTCAGTGACCCTTGTGATCCAGACCTTCAAGAGCAATGTCAACATGATGACAAATCATCTTGTAAACAGTGCGATGAAATTGTTGTCTGTCTGGACAAGTTAGAACAGGTGATAAAAAATGAATGTACCAAATTTTACAGTGAAGAGGAACAAGAATACATCCTTTACGATTTCCACTGGGCTTCTAAGGCTATCAATAATTGGAAAGCACATATTATGAGATCGACAAACCAAGACCGCGCAAAGCAGTGCGTGCTTGAAAACGTAAACCGTAGCTCAAATTTAATTATCATGGATTGGGCCATGAAGTTTCTTCAAATGCGATATCGTGAAAAACAGAGCGATTGGTTTGGTAAAAGAGTCCTTAGCTGGCACATTAGCAGTGTTATATCCCGTGATGCTTCAACTGGAAAACTTTTAGTTACGTCCTTCGCTCACTTATTTGATCATTGTACCCAGGAGTGGTGGCAGTGGCATCAATAATTGAACATCTGCTACAACATTTGAAAACCAAGAACCCCATTCTTGAAAGTGTCCAATTAAGATCTGATGAGGTGGGCTGCTATCACAGTAACTTCTTGATTGCCGCAGTTGGAGACATTGGACAAAGAGTTGGAATCGGAGTTGAGTCCTATGACTTCTCTGAGCCTCAGAGTGGAAAAGATGTGTGTGACAGGATTCTTTACCCTATGAAGTCGTCTGTTCGGGACCATTGCTCAGAAGGTCATCATATTCTGACGGCGTCCGATATGCGGGAAGCCCTTCAAGAGCATCCTGTGAAGGGGGGCAACTGCCGCAGTTAGTATGGTGGATGAATCTAAGAAAAGCCTTAAATTAAAAAAGATTGAGCATTTCAGCAGCTTTCACAATTTCAACTTTAAGCAGTCGGGAATCCGAGCAAGAAAAGCCTATAACATTGGTCGGGGAAAGCTTTTCCCTTATGACACGGTCTATGTCGAACACCAACGAGCAACCGACCTTCAAACAGAAGACGCGACAAAATCATTTTTTGAGCCAACTAAGGAAAGAGAACTGAATCCAAAGAAAAAGGATTTCTGCTCAAATAGAGAGCCAGCTCCAGAAGGAAGCCCCACTCTTTTCGATTATTCATTTCCGGGACGTACGCAGGCTTTAGATTTATTTTCAGATATTGAATTACACCTCGATGTAGGCACACCACAAATCCTGTACAACGGGAGAAGAGTGAAAGCAACTTTGACGGCTTCTTCTGCTGAGTCAGCAAAGGTGCAACCCCTCCAAATGGGATGGGCAATCAGTAAGACCCACTCAGGTTCTAATCGATTTTCCCACCGAGTGAAAGAATATCTGACGGCCAAATTTGAGATTGGAGAACGTAAAGCAGATCCCGCTCAAGTTGGAAAGGATATGAGAAATGCACGAAACCCATCGAATGAGCAACTCTTTAACTTCAAAGAGTGGCTAACAAAATCCCAGATACAAAGCTTCTTCTCCAGGCTTGCAGCGTCCAGACGCAAAGAAAGAGGAATTGTTGGACCATCAGTAGAACAGGAGGAAGACGTTGAGTGTCTTAATGGCGAAGATAACTGATGAGGTTGGGCTCAAGCATCCGATCACCTACGACATTTATGATCTATGTGAATTACATCAGGACAATAAGCTTTCAACTCTTAATATTTCAAAGCTGTAAAACATTCTTTCCCATCTCGACATCAGTTTCTAGTCCAAAGAGAAAAACGTGAGTCTAGTGGAAATACTTAGGGAGGTTATCAGTGAATGCGATGTGTGATGCCTCTCACTACGAACACTTAAAGTAAAGTCCTGCTGAGTGTGACAAAGTCGCAAATAAACCGGTAGCGGATCACATGGGCGGTGCTTAACTCTGATTTCTGTGGCGAAAAGCAACCGAGAGTATAACTATCCCCCGCTGTTATCTCCAGTACTTTTACGCCGGTACTAATTTACACACCTGAGTGGAAGGAAACGTTTCTTGCGTTATCCTTATTTAAAATCTTCGTGGCTCAAAGAGGGACCCTCAATTTACCGCTAGGTTATTGGCGTTCCCAACTGCGTCAAGATGACAGTCCAGTACACGGCGCAGATTATGTAACCGTGCACCGGAAGACTGGGGACGAAAACCTAACTGTTCTCAGAAACGCAACAGCACTGTCTGCGGTATATTTCAACTTTCATTCCTCAGTTTTTTTTCTCCTTATATTCGGTTGGGATATGATGAAAAATCTCAATGATATGTCTACCTTAGGAAAGATTTCCACACAGCCCCATACTTCATTATGCATTGCTTGATTTTCCTTATTTCTGACCCGAGATCCGCTAATTTTTTCTAAGCCCATGGGCTTAGAAAAAAAATATAAACTTTGTTGAACAAAAGGAGTCATTAGAAATGCGCATTACAAATGCGCGCTGTTGTTTTCTTTAAACAAAGAACTGCATGCATAATGAAGTATGGGGCTGTGCGGAAATCTTGCCCTACCTTATTCAAAGGAGTAAGTTACAGGCGTATCAGGGTTAGCAAAGAAGCGAAAGTTCGGAAGTCACGAAGTCGTCACGCGCACGCTCGTTACGAATGAATGCGGCCATTACAAACCAGGTGAAGACGGCGACAGAAACTTGTCGCTGGTAGAAAACTACCTGTAATTGATGCTTTACAGGATTCATGGATGATTTATGCTGTCAAAACTCCACGCTTGAAAACAAGAAAGCTATCAGAGATGCTAAACTGACCCGAGTACTCGAAGAAGGCAAGTGTTTGTTCATTGACATGTTTTCGAGATTTCTTAACATTCAAGCCGTTATCAATTTTAAAAATCTAGAATGCATAAAAATTTTGCTCTTCTCTCGAACTTTTTGTCATTTCTAGTTTCCTTTTGTGTAGGAAGGAAGTTCCAATCAAGTGCCACATTTTTTTAATGTGCCCTCAAAGTTGGGCTGTTTCTGTGTTTCGATTGGAGCCCGATTATGTGTTTCTAGAAATATGTTATTGCTGTTAAAATAACAAAGTGATTTATAACTGTGATATGGCTAGGCAAACTAGAAAGGTGTATCTGTAGTTTAAATGGAGAATTGGGCCTCTTCAGCGAATTGCGTTTTTTTATAGTAACTGCAATGTGCGTGATTTCTTCAGTTTTGAGGCCCAAGAAACCAGCTGCCACCAGTTAGAAATTTGATAAATCGTAAAAAAAAAATAAATGATCCTTTTGGGTCAAAAGAGATGCATTTCTGTGACTACTAGGCTAAAGGCTTTTAAATCACAAAATATAACAAAATTTTACTTTTTGACCCAAAATCACTGGTCGTTCCTTAGGGAGACACACTCTTAAAGATTGACCCTTATGAAGTTTTGAAAGCACTCCTGATAAGGAAACAAACTTCCAAAAAAACGAATTAACAAATAGTCCAGAACACTGAATATTTTCTAGATTTTGCATGCCAATTAGCAAGTTATGTCATTTGTCGACCTCTCTAGTTAGCACCTGGGTGTTTGAGGTTGTTAGCCGGCTGGTTGGTTTATTCCCCAGGAGAGGGATGTAATTTGTGTAAATTGTGCTTTGTTCTGTCTTATTGTTATCTTTTGTGGTGTTAGATAGATACTTTTTTTTAATTTTCAATAATTTGAATGTCTGTTCTGAAGTTTTTGTCACTTAATGTGAGAGGTTTAAGAAATGAAGAAAAGACGAGATCAAGATTCACGTTTATCTTCTCCAAGAAACGTTTTCAAATTCTAAAGACGAGAAGATTTGGGCGGCGGAATGGGGTGGCCAAATTTTCTACTCGCATGGTTCAAACCATTCCAAGGGCGTGTGTGTTCTCATAAAACCAAACTCGCCACTTCACGTAGAAATAGTGGAACTCGATATAAATGGAAGATTTATAATATTGAGTTTAAAAACACCGGGAGAAATTAACTCTTTAGCAACGTAGAAAGCGCGGTTATAAACGGAGGCTACATGACCAAATATTTTAAAGTTTCAAGAGGCGTTCGGCAAGGTTGTTCACTCAGTCCTTTATTATTCGTTTTAGGCGTAGAAATCCTAGCCCAAATGCCGAGGAATAAAATTATTGCAATCATTAGCAGCTGAAATTGGTCAATTTGCGAACGATACAACTCTTATCTGTAGGGATGTAGACGCACTTATGGAAAATATGGAGGTTATAAGGGAATTGAATGCTATGTCTGGTCTTGAATTAAATAAGAAGAAAACAAAAGCAGTATGGATTGGTTCAACTAAAGACAGTAAAGCCAAACCCTTGGGCTTTGAATCTCATCTTGAACCAGTTAAATCACTAGGAGTAAATTTATCATTCAATCGCGATAAGAACAATAATTTAAACTTTTTTGTCAAAATTTACAAGATGGACGCTAAGCTGAATATGTGGCAAACGAGAGACTTAACTCTATTTGGTCGCACAATGTTAGTTAAGACCCTCGGCATATCAAAATTAGTTTGCGCGGCCTCCATGCTTTATGTTTCTGAATTGGTTATTAAAACAGTGCAAGAAAAAATATTAAAATTCTTGTGGAAAAACAAAACAGATAAAGTAAAACGATCAGTTTTATATGAACCTCTCTCCCACGGTGGACTGAATTTTCCAAACTTTCACATAGTGATAAAATCATTGCGCTTGAGCTGGCTAGGCAGGTTTTTAAACTGCACAA
The DNA here is from genome assembly GCA_964030785.1 of Siderastrea siderea. NCBI lineage: Eukaryota > Metazoa > Cnidaria > Anthozoa > Scleractinia > Rhizangiidae > Siderastrea > Siderastrea siderea. The sequence continues at coordinate 10,809,245 of OZ034977.1, read as the reverse complement.
ATGAATCCTGGCAGGCAATTCCAAATGACTTTTTTAACAAGTATGGAGGATTACCCTTCCTACTTAAATGTAATTCCAACTCTAAAAAAATTAGACGAAAAGTTACCTCTTTATTATAGGGAAATGTTGAATTATTTTAAGGAGTTGCGTGTTGGCCATCCTGACATTTATAAAAGCGAATTCATTCTTTGGAACAATAAAGAAATTACAATAGAGAATAAGTCTATATTGTGGACACATTTGTCTGAACAAGGAATCTGTTTTGCACATGTTTTACTTGATAACAACGGCAGGTTTCTGTCTCTTGAAAATGTGCAACGCAAATATAATGTGCACCTAAACTTCTTTCAATATTTTCAACTGATTGCTGCGATCCCAAGTTACTTAAAGAAACAAGCTCAGGAAACTGCCGTAACCAATAGGGATATACTTAATGAAAGAGACGTATTCTATCTGTCCGGAAATAAAGCACTCTATTTAATCAAACTGGGATACAAAGACTATTACAATTTATTTCAGGAAAACAATATGAAAGAACCTACCGCTACAATATGAAATGTTGGACCAGACCTTTTCCCAACTTTGCCCATAGTTGGAAACAGATATTTAACACAATCTACCAAACGACCGCTGACAACAAGTAAAGAGAATTTGGTTTTAAATTTCTTCATAGAATTTTAGTAAGTAATAAAGAACTCAAGAGATTCAAAATCAGAAATGATGACATTTGCATTCGCTGTAAAAATTCTGACTCATTGGAACACACCTTTTTAGAACGTCCTATCAATGTTAAATTTTATCAGGAAATTGTATCGTGGTTCAATGCAATCAACAGAACGTTCATAAATTTGTCAATTGAGCAATTTCTATTTCAGAACTACCCCCTCCTTCTATAAACGACAACCTTAGACGCCAACTAGATCTACTCGTCTTGCTAATAAAAAAGTACATATACAGTTGTAAAAGTAGTGAGATAAATTCTGGATGTTCTCAATTTATAAATAAGTTAAAAATTCAATGGAAAATTGAGACTTCAAGTTAAAACCGATCTGTCTTTTTTGATACTTTGCCAACAAACCCTCTTATACGCTTCCCCCTATTGCTTGCTCCTTCTTGTTATTATTTTTTTGATAAGTAATATTATTATAAGCACAATTGTGTCAATACTAAAATGCAACATTGTAAGTGACATTAGGTAAAACTACGGTAAAAAAATAATAAGTCAACACACTGCAATGTAAGATTTGTAGGCAATGTTATTGTAAGAAAACTAATGTACGTAATGTTGTGTAAACAGGTAATTCTCCGTTATATTGTAAGTTATATAATCAATTTTGTAGTCGTAAACCTTGCAGGTTGTGATTGTATTTTATTTTTTGATTTCTGTTTTTTTTTTCCTTTTGTATTTTGTTGTTGTCGTCATTGTTGTCGTGTGAATGTAAATAAAAAACTACTAAAAACAAAAAATTTCCACTGATTATTCCTTTATGTAACATTTAAAGCCAAAAAAGATATATAACTTGGTGGAATTTAGCCGGTGATACTGTATTTATTTCTGGCCGCATGTATGCTCAATTTCTCACGCAATATTTTCTGCGTGAATATGGAGGCATGACGCGCATGGTGCAATTCTGGTTCACAGTGTGGTATGTACAGATGTATTTTATGATAATAAAAAAATATAATGAATTGTTAGGTTTACCGTAAAATTAAAAAATTCATAACAATGTAATTCCCATTAAGTGACTGTGTTAAAAGCCAAGGACGCACAAGAGAAAATTGTCAGATTTTGATGGATCGTGCTCAAAATCTGTGTATCCTAAAGTTCCAAGCATTTCCTCTCCTCCCTTACCTTCATTAGTTATTTCCCACCTCTATCAACAAAAACACATTCCCCCAACCCCTCCCCAATACCTTTGTGTGCTGAGTAACGCATTCTCTGAAGAGTTCAAACGCAGCCAGTCAAACTCCTCTAAGGTGAAATCTTTCTTAAGTTTTGTGCAGTTTGATAGTAAATTTACTGGAATTTGTAGAAAAGTTGCTGTAGGTCTTACGACTAAGAAGTTTGTGTTTCGCCTATATCCTGCGGTTTATTACCTGTTCGGGTGAAGTGCGGACCGAGGATATTAAGATGCCTAAAATAAGCATACACTGCAACATTCAAGGCATTTGCAGTCGAAAATAAGCTAATAATGGGGATGACAAATTTGGTCATATTTATTTGCCATAGTTGAGCCTTACTGTACGCTATTTCCGTGTTGAGTGAAAATATTTTATTTCACATGTTTGATTCCATTACGTAATCTTTCATTCTTGTTCAATTTGTAACGTTTACTGTATCAAACATTGAAATGCACTCTTTATCCCTTTAGTCCCTCAATTTAGCCTAGAGTCTAACGTATTCCTACGTATTTGTAAACGACCTTTCGCTTACTATTTTAACGTTTCTTAACGTTTATTTAGCTGATCTGGTTGAACCTGCACAAATGGTGATCTGTGTGGGAAGAGATATTGTCACGATATTAAAAGTAACCACTTTTATCATGACACTTGCATATATCAGGTTTTAAGACCCCACAAAGTCAATTCTATTTCTGATTCCAACACCTAACTACTTGAGCGATCTTTAAAGATAAGTATATGTCGCTTGGATTCTGAAATTTTCCATAAATAACAAACTAATTCTTATGGTGGGATACTGGAGCCGGTGTACTGGGCAACGAAGGAGCTCTCCAAAAATTGAAATTGTGCAACGGATACTAAACTGAAAACTGCAACATTTCTACGTTGTATTTGCAACTAAATGTGCTGTGTCAGGGCCAAATATCAGAACTCTTTCTCCTGAGCAACTGGAAATAGAACCTTTTCAAACTGAAGTGGACGGATACTGGCTAACATCCTGAAGTGTCAGAACGTGACGAAAAATCAGCAAAAAAAGAACAATCTTTCTCTCGCGAATATTTTCAAATATTTCAATATTTTTTCTTGGAGTTTCGGTCACAGTATGCGGAAAAATACTAGCAGTGCCTGATTTCTTAGGACAACAAGAAAATGTCCAGAAATAGAAATGTTAAGCGTTGCGTTTACCTATGCTTGATTGTACGTTTGAGACCCGGTAGCACAATTTAGAATTCTGTGAGTTCGACGTAATGGTTGGTATAGGTTACAGAGGTTTTTTTCCTGAACCAGAGAAAAAACGCGAGAGTACAAAATATAAAATATCTTATGCGAACCAAGATAATCATCAATATCTATATATATGTTATCTTATCGATAACCTTCAACCGAATTGAACAAAATATACAAAAAAAATTAATAGTACATTGTTACTTGATTAAGTTATATCAGCATAGAGATTGATTTTGTTAACTTTAAACAAAAATATGTAATTAGCAAACTGGATTACTTTTTTTTTTGTGGGTATTACTTTTCCTGTACAATAACCTTAAACATTTCATTGCATACGCATCCTTATCTTTATCCAACACGCTCGTTCAACTCTATGTTTCGCGCTATTCGATTTCTGAGTTCTTGCAAACTCAAGCAGAACTCGCGTTTAGTTATGAGAGATTCTCTTAATCGCACATGCCTCAAATTACCAAAAAAAAATTGTCATTGACTGAATATGAGACGTGTTTAACAAGCTGACAACTAAACGACATGTTTTTTTTAAGACTACTTTCGGCCTTTCCCCAAAATGTTAGGGCTTTGTCTGCACCCCACGAACAGAGAGGGCCGCTGTTTTTATAGTAACGTCTTATTTAAAGGTTGAGGTAGAGCCTTGTTTGAACGTTTTTATTTTTTGGCGGGTTGAGCCATGAGACGTTAATACGATGTTTTTAAATCACATGGTATTTAGTACACACATGTATTAGAAGTATGACCAGCAAATCAATATGGAGAAAGACGTATGGAGAAAACATGGCAATAGACTTTACAATTACTCAGACCAAACAGCTGGCTTTAGTTTTCTTGTCAGTTAAACCTGTATTTGAGCTCTTCCAAACAACGTGTGGGAAATTAGTATGTTCTAACTAGATCTCAAGTTAAGATTGTTTTAGCATGTTCTTAAAATCTTGGACAGTCTCGCCTTTTGAAAAATTTCACTTCAAAGACGTTAGGGAAGGGCCAAGCGATGGCTCTGTTGACCAAGCTAACAATCGCGTGGTCGTGTGACGTGGACTATTCAAGAGATTAAATGATTGCGGGTTTTTGTATCCGCAAAATATTTTACACAAAAGATTGAATAGAGTTTTGGAAGTTATCAAATGAATACCACTTATCGATTACTAATTAGGCAGTTTTTGTGCTGTATCAACTTAAAACGATTTCTGTTTAGATGAGGTTGTATCAAGTAACACTGTACTATTGATTTTGTTTTGTGCATTTCGTGCAATTCAGTTACGGCTTATCGACAAGATAGCGTTAAGATATTGATCCTTATCTCGATTCACAACGAGTAATTTCAAGCAGAAAATATTTATGTTTCAAGAAAGCAAATATAGATACCACAAACTCGGAAACACTTATTACTATACTGTGGTTAGATTTTTGTCCAACTTTTCTTAGCGCGACGGAAACTCAAGAAGATCGATATTTTGATATTTGAAAATATTTCTGACAGGGTATCTCCTCGTTTTTGCTGACGTAGCACTCCTTGTACGTGATTTCTATTATCAGTGTTTCAGCATTTGTGCCTAAATTTGTTTTGCGACGAAATATCGCGATGGGGTGTAAATATAAACTGTGTGAGAATTCAATAAAAGCTGGCTGCTTTCTCTGCACATCAGTCATTTTTTTCAAACTACTCCTGGAGTGAAAACCAAGACTCTTGAAAGACCACTCGCAAACGATGGCTCGTTTTATACTGTTCCTGTTTGTCGCCGCATTGATGATTTTCACTTCTCGTGCAGAACAGTTTCAAAAAGTAAGTGCAGTTCTTGCTTAATCAAATCTACGAGATTTGAAGTCAGCTTTCAAGTACTTGTCGGAAAACAAAATTGTTCCTTCTAATTTAAGTTCATGTTATTTTTGTTTTTCGTTTAGAAGCTACTGTAGTTCTGTCCGTTTTGATGTGATGAGACGAACAAAAACCAACAAACGAGTCAAATAACATTCTCATCAAATTTCAATTTAAGTCAAAACACTCAGATTTTATTTTCATCAAAGGTCTCTTGGAAAGTCAAACTGTAGCCATTTTTGTCACTCCCGATGTTTTAAGTCTAGTTACTTAAACTAAATTGTCATTGAAAACAAACCATTGACCGGTAATTCATCGCGTCTGGCTAGAAGGTTTGATTTTCCGCAATCCACAACATGATATTTCGGCGTTTTTGCTAATTTGCATTAGATAAATCGAGTTTGAAATCCAAGGACTAAGGGTCTAAATTATCTGCAGTTGTCGTTTCTACCTTTTTAGAATGTTGGACAGAATGTCACGTTAAAATCATTTCAGAAGCAACTCATTAATAAACGTATAAAGCTTACCACTTTTTCGCATCAGCAAAGTAAAGTAAATGGAGTGGAGTAGATAAAAGGAATAGGGAATAGAGTAGTATTCCGTTTTCTTTTCTAGAAATCACGCAAAGAAAACTTTTAGGTACTAGCTGTTGAACAGTTGTCTTGTGGTGGTAAGCTGTTATTGATCAAAAAGTCAATATGTGAAACTTTGACTTGTTTATCACTGGCAATTAATAACCGCCTGGAATTCTTTGCACAACGCAGCGTTCTTTGCCACACTCTTCACCAGAGACATCCACATTAGACAAGGGGGGTCAGAACGATTGGAAACAAATCAATGATGAAGAAGATTTGGACCAGTATGAACGAGAAGAAATGGATGATGAAGAGGATGCCGAACTGGCTAACCTGCCTGGAGAAGGTGGTCAAACCGTTACACTTGTCAAATCGAGAGATAATTAGTCGTTCTTCTTAGAAGCGCCTGACTTAAAAACGAACAAGCAATATTCTCTCTGATATAAAATCTTAGCTACGTAAAGTGTCATAAGCTTGAGAGCATTCTTAAGCATTGTACGGAATATTTTTCTATGCAAAGTAACCTGATCTTTCAGTTTCCGTGTCCCATTCATCAACTCTCGTTCTATGACTTTCAAATAACGCCTCAATGTTTCCATCTTTGGACCGTCGCTTTTACAGGGGAGCTTTTGATAATTTGTCTATCTTTCTTGTTTTCTTTTGTTTCCTTGTAACAAAGTCACACGCATTCATGATCAGAAATTCTGTAGTTTCATGCCATGATATTTCTACCCCGAAGAAATAATGACGTTTGCTCTGATTGTAATGTTCTGTGAAGACTGCAATTCTTATTTGAACTGATTTCTTTTTCTAGTCAAAGGATATAAGGACGACTGGGTAACCAAGGAAGCTGCTGCTGAGGACGCTGACCCGGCGGAAAATCCTGCTCAAGGTAAGCAAAACAAAGAAGTAAAATAAGGTGTAAAGGAGATCCTTGAGCTGACTGTAAAGCATTTTCATGTAACGTGATTTAAACTTCAGTTCTGTCACCTAAGACAGATGAAGGGCTATATTTTCGACTGGCTTAGATATCTTTTGACAACGATGCTTTTTAAGACAGTGTTCTTGATTTCCAATGATTTTCCCTTGTGTTTTTTGGCAGTAACTTTCTTTCTTTGTCGCTACTTGTACTCAAAATTGAGTGAACGACTGAAAGAGACTGAAAAGGGATAATCAATTAATTCATAGACAGTAGTAATGGATAACTATTCAAGTAAGTTGTTATAATAATATCTGTACTCACAAATCATCAGGATTAATGTGAGGTGGTCATTTTTAAAGTACTTTGCGAGAACTCCAATTTCTAGCGCGCCCTTTCCTCATCAGCTGGTTTTATGGAGGCGGCTGAGAGATTCCGCTAACTCCTGTCTCGGGAATCTTGCCTTAGTTAGCTAACTGACATGGGGATACTAGCTAGCTAGGCTTTAAACCTTTCAGAGTATTTTTGTTTCTTCACCGTATATCGTCCGCTGACGACCTATAAAACGTCTCCTCTAAATCATGCCTAGTTTCAAGTCATGTCCTAACTATGAGTAGTTTGGCATTTCTGATCTAGAAAACCATTTTGTCGTTTTTCAGGTTCTGAACTTAACAAGAGAGCAGTATGCCTTAAACGAGTATACCGTTGTCGTAGACGCTGCTATAGGATTTGTCGTAGGGGGCGGTGTTATATTAGGTGCATAATCTACGGCTGCCGAGTGGTTTGTGTTAGATATGGGTAAAGTACCCCAACCAAGTGGCAATATAACAAGGCACTTCTGGCATATGATGTAATGAAATTTTGTAGCCCCTCGGAAACAATTTAAGATGAAAATTAGTTTACGCACGTCTTGTGAGTCATTGATAGAAGTAAGATGCTAGTAGACACGGCTATTAGCATTTCAATGTAAGCAAAGTTTAAATAAAGGGATATAAAGCCACTCTGCAATGAACTTGAAGTCTGTTTGTATGATTTTGTTTACCAGATATCCTTATATTTCTTTCTATCTTGAGGCCTTATTAAAACATCGATTTTTAAATTTGGGGATTTTGTTCATTAACGACCGGTGCATCCTGATACAAGGGTATTTTTGCGCAGTTTATGATTACGTTGGAAAGCAAATCTTAGCAGTGCAAGGGCAATTGATTTCCAGAAAGAAAATTGTAGGTAAACACGTCTTTTTTAGAGGAAATTAATCAACTATACTTCTAAAAAGCTCTAAAATACATAGCAATGTATGGTATTTTCTTTTCAAATTCCAGCTCAATTATCTCTGATAAATGGGTGGTTATATCCAAGTTTCTTTTTCGACTCTTACAGCCTTTGCTAAGGTTTGCTTTCCCGCATAGTCATAAGCCGCGCAAAAAATACATTTGTACGAGCTTCTGTAAACAAGTTCAACATTAAGATTCAACATCGTTCATCATTGTTGAATTCAACATGGTACACATGTCTGCCCATCCTGTTGAATGATGCCGAACGATGTTGGGTTATGTAAATAGGTGTTCCCTTCACGTAAATATTTGTTCATTGCCGCACGTGCCAGCCTAACGAGCTCAAAATTGTTTTTTACTTCTGAGAACAAAGAAAATGTTGGACGTTGTTGGATCGAAAGTTTGGTGGTAATCAAAACTCTTTCGAAACCTTTGAACATTACTCGATATCAATTAAAGAGGCTCTGTAATTAATTTAAGAAGCCAGAGGAGACGTTTTTATTGATGGAAACCCAAAATAGCGGTCCTGTATTGTAAACGCTACTCTACTAGTGCACCAAATGGGCAGAGGATGGAAACGGTAACTTGATAAAAGAAAATCGGGCCGCTCCTGTTTTTTCTAACCTTCGCAGCAGACTGACTATGACCGTTGGTAATAACCGTCTCCGAATTAGCGCCGAAATCTTTGTTTAACACCCCCAACAGCCTTCCAGGATCTGGGTACGGTCTATGATTGGCCTTTGTATAAAAGGATTGTTTTGATTAGCTCTGATTGGCTAGCGGAGATTTCCCACAGTCTACCGCGACCTGAAGCGAGTTCTGCGAGCGAAAAATATTAGCGTGTGATGGCGACTTTATTTAATACCGAGGCGAAGTGGAAGTTAGCATTCGTAACAGCTAACACCCAGTTTGATTTACGGGGGTTCCAGCCAGAACAACGAGAACCTATCAAATTTTTCTTTAAGGATAAGAACGTGCTTGTCAATTTACATACGGGCTTTGGAAAACGTTGATTACTTACTTCACTTCTGGGAACAAAGAAAATATTGGACGTTCTTGGATCGAAATTTTGGTAGTAATCAAAACTCGTTCAACACCTTTGAACTTGACTCGGTATCAATTAAGGGGCTATGTCACAAATTTTGGATATTAATTTAAGAACCCAGCGAACATGTTTGTATTGATGGAAACTCAAAATAACGGTCCTGTTTTGTAAATACCACTCTACTAGTGCATCAAATGGCCACAGGAAACGGTATGTAACTTGATAAAAAATCGGGCCGCTCCTTTTTTCAAGTTTTCCCTCATCTGTAACAAAAACAAGTTTAAAGTGATTATGTTGTGCTTTCCTTTCAACAATTCACTTTGAATCTTCTTGTTAGAGTACTAAGGCCGTTTAGTGTATTAGAAAATCCTGTCTGTTTTGATTTAATTCATTATTACCCAAAGAAACAAACAAACAAAAAAAATAACCCTGGCCCCTTCAATCTTTCTGACTCAACCAATGCCTTTACTGAGCTACCTAAAATGTCATCTAATACAGGATGTTCAATATATTGAGTTTGGAGACAACTAAGGACTGCAGAGTACATCTCTGCGTAGCTTTCCACAAAGGGACGGAGATGATTGGCATCCACCAAAACCACATTTTGGTCTATATAATCATCAATACCTAAATGTCATTTTGTCTATAACTTTCAACAGAATTGAACGAAATATACAAAATAAAATGAATAGTACAGAGTTACTTGATTAAGTCTCATCAGCATAGAGATTGTTTCTGTGTAAACATGCCACAAATTGATCAAAAAGTCACTGTGAAACTTTGACTACTCTGTTATGGGCAATTAATAATTGCCTGGAATTCTTTGCACTACGCAGTGTTCTACGCCAGACTCTTCACTGGAGACATCCAAATTAGACGAGAGGGATCAGAACGACTGGAAACTAGTCAGTGATTAATAGATGAGTTAAACGTCGAGGGGTAATGTTTGACGTTTTCACTCAGAGCGCAGTGAAATTACTGTTGTTCTAAGGAGAGTCTGTTACATGCGATATTTTCGAGGAAAAATCAAGAGATTTAGCGTTTTTAGAACTGAAGAGATGAAGAGCTCAGACCCTTATCGAATTTCTAATCAGATTCAAAATTTTTAGGAAAATAGGAATTCGCACTTTTCAGTTAGTTTCAAGCTAGGGTGCCCAGTGTCAGACCAGTTTTTTTTTTCTCCGCTCTGAGTATCGATCAAAGGTTGCCGACACCGCAAGCCAGCACCTTCGCCACTACACCACGTACACTGACATTGTTGGTGAAAGTTAATTTTAATACTGAATTCTTTCCCCGTGACAAGATGGCGATCGACAGTAATATGCTCGTGTTTCTCCTGAGAAAATTGTTCGGCCAGCCAACAGCCGACAGCCAACCATGGTTGTGGACAGAAAAGACCAGAAGGCACTAGCTCTTGTATATTTTGCTGCGAACTCAAGCGTTGTGCTAACCTGCGATCAGGCTCTATTTTCGTTTCGCTCGGTGAAACATTCAGGCGGGACGCGCGAAACGAAAAATAGAGCCTGATACAATTCTTCTACGGAACGTCTGCCGCCCACTTTTTTTGATTGATTGACGTTCAACAAAACAGCCAATCAAAATTTCTTCTGCTTGCACGATCCTCGGTATGCAAATTTCCCATAACAGCAATTCGCAGAAAGTCACGTAAATGTCGGCAAAATAAGAAAATCATAGGCTACGAGGTATCTTCTAGGTAAAAGCACTCAAATTTACACGATTGCTAACTTGAAGGTTCCGGTACTGTACATGGTTGCTCTGTCTGAGCTGAAACTGAATAAAAATTCGAAACACGACGAGGTTGTCATGTACCAAAAATGCTGCATGCTTGAATCATTTCCCATTTCAGGTGGTATCCGGAAATATTCTCTTCCCATTTGTCACCGATTTTCTGCGTGAAAAACCTTGGGCAATTAAGAGAAATACCTTCAGTTTCATTCTTTAGAATAAGAGATATAAATAAAACCGTTTATAAGCAAAGGAGTATTTTGTAATTTAATTCAAGAAGTGATAAATATTTGAAATTAGCAGTGAATTTTATCTCTAAGCAGCAGCGAATTTTAAAACGAAGAACATTTATTATAAAACTAGTCAGATCCTTTGATGTCAATGTCAGAGATCAATAAAACGACATAAGTATTAAACAATGAATGAGTAAACTGAAAATCGTTATTGCGACTTGATTGCGGTTCTCGCCAAACATCAGTTTACCGTTAAGTTTACCGAATTATCGGTTGACTTGTTGATCATTCTTGGCGAAAGATACTTGCTCGTCTGCTGTTTGTTTTGTTTCGTAAAACGCGGAAACAGCCACTACTCTGTTCATATTATCAATACTAGATGAAAGCCGTCAAATGAAAATTCCGCGACACGATGCGAAAAAACGGAATACATACTTCACTGTTGCTGTACTTCTCTGCTCCAGGTGAGAGACAGCTTGCGTCAAACCGAACGCCATTCTCAGGAGAGAAAGAAATGGTGACAATTCTCCTAGAACGACGAGATTTATTAGAGGAACACATTTTACTTCGGCAGACTTGTTCCTTGGTTGTTCCTTGGCGATGGCGGTCGGATCGAAATTACTTCCGTTGACAGCTCTATTGTTAAAGGGCCAATCAGATTGCGAGATTCCCGCGGCCAGAATTTGGCCGCCGACACGAACTCTTGTGAGAGATTGTATCAGGCCCTATTTTAGCGAGCGACCAACATAAGAGAATATGAGAGCGATGCTAAAATTCGGCCTGATCGCAGGTTAGCGTTGTGCCGACCGAGTTTGCAGCAGAACCGACAACAAAGATGAAGTCCTTAAAGGCAAATTTCGTAACTTTAACATTCCGCCTTTCATCATAAAGACAACTCAGTATTGTTTTGAACTTTTTCTCTCCACATATAGATACAAGATAGTTTTTCTCGAACAATCGCTTTGCTGCACTGGTTGCCCAAAGGCACCTCGCAATTTCTCGGCCAAGAAAAGATGACATTCTCCTCCCCCCGTCGGGTTGCCTTGGGACTATCCTCACCCTCTCCCAGAGTCAGTACAGGCCTACGCACGCTGACGTCAGAACCAACTTTTCTCGCATCGATAGCTTACCAAATTTGCTTAGCAATGGTGCTTCGCTCTTGCAACTTCCGCTATTTTTACTTAAAATGACCAGCCACAGAAAAGACTGGAAAAAGTAGCTTAAGTTATTAGTCGAGGCAAACCATTTTCCGTGTGTTTTTCAGCTAGGAAAGTCACGTTTAACATAAGGAGACGAACATTTGATCCGCCTCGCGTCGGACACTGTTAATTCTGGGCACTTTAAAATCATTCAAAGTTCGAACATTTTGGTTTTCTCTGCAGACATGTCAGAAAAAAGTTAAAAATTCTTAATGGAAAAGGAAACTCTGCCATATCGAGCACCACTAAAATTCTGTTTCTGGTTGGTACATTACATTGTTTACAAGGTACTTGGAAGACTGTAAGCTGCTTCTTGTCATCATTCAATGATGTTCTGATGCTAAAATTCCTACCGTCTTCGAAAGCTTTCTTAAATTTGGTGCAGTTTCATGGTTAAATTATTGGAATTTGTAGAAAAGTTGCTGTAGGTCTTACGACTGAAAAGTTTGTGCTTCTCCTGTATCCTAGCCTACGGTTGATTATTTGTTCGGATGTAGTCCGGATCGAGGATACTGAGATGCCTAAAATGAGCATACAACCTTATTGAAGGCATTTACAGTCGAAAATCAGATCATAATGGAGATGAGAAAGTTGATCACATTTATTTGCCATGGATCAGCCTTACTGTATGCTATTTCCTTGTTGAGTGAACTGGCTCATTCGCTCAGGCTGTTCTTACGATTCAGTTGTCACGCCTGATTCAGTGTTGTGACGATTTTTTCCTGTGGTTGAAGTATTTATTGGTTACGTTTACAGTTTGATGTGCTGTTGCGCTCAGATGTCTGCTTTGAATCATGCAATCTGAATCCCGCAGGGCGAAGCATTATACGAAGGAGAATATAAAATTAGACAAAGGTTACTTACCTGTAGGATAATTGTGATTCTCCAAGTATAATGCGTAACACCAGAGATTCAGATCCCTCCCTTGTTCATTCCTAACCCACCCTTCATGGTGTTCCTTCCCCGCCTACTGGATATAGTCTTTGCCCGCTCAAAAGACAACTTGTGAAGACCACATGGCGCCTTTTATAAGGATGTGATTTACATAACAAAGATCTTTGAACCGTGATGACCTGGTGACAGGCCGTAAAATAATGCAATCTGAATCCCTGGTGCTACGCAGTATACTTGAAGAATCACAATTATCCTACGGGCAAGTACCCTTTGTCTAATTTTATATTATTTGACGTGCCTTTACACAGGCAGGAAGAAATGTTAGTTTGCTCTAAATACAGGTATAATCTGGGCCGTAAATTTGGCGTCCTCTAAGGACATGTCAGCTTCCCCTTCATTCAGGAGCAAGGAAAAAGCTAAGGAACAGAAATGTAGTTAATATGCAGATGTCCAAGAATATACAATCAAATAAGAAAAGATGGAATAATCAACATGTCGCGAGCATGGGACAAAGAAAAAATCTGAGTCCCCGACGAGAATCGAACCCATGACCTTCCGAACACCGGTCGGACGCTCTAACCACTGAGCTACTGGGAGACTCGTGGCGAGCATAGGTCATATTTACTGAGTTACTGGGTCAGGTGAGTGGTTTGTACACTTTTATTTTGTTGTGCTTAGTTATAGCCACAAAAGTGACGAAATTATTAAAAAATATTTAAAAAAAAAATATCAATTTTTCGAAAACGTTTTGGTTTTACGGTCATTTTGTTATGAATCTCTTAATTTACTTATGAAACCTAAAAGGAAATAAAATTAAATACTTCTTGAATTGGCTTACAAATCGCCCGTACTTGACGAAGTTGTTCAATTTTATCGTAGAAGTCTTTAGCACCACTTTATTCACAGTCGTAGGTGCTTTGAATTCTAGGGTCGCGAGACAAGTTGTGCGAAATTTTGAGTTGAGAGACATGAATGGGTACGCGAGATGTTTCATTGTGTAAATAAACTGACGAAATGAACAAGTGTTTGCAAACCGCATACTTCAGCTGAGCTTCAGCAAAACCCTGAACAAGGAACGCCCATTTCAGCTATCGTTAGATTATTAAAACATATATTAAAACGATCCACTTGACCTGCGCAATATCAAGAAAACCTTACGTGACAAACTTTTACAATTTTTTTGCGATTCCTGACCCCCCAATCCCCCCCCCCCCCCTTCCTGCCGACGTTATTAGAGCATTTGCATTTCGTTTTGAAGATTGATTGCTGGAGTATTTGAAGTAACCGACCTTTGAATATTTGACCCCCGGTGAAAACCACTGTTGTTCTGAATCGTCCAGGAATTCTCCCGTTTTCTTATAAACGTTTCACTGACTTCCAACTCCTACAATAAAAGGGAACCCTGCACGGTAAAGCCATCAAGCTGCAAATTGGCAACATTTTTGCGATGTCTTCGTCTGTTGTACAGCAATTTGTGCCTCGTGCGTCAAGAAATACAAACAGAAGTTCAAGGAAAATGTTGGTTGGTCGGAGAAGGAAAGCACTAAGACTGGCGAAACTGGCAACAACCAGGAAGACACAAGGTTTGAAATAGGGAAGCGTTCATCATACTTTCTGTTTCTATTGAAATAAAGACTTACTTCTCGAAATGTCCATAATATTGTTTTCACAAAACAATTCAAATAAAGTTAAAAATAACAAACAAGCAAAAAACAAACTTACTTCTTTACGTTTGTATTCAAAGTACGTGTGGCTAATTAACAATAAAAGAGAAAAGACTGCCAGAGGCTGAAGACATCAGACCAAAAGTATAAACCACCATGGATGTACTTGTAGGTACTAATAAGTTAGCTTGTAAAGATGTAGAACATGGTGAACAATTTATTACAAACTGAAAACATCAGACCAAAAGTATAAACCACCATGGATGTACTTGTAGGTACTAATAAGTTAGCTTGTAAAGATGTAGAACATGGTGAACAATTTATTACAAACTGAAAACATCAGACCAAAAGTATAAACCACCATGGATGTACTTGTAGGTACTAATAAGTTAGCTTGTAAAGATGTAGAACATGGTGAACAATTTATTACAAACTGAAACCGTCAGACCAAAAATATAAACCACCATGGATGTACTTGTAGGTACTAATAACATGGTGAACAATTTGAACGGCCACTAACGTAAGATACAAGTATACTGTATACTGATTTCACAACAGTGTAATACGTTGAAGGAGAGAAAAAGCCTTAAAAAATATACTTTTTAACGGGTTTTTGTTTTTTTTCATTCAGATGTTATGTGTAATTTAAATGTCTTGTTTCAATAAAATGTTTGTAAAAACGCCCATTCAAAGGCATTTTCTTTTCTTTATTTTCCCATTTTTTATTATGTAGACTTGCTAAACAAAATGGGGGCAATGAGTTTGGTAGCTACACTGGAACGTACTCCCAAGGCCCCTCGAACGGTAAAATCTGAAGATTCCCAAGAAGACGAAGGGGAAAGGGAAGAAGCCGAATCTTTGAAAGCTACCTACAATGAAGCAATGGCCAGTTTATCACAAAAAGCAAAGGTTGGCAAAGTAAGTCCGTGGACGTTTCAGTTAAAAACTGGGCGGGAAGAGGCAACAGACAAGGAAAAAGAAAAATGCGCAGACAAAGCCCTGGAGGGATGCAGTGTTATATGTGAAATAATAGCTCCAAACGCTGGAGAGGAACTTTTGAGGTCATGTGCCCAACTATCAGATCAGGAAACTGAAAGTGCTTCTGGTGACCTGGTGGCTCTTATGCAAGCATACAAAAACGCTCCAACTGCAAACTTGAAGACCCAAGTCCTCAGTCTTTATGCTTACCGTTAGCAAATGGAAAAATTGCAAAAAATGCACGAGCCTTACGAAAGCATAACGATTTGGCAAATAAAGAGGGAAAGAGCTCATGCTCGTGAATACGGGCCAGGTTTAGCCGTTGAGAAGTTGCCAACTCATCGTGTTCGACTTGACAGAAAGCTTGTGGATCATTTTATAGATTTTGATAACAGGCCGTGTTTTTATCAAGATGTTTCGTTTGGAACTCGAAAATTGAAATTGGATAATGGTGAACAGGTGACAATGCCGAACGTAGTTCGCACAGTGATTTGTTCAACTACGATAAGCCAGTATCTAAAGTTCTGTGAACAAGAGAGGGTTCAGCCTCTCAGCCGTGCGACGTTGTTTCGCATTCTCGAGGTCAGAGAAGCCTCCCAACAAAAGTCGTTATCTGGTTTCGATAACACTGCAGCGGACGGTTCAGCCGGTTTTGTAAGAATGGAAAAAATTGTAGATGACCTTCGACAAATTGGTCAATAGAAGGGTTGGTCAGAGGACATCAAGCAGTCTCTTCGAAGCGGCACGAGGTATCTGAAAACCGAGTACCGTGACCATTGCCAGGAAGGTGACAGTACTTGTCCTGATCACTGTACAGAGTATGCACTCAGTGACCCTTATGATCCAGACCTTCAAGGGCAATGTCAACATGATGATGAATCATCTTGTAACTGAACAGTGCGATGAAATTGTTGTCTCTCTGGACAAGATAGAACAAGTGATAAAAAATGAATGTACCAAATTTTACAGTGAAGAGCAACAAGAAGACATCCTTTACGATTTCCACTGGGCTCTAAGGCTATCAATAATTGGAAAGCACATATTATGAGATCGACAAACCAAGACCCCGCAAAGCAGGACGTGCTTGAAAACTTAAACTGTAGCTCAAATTTAATTATCATGGATTGAGCCATGAAGTTTCTTCAAATGCGATATCATGAAAAACAGAGCGGTTGGTTTGGTAAAAGAGTCCTTAGCTGGCACATTAGCAGTGTTATATCCTGTGATGCTTCAACTGGAAAACTTTAAGTTACGTCCTTCGCTCATTTGTTTGATCAGTGTTCACAGGATTGGTGGCAGTGGCATCAATAATTGAACACCTGCTACAACATTTGAAAACCAAGAACCCCAGTCTTGAAAGCGTTCAATTAAGATCTGATGAGGCGGGCTGCTATCACAGTAACTTCTGTGATTGCCGCAGCTCGAGACATTGGACAAAGAGTTGGAATCGGAGTTGAGTCCTATGACTTCTCTGAGCCCCAGAGTGGAAAAGATGTGTGTGACAGGATTCTTTGTCCTCTGAAGTCGTCTGTTTGAACCCATTGCTCAGGAGGTCATGATATTCTGACAGCGTCCGAGAGGTGGGAAGCCCTTCTGAAGCATCCTGTGAGGGAGGCAACTGCCGCAGTTAGTATGGTGGATGAATCTAAGAAAAGCCTTCAATTAAAGTGCATATGAAGCCAAATTTGTTTTCACATAGTTATAAAATTTACCGTTTGAAATATGCGATTCCAAAGTTTGACATGTCTAGGATAAAAATTGGCGATTTTACGAGCGCTGAAAGTTGGGCTGTTTTGCCTCGAAAAATGGCATTCAAGTGGCGCGGCCAAAATACCACGTGACAACAGCCTGTGACGTGAATTTGGGTACACAAACTAGCAATCCAATATGGCGGAAAGAGAGAAAGAGGAGGCAAGAGGAGGGAGAAACTGCGTTGCTCGCGCCCCTAACGGTCGAAGTTGTAAAAAATACGAGGAAAAGGCATTTCGAATGCATTAGTTTCCAACTGAGCCGGTTGTGAGGGTAAAGCGGGTCAAATTTGTTCGAAAACACCGGCCCGACTTTAAAGATCCCACTGACTTCCAAGTGCACTGCGCTCTGCTCGGTACACTTCGAGGACGATTGCTACGAGTACAAATCATTGGTGATTGATAAAATCGAGCAGAGTGGGAGAGTAGATATCCGAGATTATATAAAGAGGACCGCTGTGCCCACGAGAGATACTGTTGTTCCTGCAGCTCCAGAAGAAGTTCCCAGTGATCGAACGAAAGGACAAGTAAGCCAAATATTTGTGATATTAAGACTTACATGTTTGATCAGTTACGTAGCACATGTATTCAGTGGTATAAACTGATATTGTTGCTTAAACAAGTAGCTAAAATGTCACCTGTTGTAGTATCTTGTCCTTCTGTGAAGGTTTAGCGCCTTTGAAGAGGTTTGAAACTTACATCCTAAGCCTATCCTTTCACAGAAGGAAAAATACTACATGGTACACCAGGTAACATTACATGTATTCTTGCAGTACGCTTGGGCTACCTCGGGTGTTAGCAGTCTTATTTTCGTGGTGAAAATGGTGAGAGCGCTGGAAAAAGCACTGTATATTTGTTCTACCAGATACTGTCAATCCTACTGTGACTGGACCCGGACTAGAGAGCAAGTGGAAAAACCGAATCCAATAAAAGGAAATCGCTGGCTTTCTAAACTGCTTTGAATGTCATACGAACAACACATAAAGGACCCGGTGTGAAGCAAATTATAAGGGAAAGTTGTTCAAGTAAACACCGCAGACCGGTAACGTCCCACGGCTTATGTTATTGTCGCTCTCACTTCGAAGGTAGCTTCGAAGTAAGTTGCTGTCTGCAGTTTTTTAATTTGCACCGTAAGTTGGAGTCAAATGCTTGGTTAAGTGAAATCCTACTTTAAAGGATGCATTTTTTCATGTTTTGGAGCGAGTGGTGTTGGCTTATTTCAGTGATACCAAACTTGATTTCAGTGGGCTGAAATGAGAGAATGGACTACTGCTGGGGATAAATAGATAGATAGACCGTTTAGACCGTTTATTAATAAAATACACTTTGCAGTCAAATGACTGAATTACGTGAATAAATTATTTACAATAAAAATATATGACGACAATTTAAAATATATTACATGCAGTGGCTAATTATGAAACTGTCTCTGAACCTGTTTGTCTTGCAGACAGGCGCAGCAAAGGCGCGTGTCGATCTCAGATTATAATTCTGCTGAGATCGTGACGGCAGAAGGTGTCTGAGTTTATGGTTGCCCTGCGCGTCAATGTCTTTGAAGAGATCCTTACATAATGTGCTCCTTCTATCATATAGGGTTGGAAGGCCAGCTTTAACTAAACCTTCACTGTAACTACAATCTGGAAATATCATGCGTAATGCACGGCGCTGAATGCGTTCAATTTCTTCAGAGAGATATAAAATAGATACAATCAGCTGAAAGAAAAGGTTCAGAACACTGGATTTTTAAGCAGTGCGAGTGCTGTACAGAAAGAAGCAGCTCGCTCGAGGTGAGTCGAAAAGTGGAGAAATGAACAAAACCGTCAAGTAAGCTTTACTTCGGTTCAAATTGTTTCCAAAAATACGGTTTATGAACGGTTGTATTCTTCAGAGAATTACTTGACGGGCAATTTTCTTTAAATCTCAAGGTCGTTTCAGCTTTCTTCCGATTTCTCTAGCAAATTCACGGACTGTTAATTTTGACAAAATTTATGAAATCTCATTTTTGTGGTTTCTTTGTTGATTGCCCTGAGAACAAAATAAGCCCGCCCCGCTGAGATTTTTATAGATTTAGTAACTACAATGTCTGTAAGCTATCCATGTAGCTTCAATTCTAGAACTGATGTACTTTTGGAGATATTAAAAGAAATGTATTGCTTGTTTTACTCACGAATTAAAATGGCTGAGACATGGTGCAGTTAATTTGCCGTTTATTTTGCTCACTGTAAACGTAATGAAAAGCTTGTATACATGGAAGGAAACTAGAATAGTGGTTTTACATTTGTGCCAAGTCTCGAGTTGTAGTGTTTTAATAGACTTGAGAAGTAACGTTTTAAATTTTGAAGTTTTCACAACAGTTTTTGAGTTCAAAATTGGGTTCTCGAGTGTCAACAAACATTCGTTGTTACTATGGCAACAATTAAGTTACAACCTTTATAATGACCATTTTCGAACATCGCCCCTGGATATCTACTTGCATGAAAATTTGAGCTGGGGGTCAAAATTTTTCATTTCCCACTTTGTTTGATTCTTACAGAGAATTGCTCTTTTAAGAGCAATATCCACAGCTGTCTCTTATTACATATTAATAACATCTCAAAAGCTGAAAGAAAAGCACTTAAAAGCCTGAAGGAGGATGACCCTCGTCTAATAATGAAAGCTGGCAAAGGCAACTGCTTTGTTGTTACGGACAAATCTGATTAGAACGAGAAAATGGAAGCTTTACTCAGTGATCATCTCACTAACCAGTTGGTACAGAAATCTCCATTCGCCAAGATCGAAAGATAGCTTGATCAGTTACTGGACCTCAAGAAGAAGAAGAAGATCGACGAATCGACCTATCATGAACTACGTTCCACTAACGCTGTTCCACCCGCCATACGAGGTTCAATTAAACATCACAAGCCAGGTTATCCGCTTAGGCCCATTGTTTCATGCATTGGTTCAGCTCTCTCTAACACATCTAAATTTCTCACTGACCTCCTGGTACCCATCCAGAATTGCAACGGTTACTCTGTCTCTAATTCAATGGAATTTGCTGATCAAGTCGCCAACCTAGAAATTTCTGATGACGACGCCATTGGTATCATTTGATGTGGTCTCACTCTTCACAGCTATTCTTGTCGAAAAAAGCCTGCGAGTATATCCGAAAAAACTCAATGAAGACACCACTCTACACCTAAGAACCAATATCACCACTAATGAAATTATCTCTCTCCTGAATTTCACTCTATCAAACAACTACTTCGAATACAATTATTCCATTTACAAACAGATACACGGTTGTGCAATGGGTAGTCCTGTCAGCCCCGTCGTTGCAAATCTCTGCATGGAAATAATTGAAGAATCAGCTATCACTGCCTCCGCAACTCCTCCAAAAGTTTGGAAGAGGCTGTGTTGATGACAGTTTCGTCATTATCAAGAAACACTTCGTCTCAACCTTCCACTGATGACACCCTTAAGTCGATCGACCCGAAGATTTCTTTCACTATTGAAACTGAGAACAATGGACAAATATCTTTCTTGGACACCCTGGTATCCAGAGAGGATGGTAGTGTTGTCACTATTGATGTTTACCGAAAATCTACTCATACAGACAGGTACTTGGATTTTTATTTACACCACGAGAAGAAACACAAAATAAGTACTGCCTCCACTCCTGTGAATTGTGCTTCTAACCTCCCGAGCATCCCTGTGGGTAAATCAAAACAATTGATTTACGTCACATTTGCCCTGGAATCAATTAGCTACTTCCTGAAATTACACCATCCCCAGAAGAGTTAGCTGGGATGTTCTCTAAATGGGCCGATCCTTCAAACTCATATCGTGGTTTCGCAGTTTTACCATATATCAAAGGTCTAATCTAGCCACTCACAGGACTACACAGAAATAATGGAATCCGAACCACAAGCAGACCCCTCAAGACCTTGCAACAGGAATTTGTTTCCCCAAAATCAAGACCACTGGTTGATCACCAAACAAATGTTGTTTACAAGATTCCATGTGCCGACTGTCCGTGGAGTTATATTGGAGAAACTGAGAGGTGCTTTTAAAAAAGTGATGATTTATTAAATGACATCATCAAACTAGCCTAGGACCCTGTTGTTGAAAAGCCAGACGGTGAGTGTGACCCTTTCGTGAATACATGCAACCAAGGAATTTAAGTTAATCTTTTCTTTTAGGTACAGTTTTATTGCACTTTGAAGAATTCTTGATTACTACAATAACCCAGCCTTAACATTTCATGCTTTCAAGATCCTCGGAAGACATAATTTTTAATAAAGGGGTTAGTTACTTATTTTAAGGAACTGTGGTAATGCATTGGTGGGAAAGTACAACACAGATACTGGGATTTATCAACCAAGTCGATTTGGTAAATTAGCCACCGGAAAGAAATGACAAAACTGATGTTTGAGCGTTTAACAGCACGTTTGCTCTCATGAATGGCTAACACTCAAAATGTTGATGACAAGATGAGATGATGTAATAAAATTACCCAAGTTTATTTACTTAAAAAGGCACCTCTTGCGTCGATTCAAAGCCTTTTATTTGTGTTATCTCCTTAAAATAAATAGGGATAACAGCGCAGCTACAACCTTGACAGAATCTCTTGTCACGAAGAGAAAAAACTCCCTTTCACGTGAATTTTTAGTTGCACATTTCTTAATTTAACAGCATGAAAAAAGTTACTGTAAAATGCTGCAGTAGGACAAGAGAGTTGTTGGTATTATCAAAAGCATAATCTGTTTCCCTCTCGCGCTTTTGCTGGCATGACACCACTGTTGATGACACCATGAGATGATGTAATAAAATTACCCAAGTTTATTTCATTAAAAAAGCACATCTCGCGTCGATTCAAGGCCCTTTATTTGTGTTATCTCCTCAAAATAAATAGGGATATCTTTTACCATGTTACAGGCCCGTTGTCTGTAATTTATTTTTATTTTCAGTAACCGGCGGGATTCTGCGTTACCCTCTCCCTAATATAACAAATTTGAAATTTTACAATGCAACAATAATTTGTAATTCAATTCGTTTAATTCTTTCTTTTCTTTTTCAAACAAACCTCAAAGTTACGTATTATCCCTTATCTTTAATCTGATTTTGCAAAGTAGTATTTAAAGCCATATCTGCTTCCTTTGTCTGATCAATTTGGTGACAATCATGCTAATTTGGTGACAATCATGGTAATTGCTTAGTACTGATTGGTTAATTTGAAGGTGCGTGGAAGATAACACCGCATCCCAAGCGCGCGCCCGCATTCCCGGTTTTCAAGCTTCCGGGTTTGGCTTCCCCAGTGCCTTGCCCCAGGTCGTCTCGCTTCTGGCGAATCTGTCGAATCGATAGAAACGCACTCTTAAGAGAGAACGTGTTATAACCAACAGATGTCGGATTTTAAATTAAAGCGAATATAATAGGCGGTGGTGGATCTATCCCTTCGTATAAAGATTTCGGCTATCCAGGCCTTATTGTAGAGCCTCCCCCCCCCCCCCCCTCTCTTAGACCAACCCCTCTATCGACCTCTGCAGCTACAACAACTGTAGAATGAAGCTTCCTGTCAGACCTCCGCAAACCGCTTTTTTGTTTCAGCTCCCCTCATCCATATTGGTCTTGCAAATCCGGTGATTTATGGAAACAGACAAGGCACCTAGCCAAAGTAGGACAAAAACTCAGGATCCCCCGAAGAAGGAAGGCTTGACTGTCCGAAACATCGGGAAAACCAATTCTCTCGTCTTTTTTCCTTTGCTTTCTTTTTATTACAGTTTATTTTAAAAACTCTGGGCCGGTCTAAAAAAAGACAGGTAGGCGAAATCACCAGGACCTGGGCCCGGTTTCTCGAAACTCCCGATAACGTACCAAGCCCGAAAACTAATTTTTTCGCAACTATTCTCCAATAGTTACACAATTTTTATTGATTTTGAAAGCTAAATTTTAATCTTTATAATTTCATGAAGCATATAGCTAAGTTTGCACCAATAATTGCCGTTAGCTGATAAAATTAGTGAAATAACAAAATGCTTACCGGGCCAGGAAAGTTATCAGGAGTTTCGAGAAACGGGGCCCTGCATGGTTGATTAAGGTATAATTTAGCTTCAACTTTGGATTTATTTTATAGCTTAAAAGGAGAGATTGTAATAGTTTTTCCTATTATCATTGTTGTGTTACCACAAACGCTCTTCCAATGATAGAATAGGGTCCGACAAGAGAGACGAGATGGTCTTCAATTTTCACGTTGACTTGTCCTTGGTCGTCTGAGACTAAGTTTCCTAAATCACCAACATGACTGCAAAGAAGAAAGTATAAAATAAGGTTATTTTCCCAGCCTAGAACCAAGCCGTTCTCTTCTCGCTCACACGACTTGGCGCAAAATTTGGTGATTCGGTGACGTCACGATGTATCGCACCAAGTCGAGTCGAGTGATCGGGAGGAGAAAGCCTGGGTACCAGGCTGCTATTTTCCAAAAATAACTCTTTCAAGTGCGCCCAGATTTCACTTTGAAATTATTATTGGATCCGAACAGCAAAAGTTCTTTCATCTACGTTGTCATACCTGAGGATATTCTGAATTCGCATTTCTTTTCCCAGAGAAAATCGATAGGAAAAAAATAAAGGTAAAAGAAATGGTGGGGAAAACTCATAAAGTAAAGACGAACCTGTGTAATAAGATTTTGTAGCAAGTAAGTCGCAGATCCCAAGCGGAGATTACTGTGGGTATTATTCTACTATAGGGTTATTGCGTACCGTATTGGGGAGGTAGGTGCACCATGGGTTTTGCCGAATGGATTATAATGACCTCCAGTACTCTGGCATCCTGAAAAATAAATTGCAATAAACGTCTGCAGATCAACCGAACTCAATCTTAGGGTAGATAAACAGTACATCAGAAAGGCATTGCTAAGCTTAAATATTTCATCCACAAACTTAGAACCACCTTGCACAGCATTAACTAGACAGCGCTACAGGAAAGGGCTGTTCAATAGCTATCATTTGAATGGTCACACTTTAGGATTTCATCCACAGCCTGAAACGTTAGAACCACTTGCACAACATAATAAACAACACCACTGGAAAGTACTATTCAACAGCTATCATTTGAATGGTTAATCTTACCGTCAGTGACAGTGTCTCCATATTGGTGGACATGGAATCCATGTGTCGTGTTTGGCGGAAGACCTGATATCTGCACATCCATGAAAGTAGGATAACCAAATCCCTGCAAAAAGAAAAACGCAGAATTTATCACATACTTAAGAAAGAGTTAAAGAAAACAAAGGACCACAGCAATTTCTGCTCGGTAGCTTCTGTTTGTACGGTAACACTCTAGGATTTCATCCACATCCTCAGACTAAATAGCTAGAACCACATTGTACAGCATCATTTAAACGGTTACACTGCAGCATTTCATCCATTCACGCAAAATTTGAAGCCACCGTGTTTGACGCAATAAAATTCGCTTAGAACGTTCTGTTCAATCAATAGCTTTTGTTTGAGAAGTGACGCTTTAGGATTTCATTCTCAGAGTCAAAACTTGGAACAACATCCAAAGCATCATATAGCCAGGTTTCGTGATGGGGTTTAGAGATAGAGGAGGAATGCGGGGTACTGTTAGTACAGGGTTACGGTATGAAAACAGGGCAGTGGGATATGAGTCTTTCTTTCTTTCTTCCTTTCTTTCTTTCTTCCTTCCTTCCTTCCTTTCTTTCTTTCTTTCTTTCTTCTTTCTTTCTTTCTTTCTTTCTTTCTTTCTTTCCAATCAATATATCCCAATTCAAATTAGGTCAATAATATCTTACCGACTGCTTCAACTTAACTGTTCCAACCACGGGGGTCTGGGTACCAGCAGGTGGTTTTTTGAGTTACGGCTGATAAAACTCACTGCAGATACTTCTTCTTCACCTACGAAGAACAAACACTTCTACTAAAAAAATTTAAAGAACAAAAACTATGAAGCAAGCTATTTTCCTAATAAAATAAATCAGAAATAAAAGACAGGAATAAACTAACAGCCCTGACAAACAACAACGAAGAATTGAAAAGCTCTGAACAAGTGATACTTTTCTTTGAAAGTATATTGTCTTTTGCATTCACCGTTTGTTCGCGTCATGCAAATCGGAAAAAGCGTTTCGTCAAAATATAACCCGGTTTAGGTTCATTTAACTGCAAGACGTCCAATTAGCCACAATTAATCACTGGTCTAAAACGTCACTTAAGGCGTTTTGCTCGGAGTTCCTTATATCGTTTTTTTTTACGTTGCCCTCTTACGTCTGCACGGCTCCACAATGGCGGCGATTTTGTTTTCCAATTCCCCCACTCTCTTTTGAAGTCTCTTGAATCTACGGGACTCCACAGGCTCCATAAAGGTCAGAAGAATCAGCACAGCGAAAGCAACAATCCACTTTTGAGACATCATGGCTAAAAACAAAGTTTCGGTCAACCTAAAACATATTTCTCTTGCATGATCATTGAAATAGAGGATATTACATGATTGCACGGAGATACGACATTTCTCTTCGAGTGTTGAAAAATATTTCACGAGTGAGCGCCGCGAACGACTGAAACATTTTTCAACATGAGAAGATAAATGTTGTATCTCTAAGCGGCCATGTAATTTTATTTTTATTATATAGACACCGATGAAATACCAGGATTACGATTTCTAATAAAATATAGTACGCACATTAGAATTTTGGTCGACAAATAGAGAAAATAAGTAGCGTTAATTTGTATTCTGAATATTATAGCAATATGGCATATAACTTTTCTAAATTTCATTGGCTGAGACTGAAGTAGCCATGACAACCGTGATATCTTTACATGTGAAAGATAAAATTAAAATCGTTTCTTCACTAGATACGAAATTTTCGTCACTGGAAAAATCCTGGCATTTCATCGGTTTACACACTTTCTAGAAAATACGCATTTTATATCCTCAGGCAAATCGTAACATTTGGGTGTTCGTGCACTTCCTTCTCTGCAATGTCAAAGTTACAGTCGTGCAAAACGGCGCATGACGACGAATTCTAAATTATATCTCGACGAACAAGTGAAATCAAAATGATTACGGACAAGGCATTTAATTTGTTGTTTGTTTGTTTGTTTAGTTGGACCTTCCTGCTTTCTAAAAATATTACTTTTTCTGAATTTATTATTTATATCGGTTAAAAACAATTTAAGTTTTTATTCACTTGGTTCTATTGCCGTCATACATGTACAATATCGATGTCGTTGGTTCTATCAGTAACTTTCATGAGCGTACTTATTTTTTTGACGAAAATGGTCCCCAACAGCACTTATTGAGGGGTACCTTGCCTTGAGGAAATGAATGTTTGTTAAATTCAACCTAAGGTAAATTTTACTTACCCTTAAGATAGTAAAACATTCTCACCGCAAACAATTGCCCTGACACGGGAAGCTAAGTTATGGGAGGATACCCGCGACTGCCAGGGCAATTGGCGTGTAGAATGTAGGATACAGCAGTGATCGACCGCCACCAGGGGAGGTGGGAGGGGCGAAACCTTTATGGTGACTCAACCGAACTCCGTTAAACTGACCACGAGGTGACTGAAACTTCGATATTTAAAGCAGAAGGCCGCAAAGCATCACGCCAACAGTGCGCAATAACAGAATGCTGGAATTTGAAAATCTTAAGCCTTCCCGCGTGACGGGCTAATTATGTATGCAGTGAGAATAGTAAAACATTCTCACCGCAAACAATTGCCCTGACACGGGAAGCTAAGTTATGGGAGGATACCCGCTCCTGCCCCAGACACTCCGCTGTCAATTTCGGAAAGGGGGGCAAGGAATGCAGAAAACCAAAATACCACACTCACACAAAGAATCGTAAACTTTATTCCTTCCATTACTCAGAACCCCAACCCCTTCTTGTACATCTCGGAGCTAGCTAAACAGCAGCGTCCAAATTATTGGGATGTGAGACCGGGGTTATCAAGCCGGAAGCCACTCTGGGGAACACGCTTTCTAATATTGTAAGGGA
Source organism: Siderastrea siderea (assembly GCA_964030785.1). Classification (NCBI taxonomy): domain Eukaryota; kingdom Metazoa; phylum Cnidaria; class Anthozoa; order Scleractinia; family Rhizangiidae; genus Siderastrea; species Siderastrea siderea. The sequence goes on along the minus strand of OZ034977.1, from coordinate 10,782,020 downwards.
AGCGTCAGCATGTGAGCGCTGCATACATCTACTCGCGACTTTCCCACTTTTCCAGCCTAGGTATTGAGCAACCTCTTCCTGGGAACAGCCTAAAAGCCTTAGAGTGTTGGATAATCCTACCCGAAAACTGTGCGGAGTCTCTCCAGCATGGAGTTTGGACTCTAAAAGGTGTTTCCTCAACCGATTGTTAACCGCGGAACCTGTAAAGGGTTTGTCCCCCACCGAACCATCGCGTTCCGTGGCTCTAAAAAAGTACCCTTGATCCAATGAAATTTTCAGGCACTGGCACACCGTAATATAATGCTGCACCCAGGCAACCGGGCAAACCTCGGGATGAGTAAACCTAATCAAAGCAAAAGAGCGAGGTGAGCCCTTGCGGATATTTTTAGTGAGAGTAAACTTGAGCAAGAAGCCTTCCGATCCCTTAACCTAAAAATGTTGCACGACTGAAGGCGACCGAGGTCAGAGGCCCTATCCCCGGTGAAAAAATCCACCACAAAAAACGTAGCGTCCCGAACGAGTATGTATTTACCTGAGCGCGAAAGAGGCGCGTGACTTAAAAGCAAACCCCGTAAGAAAGCTATGAGTCTACGAAATTTATCGAAAAACAAAGGTACTGCTTGAACAGGTGTTATAGCCAAACCCGCCTGCTCCTGCCTGACAAATTTTAAGTAGTCCTTAACTAAGGGGTGGGCAACCGGGTTAGAATTATTAAGACGTCCTAGATTATTAAACACGGCCCTCAAACGACCTATAAGGGAATCTACCGACCCGGCTGCCAAGCGCTTAGGACAGGTGCAGGAAGCCCTTGAACATAAAGACGAATGTACTACAGTTCTCCCTGACTTATCCTTAAAAATTAGAAAGTTGACAATGTCACTGGCAGTACAAGAAGTCACTGTCCTAGGGGGAGTCAATGCACCCAAAAACTGGGAGAGCTGTTGCTCCAAAGCGGATTTCTGCCTTTGGTAAGGGTTAGAGAGTATAACAGATTGAAATTTTTTAAACCGTTCCTTGATCGCCGTTTCATCCACGCGAACAGTTGACGTAACAGCAAGGTGAAGTCCGGTCGATGTCCCGCACGCCTGACAATAATTCGCATCGGAATCGTTAGGGTAAAGGCAGGCTGAACAGCGTCGGGCTGACTTCCATGGACGCATAACCTAAAAGAAGAGATCAGGCTGGCTTAGCAAACACAACGGAAGGCCCACAGATCCCACTGAAGCTCTTTTGAGTACCAGCGACGGCTGTTTTGAGAGGGAAACAACAAAATGCCATCTTCGCCTTTCTTCCCCAAAAGGAGTCGATCAACAGTAAGCGACTGCAACAACGCCCACCAGAAACGTCGAGGCTTTAAATCCGGGACGATGATCGTGAAGGCACCATGAAAATCTTGCTCGAACATGCACTTTAGAAGGGGCGCAATTAGCACAAACGGTGGAAACACATACAAGTTGTGGTCCAAAGGCAGAGACTGTGCGAAAACGTTAATTCCGCAAGAGCTTGGAGTCGCACAAGGTGTAAAATGGGGCAAACACCGGCCTTCCCCATCACGTTGACAATTGCTATCCAAAGACATAAGGTCGAAGGTGTGAGGCCCAAAAAGGCGCTCGACTGGCTCCCAAGCCCTTTCTGACAACATGCAATCGATATCTGAAACCTTCCTGGAAGGGATGTCAGCCGGGTTCTCACTTGAAGGAACATAATGCACATCAAGGCTGAAATTGAATTCTCTGCAGCAATCAAAAATGTCTTTAAGGACATTGTTAATGTCTTGGTTTTTACAACCGTCATTTGCCAGAGCAGACTTCAAAACGAGGCTATGAGTGTGAACGTCCACCCTACGCGAGCTGAGATGATGCCTGAACGAAAGGAGCGAATGCAGCAAAGCCCGAGTCTCTAAAACATTGATATCTTGCGAGCTGTCTATCCAGTAATCTCTCGACTCCAGACTGCGACCGTCCTGTAGCAGAGTACCACCCCAGGCCCTCTTGGAGGCATCACAATAAAGCGTAACCACTGCGTGGCGTTCAGTTCTCCATGGAAGGCAGTCCTTCCAATTATCAAGAAAACGCCAAAACTCTATCTCGGTGCGAAGAGTCGCCTCTACCTTGAGGGAAGGCCAAGTAGATCCTGAAAGGCGGGAGATCGCCCTAAAGACGTCGCGCACGTACAACTTACATCCAGGAATGGCAAGGCTAAAAGAAATGACCTTCCCCGAAAATCGTTGAAGTGTTTTCAATCCCACGTATGGAGACGAAAGAATGTCTTCCCTTAACGCCGCGAACTTGACTTTCTTGTCCTCAGGGACGAGGAAGGCCTGACGTACATAATCGCAAACAAAACCCAGAAAATGAACCCGTCTCGAAGGGACCAGCTGCGATTTGTCAAGACCAATGAAATATCCAGCTTCAATGAGCAGACAACACATAATATAAACTGCCGCCTTAGCTCGCTCGAGAGATGGCTCGCGACTAACCCGCAATGGAGAAGTAAAAAGTTGTCCAACGTGCCGATCATCAATGTACTGCGAAACTGGGACTCCGTGAGACCGTGCGGAGGCCGAAACTGCAAGTCCGAGCTTATGGTAAATAAACGCGCTGGCCTTCCATCCAAACGGCAGTGTACGAAACACAAAATAGAAACCATGCCACTGGAAGCCGAAATAAGTTTGAGACGAGGGATGAAGCAAGACATGTTGATAACCACTCTTATCATCACAGGAACTCTGGAAGTGACCGGGGAGAACATACCGCGGCAAATCGCAAAGGTGGTCAAGCTTGAATGGGAGGCCACGAATCCATAAATTGAGATATTGCTCATCATGACACAACCGCGGCTTTGAAGGCTCGACAGTTAGTGGTAAAACCAAACGTGGGGGCGCCACACTGTCCACTGGGCCCCAAACTGCTAAAACCCCCGCGGTGACCCATTGTATTATGGAATCGGAGACAAACTGGGAAAACTTGGCTGTGGTAGGCGAGTTCTTTAGGATTATTGGAGGAGGATGTTCGGAGTCGTACGCCTGTCCCTTGATATTCCCCCTAAAAGGCCTGAAAAATCGGTCGACGCGAACTCCATCTTTGATAACCTCCAAAAGGTCAACTTCAGAACAGGGCGATTTATCAAGAAGGCCCTGCCAAATGGACGGCTTGTCATGAATATTGCCAGCCCTGAAGTGGGCAGGGTCGAAGAAGCGCAAATGAGCTAGACTACCCAAACCCGGACGCGACGCCACCAGCTCCAGAGGAGGCAAGGGGCCAACAAAGGGAGGGGCTCCCTGTGTTATGCAGCGAAGAGGCACATCTCCCGTAGAGACGTGTAGCTGAGCCATACAGAGTCTTGAAATAAACGAAGAATGATTTGCCTAAAACGTAACGAAAGGGAAACGAAAATGAGCCGAAACAAACACCCGAAAAAGCTTAAAGGGAACCCAACCCTTTGTTGACCCCAGGCTCCGAACTAGGTCCGAAATTGAGACACTGAGAAGGTCCCCCCGAGGTCAACTGGGCAAGGGCAAATACCCACCCCAAGGCAAAGAAGACAAGTTTGAACAAACAAAGAAAAATATTTAATACAAAACATACAAAATCCTTGAATTATAGAATTGTAGACACAATCATTGGCGTCCACGCCCACGTCCAGGACCGCCTCCACGTCTGGATTTGCAGTTACGCGCAATGTGTCCCCATCCTGCACAAGCGTGACACTGGACCGAATACGGGGCAGACTGGCGCAAGGGACGTCTTGCCTGGAAACTTGGAGAGGGCGCCTTGGACATCCCCTTCAGAATCGACGCAGCCTCCTTGGCCATTTTAGCTCTTAGGGGATCCCCAACAAGACCAAGCATCAAACGCTGAAGATGGTCGGCGCCGAGGGACGGCTGCCTAGCCTTTACTTCCTCAAGCGCCGCGGCGTATTCGTCCGCCTTCTCGTGCGCCTGCGTCCTTGCCAGGCGTACGAGGGTCTCCAAAAGCTCGATAGCCTCAAAGCGGTCAAAGAGGGACGACGGCCTATTCAGATGCCTTCTAAGGGCTAGCAGCGCATTAGTGCAACTTTCGGCAGACCTCTCCTGCTCGAGAAGTTTAATTTTGTCTTCCAACATCCTGATACGGTCAACTGGCTGTTAAAGAAAAACGTAAGGGGAGAATAAAGGATGTCACCATGACATAAACACTACGGCACAAGTAACCACAAATTGCACGGTTTACCACGCAAAAGCTGCGGGAAGCAATCAAAATTATCGACCAAACCAGCACAACAGATAATGAAATCATGCTGCAGTTCTTAGGTCCACTGCCTCAACGCACTTATACTTTAAAACTCCACCACTAGCTATACAGCTGACAAAGGCGAAATGAGCGCACCAAAAACGTGCCACACCCTCAGACTGCGGAAAGCTATACAATAATTAAGTAATTTACCTAATCAACTGAAGACCCGGACTAAACAATCCACAGCCCTCCAGGCGGCCGGCCCTAGGCCAAACTCGAAAAATTATGTCAAAGCTCTACAGACTTTTGGCTCTCTAGGCCGCAGTCAAAGAACAATTTACAGCTCTAGGCTGTTGGCTCTCCAGGCCGCACTTGAATAACAATTCACAGCCCTCCAGGCTGTTGGCTCTCCAGGCCGCACTTAAATAACAACTTACAGCTCTCCAGGCTGTTGGCTCTCCAGGCCGCACTTAAATAATAATTCACAGCTCTACAGACTTTTGGCTCTCCGGGCCGCACTTAAATAATAATTTGCAGCTCTACAGACTTTTGGCACTCCAGGCCGCACTTAAATAATAATTTACAGCTCTCCAGGCTGTTGGCTCTCCAGGCCACACTTAAATAATAATTTACAGCTCTCCAGGCTGTTGGCTCTCCAGGCCACACTTAAATAATAATTTACAGCTCTCCAGGCTGTTGGCTCTACAGGCCACACTTAAATAATAATTTACAGCTCTCCAGGCTGTTGGCTCTCCAGGCCACACTTAAATAATAATTTACAGCTCTCCAGGCTGTTGGCTCTCCGGGCCACACTAACAACATACAACCCTAGAGGTTGCCGGCCCAACGGGCCATATAAACATCAAAAACTTGAACGTATAAAGCAGTAAGCGCCGACCTTAAGATAGTTCGAGGCACGCAAAAGGTGGCGGCATAAACTACATGAACGCGAAAGAGCAACGAAACAACAGGAATAACGCAGTAAACCGCAATGAAAAGGGCGAAACAAACTACGAAACAAACAATCTAAAATAAGAGAATGAAAAAGGACAAATATGCAAAAAACTGACCCCAAAAGAAATAAACACCCCAAGAGGGCAAAAAACTTGTAAAACAGCGAACCAAAAACACAACAAGACTAACGAGGTTGAAAATAAAACAAAAGGGAATCGCACCTTGTGCCAAAAAGCCGTAAAACAGTGTTAAAGATAGAAAACCGAACAAGGACACTAAGCTAGCGAAAAAACTACCAAAACCCGCATGCAATAACGGCCAAAAACGATGATAGGCAAACAACACGAAGAAAAAGCCAGACAAGAAAACGCGAGGAGGCGAACAAGCAGGCCAGCGTAACGACTAAAGCGCGAAACCTAACCCGCGCCGCGAAAATCCAAAACGTAACATAAGACTAAACACAGAAATGAAAATCTACCTCTTGAACAACCACAGGAGCCGGTGCAACAGGTGCCGGTTCAACAGCCGGTATAACAACGGGTAATGGATCAGGAACTGGCGCCGCCGGAGCTGGCGGCAAAGGCAAAACAGGATCGGCGTCGGCTTCGGCCATGAGTGCTGGTGGCGGTCAAAAAACTAGAAGAAACCTTTATGGTGACTCAACCGAACTCCGTTAAACTGACCACGAGGTGACTGAAACTTCGATATTTAAAGCAGAAGGCCGCAAAGCATCACGCCAACAGTGCGCAATAACAGAATGCTGGAATTTGAAAATCTTAAGCCTTCCCGCGTGACGGGCTAATTATGTATGCAGTGAGAATAGTGTTCATAACCATTAAAGTTATCGTCATAATCGAAACCACATATTAAATGAAGAACGCACGAATCACAAGGCTCACAAAGCGGTTGACGTCGACCACAAAATATCACTGGTTAAGAATATAAATGTTACATTTAACTGGTCTTTGGAGTACTTTGATGGACACAAATTTGAACACAAGCAGCTATATAAATATTTCTTCTTTAATGTCATTAAATCCCTCCACTCAGCAATGAAATTCCTTTGATAGTTTCATTCCCGCCTGTTGCCATAATGAGGCTATTCAAACTTTCGATTCTCCCGCAAAGTTTGTTCACGTTAACAGTCAAAGGTGCAATCATCATATTTTTTGAATAAGCGGCTTTATGATAAATAAACCGCTGACAGCGCCCCCAGTGTCAGCCTATTCAAGTTGAAGCCAATAGCGAAAGTGTAAATGTGTTTACTGAGTTGGTGATTAAAATGTGAAGTAACATGGTTCTAGAAAAGAAAACCCGATTCTGGCGAATTTGTTTTGTAAGTATATCAGTATATCGAGTGAGAATTTTCCTGATGCCTGCAAATGGGCTGCCCTTTTTTGTACAAAGATGTGGAAAATGTTTAAATTCATTTGGTGAACTACTCTTGGAATAGTTTTGCATCTGACCAAAACTTTTGCTGATGAATCTTACCTTCCCTGTATTAAATTTCTCAATAAAATACCCTTTAGACCTTTGCTCCTTCCTTCTCAACAGCTTGCTGTGAAGAGTAGCACATGAGTCATTGAGTCACAGCCTTTAAGGACCTTGACATCTGTACAAAACAACATACTTTCAAGATCATAGGAAATTCTCACAGCAACTGAATTTTATTTGTAGGAAAGGAACACGCAACCAGTTAACTAGAATTTCTTTTTAATCTTACCATGCTTTATAATTCCGCATTTCTTAACCCTGTTATGATTTTGTTCACTGGGGTCGACACTTGCTGTGACGGGTGGTAACAAGAGGCCAAAGGACACAACCTGGTGTAAAATGAACAAATGCAAAAATGCTAATGAGGGAATACTGAATGAGGTCTTTGTCAAATGTGGAATTCAGTTTGGGGGAGAGTAACACGCAACTGTTCAAATTTTATATTTTTATTGCTTTTTATGCTATGCCATGACTACCAGCCGTGTATTCACAAGTTGAATGGAGATCCATTTACCTAAACTCGTCTATAGGCACAGTGGAGTACTGATCGGGTATTGACAGGAATGACATACGAGCCTATGACTTGTACAAGATAAATATATGTAAAAACGCTAATAAAGGCTCTATGCCCCAAGGTGATTCAACTCAGGGAAAATCCTTCATTTCAAAGTGAAAGCTGTTTTTTAGCTCACTAAATGCCTGATGTTGGACTGGGTAGCCTGCTCACTAAATGCCTGATGTTGGACTGGGTGGCCTGTGGACCTCGGCCGAGGATTTATTAGATTTCGTCTTAAATGAAGGAACGAGTAGAGCAATGCAAATCAGTTTTAAATACACCTTCGTGTGGAAGCTGCCCAGTTCATCAGGTCATCTCGCTTCCGATGAATCTTTACATTAACAAGGATGACACCTCACATTAAGTAAATGTGCCTATGCAAATTCCTAACGAAACCTCTGAATGAAATTTTTGACTCAAGTGATAGGTGACATCACCGAACGAATTCATGCCCAATCTCAGTCGCTACCACGTTGTCATTTAGGAGATGTTGCGCTCTTATTTCAAGGAGAAGGTACAACCGGGACGATATTTGGTCAGCAGTCTGGTGGACCTTATAACTTTGTGGGCTTATAAGCTGAGAGAGGCGTGGGGGCTCATAACCGATTTTATGGTATACCAAGAGAAAATAAGGGGACAGAGAGGGATACTGCCAGTTCAGGCTTTGGGATATGTCAAGTTCGGTAAAGTTATTTTTAGACGGCCATTTGGAACGGAAGTCTGTTTTCAGGACGTCCGCATAAAGGCAACCTCGATCTTTTGTTTGAAGAACCATTCAAAATTTTGCTTGTGATGGTGGACCAAGTGGTGTTACGTTTTGTCCATGAAAACGACTTCGAAAAACAAGGGAAATGATATTTATGCGGACGTTTTGGGAAGCAGACTTCCGTTCAAAAGCCAATCTGTAAATAACTTTTGTGGAATTGACAGGAACGCCCTCAGAGTCTCTCTCTGTCACCTTATTACTTATTGGGTATGCATATTTTGGCGAATCTACTTACAATGACAACCGAACCCGTCTTAACACAAAAGCTCTTCCCAGGACAGAGTAAGGTACCATAAGAGAAACAATATTGTCCTTAAGATTAGCATTGATCATTCCTTGGTCATCTGACTCCAGGTTTCCTAGATCACCGATATGACTGCAAACAAAAAAGGAGCGCCATTAATCATTTATATATTCAAAGAAAACAAGTCTTGTTCTTACCGTTATTTTTGTTGTCACAACAGAGGTGGTACAAAACATGAATCAACGAAATGCTTTTAAATACTAGTAAATACAAACGCAAGAGAAAACTTTTTGAACACAACGGCGACTTATAGACAAATACACCATTAACATTAAGGCAATATAAATTAGAGCTGCCCGACTTCGAGCTCGAGGGAGGATTGCTCTCGGGTCCTCTCGCATGCACACAACTCGAACCGTTCAGAGATCTCAACTTTGTGAGCAATGTTGCCTGTGACCGTTTTTGTATACTTAATGCGTAAGCCGTCTAAGCCCCGGGCCAAACGAGAACAATAGCCGATGAAAGTTCAAACTGTCTCTCTCGTTTTAGCTTCCGTGGGAGGCGCCGAAAGGAGAGGGAAACGGGGAATCGCGAATCGCGAATCGCTCGTGTCTCGCTCTTCCTAATTCCCCTTCTCCCTCCCCTTTTAGTGCCTGGCACGCAGCCTACTCTCGTTTGTCCTGAAACTCTCGCGCTCTCAGCGACTCTCTTGCACCCTTAAATTTTAACATCGACTGAAGTTTAAACTCTGGCTCTCCTTTGACCTTTCTTATGCACTCTCTTTGACTCTAGCGCTCTCTCGGAGAGTCTGAACTCTCATCAACTCTCGCTCTCGTTTGCCTTGAGCCTTACCGAATTGAGTACCAAAAACGACGGGACTGACCACTTAATCATGGAAAGTTGGTCTGGTACGGCGTTTTTCCCTCGAAAACAGCTGATAATCCTCAAAATTTTAAATTGTTCGCATACGCAAAGTGAAATTCGCAAAAAAGCCTGGGAGGTGGGAGGGAATTCTAAAGTTTCCATGCTGCAAAATTTTGGACATTTGGACTAAAATTTGAGCAGACAGGGATGAAAATACGGTGTTCATCAGGCTTAAATTAAAAAAGGCAGTGTCTTAGCAAAAGGCTGGCCGTCAATGGGTTAAGTCGCTTTAGTTTCAAATATCTTAATCAAAAATACTGAAATTGCTTTTTTTTTGCTGCTATTTAGAATCTTTTCAGCATTCTTAGATGCCATCTTTAAGAAAATTGGTACTTCGTAGATTTCCTTTAATAAGGTAGCTTTCTTAGTTCACACATTCGCGTTATTAAGCCTCGTCCCCGACACCTCACCTAAAATAGGTAGGGGGTGTTAAAGTATCCACATCCCTGTTGCAAAACTGGGACGTGATCTTCGGTGTTGTAGTCTGGCCTTTCCACATTGTTCTTCATCTCATGTTTATGGGTAGGGTGGGTGGATCAGATCGGTAGTAATGGTAGCCAGAGGTGCTCTTGGAAGCTGACAACCGATCTCATCCTCACGTTTCATTAAAGGGGCTATCTCACGGGGATTTTGCTTGCGTTTCGCCAAAACGCATTCTCGTCCACAGAGCCGCTTGGCCCTCTTAGCCGCCGGCGACTGGGCACAAGGACAAGGTCGCCGGCGGCTAAGAGGGCCAAGCGGCTCTGGGGACGAGAATGGCCAAAACGTTGCTAAAATTAGGATTAAATACTACATCTAAGCTCACACACGAAATGTTCATGGAACACCAAAAGGAAGGTATCAAGTGAATTTTTGCAAGGAGTGCAAACCATAATAAGTTTTTCAATTGTTTTAGCAAGACACAAGCACAGAGCTTGAAACGTTCGCCGAACGACAGAGCTGAATAACGCTGAGCGGTCAGCGTGAGTCAGTAACTCACACAAATTTGAGTCAGTGTGAGTCAGTAACTCACACAAATTTTCCACAACTCAGAGCTGCGATCCGTGGCCCTGGCCGAAAGGATGGCAGCTCTGGGGACGAGAGTGGAGGAGAGCAGTGACGTAGCGAACATGCGCAGTGCGTTATTCAGCTCTGTCTCGCCGAACGTTTTTAAGTTGAAATCCACGTTCATGCTGGCCGTCCGTGGCCAAAGACACTTAGTAGTTAAGGTTACAATTAAGGTTTTGAGGGTCGAAGTTCTAAAAAAACGCGTTCATAGCAAAATGTAAAGCCCACCGCAATAGCGGTGTTATCGATTTGTTTTTTGGCGTGACTTTTGTGTTCATCCCGGAGGTGTCAAAAGCTGTTAACGCTTACTCCCCCAGGGGAGGCCATGGTGTTCTACGCGCGTTTCAATATCCGGTAATTCTAGGTTCCCATAACAACCACTATTTTTATCGATAACACGGAGCACTCGTGTTGACGTCCATTACAGATGTGGTATTTTTCGATTTACCGGGCGTTTACTGTCGTTCTTTGATCAGTTCATGGCGAAACAAAAGAAAAGAAATTGTCCTTGGACGAAAGGAAGGAAAAAGAGAGGCCCGAAATCCAAATCTGTCAAGAAAATATCGACCAAGATACAGAAGAACTAGCTGCGAGCGAACCTATTCTATTCGAATCCATTCGTACCTCGTTATTGTAAGCTTTTCGCCATTTGAAATCCACTGCAAAAATATCACGAAAGCTTACCCCTTTTCCCGCATTTCAGCGAGCATACTTCCCTTGGATGAGCGTGATCAGTGGCCTTTAACGAGGAATCATTCTTGCTTGAGCGTCGGCGAGTGCGACCCAAAGTACGAGTGCAGCGCTTCTCCTACTCCATGTTGGAGTCTTCTCTCCCTCGTGTCAAGTACGGACTGAAACAACACGAAACCTCTTTTCCCGCGAAATATTTTGATCACTCCATGTCAGCACTGGGCACCTACTGGAGGATTTGGATTTGATTAGGTGCTATGACCGGAAAATGCATCGCGGGGAGTAATCTGACTCCAAAATCTTCAAGGCTTTATTTCAGCGTATTTATTTTTCAGCGACTTGGCCGTCTTCTAACGAACTGATTGAGCCGGGAATTCATCGCGACAAACCTGAAATTTGGCACACGTCATCTGCGATGGTTCTTCTCCTAATGCGCCGATCAATTCGAAACTTCAACATCCCCCCCCTGGGCATACCCCGGGCATTTGACTGTGCATCGTGCCCGGGGAGGGGGGAATTTGAACGTTGCGTTGGAAGGGTGGGGAATTTGAACCGGATTTATCTCTTGTTCTGACGTAATAGGCCCGTGAATTTTTCTGGTTTTTGCGGGGTCTGACGGATTTGCAAGATAGAATTTCGCCTTTGTTAGTGAATAACTCTTTGAAAAGGGTCTTTAAAAGTAGATTGAAGGTGTCATTACGGCATATCTCTCTCTGAAAGGCATGTAAAGTGTTTGATTGAAGACCAAATTTGTCTTTGAGGAGGGGCAGTTCAGTACTAATTGGTGGGGCATTTGAACGGCTTTCTTGCCCCGAGGGGAGGGAATTTGAACAAGCCAATCTTCAAAAGTTCAAATGCCCGGGGGGTTGCCCGGGGGGTTGCCTGGGGGGGATGTTGAACTTTCGAATTGATCGGCGCATAAACCGTGTGTGGCATTTTGGAATTTCGCTTTAGTTTTCAAATTATAGGCTCGAACGTAAAAAGCATCGGACAGAAATCTATCATCAAACTTCAAATCGCTTTTATTTTGTTTTGAAAACTGATATCAAAAATCCCACACACGGTTCTAAAGGTCAATGTCTGCTGAACATCCTGCAAGCACCGGATGTTCCGTAGAGTCAACTGTTAGCGCGGGTAATTCACGTTTATACGCATCGGTCAAATTTTGTTTGAACTGTTGTAGCGGATAGATTTCTTTTTTCTATCGCCCAAATTATAATTTTATGTGTTTCTCTAATTATAATCTATAAATTGCTATAAAGCGCATTTACGCGCAACACGGTCTAAAATGTTTAGTGTAACCTTAAACTGAATTAGTGTGGTGTTTAAATTAGAAAAGAACAATTATTTTTAGGTTTTCGTTTATGTAAATATGCCTATTGGCTTTTCAAAGCGTTACAAACGCGAGCAAAATCCCAGTCCGACACCAGTTTTTCAATCGATTCCAAACGAGTACGATATTTAACAATTATCCTGCGAAATCGCGCGGAATATCACCTGATACTTAGCCGACGTGGCCGTAGGCCGAGTTGGCTAAATCAGGGGATATTCCGCAAGATTGAGCAGGATAATTGTTTTATTATTCAACAAATTCTCATCGACTACCATTTTCATAACGAGAAAAACTATGGTTCTATGATGAAAACGCTAAAAGCTAGCAACACGTAATAAAAATCAAAACAGAACTTCAAGAAATCGAAGTTTAATACCGTTCACTTAAGAAAGACTTATTTACAAACTCATGTTTGGAAATGAGAAGACAGAGTAAAAAAAATACTGCTACCTTACCGAGAATAAGTCCTCTTCCTGTGAATTAAAGTCTTTTCAACTTTACAACTTTCCGTGGGCAAGTGTGCTGCTTCGTTCGCAATAGCATTTTCTTGGTTGAGTTCTCAATATCTGGATATCTTTGTGAGCTGAAGCAAATACTTGTTGACTTTTTGAGAGCATTTAATCGTGGAAAGTTTCTTCCAGAGAGTTAAAATTTGCGGAGAACACTGCTAAAACTGCCTCGCTTTTCAAAATGGCCGCCAAACAAGCAATGAAAGAAAATCTGCAGTACACTTCCAAATATGGTCATTTACGTATATCGCAGGATATCTGTCATGTAGGATGACAGATATTGAGGGCTTCCTTACCATATATAGGCATAGTGACAATTTGTTGAATAATAATGATCGATATTTGGCATTTTTTCGATATTTGTTATCGATCGTCACACTAAACATTCATATTGTGAAGTCATCATTCAAGGTCGAGTCCAGGCTTAAAGTGTACGATATATCGTGCGGCAGATGCGACTTCAAATATTCGCTCAGCGGACTCCCTGTTTTTAGTACCCAGCCTTCCCTCGGTTATATTTGCTTCCCTCGATGCTGATTTTATAATTCTTGTGCAGTTTTGCGAGGTTTTGACCATTTTTGATCGGGCTTTTTCGAAAATTTTGTTCATCAGGTGACCAGGAGAATTTAAAGGGCCTTCGACAATATGGCTATCGCCCAAAATGGGTGCACAGCCGACGAATTCTTCGAATCTTTGCAAGAATTCGACATGTCCGATAAAGGGATGAATTCTGATCTTGAGTGATTTGATGACGAAGAAGATGCCGGTGAGTTAGATGCTCTACGTCGCGAACCAGCAATCTTTTTTGTTGACGGACTAGACGAAAGGATACAACTTCGAACTATCAATGTTGTTGAGAAGGAGAGGAGGAGGATCAGTGAAATAGGCATCTGGGCAAAGTTAGTTTCCAAATGAGTTGCCACCGGGCCTCTAAATAGTAAATATCAATGAGTTGCGTGACATGTCACGTGGTTACATAAATAGTGAATTTTCACGAGTTAGGTACTCAACGTAAGTTGTGTTTGATATCAAAATGTTCAGTACACAGTGATCTTTGATTCTAAAACCATTTCATAATTTTCCTTTTTAAGGGAAAGTAGCTTCAGAACTGAAATTCTTCAAGTTTGTTTGTTACATATCCGTTATTAATGTTTAACTTGATATGACAGGTGTCAATTAGTGTCAATTATTTAGAATAGCTGTCAAAATGTAGCCTCATGTCTTGACAATGAGTTGTGCAAGTTTCACCGAGATGGCTGCAATAAAAGATTTCGTATTGATTTTTCAGTATTTATGTCTTAGAATTACCCAAATTTAGCAAAATTAATTTGGGCTGCAAAGGGTTAAGAGTAAAAAATGTGCAATGTGGGGGCGAAGTACACATGTTATTACATCTCTTTCGCACCACTTCTCTACTCGCAGTATCAAAGCGTGCGCTTCCTCATATAGGGACGTTTCTATGATAAAACGTGATTTTTAGTCGCCTTGTCTTCAAATCACTTATCAATCACGCGACTGAGAAAGGACTGTATATAATGCAATGGCATGAAATTCGCTCAGTCTAAGCAGTCAATAAGTGAAATATCATTATTTCCTAGTTGTGACATCCAATAAACGCCTGTCAAAGCGAACGTCACTTAAAACATTTTATATACTTTCAAAGCGTGAGAAAGTAACATCAGGTATTAATTAAGTAACGCATCACGAAAGCTAGATGAAAAACAATATTCTTTGATTGTTTCGCAATTTTCGCCACCTAGAAGAAATAAGGGCTATAATTTCGCCAAATTTTTAAGTTCTGAGCCCTTATTTTGCATGGGAATCGCGAAATTAAGTACCTCAAACCTTCAAGTCCGTCGATTTTCCCATTTAGCTTTGGAAATCGTGATTTTTTGGGGGGGCAATTTTATTTCAAAAGGTAAGTGTTTGCTGCGCAGTTTTACTTTTTGTTGGGAACATTATCTCGCCTCCGTTCGAAATGGTACTGCAACTACCTTGTATCAAATTCTGGTTGAAGGCCTGTTTTATTTACATGTTAAACAATTGCTATTTCGTTTAGCTTTTCTCGACTTAAATGGGAATTTATTATCATCTCTGAGAATCGTGTTGGATTTGATTAAACAATTGAAGAAACTCCGCAACCCGCTGCTGCAGTTTATCGCAGCTATTGCTCGAGTTATTAGGTTGCAATTTTTCCTGCACTGCTGATAAGCGAGGGTCCACAATAGGTTTGGCGGGATGCGGGATTTGGCAAATTTCTTGTGGTGATATTCGGGATGGGAGATGAAAACAGGAGCGGGATGCGGGAATTTCAATAACGAGCGGGAGCGGGATTTTGTGTTTTTAAGGAGTTGGGATGCGAAAATCGCAAGGGAAAAGTAGCGGGATACGGTATTTGAATTTTTACGACACTGGATGATTTTATCAGGGCAGGCTGATACAAATGTATCCTTTCTGGTACGAATTGTGTCGGCTTTCAAGTAATGAATCGCCCAAGGCAGAGTAGCCTGAATGTCGAACTAGTATGAGTCCTTTTGTGGTGTTTTGTGTTGATTTCGGACATTATTATTCTCAGTCACTTTCATCACAAGAAAGAGGTATCAAGTCACATGTCGTGTTGCATTTCCTGGCCTTGTCTGCGTTCTTGACTTTTCCGACCCTTTCCATTGAGCGTTGGAACAGCTATGGTTAGTCTAGCCGGTATGGCACCGGCGGACGGTAATGTAACGATGGTCGCCGAAAACGAGGTATTTGACAGCACAAATTTTGTTGCTATATATTATGAAAAGAGAGCTAGCAGGAATGCCTTTCTTCGAAAAGAACACTTCCTAGCAGAGATTTTCTAAAGGCAAGTAAAGACACTAAAAGCTTTGAAATAAACTGTTTGGTGAGTCGACTTTTATAAATCTTTTCTACATTTCATTTTTGCATGCAGACCTCATAACTGGACCGATCTTGCATGACCTTCGTGCCCCGAGCCTTGTCTAAGGATACGACTCATTTTTATACAGCTGGGTGTAGAGAAACAACGTGGAGAACACTTTTATTTTTATTTTTTGGGGGGACGTACCGACCTTCAGATCAAAACCCCGACGCGCTAACCACTGCGCAACTACCCCTTCTTTTAAAATTTTGAACAGAAAAGGGTCATGTCATAAAGACATTTAGTTGGTTGTCTTCCAAAACAAGCAGGACCGAGAATATCATAACAAACAACAGTTTGTCAGTCTTTACTTTTCACTAGTACCTGGACAAGTTAAGGTAAAACAGAATAACACAAACAAAACACACGTTAGGGTCATTAGTGGTGATATCGAGACCACAAAAATGCTATCCGTTGTATAGAAACTTGTCTGCTATCCGTTGTATAAAAGGTATGTGATGTTTTCATCATGAATATAGAAAACTATTAAAAAATTTAGGCGGGATCAGGATTTCGACGTAAAGAAGGGCGGGACGGCGGGATTAACAGGAAAAAAATAGGCGGGAAGACGGGATCTGAGAACCCGTATTGTGGACCCTCATAAGCCGAATCAATCATTAAAATCGTTGGAAGTGTTTGTTACCAAGACGTATCACTAATTTAGAAGCAATTTCATACAAATCCCAATCATTGAACTATCCTATAGAACAATCATATGCAGATTTTTCCTACATGTTAAGTCCATTTGTCATGTTTCTTTCGTTGCATGATATTAGTATAACGTTAAACATTTCCAACCCAGCTGTAGGTATCCTCGTTTCAGGGGCTAAAACTCCGGTGATCCTGAAGCTGTTCAATAATTGATTATAAAGACCCCAAATTTGTTAGACATAATTCGTTGAGATCACCAGTGATTAGAACATTTAAATACGTGAATTATTCATCTTTGATGTCAGAAGCTACGGCCAATCCCACAAATTGACGTGATTAAGCAAACATTTTGGCCAAAAACGCAAAACGTGCGCTGGAAACAACGACATGAGAAACTCTTCGAATTTTTCTCTCTCGCTTGGAAGTTCACAGGAGCAGACATTAATGCACTATGCGGAGGATTACTGGGGCAAAACGTTCTTTTAGGAATAGCGTGTTTCCTTGGCGTTACCGTGAATTCGGTTCTTCTCGTCTTCAGCTTCAAGTACCGTCGTTTGGATTTAACGCCTGATATTAAAACTTTAGTGCCGCCGATCTCATCGCCTGTCTTATCAGTCTCCCTCTTCATGTTAGAGCCATCAATGGTACCACTGATGTTGGTGAAAATGCAGGTGATGTTTCATGCATGCGTTCTTTCTTTTATAACTTTTATGGGTTCCACTCTTGTTGGGAGGACTCAGAATTTTATTCTGAGTAAAAACCGAATCGAGAGGAGCGCTTTTTCATTACAAATCATTTCGTTTATTACTTAAGCCATGTAGACTTTATTATCCAACGTTTTAACACTTATAAAATTTCATTGAATTGAAAATTGAAATATCTTAATTAGGCCCGGAAAACAACCGATCATTTTTTGCATCAAAATAATTTAGCAAGTTTTACTGGCCATTTGATGGGTTACGTCGGCAAAATCAAATGTCCAAGCTATTGAGAATTCGAAGTGCTTTCCACTGTTAATTATTCTGTACAAGGTGGTTGCAACATTTATTCGAATACAGTATAAAGAAATTCTAAAATGTGACTATTCAAGTAAAAAGCTACTTGTCAATACTTTCCTGCGGTACTGTGGATATTAATGCTGTGTTAGTTTTCGGAAGAAATTCTAAAATGTGCATGACCGTTCGAACAAAAGCTACTTGCGATTACTTTCCCGTCATTTGGGTAGTGCTATTTATAATTCTGTATTTTTAGTTTTTGGACCAAATATTTAAAGGTGACTTTTATTGAAAGCTGCTGAGAAGTCCTTTCGCATGATGTGGTTTGTTCACACATAGGATTATTTTGCAAAATGCATTTTAAAATACCTAAATTTTAAAATCTATTTGCTTTCCTATACAGTGTGCTTGTCAAGATTTTCACCATGTTTACTTGTTTCGCCGTTAACATTATGACATTAGCAGCCATTGGTATTGACCGCTATGACACCATTTGTCGTGCGGCGGTCCGTCAAATAACTTGTACGAAAACCGCGTATGGCCTCATCTTCATCTGGCTGTTTGCATGTTGTACCGTAGGTTCGATTTCCGCCGCTCTCTCGAGTCCAGTCTTTGTTCCTCCCCGAGAGAGATAGACTGCGAGTAGTCTCTAATTTTGACCATGGCGAAAATGTGGGGCGAACGAAATACACACGCGCGCGCGAAATTTCGAGGAGACGCGACGCGAAGGGAGCGTCATTTTCGGCGCTCCCTTCGCGTCGCGTCTCCTCGAACTTTAGCGCGCGCGTGTGTATTTCGCCCGCCCCACAATCGCCATCGCCGAAATTAGAGACTACTCGCAGTCTACGAGAGAGACGGCTGGACGCGTGACCGGTTGACCTTGTCTGTGACGTAATTCGAAAAAAAGTAATTTATGCGTCTCCAATGTCACTGGAACTGAAATCGGACGCCAAATTTCTTTTTTATTTGGCTCGAAAACGTATCACGCGCCCGTGCCTAGCCAAAAAATTTCGAATTAGTTTCTTCGGTACATTTCTGTACATTGCGAAATTGCTATAAATTTCTTCGATGTTCGAACAGATGGCTTAAGTGCAAGCGATAACACTCCGAAAAAATTTAACTCTAATAGTGGATGCGTCTTCTGTGGCTGCTAACAAACTGACTTTCGAAAGAGAACTAAATTAAATGGAAAAGTGTCTGATTTGCGAGACAGAATTTGTCGAGTGTAAACGTGGACAGTTATATCCGTAACGGACGCTGTTATCGAGATCGAAAGCGCCTTGAGAAGATCCGAGAAGATGCAAAAACTCTTCAACATTTATTGTAGGAAAAGTTTACAACAAATAATTGCCCGAAACGTTGTGTTCCTACGGACTCTAGAATTTCACCGAGTGTTGCCACGCCGTCGAAATCTCTTCGCCACGCAACAGATCAAGTAAGAGGAAAGGCCAATAAATTCAGCGCTGATTTCAACAGACTTCAGGTACCGCACTCGGTCTTGCATAAGAGAAGCCAGAGGAGAAATCACAAGGGCGATTGATTTCACATTTGACAACGGTCTCACTGTATCGAACACAATCGGGGCTGACGGAAAAATTCAATGACTTTCCCGATCCAATGGTTGAATAACGAACACATCTAAGCCGCTAACTAGCTTTTCAAGTGCCTCTCGCTGTAAATCTTTAAATTCTTGATTTGAAACGTCTCCAAAGCTCGCTCAAAAGCCGCATTCATCTTTTCCACTCTGATGACATATGATAATTTTTTGCGATAATGTAGCCAGACGAAAATCTGCAGGCGGCAACCTGATTGGCTGAAACCAACAATAGAAATCAGACGCGTCCAGCCGCTCTTTCGGGGGGATGAGTGCGGGCTCATTTTCCCGAACAGGGGCTGGTAATCGAGCCTAGTTGTACGGTTGTGCCTAAATCCTACCGTCCAGAAGGACAGCCGAGCAGTCCTAGGACCGAGAATCCGAGCCGAGCGTTCGTCGTATGGCGGTCGATTTCTTTGACAAAGTGCTTGAATTGACTTTCAGGATCTGGCTCTATGAAAATGAAAAGTATGTTTTCATTTAGCCTACACGATTGGAACGTACTGGATGAAGTCTGATTACTGAACATCAAGCCTCTAAGCTGACTATGGAATTTGTATCTAATGATTTTGTTACTGAATTCAAAAATATACGCGCACTCAGCTAAGTATTTTTAATTTTATGATGCAGATAACAACTTAACCGTTAAACTTATTTTCTTTTTCCTGTAAGAAGAATGATCCATTTCTTGTTGGGGTTCAAATGACTAATCCGGACGTCTTGTCCTTCTCGCCGGTAGGATCTTGTTTTGTTTTGAAAAACCTACCGCTCAGAAGGACAGTCTTTATATTTCAACCAGTTGACTGCAGAAAAAGTTACAGCTTGGTTGGAACACAGTTTTGTTTATTGCTCTTTAGACTAGCACTAAATGTTTTGAATTTCTGGACATGAATATTTTTAGGTTTTACATTTTGTCCTTCTGGCCAGTAGGATCTTGTTTTGTTTTGAAAAACCTACCACCCAGAAGGACAGCCTCTATATTTCAAGCAGTTGGCTCCAGATGAAGTCACAGCTTGGTTGGAAACACACTATTGTTTATTCCTCTTTAGTCTAGCACCATTTTAAAATTTCTGGGTATGAATATTTTTAGGTTTTTACATCTTGTCCCTCTGGCCATAGTTAATAAAAGAATCTGGTTATGAAGCTCAGCTAAGTCCTTTGTTTTATGTTTTTGTTACCGTTTTTAGCCTTGACGGTGCACAAACAACAATAGGTTTTGAATTTTGCATGAGCAACTAACCAATAAGAATGTCACTGTTAAGTTATTCAGCCTTAGTGTAGGAACGTAAAACAAAAGATTGTGCACTGTCGTGGTACTTTCAACATGAATTGCAGCACCTTTGTATAGGCCTTTGAAACTTGCAAAGTTTCATAACCAGTCCCTCGAGTAACTATGCTCTGCCTGATAGAATCTGGTTTTGGATTTGCGTGGCAGATTGGACAAATTGGGGAGGGGGAGGGGGGACCCCCTCAAAAATCTCGGCTTTCTTTTTAGGTTTTTACGTCTTGTCCTTCTGGCCAGTAGGATCTTGTTTTGTTTTGAAAACCTACAGCCCAGAAGGACAGTCTCTATATTTCAAGCAGTTGGCTCCAGATCAAGTCACAGCTTGGTTGGAAACACACTGTTGTTTATTCCTCTTTAGACTAGCACTATTTTGGAATTTCTGGACATGAATATTTTTAGTTTGTCCTTCTGGCCGGTAGGATCTAGTTTTGTTAAGAAAAACCTATCGCCCAGAAGGACAGTCTTTATTTTGCAAGCAGTTGGCTCCACATAAAGCCACACAGTTTTGCTTATCCCTCAAGATTAAGACAAGCACTATTTTAGAATATGTGGAAATGAATATTGTTATGTTTTCATTTGCTGTCCTTCTGGCTAGTAGGATTTTATTTTGTTGAGGGAGAATTCGTTCTTTACATTTGTTTTTTACAGATATAGACACACGTACAGCTTGGTTTACTCATAATACACTGTTATTTCAGTTGAGTACCATTTTCAATTTCCAAAATATACGAAAATATGTCAGTCAAAGTCTTCTTTGAAGGAGCTGTTGTCTCAGCTGTCTGCGCAGTGAAGGCATTTCAGTCTAAGACTAAAAGAATAGAACAGATTTTGTTAATGAACAAGAATGTCAGAAGTGGATACCTATGATGTGTGGATGCTTACATGAGGGTTTACATACTAGGAGGTGGATTTATTTGCAGCAGTTTTTTTGTGTGGAAAATTTCACGTGCTAAAGTGACAGGCACATGCTGCAAATGAATCCACCCTATTATGATTAGATAGAAATGTAAGATATCCATGTATCCAGACATTCAGTTAAAGAAAAAGAAACAGAAGCAGGTTTAAAAGTCAACATGCTACAAGCAATTGCAAAAAGACTTGAGACACAGGCTATATTTCAGGTCATTTCTGACATTTTCATAGTCTCTAAACAGTTATCGCCTTCCTCCCTTATCAATGCTGTTATGGATTTAGTAATGACATTCAACATAACAAGCAACAACATAATTTGAAAGGGGGAGGGGGGGCGGTTAGAAATGTATTCAAGTTTTCCATTTGCTTTCAGGAGTTCGTTTTTAGATGGAAATCCATTTTTTTAACAGAGTATATCAGCAATTTTGCAACTTCGCAACTGCCTGTAGAAATACAGTAACAATAGTAATATAAAATAAGAATGTTACTTTCATAATGTGATTCTATTTGAAGAGTTTTGCCTGACATTAGGTGATTTTAGTTTTCCCCACTTTATCTTGAATCACACTACACTGCAGAGCTAGAATGCGTTTTATGTTGATGTTGATCTAATAATTCCTTAACTAATACAAGTTTCAAGCCATAACACTTGTCACAGCTGTATTGCGACCGTATATGTCTGTGAAAGTGTGTCATTGTGTTAGTATAAATTATGCTACATGGCCATCATGTAATTTGCTACAGACCTGATGAAAACCTGGCTTCTTTCCCTTGCTTAGCTTCTCTACAAACTTTATAACACACAATTAATGTAATTATAGTGATGAGTGTATGGAAATTGACTTATCTGTTCTTTCACAGTAGACTACAACAGGTGTTAAGAAAAAGAAACACTAATTTGCCAACCTTACTATAAATTTTTTATCATCTACCAAACTGAATAGCATTCTTTTTTTAATTTAAACAGGAGGTGACAATGGCAGTTTTTTTTTTAAGAAAAGAAGATTTATAAAACCTGTCATAGTGTCTGTCCATAATGAAGTCAATGTCATGAAAATGACAATTTCTGCAAGACGGTTTTATTTATTGTGAAGGGCATAAAAGGTGTAAGAAAAATAGCACCAGATCAAAAAAGGAGCCAAAACATCCTTTTGTAACAATTTCAGTTGAATTTTTGTCCACCTGATAAACTGGCACATAATGCCTTTGAGAAAAGCAGTTTGTAACGTGTGCAGTGTAACAAGATAAACACAAAGGTAAAAATATGACATAGTCCAACACCAAACATAATTATTTTCTCACTTTACTTTTATGAAAACAGTTTCACTGCCAACAAGTAAGCATACCAAAGACAAAATTTACTGTACAGCTTTCATTATAGAGTTATTAAACCAAAACATTTTCAAACTGAACAATAAAATTGCAATAATATTGTTTTCAAATCATGGCATGCACATAACCCTACAAGTCAAGGCTGAAGCCAACTGCTTGAAATATAGATACTGTCCTCCTGGGTGGTAGGTTTTCCTTAACAAAACAAAATACTACCAGCCAGAGTAACAAGACATAAACAAATGCTCACTCCTAGCAACTCTACATAGTGCTTTTCTGAAAAAGAATAAACAACAATCTGGAGCAAACTGCTTGAAATGTGGACACTGTCCTTCTGGGCAGTAGGCTTTTCTTAACAAAACCAGATTCTACCGGCCAGAAGGACAGAAATGGTGCTAGTCTAAAGAGAAATAAACAACAGTGTGTTTCCAACCAAGCTGTGACTTCATCTGGAGCCAACTGCTTGAAATATAGAGGCTGTCCTTCTGGGCGGTTGGATTTTTTTAAAAGAAAACAAGATCCTACTGGCTAGAAGGACAAGATGTAAAAACCTAAAAATATTCATGGCCAGAAATTCAAAACATTTCGTGCTAGTCTAAAAAGGAACAAGAAAGCCTATTTGGCATTTTAACCGGCCATTCTGACCCTCCCCACCCCTAGGTTTCACAAATGTTAGCGCGATCCTCTATTTATACGAACCGGCGTGACAAAAGTGTGATTGTGTGACGCAATATTTTTACTATAGCGTACTGGATAACGTAATGTTTAAACTCTGATGACTCAGCTTATCTTTTTTATCGCTTTCATTTGTGCTGAAAAACGCAAATTCACTCAAACGTTGAATGTCGATATAAATTCGTCCACAACTGAGAATGCTCACACAGCGACGACGAAGTTGTCTGTTGTGCCTAGACCTTAAATACAAACAGTGAACATAGCAGTAGAATCAAAATATAACGCTTGATAAACACGAGCTCGAGCAGATTGTCAGAGTATGGGACACGTCAAGGCATATCTCATAACGTGATGTTTAAATCCGGTTTGCTAACCCGGGAATCCCCTTGCAAAAGTAAAGAAAGTCGCCAACGTCTTTGAAAGCTAACGCGCCTGTCGAGCCGCAATCGATTTCGCCCTCACTCGCTTGTTTTTCTTTTCCTTCACTATCTCTGAACGGAAAGAGAGACTGCTCGTAGCCTTTAACGTACACCACACGCAAACCACACAAATCCGTCGATAATATTCAGATATTTTCGTTCTTTCAATGCAAAAAGACTCGTAACACCTACCCTATTAATTGATCTGACGATTCCTTTGTATCAACTTCTCGCCTCAAATAAACACTGATCTCGCTCCGTTCGCAAGTCAGA
The DNA here is from genome assembly GCA_964030785.1 of Siderastrea siderea. NCBI lineage: Eukaryota > Metazoa > Cnidaria > Anthozoa > Scleractinia > Rhizangiidae > Siderastrea > Siderastrea siderea. The sequence continues at coordinate 10,758,230 of OZ034977.1, read as the reverse complement.
ACTATCATGTACTGATGGTGCAATCCACTAATATTGCATCATAATACTAGTACCAATTCCTTCTCTTCCTAGCCCACGCCGGCAAAACGCAACTGTCCTTTTTGTCCGCTGCGAAATACAAGTTAGCCAATCAGAAACCTTACAATCCACTTCGCAAACCACCCCCCCCCCCCCCATAAAACGGCAAGGGAAACCCCCTCTCACGCAGCACAATATTCCACCGCTCCTATACAAAACGCAACTTTCAAAGCAAATCACATTCACAGAAGCGTGATATGCTTCTGACATTCACAAATCCTTCTGACTCCCACATTTTTACACCCTCAAAATGTCAATCCCAATAAAAAAACTCCTGCGCTAAAAAAAATTTCACCATAACCACTAACTAGATCAGACAACACAGCCAATTTTGCATTCCATCCTATTAGCTGCTTTACTCAATTGCGCATGCGTTATACAAGACAAATACAAAAAACCCCAAACTTAACAACCCTTCGTCGTTGATATCTTAAATACTGTAAATTAAAAGACAAGAACACACGAAGGTAACATTCAGCAGACTAATATGCGCATGCATCTTATATAAGACAGTGCCGCTCTTGAGTACCCGTACCACAAGCTTTACAGCACTTTGTTCGTATGTTAAGCCAACTGACTATCACGACAAAACCGCGCCCATTTTATAAACCGGCGGTCGCCATAGCGACGGCCGGTTAATAAACAAAACTGTGTTCCAACCAAGCTGTAACTTTATCTGCAGTCAACTGGTTGAAATATAAAGACTGTCCTTCTGAGCGGTAGGTTTTTCAAAACAAAACAAGATCCTACCGGCCAGAAGGACAAGACGTCCGGATTAGTCATTTGAACCCCAACAAGAAATGGATCATTCTTCTTACAGGAAAAAGAAAATAAGTTTAACGGTTAAGTTGTTATCTGCATCATAAAGTTAAAAATACTTAGCTGAGTGCGCGTATATTTTTGAATTCAGTAACAAAATCATTAGATACAAATTCCATAGTCAGCTTAGAGGCTTGATGTTCGGTAATCAGACTTCATCCAGTACGTTCCGATCGTGCAGGCTAAATGAAAACATACTTTTCATTTTCATAGAGCCATATCCTGAAAGTCAATTCAAGCACTTTGTCAAAGAAATCGACCGCCATATTGGAATTGACGAGACTATTCCGACGAACGCTCGGCTCGGATTCTCGGTCCTAGGACTGCTCGGCTGTCCTTCTGGACGGTAGGATTTGGGCACAACCTAGTTGTACCGCCGTGCCTGGGGGAACCGGACATATATTAACCGCCATGCAGGGGAAACACGTTTGCAGCAGCCCCGGAAGGACAATCGAGACCCTGGCTCTCACAGGAAAATCAGTTATGATCGCTGTTGTGACCTTGTGGACTTTGCCTTCCCTCACCGTCATGTTCAACCGGTTTTACGGGATTGTAAAGTACGTTCGGGAACATGCGTCCAACCTCAGGACAGTTGGCGTGCAGAAGGAAGTCAAACTAACGAAAATTTGCGTGACTATGATTGTCACTTATCTCAGCTTATGGATAATGTTTGCCGTCATGGTGTTGCTTAGGAACGCGTTTTCATCCCTGGCTATACATTGTGCACATCTCTGGGCGTACTCGTTAGCTTTTTCTAGCTTCGCAGTGGTGCCCATTGAATATATGATCCTTGACAGGAGGTTTATAACCTGTGCTTTGCGAAAATGTGTACGAAAATCAAAAGTTTCAACTGAAGGGGTAAGTGTGAGTTACAACAAAGACCTCGAGACGGTTCAATATCAACAAAACGAAACTATTGGATCAATGGCCTAATTCTCCTTACGATGTGAGATCAAATTCAACTTGGCAGCATCGCCGCTTCTTTCTATCTCGTCTCCAAGTAAGCGTGGGTAGGTATCGTTACCAAGTAATTGACGTCGGCAACATCGGACATATATCCTAAACCTCGAACGAATCGTATCAATTAAAAACATAATCGTCACGCGGACGAGATCTCGCGGTTGTACCACCCCTTAACAGCGCAAAAGAATACTCACGACCCGGTATTTGTCACCGCTTTTACACATTGTTCTTTGTCTCACACTTCATGGGAATGGTGAGTGGATGAGAACTTAAATGAACTAATAACAGTAGCCAGAGGCGCCCTTAGAAGCTGAGATGCGTTCTTATCTCCACCATCCATTATAATTAACAGGGGGCCCATACCAGTTTTTCAAAGCGATCCGATACGAATACGACATGTACCGATATTTGGCAGTTTTTGATATTCGATATGGACGTCAATACTATAACGTCACACGTAAGAGGTATAGCGTGACGTCGTCATTCAAGGTCGAGTCCAGGATTAAGAGAGTCAAAAACACACAAATTACTGGTAGACCTGCAAAACAGGATTGCAAGGCAACGGTTTGTGAATAACTAACAGGTAAAAAAATTGGAGTTTGTGCAAGAACGCAATCGAGTGCTTGTGTTTGAAAGGAATCAGTCTCATAGAAACAGAAAACTCACGCAGTTGTTTCTTCCAAGTGGTCATAACGGCATAGAAATTTTTCGGCGAGTATCGATATTTTCAACCTAATTATTGATAATATTGAGTTTTTGGTAGCGAGAGTGTTTCCTTTAGGCAAATCCAAATAAGGAATGTTTGGCCCACCCTTGGATGCGTAAAACAGATATTCTATCTTTTGGTTTGCAACGTTACATCAAGTTTAATCTTTTCTTTTCGCATGTCTTCTCTACTCGTAGCATCAGTGTGTGCTCTTGCTCATATATGGTCGTTTATATAATAAAACGTGATTTTTAGTCGCCTTGTCTTCAAATGACTTATCAATCACGCGATTGAGCAAGGATTATATGTAAAGCAAATGACATGAAATTCGTATTGGCCTATACAAACACCTCAACTTGACCAGTCAATGAGTCAAATATCACCACTTCCAAGTTCTCACATCCTGAATAATTGCTTGTCAAAGCGAACGATATCAGTCAGCTGAGCAGTCAATATGTCGAATATCATTTCTTCCCAGTCCTGACATCCAACTGATTGGATGTCAAAGTACACGTCACTAAAAACATTCAAACTTTCAAAAAACTTTCAAAGCGTAGGTAATCAACATCAAGTATCAATGAAAGGAAAGTATCACGGAGTGCGGATTTGCAATATTTTCTCACTTTTTCATGATTTACGCGAGCTGGAAAAAAGGAGGAAATAAGGCCTATATTTTCGCAAAATTTCTAAGGCATTGCGAAATAATGCACCACAAACAACAATTTTTCCATATCGCTCTTGATATCTTGACCTTTTTTTTTTCAGTGATTTTATTTTCAAACATTTTACAGTTCTCGCTGTAGATAAAGGAGAATTTTTTCCCAAGACATGTCTCTCTTTGGAAAGATAATTTCGCCTCGATTATTTTGATTAAACAATAAGAGTATATTTTTTCTTTTCGTACTGTCATCTATGGCCTTGTTAAGCAGGGGAGATCAGGGGGAATTGAGTCTTGTGTTAACGGAGATATCAAAATTGGTGTTTTGGGCTGTAAAGATTTAAGAAAATTAACAGTTCTAGGGAGGTTTGCTGACATAAAAGTTCAAGCTAACAAATCCGGAAAATAAGATTACGCCGTTTTCTCATCAATGTTCATTCTAAACAGATGAATTCGTGTTAATCGACAAATAAATCCATCTTAAGCGTCCTTAAGTGACATAGGAAATGAAAAAGATTTTCGGAGCGTTGCTTCAATTTTCTGGTTGGAGGCCTATTTTATTTAATTATGAACAATTACTACTTTGTTTAACATGTGTTAAACGACAAATGACAAATTTATTATCTCTGAGAATCGTGTTGCATCTGATTAAACAACTGAAGAAACTCAAAATCCCGCTGACCAGTTTTAATTTTTCCCTGCACTGCCTGTAAGCGAGCAAATCTTTAGAATTATAGGAAGCGTTTGTTACTAATACGTATCAAGCTATATCAGACAAACTCCATTTAAGATATTCTGTAAAGCAATTATATGCAAATTGCTTTTATTTGTTAAAAGTCCATTTGTCATGTGTCTCAGTTTTCTGCATAGCATGATATTGGTATAACAAGACTTTTTTTCAATAGCAGCTGTTACAGTAGGTATTCTTGTTTCATGGGCTGAAACTCCGACCGGTGATTCGGGGGCTCTTCAATAATTGATTCTAAAAACCCAATTTTGTTAGCAATTGGTAGAGTTCAGCAGGGATTAGAAGATTTAAATTCGTGAAAAATCATTTGTCTGTGATGTCAGAAGCTCCGGTAAAAACTACACCGTGATTAAGCACAAATTTACGGCCAACAACGCAAAACGTGCGGTGGAAACTGCGTCATGAGTAACTCTTCAAATTTTCATCTCTCGCCTGGAAGTTTAAAGCAACAAACAAATGCTCCTTGCTCAGGATTAGTGGCACAAAACGTTCTTTTAGGAATAGCGTGTATCCTTGGCATCATCGCAAATTCGATTCTTTTCGTCTTCAGCTTCAAGTATCGTCGTGGGAATTTAACGCCCGATAAACTTCTTATCACAAACTTTGCTGCTGCCGATCTCATCGCTTGTCTTATCAGTCTTCCTCTTCATGTTAGAGCCATCAATGGCTGCACCGATGTCGGTGAAAATGCAGGTGATGTTTCATTCATACGTTATTTCTTTTAGACGCTTTTTGGGTTCCACTTTTGATGGGAGGGCTCAGAACTTTTTCCTGAGTAAACGCGAATTGTATGACAGCGTTTTTATGTTATTTCGTTTCATTCATTTGTTATGGCCATGCAGCATTTATTATCTAACATTTTAACACGTTCAAAATTTCCTTGAATTGAAAATTAAAATATCTTAATTAATATCCTTAGGGCCTCCACAGGCTTGACATTTAGTTGTCGACAACTATTTGTTGTCCATAACTAAATATTATTGACAACTAAAGAACGCTGTGTGTGAGATTAGTTGTTGACAACTAAACACTAAATTTTTAGTTTTAATAAAGTCCTCAAGTCCTCAGCTTCTACGTTCGCGCTTTTTAGAGACCAACTTTGTATAGTGATGTTTTGAAGGGTGAAAGTGTGATCCCTTTATTTATGCATTGAAAACTGCAAATAACTGATGGGATCAGTATTAAAAGGTCTCTTCTGAGAGCAAATCTGTCAAGTGGGAGCATGGAATTGGTTTTTTAGCGGAGCCTGCGGGGAAAGCCCGCCAGCGGAGCTCCATTGCTAAGGAAATTTGGTAATCTAAATCTATCGATCCGAAAAATTTTGGTTGTGACGTCAGCGTACGCCCGTACAGACTCTGGGGAGGGGGAGGGAAGTGCCAAGGCAACCCGACCGGGAGTGGAGAATGCCATCTTTTCTTGGCGGGAAATCGCGCGGTGCTTTTGGGCAACCGGCGTTTTTCTTGGCAGGAAATCGCATGACCATTGTTGCCTTTGAAAAAGAAGTTTATTTAGCAAAACGATTGTTCGACGGTACTGTAGTTTTAAACTTGAGAAAAAAACATTTAATACCAATAAATGGAAAGAAAAAGTTCAAAAGAACTGACTGGTAAAAGGCGAAAACTTCAAGTTACGAAAGCTGCCTTCATAGGACCTCATCGCTTTGTTTTCTTCACGGCGGAGAGCTTGCCTTGTTCTGAAACACAACCGAGTAAGTGAAGTTTTTAAACGGTTTAAGGCGCATGATTTTGAGTATTTATTACGGTCAAAGAAATTACCTTTTGAAATTGAATTTATGTCATTAGAAATGTGTCATTTACTTTTGACTTCAAAAAATTATTAGAAAACGAGCTCAGATTTGTGACAGATGTAATCTTAGAATATTTTGCCATGCTGGAAGTGTAACGCGAATTGCATTTAAGTATAAACTTACGGTTTTTCGAATAAACTTTTTCAAAAAGGATTTCTGTTTATTATTTTGTGTTTGTTCATTCATAACAGTAGGTCAAAGCACAGTCGCAAGGCAACTGCACAAGCATCACTTACGGCGAATAATTGCTTTCAATTTTAACTGTCGGATCGGTTTGTGCAATTGTCGATTTTCTTGTCCTAGAACTTTTCAATAGTAATAATCTTTTAAGCGAAGCAGTTGTCGGTTTAAGACTATTTTATCCGAAAAGCTTCCGAAAAACAAGTTTTTTTGCGTTCCTCAAAGCGCCTAACTTTAAATAGGTTTACTTCGCATCCGCAAACTTATGCCATAATTTAAAGCGTGTTTGGTGTTTGCTCCTTTTCAATCTTGATGGTATAAATTTTGAGCAGACTAATAGGGGCAGTTCATGTTATTTGTTAACTGAACATCAGAACGCGATGAAGATAACCCATTTACTTCAGAATAAGTTTTATTTTGTTGTTGTACATGAGCGCTGTTTCAAGTTCATTCAAGCCAACAGCCAATAATCCAAGGAGATTTGACAAGCCTTGACAGTTAATGACAGGATATGGAAACATTTAAAAAACCAAGCAAGACTGCTCCTGAGTAAAATATGTGTTCAGTTTGATGCCCGAAAAAAAATTTAAGCTGTGCCCAGCCTCTAGAATGACCTTTCGAGCTTGGTTTTTCAGAACAGATCCTCAAAATATTGGAGAACAATTCGGAAGACTTTCGGGCTTTTTGAGAAACACTTTTCGAAAGGGAACAAGCCAAAGAAAGCCCCGAAATACGGTACAATGAGACTGTGTACGATGACTTAAACGGGACGACAGCCGGAGCTTGGCAATCTGCCTTAATAGGCAGGATTTTGATCAGCTGATCAAAGGAACGTTTGAGCGCCATGGTTTAGTTCGTAAACGAAATACTCTTAAGCTTCAAATGCAAGACCGGTTTCGGAACCTTAAAAAAAGGATCCTTCGTCAGTTGCTTAAGCTTTCTTTGTGAACAGCTCTGACTCTACAATAGAGGCTATCCAGTCACGCTCGTTAAAAACATTCTCAGTGAAGTTCGATTTGAAAACAGAAAAGAGGCTCCACGGTCTAAACCTAAACAAAGAAATAAGATTTTACCGTTTGTCACAACTTATAGTCCGGCTGTACAGTATGTTGCCCAGTTTTCGTACGGGCCCAGTTTTCGTACAAAAAGAACTTTATTTGATTATTTTCGTCGGCCGTTTAATTCTTCGTCAACCAAAGAATTTCAAAATTAAAAGGAACATTTCAGCTATAAATTGCCGGTTTTGCCGGGCTTTTTGACGAAAAGCAGGTCAGTGCGGACAATTTCTTTCGAGGTGAGTAAAAGTTTAGCCGCTAATATTTGCACTATTCACTGCACAGTAAAGGTATTGTAGATTAACAATTAGCCCGTTTTGTAGGTAATTTTGCAAGAAAATTCATGATTTTTGGACAGATGATAGATAAAAGATGAAAGTGAATGGAAAAACTTTCAACGCCAGCTTAAATTTTACTGCTCCTGTATTTTAGGGGTGAGAATCTTCGCTTAAATTTCGACCTACTGTGCCAGTTTTCGTACACTTAGCTGCGCCTTTCTCAAAACCTATTTCTAAATAAGTTAAAGAACTGAATTTTAAACTTTACTGTTCGAAAACTAATAAGTAGCAAGTGCAGCAAAGATTACACAACAGTCCTTGCAAAGTACGATACACTACATGTATTTGTTGTGGTATAGCAGCGATGCTTTACTTCTCAAACTCATTAATTATTCATATTGTTATCAGCCTACCAGTACGGCCCATTCTGGTCAGGTGGATGAGTTTAGAAACCCAATGAAAAACGAGTTGAAAACCACACGCGTTTAGAAACGATTTCAAACCCGTGTGTAAATTGTTTCTTAATCTGCATATTCAAAAGGCAAGACGAAAACATGGACATCAACAAATTTATTTATTCACACAATATGAGAGCAAATTATGACAATGAAAGCAACACTACTGCACCTTTTGTCTGATGCATCGAGGAGATTGAAATCCAAGTTTGCATTCTTTTCCTCCCTGATTCGACGTATTCCGCACACAATCTGATATATGGTTCTGGGTGGGTATCTTTCCTTTGATGGTTTAGCAACTTCTTGGATAAACTTTGCCAGCCAATAACTGAGGCTTAAAGCATCCATTTCAAGCAACGGAAATTCCAAGGACTGAACTTTGTGCAGATCGTAATTTTTAAATAGACCGCCTGGTTCCAACGTTGCTACTTTAGGAACTCGGACTTTTTGCCATTGTTCAAAAATTCCAACGGCCCATTTGTTTTTATATTGGGTAGACTTCGGAATAGCGCTGGCCACACACTTTTCTTCTTGTTCAAAAGTTTTGGCAGCTCTAAATCTGTACTCTGCCATTTCTGCCATTTGGCTTGTGAATTCAAAGCAACGTGTTTGCTTCGAACTGACAAACAACAAGACTGAAAAACGTTGCATTAAATGCAAGAATAATTTCACACACTAGCACGTCGGCGACGGGATCTCAATCAACGCCTCAAAGCGTTGATTACGATCCACAAATAGAATATTTGAATCGAGAAAACTCATTAAAATGATAAGTGCTTCTAATTTTTTTTGTTGGAGAAGTAATTACAAAAACTCGTGCTTCGGGTTTCATCAGGTTTCCAAACACTCGAAAACAATAAAACCACTCGGCCTGCGGCCTCGTGGTTTCAAATGTTTTCTCGTGTTTGGAAACCTGATGAAACCCTCGCACTCGTTTTTGAAATAGTACTTCCAGGTCATGCAAAGGTCACGAATATTTAACAAACTTCATCCCACACAAACAATCTAAATCGTCAAATAATTAACTAAGGTAGATGTATATGCATAGAATGTTGACATACACCTTGAAATATCGTTAGTTTACCGGTTTTACCGATGTTTTTCACTCCGTTGCGATTCTAATAAACATTTACAAAAGTAGCTAAGAAAAGCAAGGGTAAGCGGAAGCGGAAGTGAAGCGTTTGCTATTCTAAAGGCGTAAGCGGAAACGGAAGGAAAACGTCGAATCTTATACAGGCCTTCCCTTAACAGTTGTAACATGCAGAATAGTAACCTGTCAACTACCTTTACCAAGGCAGTAAATGACGTACGGGACGGTGGATTGAGCATAAGAAAAGCCGCCCAAAACTGAGGGACTAAAAAAGCAACACTGCAGGATGGATTAAACATCCATCACCGAATAACCATTTGCTTTGTACACCAAACATTGGTCGTTAAGCCGATATTTATTCACAAATCGAAGAGAAGACACGATAAGCACGCAGCAGGATGGCTGACACATCAGTTTGCGTCGAGCGTTTTCGTGGAGAAATCGGTTGTTTTGTCGATGTACGAAAACTTGGCCAGGTGTACGAAGACTGGGCAACTTAGGAGTTTTGGGAAAAATGGCATAATTTTGAACATACGTCGATCAAGCAGCCAATCGATTTTTATATTGAAGATAAGTTAATGGGCTATCTTTAAGAGAAATTTCAGAAATTTTCATCTCACAGACGAAAAGATATAGCGATTACAAACTAAAGTGTACGAAAACTGGGCAACACACTGTACTGAATCTTAAGAGCAATTCTCTGTAAGAATCAAACAAAGTGGGAGATGAAAAATTTTGACCCCCCAACACAAATTTGCATGCAAGTAGATGTCCACGGGGGATGTTCGAAAATGGCCATTATTGAGGTCATAACTTAATTGTTGCCATGGTAACAGCGAATGTTTGTTGATGTCCGAGAACCCAATTTTGAACTCAAAAACTGTTGTGAAAACTGCAAAATTTAAAACGTTATTTCTCACGTTTATTGTAACACTACAACTCGAAACTCGGGGCAAATGTTAAACCATTATTCTAGTTTCTTTCCACGTATACGGCTTTTCATTATATTCCGCGTAAAAAAAATAAACGACGAATTAACTACACCGTGTCTCGGCCATTTTAATTCGTGAGTAAAACAAGCAGTACATTTCTTTTAATATCTTCAAAAGTACATCAGTTCTAGAATTGAAACTACATGGATAGCTTACAACAGACATTGCAGTTACTAAATCTGTAAAATTCTCAGCGGAGCGGGCTTATTTTGTTTTCATGGCAATCAACAAAGAAACCATAAAAATGAGATTTCTAAAGTTTTGTCAAAATTAACATTCCGTAAATTTGCTGGAAAAATCGGAAGAAAGCTGAGACGACCTTGAAATTTAAAGAAAATTGTCTGTTAAGTAATTCTCTGATGAAAACAACCTTTCATAAACCGTTTTTTTTTTTTTTTGAAAAAAATTTCAATTGAAGTACAGCTTACTTGACGGCTTTGTTCATTTCTCCACTTTTCGACTTACGTTGAGCGAGCCGGTTCTTTCTGTACAGCACTTGCATTCTTTAAAAATCCAGTGTTCTGAACCTTTTCTTTTAGCTGGTAGTGTTATTTATCCCCGACAGTAGTCTATCCCCTTATTTCAGCCCACTGAAATCAGGTTTGGTGGTAATGTCGGCAGAAATAAGCCAACATAAAGTTCAGTCAGTACAGGTACATTTCCACCCTAGCCTTTCGCTCTATTTCTCCATCAGACGTCACCATTCGCTCCAAACGATGAAAAGATGTATCCTTTCCACTAGGATTCCATTTAGCGAAGCATTTCAGTTCAAATTACGGTGTAAAAACTGCAGACAACAACTTTCTTCGAAGGTCTCTTCGAAGTGAAAGAGACAATAACATACGCCGTGGGACGTTACTAGTCAGCGGTGCTTATTTGAACAACTTTTCTTTCATAATTTGCTTCACACCGGGTCCTTTATATGCTATTGATATGACATTCAAAGCATTTCAGAAAGCCAGCAATTTCCTTTTATTAGATTTTGTTTTTTTCACTTGCTCTCTAGTCCTGGTCCATTCACAATAGGATTAACAGTCTCTGATAGAACAAACCTACAGTGCGTTGTCCACCATTTTCGCCGCAAAAATAAGACGGATAACTGGACAATTCAGGGTCCCAAAAGGTGGGGGAGGGGGGTCTTTGGAGCCCTGGAGCCCTGAAATTTTTGTTGTGGAGCCCAGAGCCTAAGGTCTCTCTCAACTTGGAGCCCGAACAAAAGTGCTATTTTTGGCTTAACGGAGCCCTGGAGTGAAGCAATGGAGCCCTACAGCCACGAATTTTCCATCGTGGAGCCTTGGAGCCCAGCATTTCTTAGGCCGGAGCCCTGGAGTCCTAAAACCCTTTGGGAACCTCACAATTAACCATAGATCGGTAAGCTGATAAAAGAACGGCTTTTCTTATTTTCCATTCTATTAACTAGCGTGCCTTCAATGGAGACTTCAATTCTGATTATTATAGAACTTTTCGAGGACAATTCCTTCCAGCCATTCACAACTTTGTAAAAGAAACAAACAAACAAGAGAGAACCAAGACTTTTAACGTGGGGTTGATTTCAGTTTCCTGAGAAGCGCAAATTGTACGTTCTTTAAGCAGATGGATTAAAGCGTTGTCATTCTTCGCGATGACAATTCTATTTTGTCATTTCGCACAGCTGGAGATTTTTGTATACGTGTGGATACCTGTGAGACTCGTCATCTAAAGATCTCTTAATGTCATTTCTTGCTTCAAGAGGCGTATTTTCGAAAAAGGATACAACATCGTTTGTGCGATATGCTGCACCAGAAAAATAATGTGAGTACGGTGTTTATCAAGTAGGGCTTTGCTTAAGTCACCCTCCTAGGGGAGAGGAAAGGGGAGGGGTGGGCAGAGTCACTGAAGAGCAAAGTTGAGTCATGCACAACATTTAGAACAAAGCCAAAGGCAAGAACTTTCCTGCGCTAGCGCAGTATACAAGTGGGCTGGGCTTTAAAGTCAAAACCCAAAACAACAATATAAAGTAAGAGAAATCAGAGAGAAGGGGAGAAATCAAGTGACAAGACCGATGGTGCAGAATTCTCCAAAAAATGCGTAAACTTGACTACAGACTCTAATAATCAGCGATTGTTTGCAATTGAGGTGTTCCTTACGCTCTCGCAAATTTGGTCTTACGTCTGTCGCATTGCGACGAAAAGAAAGCAGCTCAGTGCGTCAGAATATCCGGCTGCCGAAATCGAAAATATTCCTAGATGTAAAAATGAAATCATAAGATCTTCAGAGGAGTTCCACAGTCATCCATTCGAAAACGAAGAGTTTCGTCAACTGTGTGAAATGAAAAGGAAGAAAGGCGTTTTTAATTTGTTCTTGTTTTATTTTTGTTTCTTTTTTGTTTTTGCTCTTGTTGGTGTTTTTGTTGTTTTACAAGGTTGTAAAAATATGGCTAGAAAAAATTGTACTCAAAAGTACGAAATGTCAAAATAATCAGGATTGAGGCCTTCATTGAATTAAAAGCACAAAGGCACACGAGCTGAATATAATGGAAAATAAAAATAGCCATTCCTTATGCAGTTTATCGATGTATTGTTAACTGTCCACTTGTCTTAGCAGTCTTAAGCGGCCTTCAAACAACAAACTAATGTTGGCCAATATTAGTTTGACGTGTGAAGGCCGCTTTATTTTCGCGGCGAAAATGGTGTGAGCGCTGGAAAACACACTGTACATTTGTTCTATCACAGAATGTTAATCCTATTGTGAATGGACCAGGACTAGAGAGCAAGTGGAAAAACAGAATCTAATAAAAGGAAATTGCTGGCTTTCTGAAATGCTTTGAATGTCATATCAATAGCATATAAAGGACCCGGTGTGAAGCAAATTATGAAGAAAAAGTTGTTCAAGTAAGCATCGCTAACCAGTAACGTCCCACGGCGTATGTTATTGTCCCTTCCACTTCGAAAGTTGTTGTCTGCAGTTTTTACACCGTAATTTGAAGTGAAATGCTTCGCTAAATGGAATCCTAGTTGAAAGGATACATCGTTTCATCGTTTGGAGCGAATGGTGACGTCTGATGAAGAAGTAGAGCGAAAGGCTAGGGTGGAAATGTACCTGTACTGACTGAACTCCATGTTGGCTTATTTCTGCCGACAGTACCACCAAACCTGATTTCAGTGGGCTGAAATAAGGGGATGGACTACTGTCGGGGATAAATAACACTACCAGCTAAAAGAAAAGGTTCAGAACACTGGATTTTTAAAGAATGCAAGTGCTGTACAGAAAGAACCGGCTCGCTCAACGTAAGTCGAAAAGTGGAGAAATGAACAAAGCCGTCAAGCAAGCTGTACTTCAACTGAAATTTTTTCAAAAAAACGGTTTATGAAAGGTTGTTTTCATCTGAGAATTACTTAACAGACAATTTTCTTTAAATTTCAAGGTCGTCTCAGCTTTCTTCCGATTTTTCCAGCAAATTACGAAATGTTAAGTTTGACGAAACTTAAGAAATCTCATTTTTATGGTTTCTTTGTTGATTGCCATGAAAACAAAATAAGTCCACCCCGCTGAGAATTTTACAGATTTAGGAACTACGTTGTCTGTTGTAAGCTATCCATGTAGTTTCAATTCTAGAACTGATGTACTTTTGAAGATATTAAAAGAAATGTACTGCTTGTTTTACTCATGAATTAAAATGGCCGAGACACGGTGTAGTTAATTCGCCGTTTATTTTGTTTGCGCTGAATATAATGAAAAGCCGTATACGTGGAAAGAAACTGGAATAATGGTTTTACATTTGTCTCATGTCTCGAGTTGTAGTGTTTCAATAAACTTGAGAAATAACGTTTCAAATTTTGCAGTTTTCACAACAGTTTTTGACTTCAAAATTGGGTTCTCGGGCATCAACAAACATTCGCTGTTACCATGGCAACAATTAAGTTATGACCTCAATAATGGCCATAGACCGCTCCCTTCGCGTCGCGTCTCCTCGAATTTTCGCGCGCACGCGTGTATTTTGCCCGCCCCACAATCGCCATCGCCAAAATTAGAGACTACTCGCAGTCTATAAGGGCCATTTTCGAACATCCCCCGTGGATATCTACTTGCATGCAAATTTAAGATGGGGGTCAAAATTTTTCATTTCCCACTTTGTTTGATTCTTACAGAGAATTGCTCTTAAAAAGATTCTCATGAAACACTGGCACATTATCCAGAATTAACCAGGTCTCGTTCAAATCGTCAAGCACGAACCGATTGTATCCTACAAGAAGGAAAAATCACTAATTATAAAGGACATCCTTGTCCGCGCAAAAATTCCTTCTATCAAACCACAATCATAATCACGATAAATCTAGAAGCTTAAAATTTAAACAGAATAATTCTCCGGAAGAGACCTCGGTACTGATCGCTACTTTTATTGCGAGGAAATAAAAGCGATCACAATCTACTCTTCCGAAACGTCCATAAATCTAGTTGATCTCCAAAACCACGAACGTAGAAGCTAAGGACTTGAGGACTTTAACTTTGATTACAAAAACACCTCTAGCCCTCTAGCCCCTGGCGGATCTCTACGTTCAACGAGGCTAACGGATCTTTTGACTATCCAACGGCCATCAATGATCGACTAAGTTTAAGCGTGGTGAAAAAAATAGTTACAGCTTTGACTTTCTAGTTAAAGCAACTTAACCATTTTTCACATGCAAAGCGCTTCAAGGACGCGTTCAATTTGCATAATTTATTAAAACAGGGAAACTGGTTGTTGGGAATGATTGGTCGGACAAGTATCGTAACTGCGTGGTCACGTATTGCGTTATGAGCATGCGTAGTGAACGTTAGTTCCCAAGCTCTCGCTGGCCTGACTTAGATGTCGACAACCGCTAAACACTCCAGTGTGTGGAATGCTTGCATCCGACAGAATTAGTTGTCGATACCATTTAGTTGTCGACAACTTGTGTCTAGTCTGTGGAGGCCCTTACAAGTTCAACCTGGTCATTTAACGGCCAGTTACGTAAGAGCCATCAATGTCAGAGCTATGGAAGGATTGGAAGGTCTTTTCTCTGATAACTATCTGTAACAGATGGTTATGGCATTAACTTGAGCCCTAAATTTATTTAAATTCGATATTGACATCAAATGAAGGCTACCCGTCAGCACTTTCCGGTGGTACTTGGTTTATACTGCTCTATTAGTTTGTGGATGGAATCCAAAAGTAAGCTGCTCTTTAGTACTGATGTATTAGTACTGACGTATTAGTTCTTGGACGAAATCCTAAAATAAGACCATTCAAATAAACGCCACTTACAATTACAACTTTCCTATTGTTCTGTTTATAATGCAGTACTTTAATTTAGTTTTTGGATGAAATTCTAAAATGTGATCATTCAAATAAAAGCTGCATAAGTACTTTCCTGTAGCAATATTTAATATGATGCGTTACGTTTTAGATGAAATCCTAAAAAAAATGTGTCCATTCTAACAAAAGCTACTCGCCATTACTTTCCAGTAGTGCTATTTATAACGCTGTATTTGTAGTTTTGGATCAAAAATTTAAATGCGACCATAATTGAAAGCTGCTGAGAAGTCCTTTCCTATGATGTGGTTTGTTCACACATAGGGGTATTCTACAAAATGCATTTAAGAACACCTTAAGGACGGTGCCTCCTTTTGTTACTGCGCATACGTTCTGCGCATCTCGGGATATTCGGGTTTCTTAAGGAATTTGCCCACTAATACAGCAATATTTTTGCGTGGTTTAAGACTACGTGGCAAACAGCAGATCTTTGTAAGGGCTATCAGAATCCAAATAGAAAATTGGGGGTAACCACGCATTGTTCATAGATAATTGAGCTTAAATTTGGAAAGAAATTGCCATGCATTCTTTGTAATTCCACGCTTTTTTAGAATTATGGTTGCTTAACTATCTCTGAAAAAATGCGTGGTTACCCACATTTTTCTTTTTGGATTCTAATAACCCCCTGCTAAGATCTACTGTTTCCCCATAGTCATAACCTTTGCACAAATACATCTATATTAGGACGCACCGTCATTAATTTTAAATCTATTTGCTTTCCTACAGTGTGTTTGGCAAGATTTTTCACCATGTTTACTTGTTTCGCTGTTAACATCATGACGTTAGCAGCCATCGGTATTGACCGCTATGATGCCATTTGTCGCGCACCCGTCCGCCAAATAACTTGCAGGAAAACCGCGTATGGCGTCATCTTCATCTGGCTGTTTGCATGTTGTACCGCCGTGCTTGGAGGTACCGGGCACATATTAACAGCCGTGCAGGGGAAACACGTTTGTGGCAGCCCCGGAAGGACAAGCGAGACCCTGGCGCTCACAGGGAAATCAGTCATGATCGCTGTTGTCTCCCTGTGGATTTTCCCTTCTCTCGCCGTCATGTTTAACCGGTTTTACGGGATTGTAAAGTACGTTCGGGAGCATGCATCCCACCTTCGAACCGTCCTTGGCACTGTGGGCGTGCACAAGGAAGTCAAACTAACGAAAATTTGGGTGGCTATGATTGTTACTTATCTCAGCTTATGGATAATGTTTGCCATTATGGTGATACTTAGAAACACGTTTTCGTCCTTCGCTATACATTGTGCATATCTCTGGACGTACTCGTTAGCTTTCTCCAGCTTCGCGGTAGTGCCCATCGAATATTTGATCCTTGACAGGAGGTTTATAACCTGTGCTTTGCGAAAATGCGTACGGAAATCAAAAATTTCAATTAAAGGGGTAAGTGTGAGTTACCACAAAGACCAGGGGACTGTTCGATTTCAACAGAACGAAACTATTTGATAGGTGGTTTAATTCTCCTGACGATGTAAAATCAAATCAACTTGGCAACTTTGCAGCTTTTTTCTATCTTGTTTCTACGCAAATGTGGATAGGTATCTTTAAACCGCTTGAGAAAAGTGTTGTATGTACTCCGTGCTCTTGTTAGTTCAAATGATTTTTACTCAGAAGCCCAGCCACCTTGCTTTACGTTAAATGCCGATATCACGTCAAGAACATCGATATAAAAAAAAGTGGCAAATATCAGTAAAGGCTGTACTCCATTTAGCCTGCGTAGCAAGCGTTGATGTAGGGTTTTCTACAGTTTTGAAGCATTTTTCGCTTTTTTTGCACGAAAAAAAAAGCCTGAAGGGGAGTTTCCTTTAATTTCCCGCCTCCACTCCCCATCCCCGCTACTTCCATTTTTTTGCGCTCGGCCCAATTTTCGCGCGGCGAAAAAACGAAAAATGCCTCGAACCGACGAAACCTCTGCGGAAACGCTTGCTACGCAAGCTATACTTAAATCTTATCAATTTAAAGAAATAACCGTTACACGGACGAGATCTCGTGGTCGTGTTCAAATATTGTCATGTCAAAGCCTACTGCTCCTTTACAGAGCAACACAATACTCGTAAATGTCCAAAATTAAATCGTTTATTTAGAATACCAAATTTTAGGATAACTAAGCTATAAGTATCTCATGTCCTCAAATACTTTCAGACCGGAATACAAGTACGAGATTGGCTACATGCAAGTGCGACTTTCGGGAATTTCAAAACAGATACGTTCATAAAGCTTTCGTTCGTCCCTGTAGAGAAGAAGCCTACGAACGAGGTCGGTGAGACACGTGGTAAGCTAATTTTAAACACGCTTCTTGGGTTCTCTCACCCACGCCGCAGTTATTTGACGATCTATATAACAGCTGCATGGGAAGAGTAACTCCGCCTGACAAAATAAAAACAGGCTTTTTTTAATCGCACTCCTTTTTTGCGCTAAAGCAAGTGCACTAGGTTTGAAAATTTAATCTCGCACTTGTAGTCCGATGTTCAACATAAGCAGATTTACTGATACTATTTAATTACACTAAACTACTAATTACTTCCATCCCCTCTCATTTCCCTCGATGGGTCGTTCAGGCTCGCCAGTCTTGGCTATTCCTTTGGAGCTAGAATCACTCAAATGGTCTCCCTGCTGTTTTCATTTAACCGTAGCTTGAGGACGCGTTTAGAAACTGACCCTCCTTTACAAGAGACGCAAAGATTTTCAGTTTGCAAACAAAGGTTTTCAACTATTCCCGATTTTACTGACACTCAGATTTTTTATCTTCACCTTAAGAAGTGTAGGTTAATTAAGTTGTCCTGCAATTATTCAGTTACACAAGCACTCTTATTTAAACGATTCAATTACTGTAGTTGTCAGTTTATCTAGTTATTTACTTGCACGCGCCCATCATTACTTGTTAGGTCATCTAACACTTGTTTCCTAACGCAAATACTCTTAAATCCGATCAAACAGTTTTGTCATTATTTACTCAGGAATGTGCCTACTAAGAAGATCATTGTTAAATCTGAATAAAATCAAACATAAATGGTAGATGTGTTGGTTCATTAAGACTTTATTTTAGAATATTAAGCTTTAACGCCCCCTTTTTATTGATAAAGTCTTAAAACAAGCACGCTCTTTTGATGTAAAGCACTCTTTTCATCGGTTTAGTTCATTTAAAACTGTTTGCCAAGAAACAAATGTTAAACATTTTCATCACTCGCTAATTTATCGTTGTATTTACTAAAATCCACACTATTTGAAACCTTCAGAGTATAATTTATTAGTTTATTATCCCATGTACGTATGCGTACACTTAAAACATTCACGCATTTCTATTCAGGCACGAAGTTGTTAGAACGAGCGCTTACGCGTTTACACTGCGGTGTTTATTTTTTTATCCATTAAGTTTCAGAACCATCTACTAACACTCACACTTAACACTTATTTGTTAACCTTTCCTCTTTTTATTTCCTTACAACTTGTGTACTCTTAATATTCACTTCTCACTGCTTATGCACCTATGTGCAATTTTTTTAATCACATTTGTCTGGTTTTGTATTTATACGCTTTGATTACGAAAAATCCTGAATCTTAAATACAAACAGTTCCCTCCAATTGTTTACTTATGTTTGCTGTTTACAAATGTGCGTCGTGCAGTCTTTAACAGTAAGTATTTTTCGCCTCAATTATTTATATTGAGCATTCTTTCTCCGCGCACCCTGTTATATATGAATGTGGTTGTTCTTTTGTTTTTATTAAATTTTTTTTGTTTGCTAACTTGTTACGTGTTTATTCGTGAAGTTATTTACCGTTTAAATACACACACGATTAAAGATCAAAGTGATTATTCTTTTGTTTATTCATCAGATCCTTTTCTCTCAGTATTCTCTTTAAAATGAGTTATTTGACGATATCAACACCCAAGACACCAACGTTGAAATGTAAAATAATGATTTTATTTATTGGTTTATGCTTCCTTTGCCGTCATGCGCACATTATTAGATATTAAAAGCTCCCGCCATCTGTTTATTCAACAATTTATTTGCTATTAAGCCCCCCTTTTATTAGTTAGCTTATTCATATTTTTATTTTCTTAACTCATTTTTTTATGGAGATCCCACCTAACACACCCACTTTAGTTTGAAATGTAAAATTATGTAATTATTTATTAGTTTATTAGCCTTCGCTTTCATGCACACAGTAATAGAAATTGAAAACTCTCGTCATCTGTTTATTCAACAGTTTGTTTCCTAACACGCGCACTGTCTTATACTAGATGTAAAGTTCGTTTATAATTGTTTCTTTTTATTTCTCAGTTTTTGCTGAGGTTAATCAGTGTTTATCATATTGTGTCATATTGTTTACAGACCATCGGTCTGTTCGTGCATTCTTTTTTATCAGACTGTTGTTGTTCTTACGTTTTGATTATATCTTCTTGTTTACTAACTTACGCATGCAATCTTTTAGGCTATCCTGGTAGCTGTTAATAGACACCCACACTCTTTTAAGTAGAAAGCAGTGTTTATCCCTTCGTTTATTCATCCCTATCTTTACCAACGCACGCAACTTCCTCTTGGCTGATTTATTCACTTGTCTGCTTACCAACGCCACTATTTTTTTAAGTTTATTTTCCCCTTGCTTTCAGACAAAATTAACTATTTGGAATTAAACGTTTCCACCATCTTTTTGTGGATCGTCAATTTATTCGCCAACACGCACTCTTTTTAGATCTTACACACACACACCCATTCTATGTCATTCTATTGTTTAAAGTGCACTTAGGAAGTAAACTTATTTCTTCCGTTCATTAAAATGAAATCGCTTCGCACTACATTTATCCACTTGTTTACTGTAGCTTGCACATTTTTGATTGCTAAATGCACCGTTCACTTTTTTACCCATGAAGTTATTTTTGATTTATACGGAGGTAGGTAATCTTTTTAACCGCAAAAGGTGCCGTTACTTGTTAGTTTGTCGATTTATTTGTTTATTTATTTACTTTTTAATTATTTACTCAGTTCAATTCATTTGTTTATTAAACTGCGCACTCTTCATGACAAACATAGTGTAGGTATTCTAACGTAATTATTATGAAGTCTTTTACTAACACGCGGTCAATTTTAAATGTAAATGATCATGACTTCCGTTATTTGTTTAAGTTTTCTTAATCGTAATTGGTTATTCAGGTAACTAAGCAAATTGGTTCAAGCCTGAAAGCGATTTTATCTAACTTATTCCTATTCCTTGGGAGCTCCACTGTTAAACTAGCCGAACTATAAAACATGCTGACTCAGATGCGCAATGTTTACACTTCCGTCACTTGTTTATTTGCCCAGTTATTTACTCCTACACGCGAGCATTTTGAAATTGTAACATTATTTCTTTTTAGTTATTTGACTCTTTACTGCAGTTTTTCTAGTTCGTATAATCCCTACTCGTAATCACGTTAACCATTTTATATTCAATAGTTTGCTTCGGATTGCAAACATTGTTATTTCTTGTAAGTTTTGTTAACCTGCTTGTTTCTTAATTACCTTCTAGTTGCCTTTATAAATGAACAATGCGTCTTTTGCCTTGTTAGTTTCTCTGGTTCCACCTAACAGAAGATCGAGGTACTCAAAAAAATAAGCTCTTGTGACCCTTATATCCCGCGTTTTGTTTTTAATTCTCCCTCGCGACCCATAAGGGGAAATAGCGATTACTTATACTTCATTAAAACGCTGCTTTTCAAATCAAAACGCGTGCAAGTACTAACTGAACGCTGACCCCCCCCCCCCCCCCCAAAAAAAAAACATAATAAAAGAGCGATTTCCCAAGGTCTTCAGTTCGTACTCTCCTGTGTCTTTACTTTGGAGGTCGTGGAGCTTTAATTTCCTCTTTGGAAAAAAGGACATATGTACGTTGTACAAAAACAAGTTAATTTAGCGGATGTAGAAAAAGAAACTCTCCATTACTATTTCAAGTCTTTTCAAGTCTTTTGCTTTCTGCAAGCGAGTATAACCGTGTCGCTTATTTAATTAGAGTTCCACGATATAGTTCAAGAAAACCATACTGAACACAAAAGTACCTAAAGGGGAAACGAAGCAAGCATCCATAGGATGAAAAAACCCCACCACGCTTGTTGTGGTATTACATGGGGAAAAATCCCAGCCCTATGGATCTTATCCCCTGACCTGCTGGGCTCGGTCTACTAAATTCCTAAATCTCCCTGTCACCATGAGTAGAGTGAAAATTGTCCACCATTTGCCTTTTCTCGATATTTTTAGTCATTCATCTCTTGCTGTGAGAAAAATTAGTTGAACCACTGGTCTTTATTTTCCCAATGTTGCCATCACTATCAGCTGTAAGTTAAGATCGTAGATCAAATTTTTGCTCTCTTCGTCTCCAGTTCTTTTGACATCAACCTAAAAAAAATGACAAAGGATTTATTAAAATAGAGCAGTTTTCAAATGAGTGTCGAAAGTAATGTTGTTTTGCTTTGGTTTTGCTTTACTTCGCTCTCTGATTGGTCAGAAAAGTTCGCGCCACTTTCTCGACCAATCAGAAGTAAAACCAAAAACCAATCGTGACTTGCTCGCACGCGTTTTCCCGCACTTAGCGCTAATGTCTTGAATTTGCTTCAATTTGTGAGTGGTTCATTTTGGTTTTTGTTCCTGCTGTGATTGGTTAGAGTAATTACTTTTGTTTTGGTCTTAAGACATTCATTTGAAAACCGCTCTAAATCACAGTTATAACTGCGTTGAATTTGCCGTGTTCACATCCCACTTTGATCATTCGTTATTGGCGTGATATGAAGATCAAATATATTAGACTGCATTAGTTAACCTTTGTAAAGGCAGATATAACCTTTTGCTGTTTTTTTTTAACCCAATTTCAGTTTCAACAGTTACTCACCCTTTTTGTCTGGGTTTTTGTTTTGTTTTTTTTTCGTTTTACCTTCCAATCTTGGGAAAGGCTCGACGCAACAGTATAAGCCTTCCATAAAATCATTTTACTGGAAGGCTTACATTTTTCTTCTTGAAAATACGTCCGTAAATACTTCTTTCAAAAGGTTCAAGAATGGTGGCTTTTCTTTAGGGTTGTGTCCTTGGAATAACAAAAATTCAGTCAACTTACCAGCATACATCATTGAAAACAGAAAGGTCTTTAAAATTGTTGAAGTTCTCATCCATCTTCTTATTTTTCTTCGTTCTGAAATTGAAGAATTTAAATTAGAGTTACGCAACAATGATGGATTATTAATCCAAGCATGTAATAAAATTCTAAAATTACATTGTAATTTCTCTAATATCTTTTTTTGGGAGGGGAATTGACTTTGAACCTAAAATAATGAATATCATACTTTGAACTATTTGACATCATCATGTTATAGACATCGAATAGTTGAGGTCATAATTTTTTATGCGCCTTTTCTTGTTACGGTCAGTTAAAAATGTTTTGATATTCCATCGATCAACTTACATGGAAAAGTAATTAATGCAAACTGAAAACTAACTTTACCCTTCTAACGTGTGACTCCCACTACGCTGACGAGTATCGTGAACTGCGATTGTTGAAAAAGTAAGAAAGCAAAGAAAGGGTGTCTTCATAAACTGATACCACTTTCACATCATACCTTGCGCTGCATGGGCAGTTAAGCTTCCCTAGTAGGAAACTTGAAGTTGCTCAAGTCTCCCTCCATCTTCTTCCTGGAATTGAAAAATTCAACTAAAAGTTATTTAAGACGAATCGCTAGATCATTAACGCTAGGTAAAAATTAACTGTTTGACTTTCCCTTGCTTAGCTTCTCTACAAACTTTATAACACACAATTAATGTAATTATAGTGATGAGTGTATGGAAATTGACTTATCTGTTCTTTCACAGTAGACTACAACAGGTGTTAAGAAAAAGAAACACTAATTTGCCAACCTTACTATAAATTTTTTATCATCTACCAAACTGAATCGCATTCTTTTTTTAATTTAAACAGGAGGTGACAATGGCAGTTTTTTTTTTAAGAAAAGAAGATTTATAAAACCTGTCATAGTGTCTGTCCATAATGAAGTCAATGTCATGAAAATGACAATTTCTGCAAGACGGTTTTATTTATTGTGAAGGGCATAAAAGGTGTAAGAAAAATAGCACCAGATCAAAAAAGGAGCCAAAACATCCTTTTGTAACAATTTCAGTTGAATTTTTGTCCACCTGATAAACTGGCACATAATGCCTTTGAGAAAAGCAGTTTGTAACGTGTGCAGTGTAACAAGATAAACACAAAGGTAAAAATATGACATAGTCCAACACCAAACATAATTATTTTCTCACTTTACTTTTATGAAAACAGTTTCACTGCCAACAAGTAAGCATACCAAAGACAAAATTTACTGTACAGCTTTCATTATAGAGTTATTAAACCAAAACATTTTCAAACTGAACAATAAAATTGCAATAATATTGTTTTCAAATCATGGCATGCACATAACCCTACAAGTCAAGGCTGAAGCCAACTGCTTGAAATATAGATACTGTCCTCCTGGGTGGTAGGTTTTCCTTAACAAAACAAAATACTACCAGCCAGAGTAACAAGACATAAACAAATGCTCACTCCTAGCAACTCTACATAGTGCTTTTCTGAAAAAGAATAAACAACAATCTGGAGCAAACTGCTTGAAATGTGGACACTGTCCTTCTGGGCAGTAGGCTTTTCTTAACAAAACCAGATTCTACCGGCCAGAAGGACAGAAATGGTGCTAGTCTAAAGAGAAATAAACAACAGTGTGTTTCCAACCAAGCTGTGACTTCATCTGGAGCCAACTGCTTGAAATATAGAGGCTGTCCTTCTGGGCGGTTGGATTTTTTTAAAAGAAAACAAGATCCTACTGGCTAGAAGGACAAGATGTAAAAACCTAAAAATATTCATGGCCAGAAATTCAAAACATTTCGTGCTAGTCTAAAAAGGAACAAGAAAGCCTATTTGGCATTTTAACCGGCCATTCTGACCCTCCCCACCCCTAGGTTTCACAAATGTTAGCGCGATCCTCTATTTATACGAACCGGCGTGACAAAAGTGTGATTGTGTGACGCAATATTTTTACTATAGCGTACTGGATAACGTAATGTTTAAACTCTGATGACTCAGCTTATCTTTTTTATCGCTTTCATTTGTGCTGAAAAACGCAAATTCACTCAAACGTTGAATGTCGATATAAATTCGTCCACAACTGAGAATGCTCACACAGCGACGACGAAGTTGTCTGTTGTGCCTAGACCTTAAATACAAACAGTGAACATAGCAGTAGAATCAAAATATAACGCTTGATAAACACGAGCTCGAGCAGATTGTCAGAGTATGGGACACGTCAAGGCATATCTCATAACGTGATGTTTAAATCCGGTTTGCTAACCCGGGAATCCCCTTGCAAAAGTAAAGAAAGTCGCCAACGTCTTTGAAAGCTAACGCGCCTGTCGAGCCGCAATCGATTTCGCCCTCACTCGCTTGTTTTTCTTTTCCTTCACTATCTCTGAACGGAAAGAGAGACTGCTCGTAGCCTTTAACGTACACCACACGCAAACCACACAAATCCGTCGATAATATTCAGATATTTTCGTTCTTTCAATGCAAAAAGACTCGTAACACCTACCCTATTAATTGATCTGACGATTCCTTTGTATCAACTTCTCGCCTCAAATAAACACTGATCTCGCTCCGTTCGCAAGTCAGAACTATCATGTACTGATGGTGCAATCCACTAATATTGCATCATAATACTAGTACCAATTCCTTCTCTTCCTAGCCCACGCCGGCAAAACGCAACTGTCCTTTTTGTCCGCTGCGAAATACAAGTTAGCCAATCAGAAACCTTACAATCCACTTCGCAAACCACCCCCCCCCCCCCCCCATAAAACGGCAAGGGAAACCCCCTCTCACGCAGCACAATATTCCACCGCTCCTATACAAAACGCAACTTTCAAAGCAAATCACATTCACAGAAGCGTGATATGCTTCTGACATTCACAAATCCTTCTGACTCCCACATTTTTACACCCTCAAAATGTCAATCCCAATAAAAAAACTCCTGCGCTAAAAAAAATTTCACCATAACCACTAACTAGATCAGACAACACAGCCAATTTTGCATTCCATCCTATTAGCTGCTTTACTCAATTGCGCATGCGTTATACAAGACAAATACAAAAAACCCCAAACTTAACAACCCTTCGTCGTTGATATCTTAAATACTGTAAATTAAAAGACAAGAACACACGAAGGTAACATTCAGCAGACTAATATGCGCATGCATCTTATATAAGACAGTGCCGCTCTTGAGTACCCGTACCACAAGCTTTACAGCACTTTGTTCGTATGTTAAGCCAACTGACTATCACGACAAAACCGCGCCCATTTTATAAACCGGCGGTCGCCATAGCGACGGCCGGTTAATAAACAAAACTGTGTTCCAACCAAGCTGTAACTTTATCTGCAGTCAACTGGTTGAAATATAAAGACTGTCCTTCTGAGCGGTAGGTTTTTCAAAACAAAACAAGATCCTACCGGCCAGAAGGACAAGACGTCCGGATTAGTCATTTGAACCCCAACAAGAAATGGATCATTCTTCTTACAGGAAAAAGAAAATAAGTTTAACGGTTAAGTTGTTATCTGCATCATAAAGTTAAAAATACTTAGCTGAGTGCGCGTATATTTTTGAATTCAGTAACAAAATCATTAGATACAAATTCCATAGTCAGCTTAGAGGCTTGATGTTCGGTAATCAGACTTCATCCAGTACGTTCCGATCGTGCAGGCTAAATGAAAACATACTTTTCATTTTCATAGAGCCATATCCTGAAAGTCAATTCAAGCACTTTGTCAAAGAAATCGACCGCCATATTGGAATTGACGAGACTATTCCGACGAACGCTCGGCTCGGATTCTCGGTCCTAGGACTGCTCGGCTGTCCTTCTGGACGGTAGGATTTGGGCACAACCTAGTTGTACCGCCGTGCCTGGGGGAACCGGACATATATTAACCGCCATGCAGGGGAAACACGTTTGCAGCAGCCCCGGAAGGACAATCGAGACCCTGGCTCTCACAGGAAAATCAGTTATGATCGCTGTTGTGACCTTGTGGACTTTGCCTTCCCTCACCGTCATGTTCAACCGGTTTTACGGGATTGTAAAGTACGTTCGGGAACATGCGTCCAACCTCAGGACAGTTGGCGTGCAGAAGGAAGTCAAACTAACGAAAATTTGCGTGACTATGATTGTCACTTATCTCAGCTTATGGATAATGTTTGCCGTCATGGTGTTGCTTAGGAACGCGTTTTCATCCCTGGCTATACATTGTGCACATCTCTGGGCGTACTCGTTAGCTTTTTCTAGCTTCGCAGTGGTGCCCATTGAATATATGATCCTTGACAGGAGGTTTATAACCTGTGCTTTGCGAAAATGTGTACGAAAATCAAAAGTTTCAACTGAAGGGGTAAGTGTGAGTTACAACAAAGACCTCGAGACGGTTCAATATCAACAAAACGAAACTATTGGATCAATGGCCTAATTCTCCTTACGATGTGAGATCAAATTCAACTTGGCAGCATCGCCGCTTCTTTCTATCTCGTCTCCAAGTAAGCGTGGGTAGGTATCGTTACCAAGTAATTGACGTCGGCAACATCGGACATATATCCTAAACCTCGAACGAATCGTATCAATTAAAAACATAATCGTCACGCGGACGAGATCTCGCGGTTGTACCACCCCTTAACAGCGCAAAAGAATACTCACGACCCGGTATTTGTCACCGCTTTTACACATTGTTCTTTGTCTCACACTTCATGGGAATGGTGAGTGGATGAGAACTTAAATGAACTAATAACAGTAGCCAGAGGCGCCCTTAGAAGCTGAGATGCGTTCTTATCTCCACCATCCATTATAATTAACAGGGGGCCCATACCAGTTTTTCAAAGCGATCCGATACGAATACGACATGTACCGATATTTGGCAGTTTTTGATATTCGATATGGACGTCAATACTATAACGTCACACGTAAGAGGTATAGCGTGACGTCGTCATTCAAGGTCGAGTCCAGGATTAAGAGAGTCAAAAACACACAAATTACTGGTAGACCTGCAAAACAGGATTGCAAGGCAACGGTTTGTGAATAACTAACAGGTAAAAAAATTGGAGTTTGTGCAAGAACGCAATCGAGTGCTTGTGTTTGAAAGGAATCAGTCTCATAGAAACAGAAAACTCACGCAGTTGTTTCTTCCAAGTGGTCATAACGGCATAGAAATTTTTCGGCGAGTATCGATATTTTCAACCTAATTATTGATAATATTGAGTTTTTGGTAGCGAGAGTGTTTCCTTTAGGCAAATCCAAATAAGGAATGTTTGGCCCACCCTTGGATGCGTAAAACAGATATTCTATCTTTTGGTTTGCAACGTTACATCAAGTTTAATCTTTTCTTTTCGCATGTCTTCTCTACTCGTAGCATCAGTGTGTGCTCTTGCTCATATATGGTCGTTTATATAATAAAACGTGATTTTTAGTCGCCTTGTCTTCAAATGACTTATCAATCACGCGATTGAGCAAGGATTATATGTAAAGCAAATGACATGAAATTCGTATTGGCCTATACAAACACCTCAACTTGACCAGTCAATGAGTCAAATATCACCACTTCCAAGTTCTCACATCCTGAATAATTGCTTGTCAAAGCGAACGATATCAGTCAGCTGAGCAGTCAATATGTCGAATATCATTTCTTCCCAGTCCTGACATCCAACTGATTGGATGTCAAAGTACACGTCACTAAAAACATTCAAACTTTCAAAAAACTTTCAAAGCGTAGGTAATCAACATCAAGTATCAATGAAAGGAAAGTATCACGGAGTGCGGATTTGCAATATTTTCTCACTTTTTCATGATTTACGCGAGCTGGAAAAAAGGAGGAAATAAGGCCTATATTTTCGCAAAATTTCTAAGGCATTGCGAAATAATGCACCACAAACAACAATTTTTCCATATCGCTCTTGATATCTTGACCTTTTTTTTTTCAGTGATTTTATTTTCAAACATTTTACAGTTCTCGCTGTAGATAAAGGAGAATTTTTTCCCAAGACATGTCTCTCTTTGGAAAGATAATTTCGCCTCGATTATTTTGATTAAACAATAAGAGTATATTTTTTCTTTTCGTACTGTCATCTATGGCCTTGTTAAGCAGGGGAGATCAGGGGGAATTGAGTCTTGTGTTAACGGAGATATCAAAATTGGTGTTTTGGGCTGTAAAGATTTAAGAAAATTAACAGTTCTAGGGAGGTTTGCTGACATAAAAGTTCAAGCTAACAAATCCGGAAAATAAGATTACGCCGTTTTCTCATCAATGTTCATTCTAAACAGATGAATTCGTGTTAATCGACAAATAAATCCATCTTAAGCGTCCTTAAGTGACATAGGAAATGAAAAAGATTTTCGGAGCGTTGCTTCAATTTTCTGGTTGGAGGCCTATTTTATTTAATTATGAACAATTACTACTTTGTTTAACATGTGTTAAACGACAAATGACAAATTTATTATCTCTGAGAATCGTGTTGCATCTGATTAAACAACTGAAGAAACTCAAAATCCCGCTGACCAGTTTTAATTTTTCCCTGCACTGCCTGTAAGCGAGCAAATCTTTAGAATTATAGGAAGCGTTTGTTACTAATACGTATCAAGCTATATCAGACAAACTCCATTTAAGATATTCTGTAAAGCAATTATATGCAAATTGCTTTTATTTGTTAAAAGTCCATTTGTCATGTGTCTCAGTTTTCTGCATAGCATGATATTGGTATAACAAGACTTTTTTTCAATAGCAGCTGTTACAGTAGGTATTCTTGTT
This sequence comes from Siderastrea siderea, assembly GCA_964030785.1. NCBI lineage: Eukaryota > Metazoa > Cnidaria > Anthozoa > Scleractinia > Rhizangiidae > Siderastrea > Siderastrea siderea. The sequence continues at coordinate 10,729,252 of OZ034977.1, read as the reverse complement.
TCATGGGCTGAAACTCCGACCGGTGATTCGGGGGCTCTTCAATAATTGATTCTAAAAACCCAATTTTGTTAGCAATTGGTAGAGTTCAGCAGGGATTAGAAGATTTAAATTCGTGAAAAATCATTTGTCTGTGATGTCAGAAGCTCCGGTAAAAACTACACCGTGATTAAGCACAAATTTACGGCCAACAACGCAAAACGTGCGGTGGAAACTGCGTCATGAGTAACTCTTCAAATTTTCATCTCTCGCCTGGAAGTTTAAAGCAACAAACAAATGCTCCTTGCTCAGGATTAGTGGCACAAAACGTTCTTTTAGGAATAGCGTGTATCCTTGGCATCATCGCAAATTCGATTCTTTTCGTCTTCAGCTTCAAGTATCGTCGTGGGAATTTAACGCCCGATAAACTTCTTATCACAAACTTTGCTGCTGCCGATCTCATCGCTTGTCTTATCAGTCTTCCTCTTCATGTTAGAGCCATCAATGGCTGCACCGATGTCGGTGAAAATGCAGGTGATGTTTCATTCATACGTTATTTCTTTTAGACGCTTTTTGGGTTCCACTTTTGATGGGAGGGCTCAGAACTTTTTCCTGAGTAAACGCGAATTGTATGACAGCGTTTTTATGTTATTTCGTTTCATTCATTTGTTATGGCCATGCAGCATTTATTATCTAACATTTTAACACGTTCAAAATTTCCTTGAATTGAAAATTAAAATATCTTAATTAATATCCTTAGGGCCTCCACAGGCTTGACATTTAGTTGTCGACAACTATTTGTTGTCCATAACTAAATATTATTGACAACTAAAGAACGCTGTGTGTGAGATTAGTTGTTGACAACTAAACACTAAATTTTTAGTTTTAATAAAGTCCTCAAGTCCTCAGCTTCTACGTTCGCGCTTTTTAGAGACCAACTTTGTATAGTGATGTTTTGAAGGGTGAAAGTGTGATCCCTTTATTTATGCATTGAAAACTGCAAATAACTGATGGGATCAGTATTAAAAGGTCTCTTCTGAGAGCAAATCTGTCAAGTGGGAGCATGGAATTGGTTTTTTAGCGGAGCCTGCGGGGAAAGCCCGCCAGCGGAGCTCCATTGCTAAGGAAATTTGGTAATCTAAATCTATCGATCCGAAAAATTTTGGTTGTGACGTCAGCGTACGCCCGTACAGACTCTGGGGAGGGGGAGGGAAGTGCCAAGGCAACCCGACCGGGAGTGGAGAATGCCATCTTTTCTTGGCGGGAAATCGCGCGGTGCTTTTGGGCAACCGGCGTTTTTCTTGGCAGGAAATCGCATGACCATTGTTGCCTTTGAAAAAGAAGTTTATTTAGCAAAACGATTGTTCGACGGTACTGTAGTTTTAAACTTGAGAAAAAAACATTTAATACCAATAAATGGAAAGAAAAAGTTCAAAAGAACTGACTGGTAAAAGGCGAAAACTTCAAGTTACGAAAGCTGCCTTCATAGGACCTCATCGCTTTGTTTTCTTCACGGCGGAGAGCTTGCCTTGTTCTGAAACACAACCGAGTAAGTGAAGTTTTTAAACGGTTTAAGGCGCATGATTTTGAGTATTTATTACGGTCAAAGAAATTACCTTTTGAAATTGAATTTATGTCATTAGAAATGTGTCATTTACTTTTGACTTCAAAAAATTATTAGAAAACGAGCTCAGATTTGTGACAGATGTAATCTTAGAATATTTTGCCATGCTGGAAGTGTAACGCGAATTGCATTTAAGTATAAACTTACGGTTTTTCGAATAAACTTTTTCAAAAAGGATTTCTGTTTATTATTTTGTGTTTGTTCATTCATAACAGTAGGTCAAAGCACAGTCGCAAGGCAACTGCACAAGCATCACTTACGGCGAATAATTGCTTTCAATTTTAACTGTCGGATCGGTTTGTGCAATTGTCGATTTTCTTGTCCTAGAACTTTTCAATAGTAATAATCTTTTAAGCGAAGCAGTTGTCGGTTTAAGACTATTTTATCCGAAAAGCTTCCGAAAAACAAGTTTTTTTGCGTTCCTCAAAGCGCCTAACTTTAAATAGGTTTACTTCGCATCCGCAAACTTATGCCATAATTTAAAGCGTGTTTGGTGTTTGCTCCTTTTCAATCTTGATGGTATAAATTTTGAGCAGACTAATAGGGGCAGTTCATGTTATTTGTTAACTGAACATCAGAACGCGATGAAGATAACCCATTTACTTCAGAATAAGTTTTATTTTGTTGTTGTACATGAGCGCTGTTTCAAGTTCATTCAAGCCAACAGCCAATAATCCAAGGAGATTTGACAAGCCTTGACAGTTAATGACAGGATATGGAAACATTTAAAAAACCAAGCAAGACTGCTCCTGAGTAAAATATGTGTTCAGTTTGATGCCCGAAAAAAAATTTAAGCTGTGCCCAGCCTCTAGAATGACCTTTCGAGCTTGGTTTTTCAGAACAGATCCTCAAAATATTGGAGAACAATTCGGAAGACTTTCGGGCTTTTTGAGAAACACTTTTCGAAAGGGAACAAGCCAAAGAAAGCCCCGAAATACGGTACAATGAGACTGTGTACGATGACTTAAACGGGACGACCAGCCGGAGCTTGGCAATCTGCCTTAATAGGCAGGATTTTGATCAGCTGATCAAAGGAACGTTTGAGCGCCATGGTTTAGTTCGTAAACGAAATACTCTTAAGCTTCAAATGCAAGACCGGTTTCGGAACCTTAAAAAAAGGATCCTTCGTCAGTTGCTTAAGCTTTCTTTGTGAACAGCTCTGACTCTACAATAGAGGCTATCCAGTCACGCTCGTTAAAAACATTCTCAGTGAAGTTCGATTTGAAAACAGAAAAGAGGCTCCACGGTCTAAACCTAAACAAAGAAATAAGATTTTACCGTTTGTCACAACTTATAGTCCGGCTGTACAGTATGTTGCCCAGTTTTCGTACGGGCCCAGTTTTCGTACAAAAAGAACTTTATTTGATTATTTTCGTCGGCCGTTTAATTCTTCGTCAACCAAAGAATTTCAAAATTAAAAGGAACATTTCAGCTATAAATTGCCGGTTTTGCCGGGCTTTTTGACGAAAAGCAGGTCAGTGCGGACAATTTCTTTCGAGGTGAGTAAAAGTTTAGCCGCTAATATTTGCACTATTCACTGCACAGTAAAGGTATTGTAGATTAACAATTAGCCCGTTTTGTAGGTAATTTTGCAAGAAAATTCATGATTTTTGGACAGATGATAGATAAAAGATGAAAGTGAATGGAAAAACTTTCAACGCCAGCTTAAATTTTACTGCTCCTGTATTTTAGGGGTGAGAATCTTCGCTTAAATTTCGACCTACTGTGCCAGTTTTCGTACACTTAGCTGCGCCTTTCTCAAAACCTATTTCTAAATAAGTTAAAGAACTGAATTTTAAACTTTACTGTTCGAAAACTAATAAGTAGCAAGTGCAGCAAAGATTACACAACAGTCCTTGCAAAGTACGATACACTACATGTATTTGTTGTGGTATAGCAGCGATGCTTTACTTCTCAAACTCATTAATTATTCATATTGTTATCAGCCTACCAGTACGGCCCATTCTGGTCAGGTGGATGAGTTTAGAAACCCAATGAAAAACGAGTTGAAAACCACACGCGTTTAGAAACGATTTCAAACCCGTGTGTAAATTGTTTCTTAATCTGCATATTCAAAAGGCAAGACGAAAACATGGACATCAACAAATTTATTTATTCACACAATATGAGAGCAAATTATGACAATGAAAGCAACACTACTGCACCTTTTGTCTGATGCATCGAGGAGATTGAAATCCAAGTTTGCATTCTTTTCCTCCATGATTCGACGTATTCCGCACACAATCTGATATATGGTTCTGGGTGGGTATCTTTCCTTTGATGGTTTAGCAACTTCTTGGATAAACTTTGCCAGCCAATAACTGAGGCTTAAAGCATCCATTTCAAGCAACGGAAATTCCAAGGACTGAACTTTGTGCAGATCGTAATTTTTAAATAGACCGCCTGGTTCCAACGTTGCTACTTTAGGAACTCGGACTTTTTGCCATTGTTCAAAAATTCCAACGGCCCATTTGTTTTTATATTGGGTAGACTTCGGAATAGCGCTGGCCACACACTTTTCTTCTTGTTCAAAAGTTTTGGCAGCTCTAAATCTGTACTCTGCCATTTCTGCCATTTGGCTTGTGAATTCAAAGCAACGTGTTTGCTTCGAACTGACAAACAACAAGACTGAAAAACGTTGCATTAAATGCAAGAATAATTTCACACACTAGCACGTCGGCGACGGGATCTCAATCAACGCCTCAAAGCGTTGATTACGATCCACAAATAGAATATTTGAATCGAGAAAACTCATTAAAATGATAAGTGCTTCTAATTTTTTTTGTTGGAGAAGTAATTACAAAAACTCGTGCTTCGGGTTTCATCAGGTTTCCAAACACTCGAAAACAATAAAACCACTCGGCCTGCGGCCTCGTGGTTTCAAATGTTTTCTCGTGTTTGGAAACCTGATGAAACCCTCGCACTCGTTTTTGAAATAGTACTTCCAGGTCATGCAAAGGTCACGAATATTTAACAAACTTCATCCCACACAAACAATCTAAATCGTCAAATAATTAACTAAGGTAGATGTATATGCATAGAATGTTGACATACACCTTGAAATATCGTTAGTTTACCGGTTTTACCGATGTTTTTCACTCCGTTGCGATTCTAATAAACATTTACAAAAGTAGCTAAGAAAAGCAAGGGTAAGCGGAAGCGGAAGTGAAGCGTTTGCTATTCTAAAGGCGTAAGCGGAAACGGAAGGAAAACGTCGAATCTTATACAGGCCTTCCCTTAACAGTTGTAACATGCAGAATAGTAACCTGTCAACTACCTTTACCAAGGCAGTAAATGACGTACGGGACGGTGGATTGAGCATAAGAAAAGCCGCCCAAAACTGAGGGACTAAAAAAGCAACACTGCAGGATGGATTAAACATCCATCACCGAATAACCATTTGCTTTGTACACCAAACATTGGTCGTTAAGCCGATATTTATTCACAAATCGAAGAGAAGACACGATAAGCACGCAGCAGGATGGCTGACACATCAGTTTGCGTCGAGCGTTTTCGTGGAGAAATCGGTTGTTTTGTCGATGTACGAAAACTTGGCCAGGTGTACGAAGACTGGGCAACTTAGGAGTTTTGGGAAAAATGGCATAATTTTGAACATACGTCGATCAAGCAGCCAATCGATTTTTATATTGAAGATAAGTTAATGGGCTATCTTTAAGAGAAATTTCAGAAATTTTCATCTCACAGACGAAAAGATATAGCGATTACAAACTAAAGTGTACGAAAACTGGGCAACACACTGTACTGAATCTTAAGAGCAATTCTCTGTAAGAATCAAACAAAGTGGGAGATGAAAAATTTTGACCCCCCAACACAAATTTGCATGCAAGTAGATGTCCACGGGGGATGTTCGAAAATGGCCATTATTGAGGTCATAACTTAATTGTTGCCATGGTAACAGCGAATGTTTGTTGATGTCCGAGAACCCAATTTTGAACTCAAAAACTGTTGTGAAAACTGCAAAATTTAAAACGTTATTTCTCACGTTTATTGTAACACTACAACTCGAAACTCGGGGCAAATGTAAAACCATTATTCTAGTTTCTTTCCACGTATACGGCTTTTCATTATATTCCGCGTAAAAAAAATAAACGACGAATTAACTACACCGTGTCTCGGCCATTTTAATTCGTGAGTAAAACAAGCAGTACATTTCTTTTAATATCTTCAAAAGTACATCAGTTCTAGAATTGAAACTACATGGATAGCTTACAACAGACATTGCAGTTACTAAATCTGTAAAATTCTCAGCGGAGCGGGCTTATTTTGTTTTCATGGCAATCAACAAAGAAACCATAAAAATGAGATTTCTAAAGTTTTGTCAAAATTAACATTCCGTAAATTTGCTGGAAAAATCGGAAGAAAGCTGAGACGACCTTGAAATTTAAAGAAAATTGTCTGTTAAGTAATTCTCTGATGAAAACAACCTTTCATAAACCGTTTTTTTTTTTTTTTGAAAAAAATTTCAATTGAAGTACAGCTTACTTGACGGCTTTGTTCATTTCTCCACTTTTCGACTTACGTTGAGCGAGCCGGTTCTTTCTGTACAGCACTTGCATTCTTTAAAAATCCAGTGTTCTGAACCTTTTCTTTTAGCTGGTAGTGTTATTTATCCCCGACAGTAGTCTATCCCCTTATTTCAGCCCACTGAAATCAGGTTTGGTGGTAATGTCGGCAGAAATAAGCCAACATAAAGTTCAGTCAGTACAGGTACATTTCCACCCTAGCCTTTCGCTCTATTTCTCCATCAGACGTCACCATTCGCTCCAAACGATGAAAAGATGTATCCTTTCCACTAGGATTCCATTTAGCGAAGCATTTCAGTTCAAATTACGGTGTAAAAACTGCAGACAACAACTTTCTTCGAAGGTCTCTTCGAAGTGAAAGAGACAATAACATACGCCGTGGGACGTTACTAGTCAGCGGTGCTTATTTGAACAACTTTTCTTTCATAATTTGCTTCACACCGGGTCCTTTATATGCTATTGATATGACATTCAAAGCATTTCAGAAAGCCAGCAATTTCCTTTTATTAGATTTTGTTTTTTTCACTTGCTCTCTAGTCCTGGTCCATTCACAATAGGATTAACAGTCTCTGATAGAACAAACCTACAGTGCGTTGTCCACCATTTTCGCCGCAAAAATAAGACGGATAACTGGACAATTCAGGGTCCCAAAAGGTGGGGGAGGGGGGTCTTTGGAGCCCTGGAGCCCTGAAATTTTTGTTGTGGAGCCCAGAGCCTAAGGTCTCTCTCAACTTGGAGCCCGAACAAAAGTGCTATTTTTGGCTTAACGGAGCCCTGGAGTGAAGCAATGGAGCCCTACAGCCACGAATTTTCCATCGTGGAGCCTTGGAGCCCAGCATTTCTTAGGCCGGAGCCCTGGAGTCCTAAAACCCTTTGGGAACCTCACAATTAACCATAGATCGGTAAGCTGATAAAAGAACGGCTTTTCTTATTTTCCATTCTATTAACTAGCGTGCCTTCAATGGAGACTTCAATTCTGATTATTATAGAACTTTTCGAGGACAATTCCTTCCAGCCATTCACAACTTTGTAAAAGAAACAAACAAACAAGAGAGAACCAAGACTTTTAACGTGGGGTTGATTTCAGTTTCCTGAGAAGCGCAAATTGTACGTTCTTTAAGCAGATGGATTAAAGCGTTGTCATTCTTCGCGATGACAATTCTATTTTGTCATTTCGCACAGCTGGAGATTTTTGTATACGTGTGGATACCTGTGAGACTCGTCATCTAAAGATCTCTTAATGTCATTTCTTGCTTCAAGAGGCGTATTTTCGAAAAAGGATACAACATCGTTTGTGCGATATGCTGCACCAGAAAAATAATGTGAGTACGGTGTTTATCAAGTAGGGCTTTGCTTAAGTCACCCTCCTAGGGGAGAGGAAAGGGGAGGGGTGGGCAGAGTCACTGAAGAGCAAAGTTGAGTCATGCACAACATTTAGAACAAAGCCAAAGGCAAGAACTTTCCTGCGCTAGCGCAGTATACAAGTGGGCTGGGCTTTAAAGTCAAAACCCAAAACAACAATATAAAGTAAGAGAAATCAGAGAGAAGGGGAGAAATCAAGTGACAAGACCGATGGTGCAGAATTCTCCAAAAAATGCGTAAACTTGACTACAGACTCTAATAATCAGCGATTGTTTGCAATTGAGGTGTTCCTTACGCTCTCGCAAATTTGGTCTTACGTCTGTCGCATTGCGACGAAAAGAAAGCAGCTCAGTGCGTCAGAATATCCGGCTGCCGAAATCGAAAATATTCCTAGATGTAAAAATGAAATCATAAGATCTTCAGAGGAGTTCCACAGTCATCCATTCGAAAACGAAGAGTTTCGTCAACTGTGTGAAATGAAAAGGAAGAAAGGCGTTTTTAATTTGTTCTTGTTTTATTTTTGTTTCTTTTTTGTTTTTGCTCTTGTTGGTGTTTTTGTTGTTTTACAAGGTTGTAAAAATATGGCTAGAAAAAATTGTACTCAAAAGTACGAAATGTCAAAATAATCAGGATTGAGGCCTTCATTGAATTAAAAGCACAAAGGCACACGAGCTGAATATAATGGAAAATAAAAATAGCCATTCCTTATGCAGTTTATCGATGTATTGTTAACTGTCCACTTGTCTTAGCAGTCTTAAGCGGCCTTCAAACAACAAACTAATGTTGGCCAATATTAGTTTGACGTGTGAAGGCCGCTTTATTTTCGCGGCGAAAATGGTGTGAGCGCTGGAAAACACACTGTACATTTGTTCTATCACAGAATGTTAATCCTATTGTGAATGGACCAGGACTAGAGAGCAAGTGGAAAAACAGAATCTAATAAAAGGAAATTGCTGGCTTTCTGAAATGCTTTGAATGTCATATCAATAGCATATAAAGGACCCGGTGTGAAGCAAATTATGAAGAAAAAGTTGTTCAAGTAAGCATCGCTAACCAGTAACGTCCCACGGCGTATGTTATTGTCCCTTCCACTTCGAAAGTTGTTGTCTGCAGTTTTTACACCGTAATTTGAAGTGAAATGCTTCGCTAAATGGAATCCTAGTTGAAAGGATACATCGTTTCATCGTTTGGAGCGAATGGTGACGTCTGATGAAGAAGTAGAGCGAAAGGCTAGGGTGGAAATGTACCTGTACTGACTGAACTCCATGTTGGCTTATTTCTGCCGACAGTACCACCAAACCTGATTTCAGTGGGCTGAAATAAGGGGATGGACTACTGTCGGGGATAAATAACACTACCAGCTAAAAGAAAAGGTTCAGAACACTGGATTTTTAAAGAATGCAAGTGCTGTACAGAAAGAACCGGCTCGCTCAACGTAAGTCGAAAAGTGGAGAAATGAACAAAGCCGTCAAGCAAGCTGTACTTCAACTGAAATTTTTTCAAAAAAACGGTTTATGAAAGGTTGTTTTCATCTGAGAATTACTTAACAGACAATTTTCTTTAAATTTCAAGGTCGTCTCAGCTTTCTTCCGATTTTTCCAGCAAATTACGAAATGTTAAGTTTGACGAAACTTAAGAAATCTCATTTTTATGGTTTCTTTGTTGATTGCCATGAAAACAAAATAAGTCCACCCCGCTGAGAATTTTACAGATTTAGGAACTACGTTGTCTGTTGTAAGCTATCCATGTAGTTTCAATTCTAGAACTGATGTACTTTTGAAGATATTAAAAGAAATGTACTGCTTGTTTTACTCATGAATTAAAATGGCCGAGACACGGTGTAGTTAATTCGCCGTTTATTTTGTTTGCGCTGAATATAATGAAAAGCCGTATACGTGGAAAGAAACTGGAATAATGGTTTTACATTTGTCTCATGTCTCGAGTTGTAGTGTTTCAATAAACTTGAGAAATAACGTTTCAAATTTTGCAGTTTTCACAACAGTTTTTGAGTTCAAAATTGGGTTCTCGGGCATCAACAAACATTCGCTGTTACCATGGCAACAATTAAGTTATGACCTCAATAATGGCCATAGACCGCTCCCTTCGCGTCGCGTCTCCTCGAATTTTCGCGCGCACGCGTGTATTTTGCCCGCCCCACAATCGCCATCGCCAAAATTAGAGACTACTCGCAGTCTATAAGGGCCATTTTCGAACATCCCCCGTGGATATCTACTTGCATGCAAATTTAAGATGGGGGTCAAAATTTTTCATTTCCCACTTTGTTTGATTCTTACAGAGAATTGCTCTTAAAAAGATTCTCATGAAACACTGGCACATTATCCAGAATTAACCAGGTCTCGTTCAAATCGTCAAGCACGAACCGATTGTATCCTACAAGAAGGAAAAATCACTAATTATAAAGGACATCCTTGTCCGCGCAAAAATTCCTTCTATCAAACCACAATCATAATCACGATAAATCTAGAAGCTTAAAATTTAAACAGAATAATTCTCCGGAAGAGACCTCGGTACTGATCGCTACTTTTATTGCGAGGAAATAAAAGCGATCACAATCTACTCTTCCGAAACGTCCATAAATCTAGTTGATCTCCAAAACCACGAACGTAGAAGCTAAGGACTTGAGGACTTTAACTTTGATTACAAAAACACCTCTAGCCCTCTAGCCCCTGGCGGATCTCTACGTTCAACGAGGCTAACGGATCTTTTGACTATCCAACGGCCATCAATGATCGACTAAGTTTAAGCGTGGTGAAAAAAATAGTTACAGCTTTGACTTTCTAGTTAAAGCAACTTAACCATTTTTCACATGCAAAGCGCTTCAAGGACGCGTTCAATTTGCATAATTTATTAAAACAGGGAAACTGGTTGTTGGGAATGATTGGTCGGACAAGTATCGTAACTGCGTGGTCACGTATTGCGTTATGAGCATGCGTAGTGAACGTTAGTTCCCAAGCTCTCGCTGGCCTGACTTAGATGTCGACAACCGCTAAACACTCCAGTGTGTGGAATGCTTGCATCCGACAGAATTAGTTGTCGATACCATTTAGTTGTCGACAACTTGTGTCTAGTCTGTGGAGGCCCTTACAAGTTCAACCTGGTCATTTAACGGCCAGTTACGTAAGAGCCATCAATGTCAGAGCTATGGAAGGATTGGAAGGTCTTTTCTCTGATAACTATCTGTAACAGATGGTTATGGCATTAACTTGAGCCCTAAATTTATTTAAATTCGATATTGACATCAAATGAAGGCTACCCGTCAGCACTTTCCGGTGGTACTTGGTTTATACTGCTCTATTAGTTTGTGGATGGAATCCAAAAGTAAGCTGCTCTTTAGTACTGATGTATTAGTACTGACGTATTAGTTCTTGGACGAAATCCTAAAATAAGACCATTCAAATAAACGCCACTTACAATTACAACTTTCCTATTGTTCTGTTTATAATGCAGTACTTTAATTTAGTTTTTGGATGAAATTCTAAAATGTGATCATTCAAATAAAAGCTGCATAAGTACTTTCCTGTAGCAATATTTAATATGATGCGTTACGTTTTAGATGAAATCCTAAAAAAAATGTGTCCATTCTAACAAAAGCTACTCGCCATTACTTTCCAGTAGTGCTATTTATAACGCTGTATTTGTAGTTTTGGATCAAAAATTTAAATGCGACCATAATTGAAAGCTGCTGAGAAGTCCTTTCCTATGATGTGGTTTGTTCACACATAGGGGTATTCTACAAAATGCATTTAAGAACACCTTAAGGACGGTGCCTCCTTTTGTTACTGCGCATACGTTCTGCGCATCTCGGGATATTCGGGTTTCTTAAGGAATTTGCCCACTAATACAGCAATATTTTTGCGTGGTTTAAGACTACGTGGCAAACAGCAGATCTTTGTAAGGGCTATCAGAATCCAAATAGAAAATTGGGGGTAACCACGCATTGTTCATAGATAATTGAGCTTAAATTTGGAAAGAAATTGCCATGCATTCTTTGTAATTCCACGCTTTTTTAGAATTATGGTTGCTTAACTATCTCTGAAAAAATGCGTGGTTACCCACATTTTTCTTTTTGGATTCTAATAACCCCCTGCTAAGATCTACTGTTTCCCCATAGTCATAACCTTTGCACAAATACATCTATATTAGGACGCACCGTCATTAATTTTAAATCTATTTGCTTTCCTACAGTGTGTTTGGCAAGATTTTTCACCATGTTTACTTGTTTCGCTGTTAACATCATGACGTTAGCAGCCATCGGTATTGACCGCTATGATGCCATTTGTCGCGCACCCGTCCGCCAAATAACTTGCAGGAAAACCGCGTATGGCGTCATCTTCATCTGGCTGTTTGCATGTTGTACCGCCGTGCTTGGAGGTACCGGGCACATATTAACAGCCGTGCAGGGGAAACACGTTTGTGGCAGCCCCGGAAGGACAAGCGAGACCCTGGCGCTCACAGGGAAATCAGTCATGATCGCTGTTGTCTCCCTGTGGATTTTCCCTTCTCTCGCCGTCATGTTTAACCGGTTTTACGGGATTGTAAAGTACGTTCGGGAGCATGCATCCCACCTTCGAACCGTCCTTGGCACTGTGGGCGTGCACAAGGAAGTCAAACTAACGAAAATTTGGGTGGCTATGATTGTTACTTATCTCAGCTTATGGATAATGTTTGCCATTATGGTGATACTTAGAAACACGTTTTCGTCCTTCGCTATACATTGTGCATATCTCTGGACGTACTCGTTAGCTTTCTCCAGCTTCGCGGTAGTGCCCATCGAATATTTGATCCTTGACAGGAGGTTTATAACCTGTGCTTTGCGAAAATGCGTACGGAAATCAAAAATTTCAATTAAAGGGGTAAGTGTGAGTTACCACAAAGACCAGGGGACTGTTCGATTTCAACAGAACGAAACTATTTGATAGGTGGTTTAATTCTCCTGACGATGTAAAATCAAATCAACTTGGCAACTTTGCAGCTTTTTTCTATCTTGTTTCTACGCAAATGTGGATAGGTATCTTTAAACCGCTTGAGAAAAGTGTTGTATGTACTCCGTGCTCTTGTTAGTTCAAATGATTTTTACTCAGAAGCCCAGCCACCTTGCTTTACGTTAAATGCCGATATCACGTCAAGAACATCGATATAAAAAAAAGTGGCAAATATCAGTAAAGGCTGTACTCCATTTAGCCTGCGTAGCAAGCGTTGATGTAGGGTTTTCTACAGTTTTGAAGCATTTTTCGCTTTTTTTGCACGAAAAAAAAAGCCTGAAGGGGAGTTTCCTTTAATTTCCCGCCTCCACTCCCCATCCCCGCTACTTCCATTTTTTTGCGCTCGGCCCAATTTTCGCGCGGCGAAAAAACGAAAAATGCCTCGAACCGACGAAACCTCTGCGGAAACGCTTGCTACGCAAGCTATACTTAAATCTTATCAATTTAAAGAAATAACCGTTACACGGACGAGATCTCGTGGTCGTGTTCAAATATTGTCATGTCAAAGCCTACTGCTCCTTTACAGAGCAACACAATACTCGTAAATGTCCAAAATTAAATCGTTTATTTAGAATACCAAATTTTAGGATAACTAAGCTATAAGTATCTCATGTCCTCAAATACTTTCAGACCGGAATACAAGTACGAGATTGGCTACATGCAAGTGCGACTTTCGGGAATTTCAAAACAGATACGTTCATAAAGCTTTCGTTCGTCCCTGTAGAGAAGAAGCCTACGAACGAGGTCGGTGAGACACGTGGTAAGCTAATTTTAAACACGCTTCTTGGGTTCTCTCACCCACGCCGCAGTTATTTGACGATCTATATAACAGCTGCATGGGAAGAGTAACTCCGCCTGACAAAATAAAAACAGGCTTTTTTTAATCGCACTCCTTTTTTGCGCTAAAGCAAGTGCACTAGGTTTGAAAATTTAATCTCGCACTTGTAGTCCGATGTTCAACATAAGCAGATTTACTGATACTATTTAATTACACTAAACTACTAATTACTTCCATCCCCTCTCATTTCCCTCGATGGGTCGTTCAGGCTCGCCAGTCTTGGCTATTCCTTTGGAGCTAGAATCACTCAAATGGTCTCCCTGCTGTTTTCATTTAACCGTAGCTTGAGGACGCGTTTAGAAACTGACCCTCCTTTACAAGAGACGCAAAGATTTTCAGTTTGCAAACAAAGGTTTTCAACTATTCCCGATTTTACTGACACTCAGATTTTTTATCTTCACCTTAAGAAGTGTAGGTTAATTAAGTTGTCCTGCAATTATTCAGTTACACAAGCACTCTTATTTAAACGATTCAATTACTGTAGTTGTCAGTTTATCTAGTTATTTACTTGCACGCGCCCATCATTACTTGTTAGGTCATCTAACACTTGTTTCCTAACGCAAATACTCTTAAATCCGATCAAACAGTTTTGTCATTATTTACTCAGGAATGTGCCTACTAAGAAGATCATTGTTAAATCTGAATAAAATCAAACATAAATGGTAGATGTGTTGGTTCATTAAGACTTTATTTTAGAATATTAAGCTTTAACGCCCCCTTTTTATTGATAAAGTCTTAAAACAAGCACGCTCTTTTGATGTAAAGCACTCTTTTCATCGGTTTAGTTCATTTAAAACTGTTTGCCAAGAAACAAATGTTAAACATTTTCATCACTCGCTAATTTATCGTTGTATTTACTAAAATCCACACTATTTGAAACCTTCAGAGTATAATTTATTAGTTTATTATCCCATGTACGTATGCGTACACTTAAAACATTCACGCATTTCTATTCAGGCACGAAGTTGTTAGAACGAGCGCTTACGCGTTTACACTGCGGTGTTTATTTTTTTATCCATTAAGTTTCAGAACCATCTACTAACACTCACACTTAACACTTATTTGTTAACCTTTCCTCTTTTTATTTCCTTACAACTTGTGTACTCTTAATATTCACTTCTCACTGCTTATGCACCTATGTGCAATTTTTTTAATCACATTTGTCTGGTTTTGTATTTATACGCTTTGATTACGAAAAATCCTGAATCTTAAATACAAACAGTTCCCTCCAATTGTTTACTTATGTTTGCTGTTTACAAATGTGCGTCGTGCAGTCTTTAACAGTAAGTATTTTTCGCCTCAATTATTTATATTGAGCATTCTTTCTCCGCGCACCCTGTTATATATGAATGTGGTTGTTCTTTTGTTTTTATTAAATTTTTTTTGTTTGCTAACTTGTTACGTGTTTATTCGTGAAGTTATTTACCGTTTAAATACACACACGATTAAAGATCAAAGTGATTATTCTTTTGTTTATTCATCAGATCCTTTTCTCTCAGTATTCTCTTTAAAATGAGTTATTTGACGATATCAACACCCAAGACACCAACGTTGAAATGTAAAATAATGATTTTATTTATTGGTTTATGCTTCCTTTGCCGTCATGCGCACATTATTAGATATTAAAAGCTCCCGCCATCTGTTTATTCAACAATTTATTTGCTATTAAGCCCCCCTTTTATTAGTTAGCTTATTCATATTTTTATTTTCTTAACTCATTTTTTTATGGAGATCCCACCTAACACACCCACTTTAGTTTGAAATGTAAAATTATGTAATTATTTATTAGTTTATTAGCCTTCGCTTTCATGCACACAGTAATAGAAATTGAAAACTCTCGTCATCTGTTTATTCAACAGTTTGTTTCCTAACACGCGCACTGTCTTATACTAGATGTAAAGTTCGTTTATAATTGTTTCTTTTTATTTCTCAGTTTTTGCTGAGGTTAATCAGTGTTTATCATATTGTGTCATATTGTTTACAGACCATCGGTCTGTTCGTGCATTCTTTTTTATCAGACTGTTGTTGTTCTTACGTTTTGATTATATCTTCTTGTTTACTAACTTACGCATGCAATCTTTTAGGCTATCCTGGTAGCTGTTAATAGACACCCACACTCTTTTAAGTAGAAAGCAGTGTTTATCCCTTCGTTTATTCATCCCTATCTTTACCAACGCACGCAACTTCCTCTTGGCTGATTTATTCACTTGTCTGCTTACCAACGCCACTATTTTTTTAAGTTTATTTTCCCCTTGCTTTCAGACAAAATTAACTATTTGGAATTAAACGTTTCCACCATCTTTTTGTGGATCGTCAATTTATTCGCCAACACGCACTCTTTTTAGATCTTACACACACACACCCATTCTATGTCATTCTATTGTTTAAAGTGCACTTAGGAAGTAAACTTATTTCTTCCGTTCATTAAAATGAAATCGCTTCGCACTACATTTATCCACTTGTTTACTGTAGCTTGCACATTTTTGATTGCTAAATGCACCGTTCACTTTTTTACCCATGAAGTTATTTTTGATTTATACGGAGGTAGGTAATCTTTTTAACCGCAAAAGGTGCCGTTACTTGTTAGTTTGTCGATTTATTTGTTTATTTATTTACTTTTTAATTATTTACTCAGTTCAATTCATTTGTTTATTAAACTGCGCACTCTTCATGACAAACATAGTGTAGGTATTCTAACGTAATTATTATGAAGTCTTTTACTAACACGCGGTCAATTTTAAATGTAAATGATCATGACTTCCGTTATTTGTTTAAGTTTTCTTAATCGTAATTGGTTATTCAGGTAACTAAGCAAATTGGTTCAAGCCTGAAAGCGATTTTATCTAACTTATTCCTATTCCTTGGGAGCTCCACTGTTAAACTAGCCGAACTATAAAACATGCTGACTCAGATGCGCAATGTTTACACTTCCGTCACTTGTTTATTTGCCCAGTTATTTACTCCTACACGCGAGCATTTTGAAATTGTAACATTATTTCTTTTTAGTTATTTGACTCTTTACTGCAGTTTTTCTAGTTCGTATAATCCCTACTCGTAATCACGTTAACCATTTTATATTCAATAGTTTGCTTCGGATTGCAAACATTGTTATTTCTTGTAAGTTTTGTTAACCTGCTTGTTTCTTAATTACCTTCTAGTTGCCTTTATAAATGAACAATGCGTCTTTTGCCTTGTTAGTTTCTCTGGTTCCACCTAACAGAAGATCGAGGTACTCAAAAAAATAAGCTCTTGTGACCCTTATATCCCGCGTTTTGTTTTTAATTCTCCCTCGCGACCCATAAGGGGAAATAGCGATTACTTATACTTCATTAAAACGCTGCTTTTCAAATCAAAACGCGTGCAAGTACTAACTGAACGCTGACCCCCCCCCCCCCCCCCAAAAAAAAAACATAATAAAAGAGCGATTTCCCAAGGTCTTCAGTTCGTACTCTCCTGTGTCTTTACTTTGGAGGTCGTGGAGCTTTAATTTCCTCTTTGGAAAAAAGGACATATGTACGTTGTACAAAAACAAGTTAATTTAGCGGATGTAGAAAAAGAAACTCTCCATTACTATTTCAAGTCTTTTCAAGTCTTTTGCTTTCTGCAAGCGAGTATAACCGTGTCGCTTATTTAATTAGAGTTCCACGATATAGTTCAAGAAAACCATACTGAACACAAAAGTACCTAAAGGGGAAACGAAGCAAGCATCCATAGGATGAAAAAACCCCACCACGCTTGTTGTGGTATTACATGGGGAAAAATCCCAGCCCTATGGATCTTATCCCCTGACCTGCTGGGCTCGGTCTACTAAATTCCTAAATCTCCCTGTCACCATGAGTAGAGTGAAAATTGTCCACCATTTGCCTTTTCTCGATATTTTTAGTCATTCATCTCTTGCTGTGAGAAAAATTAGTTGAACCACTGGTCTTTATTTTCCCAATGTTGCCATCACTATCAGCTGTAAGTTAAGATCGTAGATCAAATTTTTGCTCTCTTCGTCTCCAGTTCTTTTGACATCAACCTAAAAAAAATGACAAAGGATTTATTAAAATAGAGCAGTTTTCAAATGAGTGTCGAAAGTAATGTTGTTTTGCTTTGGTTTTGCTTTACTTCGCTCTCTGATTGGTCAGAAAAGTTCGCGCCACTTTCTCGACCAATCAGAAGTAAAACCAAAAACCAATCGTGACTTGCTCGCACGCGTTTTCCCGCACTTAGCGCTAATGTCTTGAATTTGCTTCAATTTGTGAGTGGTTCATTTTGGTTTTTGTTCCTGCTGTGATTGGTTAGAGTAATTACTTTTGTTTTGGTCTTAAGACATTCATTTGAAAACCGCTCTAAATCACAGTTATAACTGCGTTGAATTTGCCGTGTTCACATCCCACTTTGATCATTCGTTATTGGCGTGATATGAAGATCAAATATATTAGACTGCATTAGTTAACCTTTGTAAAGGCAGATATAACCTTTTGCTGTTTTTTTTTAACCCAATTTCAGTTTCAACAGTTACTCACCCTTTTTGTCTGGGTTTTTGTTTTGTTTTTTTTTCGTTTTACCTTCCAATCTTGGGAAAGGCTCGACGCAACAGTATAAGCCTTCCATAAAATCATTTTACTGGAAGGCTTACATTTTTCTTCTTGAAAATACGTCCGTAAATACTTCTTTCAAAAGGTTCAAGAATGGTGGCTTTTCTTTAGAGTTGTGTCCTTGGAATAACAAAAATTCAGTCAACTTACCAGCATACATCATTGAAAACAGAAAGGTCTTTAAAATTGTTGAAGTTCTCATCCATCTTCTTATTTTTCTTCGTTCTGAAATTGAAGAATTTAAATTAGAGTTACGCAACAATGATGGATTATTAATCCAAGCATGTAATAAAATTCTAAAATTACATTGTAATTTCTCTAATATCTTTTTTTGGGAGGGGAATTGACTTTGAACCTAAAATAATGAATATCATACTTTGAACTATTTGACATCATCATGTTATAGACATCGAATAGTTGAGGTCATAATTTTTTATGCGCCTTTTCTTGTTACGGTCAGTTAAAAATGTTTTGATATTCCATCGATCAACTTACATGGAAAAGTAATTAATGCAAACTGAAAACTAACTTTACCCTTCTAACGTGTGACTCCCACTACGCTGACGAGTATCGTGAACTGCGATTGTTGAAAAAGTAAGAAAGCAAAGAAAGGGTGTCTTCATAAACTGATACCACTTTCACATCATACCTTGCGCTGCATGGGCAGTTAAGCTTCCCTAGTAGGAAACTTGAAGTTGCTCAAGTCTCCCTCCATCTTCTTCCTGGAATTGAAAAATTCAACTAAAAGTTATTTAAGACGAATCGCTAGATCATTAACGCTAGGTAAAAATTAACTGTTTGACTTTGTCACGTAACTGACACTCTTTAATCATGTGATATCAAATCATCAAATCATCCCAATGATATAACATGGACATAAAGTCAGTCAAGCATTTTTCGCGTTCTTTCATGATAATTCATTGTCATTAAATTCAAAGTATTCTCACATTCTCCTCGCAGCTCTCACTTTCAAAACTGGTGATGGAAATTAGACTTGTGTCAGAAAAAATGTTCTCCTGTGTAAGACGACAGGTGTTACAGAAGAATCGCAAAAATTTAATTGGCAATAAATCAAGAACGGGGGAAATTAAATAAGAGACAACTCATTAAATTCAAAGTGTTTGAGCAAAGCCAACTTACCTTTGAACAGTGTCTAGCTGTTTTGAGAACTAGTATCTGGTCACTGGAGTCGTTTCTGGGGTTGCTATCAATGAGAACCGCTCGTCGGACAAGTCTTCCCATTCCTTTCCTTTTTCTCTTTTCCTTCAGAGGTTGTCCTGTTGAAATATTAAAGCTATTTAATCTCCTTAAGGACCGGACTCAGGTTGTAACACTGAGTGCAACATACCACGTAATGGCTAATAGCCTGCGAGCAGGCTCTCTATTCGGGGGGCAACGCAACGTGAATTATTTTCTTACGTGAATTATTTTCTTCGAGAGCGCCGAAGGCGCGAGTTTCGGCGAGCGAAGCGAGCCGCTGGGCGAGCGAAGCGAGCCCGCGGTGAAAATTGAGAGCCTGCACGTATCCCATTGAATTTTGAATCCGGCGCGTTCGTCCACGAACGCAGCACTCTGATTGGTCAAAAATGACAGGCTCAATTAATATGAGTAATTAATATGCATATGGCTCAATTAATATGCATAAGTTCCTAATTTTTCGGGCGCAAGAATGACACACACGGCTCGACAAAGAAGACAATTTTACGAAATAAATACCAATGTTTTCGCACATCGTCGCCAATACTTGTCCGCGACTTCCATCGCGATTTGAAACTTCAAATAGATTTTCCGTGGACATTCGACCCGATTTTCCAGTTCCATATTTCACCAAAAAACTACAACTGCAGATACGGCAATGTCCACTTGCTTTGTTGACAACTTTTTTCGGAGTTAAAACGCGTTCTTCCGATCCTTCCATGAAGAGCCACAAAGATCTAGACGAAATCCCGGGAAAACTTCCACGTGCATCTTTCTGTCATGTTTGTTTATATTTTTCTCGTTCCCTATTGGCTAGTTATTTGACACCGGAAGCGTGGCGAGTTGTCAACAAGTTGTCACATTTCGAGGGGCTGGAATTGAAATTCAATGACTCACGTGCAGGCTCTCGTTTTTCACCGCGGGCTCGCTTCGCTCGCCTTCACTTCGTTCGCCGAAACTCGCGCCTTCGGCGCTCTGAAAGAAAATAATTCACATTGCCCCCCCGAATAGAGAGCCTGCTCGCAGGCTAAATGGCTAAATGCACGGCATGTCAGTGATTATGTAACTTTTAACATCTACGCGGCGTTGCGGCGCCTGTGACCAGGGTCTGGGTACCAGAGGTTCCAGTTCTCGTGTGCCATTGACAACAAAACACATGCGAGAAAATCCTTGATCTGGTAACCAGGGGCTGGATTCATGACGCCCTCCCAAGATAAGATGTGTCGTCCTATGTATTGTTGGAAAACAAAAGCCTATTGTTAAGAAACAACGCCTAGGATTCATCTTCGGCTTAGGACAGCTTTGTGAATCCTGCCCCAGGGACCTTGGTGCTTTCACTGATACTTTAGCTTTCTCTACTCCCAACTTGTTAAGAGAGTTTTAAGAGAGTAATCAGAGCTCTCCAAACATACCTGTTATTAATTTTCTTGTCTTCAAGACTCTTTTTCATCACACAAGTAGCCCTGTTCTTCGATAAGCAATTTCAACCTTAAAAAAAGCTTCAAAAATTAAAGCAACATGAGTAAACAGTAACAGAGATTTTAAATCGATCAATCAAATTTTAACTGTTAAATCAAGTGGCTATGAATTATTCGGCGCGCGGGGGAAGTTTGCAGGCATCGCGTGCGTATGTGTATGCACTCTCTCACCGCTCTCACACACGTCCTCTACATAACATATATACGTTCATGGAAACAAACGTCGAAAACACCACAAAAACAACAATGACATAATGATAAGAAGAGAGTGAGTCTAAAAAGGACGTAACTCAAAGAAACGAAAGACTCTGATAAAGTCTAAATGAGGAAAGTTGAGCCTTAGATTTTTGGCAAGTGTTCGGAGAGAACCATGTGGGTGGAAATTTTTCAAAAAAGTGATTCTTATAAGAAAGAGTGTTTACATGATAACCAGCCTGGCATTGTAAGTACTCAGTTCGGACCTCAGTTCGTTGAAGCCTGCACTTTATTTTCACTGAACCGGTGACGTCACTGAATAGCTCGCCGACCCTCGCTTCAAGCCTCGTGCGGACAACAGGGTGCTGGAACGTTGATGTACTATGCAGCTTGCAGCCTCGGCCAGTCTGTTCCAAGGGGCACTCCAACGACAACTGAACGACTCAAAACAGTTCCCCTCCATCCTTTCCCAGTTAACCCACGGCCAACCTTAATCCAGTTTCCCTCTCAATCACTGAACATCTTCTCAGCAAAATGTACCCTTAATGTCTCTAAGAGTCTCCCTCTTTGTCCTTAACGACGTCATTCTTGCAATATGCCCTGTCATATTAAGCATTGTCACCTTTTGTGCATATTGTATTAATAATGGATGATTGTTGGTAGTTTAAAAAAAGGTAATCTTGTCATACGCCCTAATATTGAAAGCATTCTTACCCTTTCGTTTTATGGTATCACTAGATACACACTGATCGAGGGGAGGTTAGCGTTTGTCGGTGACATGGCATGAAACTGAAGTCGAAGTAGTGTAAACATTTCAAACTAATTTAGGAGGTGATCCATAGCATGCATTGCATGGCTTCAAGGGTTTGCCAATGCGTAGTTGAGCAAACTGGAAATTGGTACATTGAAGTAGACTGCACAAGACGCTAGAAGAGGAAGAATTACACGCGCAAATGCGATCGTAGAAACTTGTTTATCGTAGAAACTCGTTGATGAGACATGAACGCGTACTGTACTGTGGCACGAGAAAAGGCTCGGAATAAACTGAAACCATAAACAAAAACAAAAGTATTTCATGCAGCAGTCCTGAATAGAAGCTGGTGATGCTGTATAAAATAACCTCAATACGTGCGAAGAAAAGCGACCACGCAGATAGAAGGCTGATCATGTGCTACGAGTGATAAATGGCTGACATATGAGGGTGAAAGAACAAACCATACAACGAATCATATAGTTCGTGGAATGAAGTTGACAGCGATAAAAGAAAGCAAGGAGCGTAAGTAGAAAAAAACGCGTGAAGAGACCAAATCGTCACTTGTCGAGAGAAAACTCGTTGCGTGGAAGGAAATAAGAAAAGAGAAACAGTAGCGATTACAGTATTTACTGCGCAGTAGAGAGAGAAAATGCGGTAGTTGGACTGCAAATAATGAGGTTGTAGAAGCCGGGTTGGAGATTTACGGCCCGGATGAGGAGCATCGAAACATAGAGAAAGCTGGCTTGGCGAGAAATGAACACGCATTTGAGAGGAAAAAAACGAAGATGTATTGTGACCAGCGCATTATTCTATAAAAGCGAAAAAGGCGTTCATGTTGGTCAAGCACTGAAGATGAGGGCTCTAAAAGAAAAGCCCAAGCGCACGGAATTCATTTGAAACCTGACGACAAAAAATAAGGCTAGCAGAGCAAATCCTGCTCGAAGACCGACTGATTTGTACGTATAGAGTGCAAAATCAAAAGGTACATTGATGAAATGAAGAAATAGAAGCCGAAAAACCTTTCCCTGTAGTTTGCAGACGTTGAGGACACTGAACGCAAACATTCACGCGAATTAAGCAAACAAAAAATAAAATACACAGAGGAAAGCTTGATTTTCGAATGCAAAGGAGAAGTCATAGCGTAGCGCACTGAAAATTAAGGAATGTAGCGCGCGGAATGTCGCTCAGATCTACACTCGTCTGACTGCTTGCAACTTATATGTTCCTCGAAATTCTTCCACCAAAAACGTAGAAGCCCTCCGTCGTGGTTTTAACCGACTCATGGGGATATGTGCGAGGAGTAGATCGAAACATGAATATTATAGGTAGACTGATGTAACGAGAAGGAAAGCGAAGCCGAATAACCCTGTAGTTCGCAGAAGTTGACGAAACTGGAGCCACAATTCGTGGGCCGACCAAAAAGTAAAGTACACAGACAAAACCGGATTAAAAACCGAATTGTCGGATGCGAAGGAGAAGTCCGTTAGCTTAGTGCATCGTAAATTTAGAATATAACTCGGAACTAAAACTATGCTGATCGTTGGCGACTTAATATGTTTCTTGAAATACTTCTACGAAAGAGCGGAGACGTGGTTTACGGTGATTGTAACCTGGCCAGCAACTTAAAGAACTGTGGAAAGATAAATCGTGGAATCAGCAAACTAGCCAAGCATATTTCAACAGACTGGAAAAGGGCGAGAAATGAAATGCAGATAAAAGCAGAAGAAAAGAAAGATCTTCAAACAAACTACGTAAAGATCGATGGAGTGTGTAGGAGTGTGACAATAGCGGTTTTAATTGGTTATTTTATGCCGGAATCAAATTAGACTTCAAGATTTGCCAACGTGCAAGTGTTAAAAGAACTGGAGCCAGTAGAAATACGACGAGCTTCGCACCATAGTTGCAAGATTTAGAGTAAAAAGCGACTGTTTCACATTCGAGAACCAAGAGAGGAATTAGAATTGAATTTGAAGAAGCGAACGTGCAGAGCCGAAGTAAGAGGAGTATAATAGTAAGTGCTAGCAGTTCGCTCTAACTATTCACTAAAATGATGATGTGGTTCTTTTATAATCCCAGGGTCGAATTTGAAGATGCAAGTGCGCGGATCGAAGAGAACAGCTAAAATGGCGTGAGTTTGTGTTAATCTGTCGTGTTTTCTTGGCATTAAATAACAATATTGAGATGAAAATAAATAGGTAAATAAATAAATAAACAAATAAAAAAAGGATGATGATGATGATGATGATGATGATGATGATGATCATGATCATGATCATGATGATGATGATGATGATGATGATCATGATCATGATGGTCATGATCATGATGATGATGATGATGACAAAACGAGTGGTTAATTGCGCTGTAAAGCATTTCAGTTACAATTAAAGCCGTGACAACAAGACAATTAAGATGAGAGATGATTAAACGAAAAAGAGAGAGAGAGAGAGAGAGAGAGAGAGAGCGGAATTGAAACAGCGACAGTAAGGAAGAAAGAGAAACTCTGAGTTTGTGCAGTTGAGCGAAGAAGGGTTGGCATATTGTGGAGAAAAAACAACGGGCGAATTGAAACAATGAAATATAACAGAAAAGAACTTTGAAAAAAAGCCTCATTCAAAAGATGAATACGACAACGCGAGCGAAGAAAAAAAAGTGACAACAGATAGTAAGTTGAACGAGGGGACGGACTGTATTTAGCAGTGAAGGCCTTAAAACGATTTTATGGTGTTAGAGATCTGAAGTTATTGAGTTCACGTCACGAAATTAAGAGAAAAATTGTACGTAAGAAGCCACATGACCTTTTCATGTGGCTCAACAGACCAGTCAAGCACGTTTCAACATGCAGACTGAACTGAGTGAAAAGTAAAATACAAGGAAAACAGAAGAGAAAAATTACACCTAAGAACTAAAATAAATAAATAAGTAAACATCAGTACAAACAAACAAACAAGCAAACTGTGGATATGACCTAATTAACTGCACAGGTGAAAGGGAAAAAGGATCAGCAACAAAATGATTGAATGAAAAAGGGAAAGAATAGTAGTGGAACGTGCGGTCAGAATTTTCAGTTAGATTTTAAGCTCAGTCCTTTTACCTTTCGATTGTAGTCACTGGGAGCTGCAGCTGCTGACCAGAAGATTCTGTGGCAAACACGTTATAATAGCAGAACAGCTATAAAATCATAAGAAGCGCCAGAGTTCGTAAACAGCCGATATACTTAATGAAGTAAATTCAGACTTGAAAGCGAAAGAACGCATTCAAGTCTTTCAGGTGAAGGCTGAAGCAGGGAAGGAAGACTGAGAGGGAAAGAAGAAGTTCATGCCGATCAAATGCAGTGAGAAGTAAATACGACATAGCTACTGTAGAAACCCAAACCGCACGGCTCAAGGATCAAGGAGTCTACCAGTTATCCAGCAAAGAAGGCCTTAAAAGAACTCAGTTAAGCATTAATGAAATGGAATGCCCGTAAGGAAAACCTGCAACTCTGCAAAAACTGCAATGCTTCGTAGAGAAAACTTGTTGACAACATGTTCCCAGGTAGTCAGGACAGCAGAGAGAAACAGCACCCCAGTAATCGTTGACGGAAAAGAGAAGAGAGAACCAGACCTATAACAGCGCAAGAGTTATTCAAGCCCTGCAGGTGAAAGAGTTTTCGCTTCCACAGTTGGTTTTCGTTCTTACATCATCGGAGGACACCTCGATACATCTTACTTGAAACCTGCTCACGCTATTACATCTGTCTTCTTGAAGGGAAACGCCACCATCAAGCTAGCAGCATCGAGCGACGTAACTGGTTCAACAGTTAGAATATAAAAACCATAACCAATCCAACAGAAATATGCAGACAGACGAGACAAAAGATAGCTTCACTTCACTTTCCATGGCCGAGCTTTCTCCTCCTTTTTTTTAGTTGCGATCCTTCTTTGTGGTTGATTCCTTTGAGCATTCCTCAGCACTTCATTTTGATCAACGGAGGGTGGTAGGCCTGTGGTACGCTTGAGTTTCGTTGCGGTAGTAACAGTAGCACTTCTTGGGTGCTAAGAATTGATCAAGCCATGATGGATTTAAAAACTCACGAGATGTCCTTTCAATTGCTCGATTTCCTGTCTTCTTTCCTCATTTGCCTTTACTTTCTGCATACCTCGTGGGTTTATTCGGGATAAGTGGAATTTCCCCGAATACGTCCTAGTCTGCACAATAACTTGTTCTCTTTTCCACATAATTAAAAAAAGAACTTCTACTTCGTTCTTCTTCTTTTTCGTTCTTCTTCTTCGTCGTTCTTCTTCGTCGTTCTTCTTCTTCGTTCTTCTTCTTCGTTCTTCTTCTTCGTTCTTCTTCGTCGTTCTTCTTCGTCGTTCTTCTTCGTCGTTCTTCTTCGTCGTTCTTCTTCGTTCTTCTTCGTTCTTCTTCTTCGTTCTTCGTTCTTCTTCTTCATTCTTCTTCGTTCTTCTTCTTCGTTCTTCTTCTTCGTTCTTCGTTCTTCGTTCTTCGTTCTTCGTTCTTCTTCTTCGTTCTTCGTTCTTCTTCTTCGTTCTTCGTTCTTCGTTCTTCTTCTTCGTTCTTCTTCTTCTTCGTTCTTCGTTTTTCTTCGTTCTTCGTTTTTCTTCGTTGTTCTTCGTTCTTCGTTCTTCTTCGTTCTTCTTTCTTCTTCTTCGTTCTTCGTTCTTCGTTCTTCTTCTTCGTTCTTCTTCTTCGTTCTTCTTCTTCGTTGTTCTTCTTCGTTCTTCTTTCTTCCTGTCTTCTTTCCTCATTTGCGTTTACTTTCTGTATACCTCGTGGGTTTATTCGGGATAAGTGGAATTTCCCCGAGTACGTCCTAGTCTGCACAATAACTTGTTCTCTTTTCCTCATAATTAAAAAAAGAACTTCTTCTTCGTTCTTCTTCGTCGTTCTTCTTCGTTCTTCTTCTTCGTTCTTCTTCTCCGTTCTTCTTCTTCGTTCTTCTTCGTCGTCCTTCTTCGTCGTTCTTCTTCGTCGTTCTTCTTCTTCGTTCTTCTTCGTCGTTCTTCTTCGTCGTTCTTCTTCGTCGTTCTTCTTCTTCGTTCTTCTTCGTCGTTCTTCGTCGTTCTTCTTCGTCGTTCTTCTTCGTTCTTCGTTCTTCTTCGTCGTTCTTCTTCTTCGTTCTTCTTCGTCGTTCTTCGTCGTTCTTCTTCGTCGTTCTTCTTCGTTCTTCGTTCTTCTTCTTCGTTCTTCGTTCTTCTTCTTCGTTCTTCTTCGTTCTTCGTTGTTCTTCTTTGTTCTTCGTTCTTTGTTCTTCTTCTTCGTTCTTCTTCTCCTTCGTTCTTCTTTTTGTTTTTCTTCGTTCTTCGTTTTTCTTCGTTGTTCTTCGTTCTTCTTCGTTCTTCGTTCTTCTTCTTCGTTCTTCGTTCTTCTTCTTTGTTCTTTTTCTTCGTTCTTCTTCTTCGTTCTTTTTCTTCGTTCTGCTTCGTTCTTCTTCTTCGTTCTTTTTCTTCGTTCTGCTTCGTTCTTCTTCTTCGTTCTTCTTCTTCGTTCTTCTTCTTCTTCGTTCTTCTTCTTCATTCTTCTTTTTGTTCTTCTTCGTTCTTCGTTTTTCTTCATTCTTCTTCGTTCTTCTTCGTTCTTCTTTTTGTTCTTCGTTCTTCTTTTTGTTCTTCGTTCTTCTTCGTTCTTCTTCGTTCTTCTTCGTTCTTCTTCGTTCTTCGTTCTTCTTCTTCGTTCTTCGTTCTTCTTCTTCATTCTTCTTTTTGTTCTTCTTCGTTCTTCGTTTTTCTTCATTCTTCTTCGTTCTTCTTCGTTCTTCTTCTTTTTGTTCTTCGTTCTTCTTCGTTCTTCTTCGTTCTTCTTCGTTCTTCTTCGTTCTTCTTCGTTCTTCGTTCTTCTTCTTCGTTCTTCGTTCTTTTTCGTTCTTCGTTCTTCTTCTTCGTTCTTCTTCGTTCTTCGTTCTTTTTCTTCGTTCTTCTTCGTTCTTCTTCTTCGTTCCTCTTTTTCGTTCTTCTTCTTCGTTCTTCTTCGTTCTTCTTCTTCTTCGTTCTTCTTTTTGTTCTTCTTCGTTCTTCTTCGTTCTTCGTCGTTCTTCGTCGTCGTTCTTCTTCGTCGTTCTTCTTCGTCGTTCTTCTTCGTTCTTCTTCGTTCTTCTTCTTCGTTCTTCTTCTTCGTTCTTCTTTTTCGTTCTTCTTCGTTCTTCTTCGTTCTTCTTTTTATTCTTCTTCGTTCTTCTTCTTTCTTCTTCGTTCTTCGTTCTTCGTTCTTCTTCGTTCTTCTTCTTCTTCGTTCTTCTTCGTTCTTCTTCTTCTTCGTTCATCTTTTTGTTCTTCTTCGTTCTTCGTCGTTCTTCTTCGTTCTTCTTCGTTCTTCCTCTTCGTTCTTCTTCTTCGTTCTACTTCGTTCTTCTTCGTTCTTCTTCGCTCTTCTTCTTCTTCGTTCTTCTTTTTGTTCATCTTCGTTCTTCCTCCTTCTTCTTCGTTCTTCTTCGTTCTTCTTCGTTCTTCGTTCTTCGTTCTTCTTCGTTCTTCGTTCTTCTTTGTTCTTCGTTCTTCTTTGTTCTTCGTTCTTCTTTGTTCTTCGTTCTTCTTCGTTCTTCGTTCTTCTTCGTTCTTCGTTGTTCTTCTTCGTTCTTCGTCGTTCTTCTTCGTCGTTCTTCTTCGTCGTTCTTCTTCGTCGTTCTTCTTCGTCGTTCTTCTTCGTTCTTCTTCTTCGTTCTTCTTCTTCGTTCTTCTTCTTCGTCCTTCTTCTTCGTTCTTCTTCGTTCTTCTTCGTTCTTCTTCGTTCTTCTTCTTCGTTCTTCTTCTTCGTTCTTCTTCTTCGTTCTTCTTTTTATTCTTCTTCGTTCCCCTTCGTTCTTCTTCGTTCTTCTTCTTCGTTCTTCGTTCTTCGTTCTTCTTCGCTCTTCTTCTTCTTCGTTCTTCTTTTTGCTCTTCTTCGTTCTTCTTCGTTCTTCTTCGTTCTTCTTCGTTCTTCGTTCTTCTTCGTTCTTCGTTCTTCTTCGTTCTTCGTTTTTCTTTGTTCTTCTTCGTTCTTCGTTCTTCGTTCTTCGTTCTTCTTCGTTCTTCTTCGTTCTTCGTTCTTCGTTCTTCGTTCTTCTTCGTTCTTCGTTCTTCTTCGTTCTTCGTTGTTCTTCTTCGTTCTTCGTCGTTCTTCTTCGTCGTTCGTCGTCGTTCTTCTTCGTCGTTCTTCTTCGTCGTTCTTCTTCGTCGTTCTTCTTCGTTCTTCTTCTTCGTTTCTTCTTCTTCGTTCTTCTTCTTCGTTCTTCTTTTTATTCTTCTTCGTTCTCCTTCGTTCTTCTTCGTTCTTCTTCGTTCTTCTTCTTCGTTCTTCGTTCTTCGTTCTTCTTCGCTCTTCTTCTTCTTCGTTCTTCTTTTTGCTCTTCTTCGTTCTTCTTCGTTCTTCTTCGTTCTTCTTCGTTCTTCGTTCTTCGTTCTTCTTCGTTCTTCGTTCTTCTTTGTTCTTCGTTCTTCTTTGTTCTTCGTTCTTCTTTGTTCTTCGTTCTTCTTCGTTCTTCGTTCTTCTTCGTTCTTCGTACGTTGTTCTTCTTCGTTCTTCGTCGTTCTTCTTCGTCGTTCTTCTTCGTCGTTCTTCTTCGTCGTTCTTCTTCGTTCTTCTTCTTCGTTCTTCTTCTTCGTTCTTCTTCTTCGTTCTTCTTCGTCCTTCTTCTTCGTTCTTCTTCGTTCTTCTTCGTTCTTCTTCTTCGTTCTTCTTCTTCGTTCTTCTTTTTATTCTTCTTCGTTCTCCTTCGTTCTTCTTCGTTCTTCTTCTTCGTTCTTCGTTCTTCGTTCTTCTTTGCTCTTCTTCTTCTTCGTTCTTCTTTTTGCTCTTCTTCGTTCTTCTTCGTTCTTCTTCGTTCTTCTTCGTTCTTCGTTCTTCTTCGTTCTTCGTTCTTCTTCGTTCTTCGTTTTTCTTTGTTCTTCTTCGTTCTTCGTTCTTCGTTCTTCGTTCTTCTTCGTTCTTCGTTCTTCTTCGTTCTTCGTTGTTCTTCTTCGTTCTTCGTCGTTCTTCTTCGTCGTTCGTCGTCGTTCTTCTTCGTCGTTCTTCTTCGTCGTTCTTCTTCGTCGTTCTTCTTCGTCGTTCTTCTTCGTTCTTCTTCTTCGTTTCTTCTTCTTCGTTCTTCTTCTTCGTTCTTCTTCTTCGTTCTTCTTTTTATTCTTCTTCGTTCTCCTTCGTTCTTCTTCGTTCTTCTTCGTTCTTCTTCTTCGTTCTTCGTTCTTCGTTCTTCTCCGCTCTTCTTCTTCTTCGTTCTTCTTTTTGCTCTTCTTCGTTCTTCTTCGTTCTTCTTCGTTCTTCTTCGTTCTTCTTCGTTCTTCGTTCTTCTTCGTTCTTCGTTCTTCTTCGTTCTTCGTTTTTCTTTGTTCTTCTTCGTTCTTCGTTCTTCGTTCTTCGTTCTTCTTCGTTCTCCGTTCTTCGTTCTCCTTCGTTCTTCGTTCTCCTTCGTTCTTCGTTTTTCTTCGTTCTTCTTCGTTCTTCGTTCTTCTTCGTTCTTCGTTCTTCTTCGTTCTTCTTCGTCGTACTTCTTCGTCGTTCTTCGTCGTATTCTTCGTCGTTCTTCTTCGTTCTTCGTTCTTCTTCGTTCTTCTTCTTCGTTCTTCTTCTTCGTTCTTCTTCTTCGTTCTTCTTCTTCGTTCTTTTTATTCTTCTTCGTTCTTCTTCGTTCTTCGTTCTTCTTCGTTCTTCTTCGTTCTACTTCGTTCTTCGTTCTTCTTCGTTCTTCTTCGTTCTTTGTTCTTCTTCCTTCTTTGTTCTTCTTCGTTCTTTGTTCTTCTTCGTTCTTTGTTCTTCTTCGTTCTTCGTTCTTCTTCGTTCTTCGTTCTTTTTCTTACTTCTTCGTTCTTCTTCTTCTTCTTCGTTCTTCGTTCTTCTTCTTCTTCTTCTTCTTCTTCTTCTTCTTCTTCTCCCTTTTCGTTTCTCTTTCTATTCGTCTGAAGTGTTCTCGGTCATCAGTTCTGCTGCTCGTTCTGTCTAATTCTTCTTGCTGTTGTGCTAAATAATTTTACTTATTATTTGTTATCTTCATAATCATTTGTAGCCTTTGCCCATTCTTAAAGAAGTACACCTTCTTTCTGTCATTGGAAGTCTTCACCTTCTTCCTTTCCTTAAGCCCAGTAACATATCTCCTATGTCTTTTTTCATGTTATCTCTTTTTTAAGTTTTTGCATTCTTCTATGTTATTGTCAATGGCATATTAGCCAATTGACATACTATACTAAAACGCGCTCCACCTGCCACGGGATCCAACTTATCTCAAGAACGCCCACACCGTTGAACCTTATAATAGTTTACGTTATGTTTTCTGTTTTGAATAATCTTAATCTCTACCCTCAGCACCCTTAGCTCCAAATCCCTTTCAAAATAAGCTAATAGCTTTCAATGGTAATCTACATTGGCAAACTATGGTTTATAAAGTTTTACGTACTGTGAAGCCGAAAGAAAAAGCATGTGCTAAGTTAAAAAAAACCTTTTGATGCCATTATGCTGGTATTATAAATCACTGATGCCTTACATAATCACGGTGACCACAAACCTACTGTAAAGCACACGTTTGTTAAAAAACCGAATAGAATCCTGAGTTAAAGCTAAGATAGTTATATCACTGTAGATTTATGCTGACGGTTTGGTTATAACTATCATGCTCATATTAGAATTAACCACATGTCTTACATAATCACCATAAGCCTGCTGAAAATACGAAGTTTGTAAAAACCGGGATGCAATCATCAGTCAAAGTTACGTCAGTTAAATCACTGTAGATTTCTTCTTGTGCTATTAGCTACGACTATAATACTCATATTGAAATTAGCCACGTGCCTATCAAATCCATCAAAAACGTAGTGAAAAAAAAAGCCACATCAAACCGGAGGTTATAAATAAAATTTCAAGCACGAGTAGTAACCTCAATCACCCGCCCCAAGGAAAAGGGATGCTATAGAGTACAAAATCTGCAGAAAAGGCAGCCATTTTTCTATCATCTTGTTGCTAAGTAGGAGCCTAAGGGAAAAAATCGAGTCGTTGGACAGAGAAGAATGGAAGTGAAAAAAGAAACTTAAAAAAAACCGCCTTCATTACAATATGCAAAAAATTTCGCATCGGGAAAGAACGCGATTGTGCATGAATGTCGAATTTAATCCATTCGACTTCATGCTTAACCAAGAGAGAATACTCTCTTGTTGCATAACCACAAATAGCGAGAGTAAAGTGGTCTTGCTTCACACAGGCTACGGGTTATAAATAAGCAGGAAATGTACGTGTCTGTCAAAGAAGATCAACTACATGCTTGTAATGATATAACCAAGAACAAATCCTCTCTCGATTTTACTCAATCAGCGAGAATAAAGTTTATTCTGGCTACAAAGTATTTCTGCTTAAACGCTGAAAAAGAAAAGAAAGTACACTTACCTGTGGGGTAATGCGAAATTTAAACTAAACTAATTATACGCGAAAAGAATTTGGGTTTCTGCACAGCTCCCATCACTTCAGTTGTGATGGGTGAGGCAAATATAACGAAGCACTCTTTCAACTAAGGTCACATTCAAGACGGACCGAAGTTGAAAAATACCTCGTGAAACGCAACTTCGCCCCCAAAATCAACTGTGTACGTAAAAAAAAAAACTATCGAAAGGATTGGTACTAAGTAACCCAATCAAATCCCACTAGGTACTCAAACCAGTTGGCCTTCCTGTGCAATGCTTCCGAGTGAAGCGTTCCCAGAGTGCCATCTGGCCAGAGGAACCCAGCATTAAGCGTTTAAGCACGTGGAATCGTAGTGTCCAGTCGCTCAAGACCGCTTCTATCCGGAAGGGGAGTCGAAGGACTAGAATAGTAAAATCTGAATGGACCTTTAGAGAGGATGCCTCTCCGCAGATGCAGAAAAGGCTGCTTCTGAGTTCACCCATTTAGCAACGCTCCCAAAAAGGTGACAATCGAACAGCATAGAAGCTTAATTCAGCCGGAAAAAAGACAAAC
Source organism: Siderastrea siderea (assembly GCA_964030785.1). NCBI lineage: Eukaryota > Metazoa > Cnidaria > Anthozoa > Scleractinia > Rhizangiidae > Siderastrea > Siderastrea siderea. Next base: position 10,696,787 of record OZ034977.1, on the reverse strand, counting down.
TCGAAAAGAAAAAAGCCGAAAGAGCCAATTAGCAGCCAATTAGCCCAACAGCCAATCATTTCGAATAAGCCAATCAATCGAAAGTAAAAGCAAATAAGAAGCCAATCAGTAGAAAAAGCCAATTATATCGAACAGCCAATCAAGCCGAAACAGAAACACGAGAAAGAAGAATCGTCGGAAGAATCGAAGATCGTAAGTATTAAGAGGATTACACATAATATACTATACTATATAATAAAGGAGGGTCCATTCAGAGCTCATTAAATTACCCCCCTTAACTAACCCTGCCCAAGAATGAGAAAAGCAAAAGCGTACGATACCACGACCATAAAAGATCATCGACGAGCTCTCTTCTCGTTTTCTTTAGCGCCATGTTCATTGGAGAAACTGTAAAATAACTTCCATGTAGTGAGTTCTTTTCCTGGTAAAGATGTACACCTTGGATGCGGTTGATATTCTTTCACTTGAAAAAACATGAAGTTGAAAAGAAGAACTCGTGTGATTATTAAACAAATAAATGACTAGTAAGCTCTTCTAACTGAATTGTTACGGGAGTGGCACTGATACATTTCACGCAAAAAATAAAAACGTTTCCGAGCGCCAAAAGCTGCCCAACTGATACAGAATTAATTCATTTGCAAATTAAAATTTGCGGCTTGTACACGTGTACTTCAATTTTGCTTAATTTAAGCAGAAAGAGGAAAACATAACAAACGTATAAAACTCTTTCCACTATCACCACAACGTTAACTCGAAAATAAACTTACCTTAGCTAGTAGTCACAAACTCGTCCTTTCGTCGTGAATTTTAAATGGCATGGTCTCAAGTGGCACGCGTCTCGTTATTCTGCTTCTCAGGAGGAACATTTCGAGTTCATCATATAAATACCAAATGAGCTGGATTGCGGCTCTTGTATGTGTGAGCAGCTTCCAGATTTGTTCCTGGTAAGGGTCAACACTGAAAAAAGACAAAAAAAAAACAAAATAAATCAACAAAGAAACAAACAAAGGCAGGAATGAATGAATGAATGAATGAATGAATAAATGAATGAATGAATGAATGAATGAATGAATGAATGAATGAATGAATGAATGAATGAATGAATGAATGAATGAGTGAATGAATAAGTGAATGAATGAATGAATGAATGAATGAATGAATGAATGAATGAATGAATGAATGAATGAATGAATGAATGAATGAATAGTGGCACTGATACATTTCACGCAAAAAATAAAAACGTTTCCGAGCGCCAAAAGCTGCCCAACTGATACAGAATTAATTAATTTGCAAATTAAAATTTGCGGCTTGTACACGTGTACTTCAATTTTGCTTAATTTAAGCAGAAAGAGGAAAACATAACAAACGTATAAAACTCTTTCCACTATATCACCACAACGTTAACTCGAAAATAAACTTACCTTAGCTAGTAGTCACAAACTCGTCCTTTCGTCGTGAATTTTAAATGGCATGGTCTCAAGTGGCACGCGTCTCGTTATTCTGCTTCTCAGGAGGAACATTTCGAGTTCATCATATAAATACCAAATGAGCTGGATTGCGGCTCTTGTATGTGTGAGCAGCTTCCAGATTTGTTCCTGGTAAGGGTCAACACTGAAAAAAGACAAAAAAAACAAAATAAATCAACAAAGAAACAAACAAAGGCAGGAATGAATGAATGAATGAATGAATGAATGAATGAATGAATGAATGAATGAATGAATAAGTGAATGAATAAGTGAATGAATGAATGAATGAATGAATGAATGAATGAATGAATGAATGAATGAATGAATGAATGAATGAATGAATGAATGAATGAATAGTGGCACTGATACATTTCACGCAAAAAATAAAAACGTTTCCGAGCGCCAAAAGCTGCCCAACTGATACAGAATTAATTCATTTGCAAATTAAAATTTGCGGCTTGTACACGTGTACTTCAATTTTGCTTAATTTAAGCAGAAAGAGGAAAACATAACAAACGTATAAAACTCTTTCCACTATATCACCACAACGTTAACTCGAAAATAAACTTACCTTAGCTAGTAGTCACAAACTCGTCCTTTCGTCGTGAATTTTAAATGGCATGGTCTCAAGTGGCGCGCGTCTCGTTATTCTGCTTCTCATGGAGGAACATTTCGAGTTCATCATATAAATACCAAATGAGCTGGATTGCGGCTCTTGTATGTGTGAGCAGCTTCCAGATTTGTTCCTGGTAAGGGTCAACACTGAAAAAAGACAAAAAAAAACAAAATAAATCAACAAAGAAACAAACAAAGGCAGGAATGAATGAATGAATGAATGAATGAATGAATGAGCCAACAGCTCTACTTCCTCTTTTCTCCTCCTCCAACTCCTCCTCTTCCTCCTCCTCCTCCTCCTCCTCCTCCTCCTCCTCCTTCTTCTTCTTCTTCTTCTTCTTCTTCTTCTTCTTCTTCGTCTTCTTCTACTGGCCTTTTCTTCTTCAGTTTGTTACAATCTTACTACATTGAAGGCGTGCGACTAGCTTCTGGGAACCTCATTATCCCAGGAACTCCCGCATCGCTTAATCTTACATGAAAGTATTTGTGTGGTTTGCATAAACCTTAGAGTACTAGTAGTTAAGGATGTGTTTTTTTGTTTTGGTATCGCGACCAGCCCATGCATGGCACTCTAGGAATAACTTCTGTGTTTTCAATCCAGTGAAGCTCAAACTTTGCAACATAACAGACTTTTCAATTGCAAACAATCGTATGATTTTTGTTTTTCGATTTTAAGGGTTTTTGGCGGGAAATGACGTCATACAGATGACGTCAAAATTTTATATTCACCGTATGACTAAACTAGTACACGATTTGGAAAGAATATGTTGAGACAGATTCAAATGTGAAAAAATAATTGAAAAAGCTTTATTGGTTCAAAAGATATTGCATTTTGAAATTTGCCAAAGTTCTAAATATAGTAACAAAATGGCGGGAAATTCAAAATTCAGATTGTCGTATCTTTTGAATCGATAAAGCTTTTTCAATTATTTTTTCATATTTGAATTCGTCTCATCATATCCTTTTGAAATCGCGCAATAAGTCAGTCATCAGGTGAAAATAAAATTTTGACGTCATTTGTATGACGTCATTTTCCCGCCAAAAACCGTTAAAATCGAAAAACAAAAATCATACGATTGTTTGCAATTGAGAAGTCTGTTAGGTTGCAAAGTTTGAGCTCCACTGGATTAAAAACACAAAAGTTATTCCTAGAGTGCCGTTTCAGGCATCATGCTGGCCCGGCGTGACAACATTACTTTCATAGCAGTACTCACCAAATTACCCTATTCCCTCCCAGTCAAAACAATGTAATAGCTTTGGCAATCTACAGTAGTAACACCCAAACAGAAAGAATGTGGTGAGTTCATTAAATCAATTTGTCACTGTAACTATACTAGTATAATTCTATAACTAACGCTCATATTAGAATCAACTAGATGTCTCTAATAATCATTACAAGCCTATTGAAAATCACACGGTCATGCTAGAAATGCTTATATAAAAATTAACCACATGGCTATAAAATCCTTTGCAAATCTAGGGAAAATCGAGAGTTTATATAAAACAGCGAGATTAAACCGAAAATTACAAATTCTGTGTATGCACAAATTCTGTGTATGTGTATGTGCAAGTGTATGTACACCCAACCATCCACCCCAAGGAAAAGGAATGCTATAGAATAGGTAATCTGCAGAAAAGGCAGCCAATTTCCTACTGTTGCTAGCTAGGAAACTGAACGAAAAAATCCAGTCGGTGAACAGAAAAAAATAGAAGAGGAAAAGAAAATTTAAAAAAACCGCCTTCGTGACAATATGAAAAAATTTTCGCATCGGCAAAGAACGCATGATTGTATATGAATGTCGAATTTGGTCCATTCGACGTCATGCTTGTAACCAAGAGAGCATGCTCTCTTGTTGCATAACCACAAATAGCCAGAGTAAAGTGCACTTGCTTTACACAGGCTACGGGTTATACATAAACAGAAAATGTGTCTCTCAAAGTAGGCATTACGAACAATGAATGTTGAACTAAATTCAACTTCGTGCTTGTAATGAAATACCCAATTAAGAGCACGTCCCTTCTAAATTTTCCTCAATCAGCGAGAATAAAGTTTATTCTGGCTGCGGAGTATTGCTGCTTAAACGCCGAAAAATGAAAGAAACTACACTTACCTGAGGAGTACTGTACAATTCAGATTAAGGAACCTTATTTTATACGGAAAGAATTTGGTTTTCTGTACAGCTCCCATTACGTCAATTTAATTTTCTTTTTTCTCATGATGGGTAAAGTACATCTAACGAAGCACTTTTCCAACTAAGGTCACATTCAAGATGAACCAAAGTTCAAAAATACCTCGTGAAACGTACCTTCACCCCCAAAATCAACTATCTACTTAAAAAAAAACTATCGAAAGGATAGATACTAAATAACCCAATCAAATCCCACTAGGTACTCAAACCAGTTGGTCTTCCTGTGCAATGCTTCCGAGTGAAGCGTTCCCAGAGTGCCATCTGGCCAGAGGAACCCAGCACTAAGCGTTTAAGCACGTGGAATCGTAGTGTCCAGTCGCTCGAGACCGCTTCTATCCGGAAGGGGAGTCGAAGGACTAGAATAGTAAAATCTGAATGGATCTTTAGAGAGGATGCCTCTCCTCAGATGCAGAGAAAAGGCTGCTTCTGAGTTGAGGCCATTTAGCAACGCGCCCAAAAAGGTGACAATCGAAAAGCATAGAAGCTTAATTCAGCCGGAAAAAAGACAAACTGGAAAAGAAAAAAAGCCGAAATAGCCAATTAGCAGCCAATTAGCCGAACAGCCAATCATTTCGAATAAGCCAATCAATCGAAAGTAAAAGCCAATAAGAAGCCAATCAGTAGAAAAAGCCAATTATATCGAACAGCCAATCAAGCCGAAACAGAAACACGAGAAAGAAAAATCGTCGGAAGAATCGAAGATCGTAAGTATTAAGAGGATTACACATAATATACTATTTTATATAATAAGGGAGGGTCCATTCAGAGCTCATTAAATTACCCCCCTTAACTAAGCCTGCCCAAGAATAAGAAAAGCAAAAGCGTACAATACCACGACCATAAAAGGTCATCGACGAGCTTTCTTGTTATTTTCTTTAGTGCTTTGTTTATTAGAGAAATGTTGAGTAAGTTCCATGCAGCGAGTTCTTTTCCTGGCAAAGATGATCACCTTCGATGCGCTTGATATTTTTTCACTTGAAAAGACATAAAATGAAGAAGAACTCGTGTGATTATTAAACAAATAAGGGACTAAGCTCTTTTAACTGAATTGTCTCGGGAGTGGCACTGATACATTTCACGGAATAAATGAAAACGTTTCGGAGCGCCAAGAGCTGCTCAACTGACACAGTATTATTTTTTGAATGAAAACGAGGACAATAGGAGAAACTTGAATAAATCAAGATGAAGATTTGCATTTTGGCAAAACTAAAATTGATCAAAACCACCAGAAATAAAGATTATTAACACGTTTTCATTGTAAAATGACTACCACACTAAACTTAACATTTCCTAACGTTGTTCTTCAAAGTTTGCACTATTCGCGACGACTTGTTACTGGCCTTATAAAGTCCTGTACGAAACTGCACTGGCTAAGCTGTTACTGATCGTGTATAAATCAATGTATTAGAATCAACTGATTTTAATGCAAAATTGGAAAAATTTCTTTGCTTATGTGGGCTTTTGCCAATTGAAACGTTTAACCCAACCATCCGACTTAGACTGTTCCCTCTCAATCCTTATATCGACATAGCTTGTAACCTAACGACGTCGTCTGATGTTTCTGACGAGAGAAAACAAGAAAGGAAGTCCATTTTTCAGGTTTTTACTTCTCAGATCTAACCACAGTGCATTAAAATCTAGTAAACTAACCAACTCGGATTTGAAGTGACACCCTCACTGTCATTATCCTCCGATATACTAGCCGCCGAAAGGTGTTTATTTACTAAATGCATAACGAAGTTCAGGCAAAAATAATAAATAAGTAAAACTCTTTGCTCTCCTCCCAGTAAGTAAACTTGAAATAAAATGACCTTAGCAGACAGGTGCAAAGTAACGTAGTCAAAACCTTTTTCGTTCATCGTAATTTTTCACTGGTGTCCAATGGTACGCGTAATGTTGCTCTGTTTTCCATAGAGAAACATTTCCAGTTTATATAAATACCATATTAAAATTATGGTTGTCGTATCTTTTGACGGCTTCGAGGTTTCCTCCTGGTAAAGAGCAATCCTGAGGAAGCCAATAACAAACAAAATAAATCAACAATATTTTCAACAGGACTGAATAGCTTACGACACGGTCGTACTTCTTCTCTAACGTGGTTGACAAGTGTGCTTAACCCTTTCACTCCCAAGAGTGCCTAAAATTAAAATTTGAGACGAATACTAAATTTTATTTTGTATAATACAAAATATAAATACTGTTATATGAAAGGTCTGCTGAAGAGGTTTCATTTGAATACCCACACCATAGGGTTTTATCTACAGATTCATCAGTTAGAATCACCTGAATATCTCCATACCTGACTTTTCTCTTACCTTGGTTACAAGGAAGCTGCTTCCTCGCTTCTTTCACTGTCTTGTAGTTACGGGGTAATTGCAACCCTTTGGAAGGTTCTTATAAGGCATTTTCCAACGGGAAGGCGATAATTTTCGTACACTTCGGAGCCAAAATCGAGATAAAACTGCTTCGCTCATTGATATGCGTGGACTAGTCGCGGTGCAAAAGAGAGGCATTTGAAAAGAACGCTGAATTTTCAAGCACGGGATCTCTGTTTTATTTGATTGGTTTCCCTTTCGTTAGCTTCTTTCTTATTGGATGGTGGGTGACAGATAAATGATGCGCTACTGTTTTCCAAAACCACGTGGGAAGTACATGAAATTTCACGTGCGCTCCTGTGCAAGATCAACAGAACAATGAAACTAGAATAATGAAAATTCTTGCTAGTGAAATAAAACAAAACCTTGAGAAGGATAAGCAAAAAAAGACTTCAAAAGTTTGTATTTATCCGGCTGAGTTAATCACGTAAGTGGTCTATGTTAAAGAAATTCAAAAGCTGACGTTTCGAGCAATGAACCCCTCAGAGGCCGATTCGCTCTGACGCAGGGCGAATCAACCTCTTCAAGTCAGCGGTTAATAAATCCAAATTTTTATGTTTCACTTTCCCACCGAGGAGCACCGTGGTTTCTTTAGAAAATTACCCCTTTATTCATTTTTTGTTTCGTATCTTATGGCTAGATTGAAAACAGTTAATTTCTCCCTTTTCCTTAGCTTAGGGTAGCAAGGTCAGGCGAAGCGCGCGTTTTGACCGTTGATTTGCATAATTGATAGTTTTCAGAACGCACGTAGCTTCCTCACGTGACAGATATGAGAAAAAAGAACAACTACACACAGTCTACACCAGTCTTTTTTTTCCAAGGAAAAATTTTCCATTTATCGGGAAGAAATTTTTCGAAAATTTGGGTATACCTCCCGAGATTGTCCTTTTTTTCTTCAATTTCATTCGAAACATACTGTACCACTTATGGGAATTTAAACCCAATTTTTTGTCGAACGAATGGAAAGGGCCCCGTTGCCAGTCTTCGCTTTGTTTCTTAAGTGGCCAGTGAAGTGTTACACTACAAGCGATCCCTCTAGACGGCAGGAGCCATAATCGGGGAAGGAGACCGTAAACGCGGGTTCCACGCGGCCCCATCGAAAAAGACAAATGTACTATTTTTAGAGAAAATTGCGCCACCCTCAACGTCATAAACGCGCGTGGATACACTCAAATTTGCGTGTACAACGAGGGCGCGTAGCGCCAAAATGGTGATAATTATTTGATATCCAGCAAGTCCGAGTAGAAAAAATTGTTAGTCAATGACCAATTGCTATGAAAACAAGAAAGAGAAAAACAGAGAGAGAGAAACTCCGAGTTAATTTAAGAATCGATCGCGATCACATGACTGGCCGAAAAAGGCACCAAAACTTTGCAAAAGGTTGCAACGTTTCTTCGTGGAGCTGAAGGAATCAACTAAACTGCTCCGAAGAGAACGTATAAGCACAAGGTTTGGGAAAAATCTTCCAATTATGGGCTCTTAAATGTGGTACGTGTTTGATTTTTCCTGAAAAGTTGCTGAAATCATCGTTCAAAGCGGATTGAAGCTGTACGATCTCACCGTTATAGCTGAAGGAGTTCAAATGAACGAGTTTAATTTGTAATCGCTCCGTTCGCACAACGCTGACAACGCAGCCATTACATGTTTGTTTGATCGAACTGAAGACAGAATTAATATTTTAACGTGAAAGACAATTTCTATGCAGCAGTCACTGAAACAAGACTACGGAGGTGAGGAACATTGGAATTCCCCATCTTACTTTTTGATTGCAAACCACAAAACGCAGTTGTTCTCAGTTTAGAGCCCGCGGACGGAATGGTAAAAGCAACTCACAAACAACTGTGAGAGCGATTCAACGTATTTTACATGGCATCCGATTTGTATCTGAACATTTGGAGCTGCGGAACACAGAGAGAGCTACAATGAGTACAGGTAAACCAGTGTCAATTGTGCGTGGTATGGCCAAAAAATGTCGCCCTTTCTGGCACTGAATTTGTTCAATGTTTTTTGTTCAGACTGCTGCATCTGTACTGACTCGCCATAAAAGTGTGACAACTTTTATCGCCATAAAAGTGTGACAACTTTTATTAAATGCTTCTCTCCCATTTTACTGTGCTTTATTTTGTCTTGTCTCGATACTTCGGAGTCAAATCCTTCCGAATAAAACCTACTGTTCGTGAAATTTTAAGAACAAGTGTTTGACCTGACGATGAAAGAAATTGTAAACACAGTGCTAAATGCTTAAATTTCTATTTCTACAGTTTCTTTTCGTCCTAAGAAATCAAGCACTCTGAAACAACTTAGTTTTATGTCTCAGTGATGTTCAGTTGTAATTTCTCCTTAATTTAGCTTCGATGCAAGTGATTTTTCTCGCCCCGGGGTTGCTGAAGGAGGAAAAAACTTTAACATGTTTAAGCTCACTCTGTTGTTGAAGCCCTTGCCACGTCCACTGTGCTGTGTATCTCTTCTAGGTTCGTAAATTGCTCAGTAAGTAATATTCAGTACTAGGGCAGCATGAGGTTTCACTTCATTTTTCTCCTTCTCATCGTCGGAAGTAGTTTTTTTTTTGGGTGTTTTTCCAGTTCTCTATTTTGTTGACTATTGATAACGCACCGCGAGAGCATTTGGCTGAAAATAAAGCGCGCTTTTCGCTATTTTTTGTCTTCATTTCGGTCCATTTCGGCCACTTCGGTAAAGGCGGAAATTAGTTCAAAAAACATACGCTGAGAAACCTCGGCAAGCGTTTTCTTTCCTGATTCGGTAGTTTGAATTTATGTTACTATTTTCTTTTGCAGTGGAAAAAGTGAAAGTGATCTATCAGTGCGTAACTTTTCTTCACATCGTGCTTGGACATTCATTTAACCGTCTTTGCAGCTGCCCTTCAATCTCTGTACGTCCTCAGAGGAAATATATTTTCCGGATGTCTTTTCCCTTTTCCTGCCTGATTCACCTTCAACTATTTTTTCGTAGTTCGACGCCTGTTTTGCCCGCAAAACGTTTCATACGTCTAACGGGAAAATCCTCGTCCGACCTGTCCGACGCATCTTCGGCACAGGATTTGTCTAAAATATTCTCACTGCCATCATCGGAATCACTTGTATAATCCTCATATTAAGAGTCACTATCCAGAAAATTCTCCCCAAGGGCTTGCTCAAATTTGGAAGTGACACTGATGACAGAAACTGAATTTCTTCATCTCCAACTAAGGTAATTTCCGACGCCATTTTGTTTGTTTTCCTTTGCGCGGAGTCCTCGCAACACACACACGCGTGTGTCACGCTCGATGGCGCAATTTTTTCTAAAAATAGCACATTTGTCTTTTTCGATGGGGCCAACGCCACTACTGAAAATGGTATTTAGTGGGGTTAGTAAACTAATTTTTCTGCTTTCAACCGCCTCAAATCGCCAAAGTGGACGCAGAAAAAAAAAAAGAGAGAGATATGGGAGATATGGGAGCTTTATTTCAGTTTCATCGCTTTTGAAAACCAAAATTTCGCCTTTGGCTTTGCTAGATTGATAAACTTTTTTTTAGCTATGCTCTTTCGCAATCACGAGCTCGTCCCCAAAGCCCGCGCACCTTAAAAAGTCATTTGGCCTCTGGGAACGAGATTGTCACGCGCTTTGAAACATGGCGGCAGAAACCGTAGCTTCCGAGGTTGGTTAGAATGATATTGTTTTGTTCATTTATATTTCAGTGTTCATTCTTAATTTATAATGCATTCATAATATCGTAAATCTGTAATATTATTGCCTTCATTTCTTTTTGCCATCTAAGCGAACGAGTGCCAAAAGCTTTATGAACCGGCTGAAAGTTTTGCTCAGTAGCTGCCCAGTAGCTGCAGTTCTTTCAGTGAACCGTAATAGGTAGTAATTCAGGCTTCTATCCTTAGCCGATTCAAAAGCTAAGCATTTCCTGTATATATTTCCATGCAAAGAAGTTAATTCAGATGGCCCAGTTTGGCCCAGGAAAGTATACCAACAAGTTTGACTTCCTGTTGAGGTCGACAATATAACTGAGAGGAACAGCATACTGTGGTGATACTGTGCACGCGTTCAAAGCCATTTTTGATTCATTAGAATCTCACACTTTATTGTATTTTTCTTATTTTTAATACATTTGCAGTGCTAGGTAGACTTTGTAGATTCATTGTATCATCATAAGTTCATCAGGTGGTGATGAAAGTCATAAGTTCATCACATGGTGATGCAATAGAAATTGAATCTGGTTCTAGTCGTGAGACTGCGGATGAATTCTTAGAGCCAGTTACCATTCAAATGACAGCAGATGAGCCATAACTTCCATATATGGTCCAAGTGTGCATAGTAGTGGCATCAACCCCTAGGACACAGGAGTAGATAGTCGGGGTGAGGGAAAGTTAAAATGGGTGCAATGAAAAAAAAAGGTTTTTTTAAGTAACTAAGTCTCTGACTTTTCTTCCCCATTTTTTTTCACCTGTTTTGATTTTGCTTGTCTTGGGATTTTGCTCCTGGGTCTACAAGGATGCCTGCTTTGCATGGCTCCAAATTTTGCTCCTGCATCTGTAAGGATGCTTGCTTTGAATGACTTGATTAAGTCATTTGCCCCCCTCCAGAATTAAATTAAATGAAACTGGCTTATCAGTTTCCAAAATAAATAATGGTAAGCCATCATGTTTGCTGTAAAGAAGCCTGAAAAGCATTTTCCCAATATTAGAAATAAACCTCAAATTGAAGTCCCCCTGTTGAGTACGAAATCACTTAAGGAAAATTGTGATTGTAGCTAATAGTACAGGTGAATGTCAGTAAAACTTCTTGCAAGCCATTAATCTTCCTTAGCTGCCACACACATCTTTTTGATATTTACAAGATCTGATTTTCTCTGACAGACAAATTCTCTCAGTCTGAGTTTATGGCTCCATTCGTGCCTGCCAAGTATCCCCCCTCCCCACCCAGCTTATTTACCTTGTCATGAAAGCTCTCGGCTGGACATTGTGACGTCAAAGCCTGCAAAAAGGACAAAACGTTTACACACAAGAAATCTTTGCTTGGGTATAACAATAATGGTTTTGTTCTCTTCACAGGGTTTTGTGGACAGAGCTGTGGCAGTTTACAGAGAATGTGCCAAAGCTGGTTCTGTAACCAAAGCAAGAGTGTCTTTACTTAATCATGATTCAAAATCAGGAACAGCAGAATTAAACATCACCTCTAAGTGGTCTCAGCGGGATTTGGAAAGAAATGAAACTCGTATTTTTGACAGAAATCATATTGCAAGTTATGAGATCAGTGCAAGGTCTTTTAGTAATATCACGGAGCCTTCATTTCCTGTGGAAGTTCAAAACTTGTAAGTGTTGAAAGTTAATTTCCAATGACTATTATTTTGTTTTTTCTATCAAGGACATACATGTACAACTACCCCAGGTCTCTTGCTTTCCTCCTAATCAGCCCCCTTGCTTTGACCAGTGCGCCTGTTAAACCCAGCCCTGTCAAAATGATTTGTAGCAGTAGGAAACATAATAGACCTAGTCTAGGCAGTCTTTCTCTCTGCTAGGAGATTCCTTTAGTGTGAAGCAAGTGGCAAATGATTACCTTTAGATTGCAAAATTGCCACCTGCTGGCAGATTTTGTTCTAAAAAGTGCCCCTCTCTTGAGATAAGACCCTCAATTTATTAAATGAAACTGGGCACATCAGCAGCCTTGCATTTAATACCAGAAGAAGTATCAACAGTTTCATGAGTAGGTGGCAACTGGCTGTTTTTGATGATCTTTTAGTCTATTATGTAGCCACCCATTTCGTCTTTTCCACCAGTGAATTTACAAAAAAATAGGTCTGTAATGCATACATGAGTCTGGTGTGAGATTGTATCTTTGATAAACAAAATATATAATCTGTAAAGATAAAAAATATCTTCTGGCACCTGTGGTAATCAGAGCACTCCTTGTGTAATTAAACAATTTGTAAACAATAATGTTTAGAAAGAAGGCTCTTTATATTACAACTAGTCTCCTACGCAGCCGTTTTTAGTGGCGTCACGCAACACTCCCCCCCACAAACGGCTGCTGAAAACTGAACCGCATTCCTTTCCCTTTGTGTTTTCGGTAAATCGAAACAACCAATCATGTCTCGGCAAGTTGACAATGACGTTAATTTTCGGGCGAAAGAAAGCGGCGGGGGGTTTTCCGGTGATGTGCCAGACATCTTAGCTGTTAATAAATGATTCCGTTTCGGATGGCTGAAACACCGAAGAAATTTGTAGAAAGCGGTTCAAAGTGTTTTACGTGTTTAGAAAGAAGGCTCTTTATATTTCAACTAGTCTCCTACGCAGCCGTTTTTAGTGGCGTCACGCAACACTCCCCCCCATAAACGGATGCTGAAAACTGAACCGCATTCCTTTCCCTCTGTGTTTTCAGTAAATCGAAACAACCAATCACGTCTCGGCAAGTTGACAATGACGTTAATTTTCGGGCGCAAAAAGCGGCCGGGGGTTTTCCGGTGATGTGCCAGACATCTTAGCTGTTAATAAATGATTCCGTTTCGGATGGCTGAAACACCAAAGAAATTTGTAGAAAGCGGTTCAAAGTGTTTTACGTGTTCTTCACTTTGTACGGTGAATGAAAAAATTTTCATTTTTGGGAAAAATGCTGCAAATTTTGCAGAAATCATCCAGTCCGCTGCAAATATCAATATTAACTGCTCCGATAACTCTGATTTGTTTATTTGCAAGTGCGTTTGCCATATTATAAGCAGGGCTGCTGATAATTTACAAGAAGTCAAACAGGAAATCGAGGAGGCCTTCAAAGCCAGAGAGAAACCGAGAGCTAAACGGCTGCTGCGATCTGAAGATGGAAAGCCCGTCAGTCCTGGAAACCCTTGAGCAAAAGCTTTGAAATCGCTGCGATTCGGAACAGAAGCTAGCACCTCTACCACTTGTACTTCTTCTGATTCTAACAGTCAGCCCTTGTCTGATATTGCGAGGCCTCTTGTGTACTTTCCTGGTCTGTTATCGCCAATTGGAAATCATCCGTATCGTCTCGTGTTGAATGTCTTCCCAAATCAACATCTTGATTTGCGTTTGTCACGTACACGCGAGTCACCGATAAAACACAAGTTGTGATTGGACGAGTCTCCTAACAGAGCAGTTGGCGCGCGATGGTTCTGAATTCTAGAACCAGAGCTGTGATTGGCTAAACTAAAGGTCGGGAAAGGAATGTGGTTCTGTTTTCAGCAGCCGTTTGTGGGGGGAGCGTTGCGTGACGCCACTAAAAACGGCTGTATATTACAACTGATTGAGAGCAATCTTGCAGTTGGTGCTATGTTGGCCATTCAAAAACTGAATGACTAACTCAAGGCAAATTGCCTGTAACACAAAAATGGTATAATTTACTAGAATAGGGTTTGCGTTAAAAAGAAGGCATTTTCCATTGGTACCTTAATTTTGTTACAAATTGTTGTCTTTTGAATTTTTATTAATTTTTTAGACAATTAAGCAGTGTTTCACCAAGTGGGAAGCTCCAGGCGATTGTAAGAAAGACACCAGGAAGCAAGGGACAAGAAGACAAGCAGTTTTTAGAGGTACACTGTAAATAGAATTAAACTCACTGAGCATAAGGGTCTGTTACTGATGGGTGAGAAGGGAATGGTAGACAGAAAAACAAAATTCCTAAGAAGGCAGGAAAAAATGAGACTGACGACCACTGAACAAAATTTTGAAAGATGGGGGTGAAAAAAAGGGACAAAAAACACAAGAAGCAAAAAGTTTAATCACTTCTCTGACCCTCACTTCCCCTTCTTCCCTTCTCCCATTTCCCTGTTATCTGTATTGTGTCCCCTAATTCACTCATTCATTGGCTGGTTCATTCATTCATTTATTTATTCGTTCGTTCGCTCATTCGTTCATTTGTTCGTTCGTTCATTCGTTTGCACATTCATTTCCCTTTTTTCTTCCTCTTTCTCTTCTTCCCTCTAAGTGGCTATAAGAAGGTATTATATGGACTCTGGTCAGGACTAACAAATAAAGTCTTGCAGCATAATTGTAAAAACACAGTTGATGGAGTAGGATGATCTTGCTCTCATGGCTTATTTACAAACTAAATTTACTTACCTTTATTCCTTTCTTTTCCTATAAGAATAATAATAATGTGAAGACTGTACTTTAAAGTTTTACTTAATTTAGGGATGTTTCAGTATTGTCTGGTACATTTATCTCACTTGTTTTGTGTGGTTAAAACATGGTGGCATTTTATTCACCATTGGCTAAGTTTCAGACTGTTGTGTTGTTTAAAAGGGGTTGTTTCAGTCCAACATCGCATTCGCTAGCTCTCTGGCTTAATGTAAAGCTTTCTTTTATTATCATGACAATCTTTTTCTTCACTATGCTGTAGATATGGTCCACTGGTCACTTGGTTAAGAGTGTTGATGTACAGACTTGTGAAAAACATGGAAAGATTTATGAGGATTGTAAGTATAGTGCAGTTAACTTGAGCGCAATGGTTTTGCAGAAAATGAGGGAAAATTCAGGAAGGTTATGGGATTTGCTATTAGTTGGGGAAGAGGGCATGGCCATCAAACAAGCAAAAGAGCAGAGATAGTGGGAGAGAAGGGCATGAGAAGGTGGGGATGTTGTTCAGGAAAGGCCAAAATTCTCCACTCCTTCAACTTACTCATTTTTTGTGTTATTCTATGTGAAATAATAAGGGAAGAGGGCTTGAAAACTTTACATGTTGGATAATTTCTAATAAGTCATTTCTGAGTTGTCATTAATGTGCCTCTTTTTTTCGTGAACAACCTTTCATCTGGAAATGAGTTTCATTTGCATGTGAATGCAAACTTATTTTCATATGAAAGGTTGTGCACCAAGACTCACTTTGAAAAAGAGGCACAAGACAACTCAGAGATGGCCTGTTCTAAAGTTATTCTATGGTTGTCATCTCCTAATTTATACTTCCTTGCTAGAAGAAAATACATGCTCATGAATGAGAACACTTATGTTTTGCAGCACAATTTGGCTGTCTGGCGTGGTCAGCATCTGAACAGTTCTTGTTATATGTGGCAGAAAAGAAGTTACCAAAAGCTGTTTCATATTTTGAAAGGCAAAAACCAGGTAATGTTAATTTAAAAGGCTCTTTACAAGTGAGATTGAGAAGAAGAGATCTTGTTGAGCAGTTATCTGTAATTGTAATATATCGCTGATGAATCAGATGTTTTTAATTCACTTGACGTGCCCCAAGACATGACCAGGTACTAGGTGATATCACATTTTATACCTACCCATGACATCTTGGTAATACAGCCTGGCCTGCGCAATCGATGAGAATCGGAAAACCGTTTGGTAAATTGATAACTATGGATAACAAAATACGTAAATGTTATCAATTTTTGTTGATTTCACCAATGGATGTTGATCATACATGTCTTTTAAGTTTTTCTTTTATGGCATTGATTTTGTTTTTAAAAGACGTATAACCACAGTAAAATAATTGTGGTGTCTTTGTTCCAAGTAAAATTGTATTTATATTTCAGTGAATGTGGTTTATTAAGCTGGCAGAGTAACTGTGCTCGGTGTTGACTCGAGTGTATGGAAAGCGACATCTTGGCTATCTATCTCTACTTAGAACTTCCCAGTTGTTTCTGTTATTGAAAGAATTCAAATGCTTAATGCGGTTATTTTGTTTGATATAGAGACATTGTACATGAGGATAATGTGTGTTTCGCCCTAAATTAATTAAATGCGCGTGAAAGCACAACAATCTCTAATTATAAACTATAATTAAATGATCATAAGACACAACAATCACTAATGAGCCCAAACTGAACGATCAGAGAGCACTTCAAACACTGAAGAGGAACATTGGGTAAAATAATATTATCTTTCCATAAACTTGTGGTTTCGCTGTGATCTTTGCTTATCGCTGTTGTGTTCTCCCTAGATATTTTCGAACATCATATGTGTATACACTACTTGACTTAAATGACTGGTGAATAAATACACAGTTTGGAACCGGTGGTTGATGTGAATGTATAAACCTATAAAACAAAACATTCGAAATCCGATGGTCGTCTTTAGTGTTTGTCAAAGCAAATGCCTAGATTGCTTCATTGTAACCTTAGTCTGGCATTCTGAGTTTTATGAGTTTTGTGAGGCTAGAAAAGATTTATAATCATTTTTGTATAGCAATAAAATTGTCGAAACTAGTTACAGAAGTTGTGGTTATTACTGAGCTCATACATTTTAACACAACAAAATTTGTTGTGTTACTGATAAAATTGATGCTTTGCAATAAAATTGATAAAAGTAATTGAAAATCAGTAAATATTGATAATATTTACAACAATCCTTTATTGATTTTTATTGATTTCCAATACAAGTAGCTGCCGGTTATTTTATTGATTATTATAGAATTTTATACCCTGCTAGCAGGGTTTTTTTATCTTGCCGCTTCTTTTTCGTAGTCTTCTTATGGCTGTCTTTACCGTTGTTGTTTTGTAGAACAAAACAACGACGGTAACGACAGCCGTAAAAAGGCTACGAAAAAGAAGGGGCAAGATAAAAAAACCTCTGCCAGCAGGGTAAAAATATTATCGATTATTGATTTTATCCATTGCCTAGGCTGGGTAATACAGGGATGACATGGTCTAGAAAAACTGTTCTAGTTATACCCTTGATCAGTTTCTCCTTCATCTGTTTTCAAAGAAATATTTAATTATAATTATCAGACCCATTGGCTCAGTGTATGATTGCATAAATGAAAATGGTAAATAAAAGATAAAAGAGACAGGGATCGAAGTTAACTGACACCTAGGCGAGTGTCAAATCTTTCTGGGCGATACAAATTGTGAATGGCAAGTGCTGTAAAAATTTAGCTTCCAACCCTGAGGAAGTGGCAAAAACTTAGTCAAGTTCTCTTGTAAATACACACATTTGTGACTTTTTATTTACAGAAGCTTCATTTGACAAGCCAGCTCCAGAAAAGGTAAAATCGTCACACTGACTAGAACACTTTTTTCACATAATCTTTTTAAGGAAATTTAAAGCTAAGTTACATGTAATTGAACTACTTGGAATGCCGAGAACTGTTCTTCCAACGGTGGACATCTCCACCGTGTGGAAATAGATTTTTAAGATGTTGATAGATTTTTAAGCCAACCTTTGCTTAAATGCCTTTCAGGGAACAAAATTTGAATTCAAGGATGAATGGGGGGAACAGTTGGTTTCCAAGAGTTGTCCTGTGCTTGTCGTATTTGATGTAACAAGTGATGAGATCAAAGTGTTGGATGGTGTACCAGACCACTTGTCTGCAGGACAGGTTTGTTGAAATAATTAGCATTGATAATAAATTATAATTTATTCCAGTCCAGTGGTAACAAGCAACAAGGCTTGTTACAGGTTGGACACTTTGATAAAAAGTCAAAATTTGTTAACAACCATCCAGTTTTGTTGCTACTTTCAGAGAGAAGCGACACCTTCACACCTGGACAGCCAAATGGCAGACAAATGGACAAAAATAAAAATCTTTAAAAGGGGCAAATTAGGTTTTAGTTAATACTACTTTGGTCCAAGAAGAAACGGGGGAAGGGGGGCTGTACTCCAATGGTAGTTATAATCTTGGCACAAAGGAAACCCTTTCAGTGGACCAGATTTGAATAAAAGCAAAAATAAATGTGTTTATTCAGAGAGCTTTTTATGGTAATGAGTGACAAGACTGCTGCCATGAAATTGCTATGCAAAATTCTGACATGGACATGCTAACTGCAAAACTTGGACATAGCAAGTCTTACAGGGATGGTTAACAATTTTAAAGAGTTTAGAGACCGGCAAACGTCTCCAATCTAGGATTGCTGAATACTGTATAAGCCAAACTTAACTATGACAATGGAGTGACCATACCCTGTTTAGGACAGACTTACATAAAATTATACACCCAGTTTACGACAGAGAGGTCAAAAACCATACCCTGTCCAGCAGCACATCCCTGTATAGGCCATATAAGGAAGTGCCCCCCCCCCTTCCCCGGTTCCCTGGCTACCTTAAAGGGCTTCAATTTTTGGACTGTGAGCCGGGAGCTAAAATCCAGCATTCCAGTATTGCATCTTCATGCTCTTTCAGGCCTGTTGGGGTCCAGATGACAACACTGTTGTATTTGTGGGCTGGTTTAACGAGCCATACAGACTTGGTGTCATCTACTGTCCAATTAGAAAGTAAGTTTATGTCAATCATCTTGAAATGATTCTAATTATTTACATTAAAACTAGCTGCATCCTTCTCAAATCACAAAGTGAGTTTTGGAGGAAGTAGAATCTTCTAATCGAAGTGAATACAGTTTCAAAATGACATACATTGGGTGTTGTTGTCTCTGTGGCACTCATCTGCTCAGTAGCTCTGACCTAATGCTTCTTTGAGCCTCTGTAGAGGCTGATAGAATTATAATAGTGTGAGGAAGGAGCTACATGTAATGGGCAGGCATAACTAAGTGAACACATGAAAAGTCATAGCCAGGATAAGGAACATTAAAATTACACATGTAGATATGTTTATGGGCTTTAAAGTGTGTAATTGGCAGGGTAACATTTTAGTCCTCTTGAAGGCTGTTGTTTCAGGCAGCTATAAAGTTTGGTTTTTAAACTACTATAGCCAGAGAACATATTTATTGTATTTAATGTTTTTTGGTATCCGAGTCACTGCGAGGCTGCTGTTCACAAATTGGTAAATGTGTGATACAGTAAAACCCCACGTGTATGAACCTACATTTTTTGAAGTCTGGCAAATTGGTTCTTATAATCTGGGGTAGCTATTGGCAATTTAGACTATTGTAAGTAGTTTCTAAATTAGGTTCTTAATTTCTATGAAGGAGATGTAGTTGTTTATTACCAGAAAAAGAAATAAACTTGGGTTTGGTCCTTAAATATACAGTATTTATTCACAACTACATTATGATAAGCCTAACAAAACTGATTACAGAATGTACATGTAGTGTTATCTCTATAACTAAAGTGGTATAATAAAAAATATATATATAATTATATTTAACTGTAACCCACATACAAGAACCTGCTTGATCTTGCTTGGCTAAACAGGTTCTTATATTTTCGGGTATTAAAATGGCAATTTTCTGCCAGCAGGCCTGTTCTTAAACCACTAGGTTCTTACATGTGGGTTTTTACTGTAATTTTGTTATCTAATCTTCTATAATGTAATCACTCTTTTTTTGTTTTGTTTTCTGTCCAGAAATGCTTTGTTCTCCTTGTCTTTGGATGGAAAAAGTCTTGGTGAGTATTCAACAAATCAAATCATTTCTTTCCCTCTTCTTTGCATTTTTCCCTTCCCTCTCCTTTGCACCAGTCTTCTCCCCTTCTTTTCACTTGAAAGAATGAGTTTTCCATCAAACAAAAAGTCTCTGTGAATTGATACACTAAATATAACTTTTCTTGAATTCAGAGCAACTAAGTGACATCAAATATTCAGTGCACTCACCTCGCTTCAACCATGCAAAGGAAAACTTGGTAAGGTTACCTTTAGTACTTAGAGCAGTTTTATTGTTGTAAACAATTAAAGTGATTATGTGTAAAGCTTTTATTTAGTGTATTTTGAGCTTTATGGTTGGATTTCAAAAACAAAGAAGGAAGAAAAAATGTAAGGAAAATATGCGAAAAAAAAAAGTTTGAAAATTATAATCTAAGCAGGGGAATTAACCTGTCAATAAAAATCAAATCCAGATTTTATCTTAGCTTTGTTAGAGTGCTTTCTCATATTGAATTGAAACTTTGGCATTATGTCACTGCATCTGTCAAAAAAATTAAAATCTCCTGCTGTTCTTTCTCAAGATTTTTGATGATAGTCAAAGCTCAGTTATGTAATTAAATTACATGACTTTTAAACTTCTAAAGTATCTTCCATTCTTGCCCAGATATACATTGCCTTAGACGTTGGTGGAGCACATTGTAAATGCGGAAGAGTGATGCAGGTTTGTATTGACAGATCACCCTAAAAAAACACTGGGCTCGTGCCGGAAAATTTCATGGTCAAGTTACTTTATTGTGGGAAATTTTCGTGTTTCGTGATCTATTTAACCTGAAATCGCAAAAACAAACAAACAAACAAAAAAAAGGTGAAACCGGGGATTTAATGTCGCAAAAAATAAAGGAACATTTTTTGTTGGTCTTAAGTTGAAGAAAGTCTGGACAACTTCGCGGCATTAGTGTCGCAGAATGTTACTTCTCCGAAATCGTAAGATTAGATTGTTGCAAACATTTGTTGTAGCAAGGTACATTTCAAACTGTGGTCCATTAAATCTCAGGTTTTGCGATCTCAGAAAAATAATTCAACAAGTACCTGAAAACATATTATTTTATGCAGCACATTGAAATTACAAAAAGGTTTGGTTATGGAACATGAATCACTTGAAAATTGTGCTGTTGTATCTTTGCACTTCAAACCTAACTACTTTATGGTGAGACCATATTTATTAGACCAACTTATGAAGAAGTTGAAATATCTTTTAATTCGTGCCAAGGAAACGTCAACTAGCTTGTTGCGAAGACTTCACTTCAGTTTCAGTTGCTTTTAAAGTTGCCTGCAAAGATCCCTCACCCTACGACCTTCCCGACATACAAATTCAATAGTGCATCATAATTTTTACTTTCAGTACGACTGGAAAACAAAGGGTACTTCAACAATCGTTGATGTCGTGGACATTCCAGAAAGTAAGAAACGAGTTACATTGAAACTTTAATCTCCTTGTGTTTCCTTGACTGAATGTGAGAATATGCGGGCAGTGTTCCTCTTGCAGAATTCCTGCTCGACTTGTGTCGCAATGACTTTTCATACAGTCACACAAATTAAATTGTGTCTTTACCGTCCATCCAGAAAACATTGCAGAAGGTGTTTTTGGTAACCAATGTACGTGTTATGTATAGCCGTAAACAACACACGCTTCCAGCTACTGGGAGGCACGTCCAGCTCGAAACGTGGTCTAGTTGCATTTTGGTTCATTAAAAAAAACTGGTGCTGTACTCTTTAACAAAATTAATCATAACATATGCCTATTTTACCCCTTGCTTGCGCGCAGTTTTTTTTTCGCGTTTTGGCCCCAGTTTTTTGACAGTCAGAAAGCCCTGTGACGTTGCATGCATGCTGGCGCCGATACAGGTAACCACGTATTAAGTTAACCCCATCAGTACGAACAGGATGGTTTGGAAGTCCTGACGATATTTCCTTGTAGAAAATAACTGTAAATGGTTTGAACCCAGGATGGCGCAGTGGTGAAAGCACTTGCCTCCCACCAATGTGGCCCGGGTTCGACTCCCAGTCCCGGTGTCATATGTGGGCTGCGTTTGTTGTTGGTTCTCGTCCTTGCTCGGAGGGTTTTTCTCCGGGTTCTCCGGTTTTCCTCCCACCACAAAAACCAACATTTCCAAATTCGATCTGGAATCAGTGGACGAAAAACCACTTTGTGGAGATGACAGTGCAAAATTCCAATTTATTTTATTTTATTTACTTTATTTTTGATTATGATCGTCCGAGTGAGTGAAGTCCTGAGAACAAGACGCCAAATCGTGACCCTGAACATGTTTGTTTTAATCACTGTAATGGGCCCTTTGTAGATTAGCCTATTGGTAGTTGGAAGAGATGACAAAATTTGTTTATTTGTTTTTAATATAATTGCTCAGGTGATTATAGAGAAGCGCGCGCTCTGATTGATCGAGGATTACGTAATATCTCGCTATAATCACCCCGCGCGAGGTGATTCTAATACTGAAGCACTTTTTTTATTATTATTAGTATTATTGTTATTATTATTATTATTATTATTATTATTATTATAATTATTATTATTATTAATATTATTTTATTTTTTTAGACATTCAGACCGACACAAAAATTCACTTTTAAGTTGGTCCTCAAGTTTGGCCGTTTTTTGCACATTTGGACAGGCTATTACCGTGACCGTCGTTTCCGACATTCTTTTTGTTATTTCTCATAATTTACACAAAAGTAGGTCTTGTGATCCCCTAGGTACAAAAAGCCTATAAAGTTTATGTCCTAGAAAAAAATAAATAGAAGATATTACACGGCGGCGCGAAGATATGAATTTTATTCTCGAGTGGTGAAAACAATATTTGACGAACGAGCGCAGCGACTGAGTGAAATATTGTTTTTTACCACGAGAAAATAAAATTCGTATCTTCAAGCCACCGTGTAATTTTCTTTTTATTATATGGACAAGAGTATTTTTCCCTATCAACAGTGTAAGAGCGGGAAATGACGTCATCGATATCCTCACTGGTGAGTATTTGGAAAATACGCCACTCGAGTCCCGGATGTAGTTTCGTATGAACTTTACGAGTGGTCTATTTTCCACTAAACCACTCTTGTCTATGTAATAATAAAGCTTAACGTATTGCAGGAGGTGGATTTCCTGGAATTTATTCTTTTGGTAACGGGATTCCAGAGCGTTGTTGGACAGCTGATGACAAAAGTGTCATCCTCGGCACTGTGTGGAGAAGTTCTCAGGTTCGAAAAGAAGTTCACTAAGTAAACGGTAGCAATATAATGTTTTATAATTATTAAGGGAAAGGTTCCTTTTGTTTAAGAAATAATCTCTCTTACGATCCATAGTGAACTAAACCTTCTGGTGAAACCATTTTCCGAATTCCTATTAGAGGTTGAAAACGATCTCAGACGTGAATCTCCTCTCAAAACAGGAAACTTGTCTAATTTGAATCCAATAAAGAAAGAATTTCTCGCCTCAAATTGATCTGTCTATTTTGTGTTCTAAATCAATGGGAAAATCAGGCGGAATTCGAACCGCCCTAAATTTACACTAGATGAGGAAATCACAACTGGTGTTCAAACTGGTGGTCGGTTCAAATCCCACTGAGGCCAAGTAAATTCTCTTTATCTCGTGGCCAACATTTCCTTCCTAGCGCAATGCTTGGTAGGAAATAAATTGGTTCACTTCAGGACTTAAACTTTACTACCATTTTATTCTCTGATTTCTTATTTGCTTAGAATAAACTTTGCGTAGCAGTTTGTGTATCTTAATTTACGTCAGTGGTGGATTTAAGACGGTCTTTTACCGAAGTCGAGTTTCTCTTCTTCATGTGTGAAATTGGCCATTTGCCGTAATTATTTCAACCAATCTCATCGTACTTGAGTTCATAGACAACTGCGTGACCATTTATTTTTCACGCATGACTCGATTTGGTGGAACGAAAATCCCTATACGAAACATAATTTTTCATCTTTTTTATTTGTTTGACTTTTCAGCGAATCATTCTCGTTAATTGTGACGACAAGTCAGTAACTAACTTAACCGCAGGTGAGTAGTCAAACTCAGCGAGGAGGGGAGCTATAAAAATTATTATTCATTCAGCCATCGTCCATCCCCCACCCACCAGTCCATCCGTTCATCAAACTCATCCACCCATCTGTCCCTCCCTCCCTCCCTCCCTCCCTCAATCCTACCTTTCCGCCCGCCCGTCCTTCCATCGATCCATCCGGCCCTTCCTCCATTCATTCCTCCGTTCGTTTGTTCATTTATCCATCTGTCATTGTTCATTTTCAATTTCAGTGCCTGGATCCTGGAGCCTTCTTGACGTAAACAATGATATTTTACTAGCTGCACACTCTGCGCCAAATTCTCCTCCCAAATTGGTAAGTTGTCGCTGATCTCGTTCAGCTTCTCCTGTATCGTGTTTGTTTCGGCGGAGGTTTAGGTTATTGCAGATCTTTCCTACTACATTCAAGGTTTTTTTTTCTGGGTTCTTGACACGACATCGTTTTCTTCGGTTTTCCTTCTTCACTAAACCAACATCTTGTAACTCCGTTTCGATCTGATAATAGAAGGATCTTATAAAAACCATCTTTATGTGATATAGCTTCAGTCTCGTCCTGGCAAATTCATCGCCACTAGAGAAACCTAAAAAAAAGTTTTGAGATTGAAGCGAAAACATTTTCTCCTCAGATGATGGCAGCCTTACCAGCTGTCATCCCGGAATCTGGCCTGTCCTGGACACCCGTAGGTAAGTATTTCGGTCAAATCGCCCCAAGACAAATTGGACTGTGGCTTCCTAATGCGGAGACATTCTTCGCCCCGACATTTGACAATAATCCCTAAATTAAGCGTCTTCAGTTGCAATAGTAAGACAACAAGTCATCTGTGTAACCAACGTGTAACCCTTGTAGAGGATTTTTAGGCTTAAATACTTTCGATCTGTGCTTAACCGTAAATACCCGCATTGAAAATAGTGTTTATCCTTATTATTTGAATTCTCAACCTCATTTAATGAATTTTGTACCTTTCTCTTTAGTCTGTTCCAGGCGGTCAGATAGTTGAGCGCAAGCGAAAAATATAGCGAGCGAAAGGGCCCTCTTCCCCAGTCTCCCCTCGTTTTTTCCCGCTCTTTCGTTCGCTATATTTTTCCCTCGCGCTCCACTATGGAACAGGCTGAGAAAAAAAGTTCTGGCATGCGGAAAAAATATTCCTTCAAGGGAAATGTTAACGAAAAAAATTCGTGCAGCTCAAAACTTGCCCACCCTTCCATTTTTTCTAATGGTCCGTCCCTCAATAACTATATTGCGTTTCGGTTTTCCTTTGTTAGGGGAGACATGTCCTCACATTACGTGATTAGATGATGTGGGCAAATTGTCTAGGGGTGACACGACGGCGTGCGTACCGTATTTACTCGAAAGAACGCCGCGGCGTTTATTAAATTTTTCGACTTTGTGGGTGCGGTGCTTATTTGAGGGCCTCGCTTATTCGGTGGCGGCGATTATTATTATTTTTCTCCTAAATGTGGCGCTTATTTGGGGGTGGCGCTTATTCGAGGTCGGCGCTTTTTCGAGTAAATACGGTATTGGCAAAGTTCGTTTGTACGTGTAGTCGCAAATGCAGAGACCAGACTAAATTCATTGCTTTTGCGATTTCCTGCATGTAGCTCACTCCTGCGATCACAGCCTAGAGAAAGAGATCACGTGGGAGGTGTTGTCATTTGCACCCAGCGAGAACTCAGGTCAGTAATGGTGTATTGTCATTTGCTTAACGATGTATTCACGGGTCGAATTTCCACAACAGTCAAATGTACGCGCGATGCGCGCGCGGTTCCCGCCAATATCCCGCATAATTTGCGTGGAAAAACAGCGCCACAGAAAATACTGCTCAATAATCTTTATTTGAAAGTCATATTTTAGGATTTCCTCCACAGACTAGAAATTTAAAATCACCTTTTTCAGAATAACAAAAGTGCCAAAGAAAGTACTGCCCAGACTAAAAAGTTCAAATCACCTCGTTCAACAGCGCCACAGAGAGTACTGCTCAAGAGCTTTTATTTGAATTGTCACGTTTTAGGATTTCATCCATGGACTTAAAAGGTAAAGTCGCCCAGTTCAAATAACAACTTGCAGAAAGTACTGCTTGATGACTTTGATTTGAATGGTCAGGGCTTAGGATTTCTTGCACAGAACCCAATGCCTATTCCATAAAGTGCTTGCTTAGTACAGGTTTAATTGTATTCTGTATCGGTCCTACAGATTATAAAGATGAATATGAGGCCGTTTTTGTGAAGCCTGTGATTGAAGATGATGCCAAACCACCATTGATCGTTTTTCCTCATGGAGGTCCTCACACAACTTACACATCAGATTTTTTCCTGTCCAGTGCATGCCTTTGTAAACTTGGATTTGCGATTCTCAATGGTAAAGTTGCCTTCCGATTTTCGCTTCCACATTAAAAAAGAAAAAAAAATTTCATCATAGCATTCATCTACAGTATGTGTTCCCTGGGGCCTAGAAGGCATCCTTTAAAAATGTTCACTTCTGACCTGCTCGTTCCTACTTCACTCTGTCGGCAGAAGTAATATTTTCCGACTGTCTAATTTTTTATTCGCTAGTTAACTACAGGGGATCCCTGGGTTTTGGCCAAGTCCCCCTCCATTCCCTGCCCGGTAACGTTGGAACTCAGGATGTGCAAGACGTTCAGGTTTGATATTTTATTTCTATTTTTCAAAATTATTTGTATTGGACGAATACCAAAACTACCAACTTAAAGGCAGGAACATATGAGCCCGTTCAACCGGGTTAGCCCGGTTACAGAGATCTCACCTCACTCCTATTTTCTTTGTAAAAAAAACCACACACACACAAAAAACAAAAATCGATGTGATCTTATACCAATTCAGGCAAGCTTGCCCTGTTACCGAGATGCCGGATGGTATGGAGTTCACGATAACCGGGCTGGAAAGTTTTTACATATGAACACCCCAGCACGGTTACCGTGATGAACAAGTTTTCAAATGTACGTGCGTTTCCGTGAAAGGGCAGCCATTATTGGGCTATTAATACTTCTTTCCTAGATTTTCCAGATCAAAAGGATCCGTTTTAGTTGTAAAAGGAGTTAGGATTTGTCTTAAAGCAATGAGAGATGTAAGTGCTGCTCGCGAAAAAACTGATAGCGTACAAATCGGGTAGGGTCGTTTTAAGCCTCCTAAATCGTATTTTTATCTCCTAAATCATTTAGTTTTTTCATTTTTAGCGTGCTGCTATCACAGTCTTAGAACGTGGCGAGGTGGACGGTTCAAACGT
Source organism: Siderastrea siderea (assembly GCA_964030785.1). Taxonomy (NCBI): domain Eukaryota; kingdom Metazoa; phylum Cnidaria; class Anthozoa; order Scleractinia; family Rhizangiidae; genus Siderastrea; species Siderastrea siderea. Next base: position 10,669,590 of record OZ034977.1, on the reverse strand, counting down.
TTTTGTTACGGGAGGTTCCCACGGGGGATTTTTGACAGCACATCTCATTGGCCAATATCCGGTAAGACACATGTTTCTTGGTCTCGTTTTCATCGCTGCTTACTTGAGTTCTAAACGTTTCAAGATTAATGTACCATGTTTATTGAGGATTTGCTTGGAAGAGTTGCCTGCTTATGGAAATTGGAAATGCAGTGTTGCTGTGTAACTGCCACTATAGTTAGCTTGCGAGCTGTGCGTCGACGAAAGTCACTTCTTGGCGAAGATTTGACAACACATTGGAAGGTCCCGTTTTCTTAAAATGAAGCAAACAAATCAACATTCAGTGTTTAGCAACTTTATTCAATGTTCCGAGCTAAAATAGCTTTTCAAGTATTTTTTCCGCGTCTTCTGGAATAATTACGTCACGGCTGTGTTTTGGTGGGTGAGGTGCGGTTGCCGGGTACTCAGTTCGCAGCGGTCAAGCCTACGACGCCAGAGAAATACCGGCAGCTATTTCAGTTAAGGCTGAAGCTTACGCAGCAAGATCGAAGGGTAGCATATGTAGTTGCGAATCAGTCTTAGTTTCACAGTCGTCTGAAGTTGGTCAGGAACTTTGGATTTCCTGGTACAAGCAATAAATGAGCACCATCCGATTATTGTCAACGACAATTATGATTCAGCTTTCAATTCTCAGTGGTTAGTATTTGTTATAAAGTGCGAAAAAAAATGTTCCGTATTTTTCGTGATGTTGTTTGACTAACTTCTAATTTACATGCCATGCACTTGCTCCACGTGCATCCAGTCACAAAAATCCCGTAGACTCGGCAGTCTTGTTGCGTAGGCTACAACGTTAATTGAAATAGCTGTATACAGGTCTTGCGGTTAAAGTGAACTTTTCTACATTTGCCTGTAAACATTCTTGATTTTAACTGCCGTTTCTGAAAACTTAACCTTTTTTACTTTGAGCGTGGGTTTAGAATCAAGTAATTGACAGTCACCAGTTTTATCGGCGCGAGGTTGCCAGGGTATTTCTTGCACCCATTACTACACCCTTTTTCAGGGAAAAAATACACAGCACAAACCAGGAGTGAAACACCGAACACTTCAGTTCGAATGCTGGACCCACCAAGTACTTTTACAGCGGTCAAACGCGAAAAGCAGTGTCACTTTTGGTTTTCGAAGCCATGAAATGTAATCAGTGCAAAGTTTACGAACTTGAAGTTCGTATGAAAACGATATTGGCAAACTAAACTGGAGAACCTACGAGATTCTAGGTTTAAACCTGCTATGGACTTCAATATCATTCAAGGTTAAGGGTTGGGTTGGAAGTGTGTGCTATTTCCGTCAAGCTACAGAAAGCAGGCTACGGTTTGGCCGTGAGGACATGCAGATTCGGCGGCGAAGGCCCGCTGTTTGACTTATATCTGAGGCGTCAACTTTTTTAAAACCAATATGGCGGGCATTATCAATTCCCTCTTTTTCTCTTTTCCTTTTCAAGGATTTCTACAGGGCAGCTGCTATGAGGAATCCTGCACTGAACATAGCAAGTAAGTTATTCTCATTATCTGTGAATTTTCCGAAGGCTGTTTTCTAATATTACTATTTAGGTATGTGCAGAATGCCTGGCATTGGTGTGGTTTTTCACTCTGTTTGTCTAGATGAGACCTGACCAAGAATTTTGCTTTGAGATTGGGTTTGTTAAATGTCTTATAGTCTGAAATAGGATTTGATTTTTAATATTTATAAAACGTTACTCTGGTTAAAAATTCTTGTTCGAAAATGTAAAATATAAAAGTTAAAATCCCAACGTTTCGGCTACAACTTAGCTTCTAAACGATAGAAACCAAGCCTTTTGTTTTAAGGCTTGATCTCTATCGTTTTAAGGTTTGGTTTACTGCTTCTAAACGAGAAACCTACCCCACATTGTCTCTCCCCACCCAGGTGTATAAATGGGTACCGGTGACATACATACTTACATATTTATTGAACACATCCCCGTTTGAGGCTTTTCAGTGATCAAATAAATAAAAAATGGTATATGTGCAATGATTATAATCTAATCGAGTAACATAAATTATGACTATATACAATGCACGGTTAGTTAAAAATTACTATAAATATTACAATTACGATTGGTGTAGAAATTCATCTAAGAGATATTGTTTAAGAGTTCTCTTGAAACATGCAGTAGTTTTCGCATAGTTTCGGTCTTGAGTTGATATTGTTCCAGATAGATAGACCTCTATAGTAAAAAGTTCTCTGTCCAGTTACAGTTTTAAATAAGGGAATGTTTACCTGTTGAAAATTCCAAGTTATAGGTCGAAATACGCGGCCTCTTGTGGTGAACTGAGATGTTAAACATTCGGGCGCATGAGAATGAAGAAAATGGTCATCACAGATGAGACGACTTGATTTTTATGCAAATTCTCCCATCTAGTACCATAAGAAGTATATGGAGAATAGTGAGGAGAAAATGCATGCTGATATTGGGGCTCATGTTAAAGGGTTAACTTTAAGAAAACCTTGACTGTCATTCGCTGTTTCGTAAAGTCATTGGATTTGCAGCTGTCCATTCGTTCGTTTGTTGAAAACTCTTGTCCTACCCTTCAAAATGATCTGTATTCAGCAAAGGACCACAAAGATAAAAACTAAGTCCCTAACGAGAATCAAGCCCGTGACCTTCCTTCTGTACACCGGTCAGATGCTGTATATAACCACTGAGCTGCTGACCGACTACTATCCCTGTCACAAATTGATTAGTTTACTAGCTACCTGACGCAGCTTAACATTCACATTTATCATTTCTTTTTCTTCACACTCTTCTGTTTCTTGGTTTGTAGTCATGACAGAAGTATCGGATATCCCAGATTGGTAAGAATAACATTCTTTGCTAAAACATCTTTTCAACTTTAGCTTGGACTGTTTACAGTCCCTTACTTTTTTCCTTTGTTGGCCGAGTTACTACCTAGGGTGTAGACGTGTGAGTCATCCCATGTCTCCATTCCACTCTCCTACCCCTCAGTAATTTTGGGCTCTCCCCAGATTTTCACCCTACATGTTGTGTTATTCAAGATATATAACGATGGCGGCTCAACGAACTGTGCGTTCGAACTTGCCCACCCTACGGGAGATTTCGATTGTAAGCAGTCAAACCTTGGGTTGACATTTGTGGAACTGAACCTAGTACTCCGTGCCTACTGCCCACTTTATGCTTCAGGCAACATTTTGGTCAAGTGGAATGGCTACTTGGATAAACTAAAGTAAATGAAGAAGCGTTCCAACGTCGATTTACTCAGAAAAAATTCTGAGTACTTCCAACTAGAGAAGACTGGGAGTTTTTTTTTTGTTTTTTTCAGAGTAAATCGACTTGAGAACGCTCTTTCTTAAGCTAATGTTTTTTCTTATTTTGACCGTTAGGTGTTTTTTCGAAGCTGGTTATGAGTTTCGTCATGACAGCACACCAACCCCTGAGATGCTGGCCAAAATGCTGGAAAAATCACCGATGAGTCATGTGAAAAAGGTAAAGCCTTCAGATTGCTATTCGTAACTGATTGATTATGTGTCTTGCATTACTGGGTGTGTGTTTAAGCCCTGTAAGGGGGAGTAGCATAAGTTGTGGAGTTGATCTAGTTGGGAACTAACTCTTCCTTCCGCAGAATTAATATTTGGGATAATTACTGAACTCAGAGCCACTTGTTTGCGTGCTTCCGGATTACAATATTGCCTATTGTGGTACTCCTCGTTTTACCAGAGCGCTGCGTCAAATGTAAATTAGGTGGGCTGAAGTGACCCTGTATCCTATAGATGTTTCTAATATTTCTCATCGAAGTTTGTTAAATTTTGTATGTTGCGTTTAGAGAAAAAAAATTAGAGATAAGAATAACAAAACAAAAACAACCAACCAACCATTTTTCTGCCACGATTGCACAAAAAAGAATATCCTATGAACCACCGATTGCCCATAAAATGTCACCATTTTTCAAAGGTTAAGACTCCTACCTTAATTATGCTGGGAGAGGAAGATCTTCGAGTTCCGCCAAGTCAGGGAAAGAGTTTCTACAAAGTGTTAAAGGCGCAAGGAACTGAAGTGAGGTAAGATTGGGACAATACAACGATTCTTTTTAGTTGTAGCTATATGTATATAAACTTCTCTTTCAACGGCGAATATATTCACGAAAAAAATGGCGGACTCAGCTGTTATAAACATGATTCTCCGACTATGATTCGTGGTCTTTATTCGATGAAGACAAGTTATGAAATCGACTCTAGGTTTATTTGCATTCAGTAAACGGGTAAAAATGCTGACGGCCTGATTTATTTGATCCTTTAATCTTTGTATCCTGATTTATTTGATATCAGAGCACTGCAGTTATTGTTGGAAGTTATTGTTGCATTTACAGCTGGTAAATTTTGCGCGAGAAATCCGATTCTGCTCATAGCAATAAAATTTATCCTAACAGTTTTTTAGTCCACGTCTGCCGTGTAAACTTTTCACGTGATCTTCACGTGGACGCCTTGCAAGGGCGATCAAGTAGAACGAAACGAACTGTTACCCCGCCCGCAACTCAAGAAATCATTGTCGTGTTGCGTAGAAATGTAGTTTGATACGTGCTTACTGCTACTTGACTTTGACCTTGGCAATGTGGATGGAAATGGATTGTCACTTAAAAACTGGGTCATTTTTTCAAGTTCTTCTCTTGTATTTTATGTTTTCCTTTTCTTCCTCTTGATGTTCAAATAGCATTGAAGTAGGGCAAAAGGTTCGTGTTTTAATTTTTTCCACAGTTTTGTACCCAAAACGTAAAAATCCCTATTACGTGTTGCTCCTTTAAACTGTCTGCTTCAAACTATTCATTTTTAAACTCTTGATTTGGTAAAGTATAATCTGTTTCAGACCGGGTTTTAGGAAGTATGATAAGGACTCTGGCTTGCTGTAATTAGTTTCTGTGTTTTCTCTCATGATTTTCAGGTTGTTGTCGTACCCTGGTAATAATCATCCAATCAGCAAAGTGGATGCAGAGAGTGACGTGTTTGTCAACGTGGCTCGATGGTTCCATGAACATTTGAAAAAGTAAATCAGAAACTCCTCAAATTCTTATTTAGATGCAGTTTCACTGATCGTTTTTTCTCAAAAGACCATTTCTGAAAGCAATTAAATGAATAACCTAATAATTTTAGATCGTCATCAAATTTTCAAATGGGACTGAATTCATGCTCAATAGAAGTAATAATTGTAGAGGTGTTAGGCGTTTTTACGTGAGCCCTGAGCTCGAAAACTGGGAAACAACTTCCAACGTTTGCGAAAACAAATAAATTATTTTTGTTGTTATATTTATGAACGTGACGTCATTGTTTTTGGAGTATTTTCTTAAAGCAGTTTTAAAATAACTTATCACTTCCATGCGATACTTGGAAAGGAAAGGAACGATATTCATTGAAATGAAATTCAGTATTTCTTATTCTGTACTTTATGAAACAATTCGAACCGACATGTTCGAAGAATAGCCCTTTTCACAGTTCACTTTTCACAGTTGCATTACAATATAATTGAACGTGAATGTGAGGCAATTTCGGGCAAATAGTGCAAAATTGCCCGAAATTGCCTCACATCCACGTTCAAAGACATTGTAAAGCAATTGAGCAAAGGTAACCGTGAAAAGGGCTATTGACCAAAAATGCAAACGTCAGTAAGCATGTGCGAGTTAATTTTCAGAGAAGTAATCAAATTGAAATAAACTATTTTGTCTGGGGAGTTGAGAGTTCCTGATTTTCAGTATTTATAACTTAAAAAACAATGTTGTTCCCAGTGTCTGCCCCAAACTGCACGCGGCCTCAGGGCCAATGAGTACTTAAAGCTTTGGTTGTTTTTGGTAGCTGTGGTACGTTGGTTGTACCCGGATTACCAACCGCTGACCGAGAAGCCTGAAGACTTTATAGATACCACAATGAGTACAAAGAAGTGGAGTACCTTGCCAGCATGACGCTTGCAAAACTCGGTTGCTTCGTGTTCTTGCATTCATATGACAAATTCTCTCAGTTCTTGTTAAAATCTGAGATTTCTGATTGGATACAATAACAGTTTTAAAAAACAGCGTTAGTGTTACGTTAAAACCAAAAAAGCATCGCCAGTGGTACGGATAGAGTGTCAGCATCCCGGTGGTAGCGGTGGGGGGGGGGGGGGGGGGGTGAGGGTACTCCCTTCGATTTAGGATAGGTTTGTGCTGCCCTGGCCCTATTTAAGGATGGAAAATCGAAAATTGATACCCTTTTTAGGGCCCAAACCCGATAAAATGACATCCTTTTCAAGGGATAAACGGTCACTAAAGATTGTAACATGGGAAGATTAGCATCAAGCAAAGAATAAGTACTGGGCTAAGCCTAGTTTAATAATGCTAACACAAAAATGGATCCTATATAAGGATCACAGCGGAAACACAATTACAAAATGGGGCAAAATGTATGCCCTATTTAAGGACTGAGAACTTCAGAAACCATACGGATACGCTATTCCGCGGCACCTACCTAAAAAGAACCCCCCCGGGGGGGATCAACACAAATTCCGTAAATGTTCCCTTTCACGTTCAATGGTGTAAACGAAAGTAACGGCATACGAAACGGCAGAGAGAGGTCATTTCTGTGATAAAGCAGTCCGTGTGACTCTAACATTGGCGTGACCGCAGAAGCCGAAGCCATTATCAGCTGATAAGAACAAGCGTGAGAGGCAGTTTCCTGCGGATTTTTATTTGAGGGCTCGTTCCTCTTTGTTGCTCAACAGTAGAGAAGGAGATTCTAGGAACAAGATCAGTGAAATCTTGACGTTTAATAAAAATTCGTACTCGTGTTCAATTTCGTACTCTTCCTTAAATTTGAAGAACTGTAAGAGTGACTGTGCGCCCAGATAATAATTTTATTGCTTCGTCTCTAAACTCCTGAGTTTAACAGAGAGAAGAAACTTGCGTTTTCCTCCTCCCATGAAGTACCAGGCCCCTGTTCACCCGTTCGATTGGTTTATTACCTACGGGAACAAGGCAAATTATCGTCGGTGTTTCGTAGGTTGCAGCAGTGCGTGCACGATACGCCTCGTGCACGGTCCCCCCATCGCCGTTGCATTATTTTGGTAAGCTGTCTTGTTAAGACCATCTTGCCACTTCACGGCAATTATGAATCTTAACCAATGATTTTGACCAAGTCCAATGCGTTTGACAACCGTGCTTATACAAAAAGATAGCTGATTTTTTGATTGGCTGTCCACTTACTGCTTACTGCAAGTATTAATTCCATTACAACGACTACACCAGAGTCTCTCCCGACGACCACCCGCTGACCAAGAAGCCTGAGGACTCTGGGTACGAGATTCTGGAGTGAAAGATTGCGTGACTAATTTTATAGCACAGTGCAACCTCGTCCCCAGGGTCTTCTCGCTTTTCAATATGGCGGCGGCTCGGGAGAAGACCCTGGCACACAGCAGAATCACGTGACCAAAATTTCCAACGAGGATGGAAATGTATTCAAAATGGCGGCTAAGGCGAAGTGAGTGAGAAGATCTGGGTACGAGATTACGGCTGAGGTCAAGATAAACAAAATGACGGAAAAGGCTGAAGGTTGGTTCAAACATGCGTGAAGAAAAAGAGAAAAACCAAGACAAGTTATACATATACGGGCTTTAGGAACACGGCAAAGTGTTCGAGGTCTTGTTTTGGCCGTTCATTTAATATGGTTTGTGCGTACAGTATAAAGCTCGCCGAACTCATAGATCACGCGCAAAATAGAAAATAATCATCTTCCCCTGACCACTTGTTTTTAAATGTTGATCAAGGGAAATTGTTCGCTTACGAATACACTCGAACGAACGTGTGTTTTTGTTTCATGAGGATAGGCGGCTTTTGGCATAATTTATCTTACGGTAAATTGTTGCAAATTATTTATTTATTTATCTATTTATGCTCAACCAGTCTATTTATTTTTTACTTGCTGATCCTAGCCAACTTGGTTTGGTAAATGTAACTCTTATGACTGTTTGTTTATGACTCTTATGACTGTTTGTTTATGGATTGATCCATACCAAAGATCTTTGGCATAGTATACCCTAGCATGGACTGCACATCTATTTGCAACTTTCTTTTTATTTTCAAACATTTACATGTTCAAGTAACAAAGTTTGTATGTAATCTTAAGTTACTTTACTCTGCTTGCTATCCCATAGCAATCTGTTTCTTGAGCTTTTCAATTCATGGGTAACACTTCTCATTATCTTGTTCAACCACTGGAGATAAAAAAAATGCTCATGTTTATTTATTAGGAGTGATTACATAAGTCTTTGAACATTTTTAACATTTCGTCATCTTTAGAGCTTACGATAAAATACCGGTGAGGGCTGGTATGCTTGAGATGAGTGACGAATCGTTGTTCATCATCATCATAAGATTTATTTAGAAGTTACAGCATCCCATTTATTGCAAGTGCTCTTCCAGAGAGCCATGTAGCAATTGCATAGTCAAACAGTTAGTGGTGTTTAATCCAGTAAATCCCAGGTGCGGCTTTAAAGGGAACAGTGGTCATGTTGGCATTGTTGGATTTATTTAGTCTCATTCTTGTCTACATATTTGCTTGTCCAATTGCAGATCTCCTAGGATTTGTCACTTTCAATACTGCTTTCTGTGCTTTAGCTGTCCAGTTTACAATATTTCCTCATGATACTTTATGTGCATGTTTTTTTTTAGTTAGAAATATCGTTTGCATTTATCATTTATTGTTAATATTGTTAGAGATATTATTGTAGACGAGTGTCCAATACTAACGCACTTGTGTTATTAATAACTGATTGGGCTGATGATAAGGTATGATATCAACAACAATTTACTTTTGGAAAAAGTTATGTGTGTAATCTTGGCTATTAGAATTTAGTAAAATAAGAGCTTGTAAAGAATGGGCAAATAAAGCATTTGAACAGTGGATAGATACAGTCCTCTTCGTTTGTTCAACTAGTCCTGGGGATAATATTCCTTTATAGGTTTTAAGAAATTTCCTCCTTGAGTACTTCAATGAACTGAGTTATTTGGGTGAAGTTTGGAACTGTTTAAAAATGGAAATCAATGGGAAATGGGGGGTTCAAGAAGAAAAGGAGAAAAAATAATTATGTTAATGAAGTTCTTTAATGAGAATTTAAAATTAACATTGAGTAAAGGAATAACACAATATAACATGCTATCAACCTAGGGTGCTCTTATGTTAATATCACATTTTTGTTGATGTTTGAAAAATAAAAGGAAACATGATCAAATCAAGTGCCAAACATACATGTATATCTGTTAGAGGCAACATTATCCCTTCTAAAAGGGACAATTTGTTTTTCCAGTGGCCATTTAATGTATTTGACTGGCAATAAATTGAATATGGTGACAGAAAATTCAAGTAACAGGGAGGTGAGAATAATGACAAGTTATGAAGTTATAACCTGACAATATCAGTCAAATTCCATGCCTGTTTGGCAAAAAATACTAACCTGAAAAAAAGTATATTGTGAATTATGAAAAATTAGAAAACATTTTGTTGTAAATCCCAGGTCCCTTACATTCTTCACACCATCGGCAATCCCCTAACCCCTTGATATTTAGACACTAAGAGGGGCAGGGGTTATGGTAACTTGCACAGGAAATCCCTTTCACAAAATTAGAATAGTAATTCACTAGCCCTGGCAGTTGGACGCTCACGATTTCTAGTTCTCAACTCCACCTTCAAACAACAACACAGAAGCAGTCTACCATTCAAAAGATTACAGCAAATATGTTACAATCCCTCTTTGGGATTAGCAAGCTTGGAAGCATGGTTTACTCCTAAGCAATTGGCTGCCTTATCGTGTTACGATCACTAAAACTTCACTGACAAGTTACCAATAAGTTTTGAAAGTGTAATCCTGGCTAGCTGTCCTGATACCAAGGAGAATCAGGCTTGTAAACCCAAATTAGGCCTTGCCTTGAAAATTCTAGCAAGCTCATGAACACAGCTCAGTTCTGTCCCATTGCCCACATCACTATCATAATATTTAAGATTCAGGTTTATATTACCCTAGTTGAGTCATGCCTTGAAAATCCCAATAGTTAGTTGTATGACTAGTGTTTGGAATCCCCGTAAGCAGAAACACTCTCATGATGTGGAAGGACTAAAAAACCCTCTAAATTCATTCAATTCACTTCTACAAGTGTAAACTTGGAACAGTCTCAACCATTCTGAGTAACTTAATAATTAAAGCAACGTTGTAGAATCACGTACATGTAGCCATCCAATGTGTATAAAGCTATTTATCCCTGCGATGGAAATCCTCAAATTACCTAAATTGCCTATCCAAGCAACTTGTTCTCCGCACTTGAAATTATTTATTAATATTAGCAACTATAGCAACAGCATCTGTAAATTTAGCTTCTATAAATTTATCAAAGAATGGAATGCCCTAAGCAGCAGCTGACTCATTTAAGTTATTTTATATAATTTTATTTGATTTACACCGGTTTTTCATTTTTATTAGATTCCTTAATTGCACAGCAAATTCGCAGCGATAGGACAATTTTGCGAATGAATCTAACATGTTTAAACAAAACATGTTTAAATAAAACAATAGATACATAAGACATACAAGTGCCTTACAAGTTTTCAATGACCATGGAAACACAAATAATTTGTGCGCGATTATGCTTTATTTATGACAAAAATCGGAGCAAGCACATTACCATTAAGTATTTCACAGTCCACTACGCCACATTATATCCAGCGACTGCCATTCCAAAACTCTAAAGTATCGTGCTCATTGACGATTGGTAAGGTTCTTACGTAGATCACCAGCCGATCGCGATCGAGGAACTTTTAACCCGAATAATCTACGAATCTTGGGTTTGTACTTCAGATCTTCCTCATACGGAACAGCTGCAGTTTTGTAAATTGTCAAACAGAAAACTATTTAGCTTTCACATCACAGAGACCTAGGAGTAGAAATGTTTGGGTTGCGGGAAGAACCCACAAAGATCCGCCATCTTTGCTTTTGGAAGACGTAAACCAATCAGAACTCATGTAAGAATGGCGCCAATCAGCGACCGTTTTAGGTCGCTATGTGCCAGGGTCTTCTCCCGAGCCGCCGCCATATTGAAAAGCGAGAAGACCCTGGGGACGAGGTTGAGCACAGTGTGACAATTGCCGGGAGACTGGTGCTAACCCAGCACAACGAAAAACATGGCGGGTCGATTTTCGTACTTGCTTCTTGTAGGTTTTATCACAATCGTTTTGATTATTATTGCACGAACAGTCATGTTTTCTCATCATCCAACAGCTTCAGTCCCGTGCCAGCCTAGTGATTTAGATTATATTCATGCAGATGAAACTGTCAAGAAAAGATTTCAAAAGGCTATCACTTTCGAAACAGTTTCACATGATGTTGGAAATTACAATCGTGAAGAGCTTTACAAATTTCTCCAATTCATTCTAGCAGGTAAGTCAACCTGTTTTCACTTTGAATGAAATCACCTTTAATCGTTGGGTAGAATCACTTAAAGCTTGCTGCCTTACGAAAGAGCTGTACATATTTTATAATGTAGTAAATGCTTCAAGAGAGGTTCAGGACCAAAGATGTGTAACGATTGATCATCATTATGCACGTGACATTGAGAGACGTGAAAATGAACCTCACCTATTGGTTCTGTACTGTTTAATAAACGAGCAGGAGTGTTTTATCGGGTTTAAAACCACGAGGCGTAGCCGAGTGGTTTTAGACCCGATAAAACACGATCTGCGAGTTTATTGAACGGCTTCAAAAAACGATCTCATAGAATAATGAACTAATGGTGCCATTTTCCCGTGCTATAACTTTATTCCATAGTCTCATCAAGAGAATGTCAAAATCGATCTCACAGAATATAAAGACATTCTTTCATGTTTTGTAGTTCCTATAGTCTTTGAAAAGAATAAAAAGTTTTGTTTAATGAGCTTCGGACCATTTTCCCGTGCTGCTAGTTCATGCTGCTAGATCTGAAAAGAATTATAAGATTAGATGATTTGTATAGTGGAAACTTCATTCAATAGTGAGCTCGATGAGAACATTATGGCTTCGAAGCACAAGCGGACGTTTCGCAAACCCAAAAATGCTGAAGAAGAGAAACAACTGCTGGAAAATGCCGTACCAAAGTCAACACGTTCCGTCAATAAGTGGGCTATGAAGATTTTTTCAGAATGGCAGTCAACAAGAGTAAATAAGAAAGCTTCTGAAGAGCCGAGCAGTTGTACTAATGACACATCACAAATTCAAGGCTTGGAAACCGACGTGCTTGATATGACGGCAGAGTCGCTAAATTTTTTTTTTCTTGTTTATTTTATTTCATTTCTTTTTTCAGGCCTTTGATTTGTTCCAGAAGAGAGTTGGATTGATGGTAATTTACCTCATTACTATTCTTTATATAAAATGTTACCCTCATTACTATTCTTTATATAAAGAATACTAATGAGGGTAACATTTTATATAAAGAATAGTAATGAGGTATATTACAATCAGCCCCGCTTTCCCCTGGGACTGAAATCAAATGCCGCCACCAGGCTTTTTAGATTGTTGATGTATTACCGGTTTTAAACAAGCATCCACGTGACTGATTTGCGTGATGTAATTGGTGGAAATGATCATTAATTATTCATGAGTTTTTGAAAATCCTTTAAAATGTTTAAAAGGTACTGGTGTTTTGTATTTATATAAGCAGAGTCAAATTAACTTTTTCACAAGATAGCAAATTTTCATGTTATTAATAATAAATTTGTGCAGTATTTCTTGGCCACCTGTTGTGTCAGTCAAGTTGTGTAAATATACTTGTAGAGTGGTGTTTCTAAGCAGAGTTTTGAACTGTTTACACTTAGTTGAACCAAACTAATTTCAACCTAGTCCAAGAAACATGGAGTGGAATGGTATATCACAAGTCAAGAGTCTCTGCAAAATTTTCACTGAGTCTCCAAATCCCTGGGTTTTAAAGAAGTCGCAGAATCTGGGGTTCCCAATAATTTGGGACTGCAAGTGCATCGAAACATCAGATTTAAAAATAATGAATGTTGGAGTTAGGCAAACCTTGCATGAATTAAGTCTCAATAATTGCTACCAGTGTGGAAAAAAAATTTCAAAAAGAGTCCAAGTAGTTAGTCTTAAAGCCAGTCAAAGACTACATTTTCTGTTCTTGAGTCATGGGCATGGATTTGACAGAAAAATATCTAGCTCAGACGTTTAACAGGGGTACTGTCACTCCCAGGGGTGGTACTCCGAGTTTCAAGTGACGGGGATTATCGAATGGGGCCAAAAATTAGAACCCCAAAAAATCCCTAGGGCTTCCAACAATAGCCAAAAAAATCCCTGCACCGAAAATTGACCCCCAAAAAATCCCATGCCGAATTTCTGAGCCTTCATTTCCAGAAAGGATTAAATGATAACACACACACAAAAAAACTAGAAATTGAATGTTTGTGTTTGTTTATATTCATCATACCAGCTGATTTTATCTTTTCCTCATCTGGTAGTCATTCTAACAACACTAGGGACACCCAACTGACCCAAGAACATCTTCTGTGAAAAGTTTTACAGCCCAGATGTAAAACGCTATTAATGGAACGTGATGTATAAAACAATAGGTCTATTTTGTTGTCTGGGCTAGCTCTTTTTTGAGTATGTTGCAATTCTCTCTGTTATGGTCACTTTGTAACAGTAAATGTGCAGCGTTTTTTGACCAATATTTTTCATGGAGTTTTTGGTTGAGCTCGACGTTACCTCGACTGGTTGTATTGCGTTATGTTGCACTGTGTTGTGTTGTGTTGTCTGCTTTGTATTGCATTGTGTTGTGATGTGTTTTGTTGTGTTGTGATGTGATGTTATGTGTTGTGATCTGTTTCTTACTTGTTACTCTAGTTTGTTGGCTTAAAATTTCTCGGTTTTCCTGTTCCTTCGTTGCACAACTCGACGCAACAACTAGACAGATGTACAACGGTTCAACCAGCTCGACCAACTCGACGACTTAATAAGCAAAACTTCCACTGTGTATTCTCCACAGGCAAACACCATTTTCTACGTGGAATTACCGTAATCACGACTACATTTTTATGTGCCTTTAGTTGTCCCGGTTAAGTTAGCCAAAATTCCATCTCTTTCACTAACGAGTGCATTTTGGTGACCATTTCTTATGCTAAAAAGAATTGCTAGCCTTAAAGGGGCACCATAAACAATTTTTAGGATTGCTATAAAAAGCTAAAAGAGATAAATTCCTTTAATTCTGTTAATGTTGTAGGAGCATTTTGTGTAAGAGAAAAGATATATGAAATATTTTTCAGAACATTCTTCTACCGAAAAACCGGACTTGAAAATCACGGTGACAAAGCCCCTCTAAATATGGTGCAAGCTTTAACAAGACACCCTTTTACCCAAAAACTTAACAAATACTGTATATTCAATTGCAAAAAATTGGTCTACGTTTTGAGTGAAGCCCCCGGGGGGGATCTCCCATATTAAAGTGACGGGGATGCTCGTCAGAAAATTAGAATTAACACCCTAAAGGAGACCAATCTGGGCGTGGCTCCGGCTTTATTTGACCCCTAAGGGAGATCATGAAACACAATAATATAGATATTTCTTGACACACAACCCTAAGCGATACCTGTGTGGGTAAAAATATTGGCTTTCCATCCTCAACACCCTAAGTGAGACCAAAATCTGCAATTTACAACCCTAAGCGAGACGACGGGAGTGAAGCCAACAGAGTTTACAGGGTTGAAAGTTTAATCTTTTGGAAGAAAATACCGATGATCATCAGTATATTCTTCAAAAAGATTAAACTTTCAACCCTGTAAACTCCGTTGGCTTCACTCAAAAGGTAGACCATGAGTTGGCTCATAGATGAAGATAAAATGGTGAAAGAGTTAAGATCGTCTAAAACAATTGCTAGTAGAGTCAGTGGAGTTTGTTGAGTTGGTCTTTTACCAAGTTTACATTTTTCGGTGAAATCCGTCTGTTGACTTTGTCGAGTCGTTGAGATGCTTTGCCGGTCGGTCAAGTTTGTCTAGTTGGTTCGTGTGGTGGGGTCAAGTAGTAGTATGTAAAGATTGTTGATCGATTTTTTAGTAAGGCTCGTTGTGTTTGTCAAGTTGTGTTGAGGTCTGGAACATTCTATCTGCCAGTGAGTGAGGTTTGTTGAGTTTGTCTAGTTGGGGTATGTTGAGTTGTGTGGTTCTTACTGTCTTATAGAGAAAGTGAGCATTATTGAGTTTGCCTATTTGGTAACTAAAGGAGTTGCGTCCAGGTGCGAAGTTTTAGTCTGCCTCAGCGCGTCACTGATAATTAGTCGACTTTGTCGAGTTGGTCGCCTTCTGGGTTTGTACTGTCTTAAAATACGTGAGGATTGTTAAGTTTGTCTGTTTGGTAAGGGTCGTTTTGTTTGTTGAGTTGTGTGGAGATGAGGAGATTTTGTCTGCCAGTGAGTGTCAGGGTTGTGGAGTTTGTTGAGTTGGTCGTGTAGTGGGGTTCCTGCTGTCTTAAAGAAAGTGAAAGATGTTGAGTTTATCTATTTGGTAAGGGTGGTTGAGTTTGTCTAGTTCTCTTGTTTAGATTGTCTGCCAGTGAGTGAGGTTGGTTAAGTATGTCTACTAATATACAACTTTAACATAGATGGAATACTAGAACTAAGAAGTGCTGAACTTGTCAACAATGCAACACAGCACAAGGCAACGCAACACAACGGATCACAACGCAATGGATCACAACGCAACACAACGCAATGGATCACAATGCAACACAATGCAACGGATCACAATGCAACACAACTCAACAGATACAACACAACAGCGACACAACGGGTCGCAACACAGCGCAATGCAATGCAACAAAGCAGACACAACACAACAGATCGCAACACAATGTAACGCAACACAACAGACACAACACAACAGAATTCACCACAACACAACAAAACAGGAAATAAAAGCGACGCACATATGCTAAACAAACCAGTCGAGGTAACACCGAGCTCGACCAAAAACTCCACAGAAAAAAACAGTCAAAAAACGCTGCAGGTATAAACAGTATGGTGCCAAACTGTAAATGCTGCATTCTCTGTAGGTATTATGTAGTGTCTAGTTTATCAATGGTTGGATGTTCCCATTGGTTAATTAGCAATGAACATTGTCTAGCTATATCAGTCAAACAGACCAAAGTGCAAAGTCACTTGTGAGGTGACTTGTCTATTGAACACTGCTTACTGTTACATCGGCAATCAAAATACCCTCCCTCCCTCCCATTTATTGTTTGAGGGCACTTGTGTAATATTCAAAAAATTTGGGGCCACCCCTCAGGGATTGGGGTTCAATGGTAAAGTCTGCGCAGCGACTTCCCTAAGCTGTTTTGTGCATTTGTTACACATTGTCGACCTGCCAAAAGTCTTGTCCAATCCAGTACTCCTGGGGAGATAGGTGAGGCACTATAGGTCGTTTTTAGTTTTTCTGACCTGCCAATACTCTTCTCAAGTTGGAGCATTGCTGTACTGAGGTTGCAGCTGGTAGTGCCATGTGAGAAGTGAGGAGGAAGTGGTCATGTAGTGCTTGTGTTTTCTAGACCTGCCAATACTCTTCTCCTGCTGTGAGAAGTGAGGATTTGAAATGGTCACCTAATGGAAGTCGTCTGTCAGGCCAATCACTGAGCGGTGTCCCCCCTTTATGCCAAATGCGTCTGATTGTCTTTACTTGTACTTAGTTTGGGACTTAAAATTATTAAGCAGAACTGTGACATTAATTCAACAATAACATTATGAATGACAACTCTAAACAAGACCACCCGGGCAGAACAAGTTTGGCCGTACTTTATTCGCAGAACTACGCGGCCGGGATACGTGGGCACTACCACGAATCTTCAGATTGTTTTGACTACCCAAAAAATCCCTACTTAAATCAAGTCACCGAAAAAAATACCTGCCAAGTTTTCCTGCCCAAAAAATCTCGGAATCGAAAATTTCAAACCCAAAAAATCCTTCAATCATCCCCGTCACTTGAAATCCAGAGTACCCCCCGGGGCTGTCACTGCACCCGCGTGGGGGATACACTGGTATGTTAGTGACAGTGACACATGGAGGTGCAAAGGCCTTTTTGGGGTATGGAATTAGTATTCTAGCCTCATTCTCACCTCCTTCCCCATCACTATTATACCTATGTATACCCCCTCCTTCCCACACAAGTCTTGGAAAATACTCTTCCACATTATGGAGTCCTTGATTGTGAATACTTGTTATTTATTCTCTAACAGTAAAATACAGCAATCTTTGATACTACCGACTTGACCGACTCCTAGTGCGCATGACCGTAACGCAATACATCAACACTACATCTCTCCTTTCCTCTGGATAATGAGCTAGGTAAAACTTAAAAAAAAAAACGAAACTCAACATGCTACTTCCTAAATCTACCAGTCCAGGTAACGTTCACACAAGTTATTTCCTTTGTGCAATTGATCTAAGCAATGTCCAAGTAACACAGTCTTTGAAAAGTTCAGATAATGTTCACGCAACAATGTTCCTTTTCATTAAGCCATTGATTTCAGCAATGTTCAAGTAACATAGTCTTTGAAATGATCAGGCACTCGTCTTTCTCTTGCTGATCTGCGAAGTGTGGGTAATTCAACTGGTGTAGGTGTAGGTGTTTCAACTGATGCATTTCCAGGTGGTGCTATTGGTGCATTTCCAGGTGATTCAACTGGTATAACTGTAGGTGGTTCAACTGTCTCAACTGGATCAACTGCTTCTGTTGCATCAATGAAGGGTGTAGACTGTTCTTCCTCGTCACTTGGAACGGGATGTACAGGTATGTTAGAAGGCAGCTTTTTAAAGAATGATGCATTTCTTGTTATGATGTGTTCTGCATTTTGGGCTGTAATCATGCTTCCTTTCTTGTCTGTGATCTCAAATGGCTCAGGCTTGAATGGTGTAGACATCTTGTTCTGTTTTGGTTGCTTTATCAATACTTTGTCACCAACATTCAGGTCTGTGTTCTTGGCATGGTTGCACTTGTCTGCATACTCTTTCATCTTCTCCTTTCTCTTAGCATCAGCTCGTCTGATCTCTGGGGATGCCTGATCAAACTGCACCAGGGGTAATGTGGACTTTAGTTTTCGTCCATTCAGCAACTCCGAAGGAGACTTCCCTGTGGTGCTATGAGGGGTGGCCCTGTACTGTCGAAGGAAGGTGAACAACTCTTGTTTCCAGTTCTTGCCTTGAACGACGGCTGTCCTAATCGCTTTCTCCAGTGTCTTCATCAGCCTCTCCGCCTCTCCATTTGCTCTGGGCCATTCAGGAGTTATTCTGCGATGTGTGAAACCAAGTTGAGTGGCAAACATCTGAAAACTTTCACTACTGAATGGTGGACCATTGTCCGTTCTTACTACCTCGGGGATCCCTTGCCTGGCAAAGATGCTGTCAAGGTGGGGAATCACTGCCTTTGCTGATGTTGACCTCAAAAATTCAACTTCTGGATACCGACTGAAGTCATCAGTCACGACGAGCAAGTAATCTCCACTTGGAAAGGGGCCACAGAAATCTATGGAGAGCTCTTGCCATGGGCCTAGTGGTAAGGTGGACATTTGCAGAGGCTCGCATACTGGCTTTGGATCATGGTTCGCAGCTTGGCACGGTAGGCACCCTTTGACAACTTCCTCGACCATTCTGTCTATCCCTGGAAACCAGACTGAATCTCGCAAAAGACGCTTGGTCTTCACAATTCCTTGGTGTCCACTGTGACCTAGCATAATCATTCGATCTCGTAGCTTCTCGGGAACTATTATGCGTGTCCCTCTCAGAATAACGCCATTTGATACTGACAACTCCTGCTTGATCTGCTGGTATACTGACTGACATCTCTTCCAGCCTCGTGCCACTTTTGAGTTGCTATCACTTTTGCTAGACTCTGCAACGTTTCATCAGCTGCTGTCGCATCTTTTACTTCTTGAAGCGTAACGGCATGGGGCACAGCATTATTGGTTACAAAGTTAATATAGGCATCAACTCTTGATAAATGGTTGGAAGCCTGCGATTGTTTGGGATCCGGATGGCGACTCATGTAATCAGCTGGATTGTTTGCTCCTGGCTTGTAAACAACTTTGGTTTTGTATGGCTGTAGACGTAGCTGTAGCCTCTCAACTCGCGCAGTTGCTTTGCAAGTGGGGTTGTTGAAGATTGTTTCTAACGGCTTGTGGTCTGTGGTAACTTGGAAGGATGATCCATAGAGGTATAGGTGGAAGTGCTCAATTCCCCAGACCACTGCAAGAGCCTCTCTCTCGGTTTGGCTGTAGCGGCTTTCACAATCCGTGAGTGAGCGGCTGGCATACGCTACAATGTTTGTTCCTCCATCTGCTGTTACTTGCGTGAGAATTGCTCCCAGGCCGACTGGGCTGGCATCAACAATCAGCTCTGTTTGGAGTGAGGGGTCGAAGTATTTCATGATTTCTGGAGTTGCCATTCTGGCTTTGAGGCAGTCGAATGCATGTTGTTGTTCTGGTCCCCACACCCACTTAGCATTTAGATGGGTGAGTTGACGGATTGGAGCAGAGATGGAAGCAAAGTCCTTTATGAAACGTGCAAGGTATTGTGCCAAACCGAGGAAGCTGCGTGCCTCAGTTGCATTCTTTGGGGGACTGGCATTAATGAGGGATGCAACCTTCTTATCATCTGCACTGATGCCATCTGCAGAGAAGTGATGACCAAAGAAGTCAATGGATGACTGGTTGAACAGACACTTGGCAGGGTTTGCGGTTAGACTGTTTTCTCTCATTCTCTGAAGAACAGCTTGTAAAGCATCATCATGATCGGATTGGTTCTTGCCAAACACTATTATGTCATCAGAAATGTTTCTAACACCGTCAATTCCTTGCAGCACTTCTTCTATGGATTTCTGAAAGATTTCAGCTGCTGAGTTAATTCCAAAACTCAGTCGCTTGTAACGAAACAAGCCAATGTGCGTGGCAAAAGTAGTAATGCTCTGGGAGTCTTCGTCCAGCTCAAGTTGGTGATATCCTTGGTTTAGGTCTATCTTGCTGAAAACAGTGGCTCCGTTCAGATCAACGATCAGGTCTTCTACAGTGGGTACTGGATGTCGCTCACGTTCTATAGCCTGATTGGCCGCTCTCATATCGACACATATGCGTATTCCTGTCTTCTTTGGGGCCACAACTATCGGAGAGATCCAGGGAGTTGGACCTTCTGCTCTTTCTATGATGTCAAGTTCCTCTAGATTCTTGAGCTCTGCTTCGACTTGATCACGGATGTGAAATGGTAGTCTGCGGTACTTCTGGGCCAGTGGTTTTGCGCTGTCATTAACATGTAATTTTGCGGTTTTACCTTTCATCTTTCCCAGCCCCTCGAAACAATCTTTGTAATCCTCGATAATGTTATCGACTTTGGGTGTCGACACACTGTTTATTATGTGTAGCAGCCCGAGATCTGTTGCCGTCTCATAACCTATCAAATTACCATCACATCCATCAACAACGCAGAATTGCGTGACCGTCGATTTGCTTGTTACTCCCGACTTGATTTCAGCTTCAAACTTGCCAATGACTGGTAAGGGCTCAGAAGATCTGTAGCCATAGATCCTCTTCGAGGTAGGTGTAATGGGAATGCTTTCCAGCTGATTGAAAGAACATGTGTCGATGACATTTACTCCCGCTCCTGAGTCAATAAGACATTTCACTCTCTTGTCTCCAATGGTAATTTCAGTATTAAACCGGTTGTATCTTGTCACGCATGGAGTGGAGAGTGATTCGGTATGTGTACTCTTCGTCGGTTGATTCATTGCCATCTTTCTCATCCACTGTATTGACTTTCTTGAAATTTAATCTGCTTCGGCATACTTTGGTGAAATGGCCTTTCTTGCGACAATGTTTACAACTTTCATTCAGCGCCGGACAAGGTCGACCTTTATGAGGGTAATTTTCTCCACACCTGTAACACTTCTTGTTTTCCGACTTTGGCTTTTCCTCTCTCACCGCTTGGACTTCTGCTACTTTGGCTAACTTTTCCTGTTCCTCAATGCCTTTAGCTTGCTTGTCAGACATTTCTAGACCACGGCCATAGTCGAGTAGGGCTTTGAGATCCATGTCTTCTCGTAGAGCTCTTCGCCGTAATCGTGAAGATAAACAGGACACAACTATGTGTGACTTGATTTCTTCATCTTCGTTGGCAAACTCGCATGTTTGAGCAAGACGCCTCAGCCGTGTGCAGTAAGAATCTAGCGATTCACCGGAATTCTGAGAAGCATTTCTGAACATGTAAATTTCGTAGGTCTTGTTTACTTTTGGCTGAAAATAAGCATTCAAAGCGGTCACTGCTTTCGCATAGTCCTTCTCTTCTCCTCGATCTGGAAGTGTTTCAAATATGTCGCTGACCTCTTCACCAGCGGAGTATAGTAGTAGCGCTCTCTTGCGTGTTGCGTCTTTCACATCATGAGCGGCGAGGTACATTTCGAAACGTTTCAACCATTTTTTCCAACGTGGGCCGACTGAAGCGTTGTCTTCGTGGACGGAAAATGAAGGAAATGGAGGTAAGACATTCGCCATTCCGCTTCGGCAATTGTGTGATCGTCCCGTGTAATCTTTTGAGGTAATTTTTCGATGTAATCTTTCGACGTAATGTTTTGACGACAATAGATAAGTGTTCAACTTTGATTTCCCGCCTTACTCAAATGGCGGCCAGCCCACGTGGCGTTGAGAACTGAACATGTTTTGCCATTGTTTATCCAGTGCATTCGATCCAAGGTGACGATTAAATTAAGTGTGGCTGTAGTGGAATTCGCTTGAGTTATCCTCGTCGCCAGTTATGGAGTCCTTGATTGTGAATACTTGTTATTTATTCTCTAACAGTAAAATACAGTAATCTTTGATACTACCGACTCGACCGACTCCTAGTGTGCATGACCGTAACGCAATACATCGACACTACACACATCACTCCTACATGTACTGCTTCCTACATCTCCACAAGTTTATCATGTCTACAGCATGTGTTGGGTGACTAAGTGGGGAGAAGCAAGGACTCTCTTGCAATATCAGCCATGCCTAACACAGAGCTGACGAGTCCTAAGCTTAAGGGTGGTGCCTTCTAATACAGACCCATGACTATGGGTAAAAAGTAGATGTTAGCAAGGGTTATTGGAATCCAAAAGGAAAAATATGGGTAGCCACGAAGAAATTGCCATACAGAGAATGTTTCACAATTTCTTCCCAGATTTATGCTAAATTATCTCTGAAAAATGTGCAGTTATGCCCAGTTTCCTTTTTGGATCCTGATAGCCCTTGCCAAGATCTGCTTCTTCTACATAATCATAAACCACACAAAAATACCTTTGTATTAGTAGGCAAATTCCTTAAGAAACGTGAATATCTCAGACCACACCTGAGATGTGCAGAACATATGCCCAGTAACAAAAGGAGGCACCCTCCTTAAGTAGGGAAAAACAGTCCACCGCCAATCAACATCATAGGCTTGTGGGTATATGTCTCGTTCCGGAGATGAACAAACTCACATACCTCAGTTCATCACTAAGAAAAATGAACACACGTATTTTGTCAACCTTAGGTTCAAAAGGGCTTAATTCATTATTTTATTTCTCCACAGAATTTTCTGACATAATCAACCACCCTCTTGTGGAACATAGAGTCATTGGGGATTATAGCTTGCTATTGTCCATCAAAGGCAGCAACCCTACCCTAAGGCCTTATCTCATTGCCAGTCACTTTGATGTAGTACCAGCTACCAATGAATCATGGGAAGTACCCCCTTTTGAAGGGCGGATCCAGGATGGGTATTTCTGGGGTAGAGGAACATTGGATGTTAAAAATGGAGTCATGGTAGGTTTTAAACTAACTCAGATTGTGAGGCTTATGTTAGGTGAGGTATGTAATATTCAACATCTCAGGGGTTGGGTGCTGCATGGGTTTACAAATAACAGGGAGGTTCTTTAAGGACTCTTTTTGGTTTGAAATTCACAATTTTATACTAAAGCTCTTTAATTTCAAATTTTGCCCAGTATTTTTTTGACATAGTGTGATTCTGAGGGGATTCTAGGATGAAGATTAGGGGTTATAATAAATGTGCTTGTTTGAATTTATTATTTGATATTTATTTCTATTGCACATTTTCTATAATATAACCATTAATGTAATTGTTATTTGTGCATTACAAACAATTACTGACAATAATATAAAGATTAGATTAATATTTATAAAAACAAGATTAAAATCTAGTTAGTATGAATGAAGGCCCCACGAAATAAAAATTCTTGATTGCACATTTTAAAGTCTCTATTTAAACAATATCTAGAGTTCTTCTGTTGAAGGCACTATCGTGTGATAGGTTGCCCGAGAAAATTTGATGTTCACAACAAATATAATTAAAGTTCAAGGGCAACTTTCCAAGGGAACTTATCACATAGGGCCTGAGACAGAAGGACTATAATAATTGTTTTTATAGTGTAACACTAAATTTTGAGCAAAAATTGCCAAAAATGGGCACTATGTGCTGATAGGGGCCCGCTGAGGAGAGACACTAGTGCATCACATGATCAATTTCAACAATGGGAACACACCAAA
This sequence comes from Siderastrea siderea, assembly GCA_964030785.1. NCBI lineage: Eukaryota > Metazoa > Cnidaria > Anthozoa > Scleractinia > Rhizangiidae > Siderastrea > Siderastrea siderea. Next base: position 10,645,988 of record OZ034977.1, on the reverse strand, counting down.
ATTTAGCATTGTACTATAAATTAGACTATAGACACTTTTAAATATACTAGACTATATTTAGTCTCTATTATTAGCCTGTGGGTGTTTGTAGGGGTGTTTAGTACCCCTCAATGAGGGTTACCTCTGTCATTTGTACCTCTCCATCACTTCTGGATGTGATTACTTCCAAACAATTTTCAAGTCTGTTGTCATTGTCAGGGTTCATTAGAAGCTCTAAAGTTTCTCCTCAAGCAAGGTCACAAACCACAGCGCAGCTTTTTCCTTGCATTTGGACATGATGAGGAGGTAAGTTGATTGTGCAAAATTCAAACTAGGTCCTGGATTTTTGAGCCCTTTTCTGCTTTTGTCTTTCCACACACAGTGTTGGAAGGAGCAGAACTGGAAATCAAGCCTTGGTGCAAACTGGCTTAATACTAATGCACCAGGAATTGCCTCATAAATGTTAGCTGTTTACATGAATTCTACAGTGTTTGAAGTTGCCTAATGAAGTCCAAAAGATCGCCATTAACATAAAAGGCCCATAACTCTGATGCACAACTTTAGTGGGTTGGACATGTGCAAGGGATTAGAAACAGACTGCAAAATGGCTGTGCTTATTTTTGCATGGGTTTAACATTCTAGATAAGCCTGGTTGCAGACTTCAGAAGCGGAATGATTTTTGAGGAACATTACACAAAGTGACAAGTGGGTTACCAGCAAAAAAATGCTACAGGAATACCGTGCAGTGAGTGGACTAGCATTCCATGGAGCCATCCATGGGATTCAGGTGGGGGGGGGGGGGGGAGTTAAACTTCTACCTGCTCCATGCTACAGAAATTGGTTTAAGCCTTGGCCGTTTATGATCCACCTACTGTATATTTAAAATAGGCCTGACGTTTGACTTAACCTCACATTTTTTGGTAGGCCTGCCACAAATTCACCCTTTAAACCAATAATCTGATGTAGAACCTGAGCAACAACATTCTGAGAAGTTGCCAAAAGTGGAATAATTTGCTAAGATGCAGGACGTGAGTAATAAATTCATGAATCATGAACGCCCAATTTGTTGTTGACTGTCGTGAATTTGTCAACAGGTTCAAGGAATTGATGGAGCCAAGCAAATTGCAGCATACTTGAAATCCCAGAGGGTAACATTGGAGTTTTTAGTGGATGAAGGAACAGTCATTGTTAAGGATGCCATTCCTGGCATGAAGATGCCATATGCTTTGTAAGTACAAATAATATTAAAATATGGTTTGAACTAAAAATATGGATTTGAGGCGTAGTGTTTTTTATTGTCTGTTGACAGTTATCTTGACTTATCTCCACTCGGTTGTTTTAAAATAGGCAAGGTGCAGGTAGCCTTTATGGTCAGAGCTCAACTCTGGTTTCTGCTGTTAAGCAACTGAGAGCAAAACTACCCCCCCTCCCCCCTCGGGGTCCATTTCAGGGACATCCACAGCATTTTATTAGGTTTTGCTTACAACTGGCTGGTACCCAAAGTAGAATTTTCATGCACTTTGTATGGTGGACTCTAGAGTAGTAGACACTAGAGTAATGATGTTGATGATGATGATGATGATGATGATGATGATGATGATGATGATGATGATGATGATGATGACGATGGTGATGGTGATTATGATGTAAATTTTGCTGATGAGCGGCAAGGTTTTTTTGTCTTAAACATAGAGCACAAAACGGGCCTTTTACCATTTAACATCAGGCCCCAGTTGTTCAAAAGTTGGATAGCGTTATCCACCAGATAAATCTCTATCCAGTGGATAATGCAATTGGTTTCCCTAACACTTATCCACTGGATAGTGATTTTTGAACAACTGGGGCCAGATGAATAATCTAATGGACAAGCAGCAAGATCAGTTGCCTCTGCCACAATTATAAATAGGTCTGGGTAAATTATCGGGAGAAGGGGGTTGATTGTTACAAATCACTGAAAATTTCTTGGACTATTACTACTGTTGCAGGAAACAAAAACCAACAACAGAATAACATAAAGACAAAAGTTGCATCACGGGACTCTATCTACTTATGTTTTCAGAATTGGCGTAGCTGAGAAAGGTTACATAACAGCAGAGTTAAGTGTCCACACTTCTGCTGGACACTCATCCATGCCACCACAGGAAACAAGCATTGGCATCATGTCAAAGGCTGTGGCTAAGTAAGTGCAAAAGGTATCCTTTGTTGGCAGTCAGTTGGCTGGTCAGCTGGCCAGTCAGCGGTTTGGCTGGTTAGTCGGCCAGTCATCCAGTAAGTCAGTATTTCAGTCAGTCACTGAGTCAGTCAATTGCGTGGCCTGTTTGTCTGTCTGTGACAGCTTGGTAATTGGCAGAAAGTCACAAGATTTCCAGTCAGTCGGTCCATAAGATGGTCAGTCAGTTAGTCAACTGGGTAGTTGGTCAGTCAGTCAGTTAGTCAGTCAGTCAGTCAGTCAGTCAATGTGTCATTTTGTATACAAGTTCCCTCTTTGTCTGTGTTTCTTAATGACGGATTTCATTAAAAAATCACTACATGTACTTTAATCACATTGCTTATAAAATAACACTCACTAACCTTTCCTAGTTCCTGATTTGTTTCCTCTTTCCTCATGTTTCTATTGATTTATTTGTTCCTTTCTTTCTTTCAGTCTTCAGTTGGCATTTCTTTCACAAATTCTTTCTTCCTTTATTCATTTATCAAATTATGTATAGTATCCTTTAATTCACACATTATTTCTTATACTCAGATTAGAAGCTTGTCCAGTGCCAGTTGTGTTTGATTCATCTGGTCCAGTTAGGGAAATGTTTGAAAGTTTTGCTCCTCAGGTAATAAGATCTAATGATGTGTTCAGTATAGAGCTAGACAAGTGGTGTAATTTCCACAGTTGTCATCAGAACAATGCGATACCAGTTTCTACAGCATTATACATACAACGTACCAATTATAAACCACTCACAAGGCTGTTGTAGAATATAGCAGCAATAACGTTGAAAGACGAAGGAGCATAGAAACTGAGAGCTTTTATAGCTCTTTTCATTGGCCAGTAAACTGGACTCAAACGGGGTGGGAGGGGGGAGGGGTGGGGGGATAAACGCATCTGTTTTGCTAGGCTGTGCTTTTTCAATTTTGTTGGCGATTTGTCTGAATGTTTAAGAAGTTTGTTAAACCAAAAGGAAGCTGTCAAGTTATTGTTTAGTGAAACCATAATTAGCCACTTTTGTGAGAACTTTTTATTTTGTTTTTGTAAACATTCAATATGTATTTTTGTCTTTCAGGTACCGGTCTACCTGAGGATTATTGTCGCCAATTTGTGGCTCTTCAGTCCCATCTTCGTAAAGTAAGTTGTCCTAGATAACTTAGCCTGCGTAGCAAGCGTTTCCGTAAGGTTTTCCGCACGTTCGAGGCATTTTTCGTTTTTTAGCCGCGCGAAAATTGGGGCGAGCGCAAAAAAGCGCACTTTTTTGCGCTCGCCCCAATTTTCGCGCGGCTAAAAAACGAAAAATGCCTCGAACGTGCGGAAAACCTTACGGAAACGCTTGCTACGCAGGCTATAGATAACTTAGCAACAAAATTTCCTTTTTTGTTCAAGGCCTTATTTGTACACATTGCGGACCTATTTTGTCTGTTTAGAGTCCTGGAGATGAAACCTGCAACCAATGCTTTCCTGCGCACCACAACCGCTGTCACTCAGTTTAATGCAGGCGTAAAGGTATGAATGGGTATAGAGTGTAAAGGTGTGAGTGATAGTTTAGGTACAAAGTCGTGAATGTCAAATGACCAGTCATGGGTTTAATGTCAAACGGGCGTATATTGCCATTTTGGGACAAAAATCGGAAGAAAGGAAAAAAAAAAACTCTCCCGGCAAAAACCCTGTGGGTGTTTGTTTGCTTTGAACGCTGGTTTGTTTTCATTTTTTTGCGAAAAGCAAAATCGGCCATAGTTTTTGAACCGGCCGTTCGCCTTGGTGAGATCTTTATAAAGATAGCCTTCTGGCAGAAAATGTATGCATGTGGACAATGTTTTAGCAAACAAAATCCGTAAAAGCTGCAGAACCTTGGAGTATTTTTCGACTTTGTTGTTGCCAAAATGCGATTTACGACCCTTTCGCATGAAACCCTCTAATTTACCTTCTCATTTTATACACGTGTTAACAAAAATTGCATATTTTTTCCATTGAACTTTATCAGGCAAACGTGATACCACCTTCAGCGAAGGTTACAGTTAACCATCGTGTTCACCCTGGAAACACCCTGGAAGAGGTTAGAATATTCAATTGAGAAATCAGACGATTAATTCTGTCTTAAAGGAGACCATTAATATTCTACGGGGCATTACCTTACGAAGGAAAGGTAGACCACACGAGGTAAAGAAAATTTCTGTGACCTCTGTGGGAATCCACCGAATTTTGAACACCGACGCTCTACCAATTAACTGAGATGGTGATTTGAGAATGTAGTGTAAGTTTAAAGTGCTGAAAATCAGAAATCAACCCATATTTCGCCTACTGAGTGTAACCTCGGATTCAAGGAAATGTGGACCACACGAAATGAAGAAAATTCCTTTGACCTTGGTAGGATTCAAACCAGTTTAATTATATTCAATTGATCACAACTGCCGTTTCTGATTCTTGTTTTGCAAACAGTTAGGGAAGAGGTAAATTTTCAAAGCTAAGTTTCCACAGAAGCACTTTGAGAGAGTTTTGACCATTTTACACCTTCTTATAAATTTATTTGAAATCTTAACAGCATAACATCGTGGGCTTGGAGCTTACGCATTGCACGCTTTATGTGCCTTCTGTTTCTACACCTTAACTAAGTGGACTGGCTTCACGTTTGAAGTCTGACATTCGAGACCGGACTGAAACTGTGACAGGCGAGTACTCTCGCCACCGCTTTAACAAATGAATTTCTTCAGTAGGGTTTCAGTTAATTTTGAAATTGTTAAAGCACTTGAAATGGCTTGGCCTTGTCTTTAAAGCATTATTAAAACTGTCAATCGTTTAAATGTCGTATCATAGGTACTGGAACATGACCGTCGCTGTATTAATGATGACCGTGTTGACATCCGTGTGGTGAATTCAGCTGAACCTTCTCCCGTGTCTAGCTGGGACAAGCAGGCTTTCGGTTTCCAGGTGAGATTCACTAAGGACGAGTGCTCCTTTTGTTCTCAAATGTAGTCAACATAGAAACAAAACAAGTTACCGCGCGTAAGCCCCCGCTACATGGCAACTCGGTGCACGTTAAAAGTGGAAGAAAACGGTTGGTTTCTAACCGACTATCTTTGATGTAAGGCAATTCTTACTTTATGGGTAACATTTGGAAACATTGAATAGGGGCTCTAGGTGATCCACACGGCCGGCTGCTAACTGTGGTTTCTGTAACCTGGAGCAACCAGGAGTATTTCTACTCCCCCTACCCTCCGATGGGACGCAAGACTACACCCAGTATTTGTTAGGTTTTTCTAGCAATTCATTGCTACCCATTTATACACCTGAGTTGAGAAAGACAAAATGGGCGAGTCTCAGAAAACGACGTGACACGATGTAGAGACGAGCAACGAACAAATGTTATCCCAATCTTCCTATCGACCGTTCGATGGAATGACCCACGCGCTAACAACCTCATCACCACGCCTCCACCTCTGATAATAATACCGTATGAAAAAATCAGAACTCATGGCTATTATAGGAGCACGGTTTGCGATGAAATAAATTCACTCTTTAAACGTTTCATGCCAAAAAAAAACATGGCAGTTCACGGCTCAAGAAAATGCCCTCAACTAGTGCTACGAAGGGCCTGACTAAGCCAGGAGACATTAATGCATAAGCGTTGCTGTGGAAGCAAATGCTTCCCAGATAATTTAAAGCCGCGCGTAAAACATATGTTGCAGGACTGAAGCAAATTTTGCTCCTTGCAAACAAGAAAATTCTTTTGAATCAATTTCCAAAATATTGTTACCACCGGGGTGCAAACGTTGCTTTAGCCACAGAGGAAACAATGAGAATTAAGAAACACTCTGTTTTCGCAGCAATGTTTTCTAGTTAAGCCAGGCCCGTGCCCTCTGGTCTGAAGTTGCATTCAGACTCCATGCGAGAAGAATCTCATCTCAGGAAAAAAGAAAAAAAAACGAGAAGAGCAAGACGCCTGTTTGCCGCCAATTCAGTTTCTCTTCCTTTGTTTAATTTGCACAAATGTAACTGGACAGAAAGTGAGGAAAACTTAAGATCAAAATGATTCATAACATAAATGGCTCCTCCCAACTTCACATTGTGCGACCTTTTAGTGACTAGTCTCCAACCGGCATAGGCGAGCTTGCATTGAAGGATAATTGTTGTTTTTTCGTAGGTGATATCCCAAAGCGTTCAGCAGGTCTTCCCTGATATCGGTGTTTCGCCAGGTAAGTAGTCTACACAGTTGAACGTTAAATGGAAGCAAAAATATTTTCCCGGTCTCGCTTTATCGTATCGTAGTATGAGGTAACTGGAATCGCATGATTTACTTTTCTTCAGTCCGCTTCCCTCAAAAAAACTGAAAACTTTCGTACTTTCACACATCTTGCCTACGAAATGTAGCAGATCCCACTTACCCCTCTCCCCCCCCCCCCACCAATTTCCCGCCATGGAATATTCGTCCCGAACGTCACCGTCAAACTTCCTACTCCATTGCGACCCTCATCCCGCATTGGTAAATTCGTATTATTTGCTGTTTTAGTTCCGGTTCACTCCAAAAACTTCACTATTTTCTGGCATTTTGCTTTCAAAATACAGCAGATGCTGCTACAATTTCCACCACTGAAATATGCATCCTACATCCCGCTATTAGCTTTCTTACCGTTAGGCACCGCGCATCAATCCCGCATTCCACCAACCTTATTATAGGGCGACATCTCTTTTTTTATCTTCTACTGCTTCAGTTTCCGCTATGCACTATTCTACTGGCATCCCGCTATTAATCTTCCCTTAAAATTCCGCAGCCTACCTCGATTTAAGCCCCTGATCCCGCAGACCGACAAGTTTTTTTTTTTTTTTTCATGTTTCTTTTTTCCTTTTAGGGCTCATGATCGCGAACACGGATACTAAGCACTACTTGGAGCTGACAGACGCCGTGTACAGGTTCATGCCGTCTGTACTCACACCCGAAGACACGAAGAGAATACACGGCTTCAACGAACGACTCGGAGTCAAGAACTACGAGAAGACAATTAACTATTTTTACCATTTGATGAGAAATGCTGATGCTGCAAGAATAGACACAGATAAGCCACATAGCGAACTATGAGGATGGTACCAGGAACAGACGATGATATATCTCAGTTACTAATACATTGGTTTTAGCCTGGCGAAGTCTTGCGTGTCACCTATTTTAAGGCCTACCGATCGTTTTGGCAACAGCATTTGGACGTTTAGGTAAAATTCAAACGTTGGATTATATGTGAAACACTTAAGAAAGAAGTAAAATTCAGCAGGTGTCCTAAACGGGAATCGAAGCATTACCCTCCGTAAACCTGTCGGATGTTCTTACCACTGAGCTACTGGGAGACTCGTGGCGGGCAAGGTGAAACGTTTATCCGGAAATTATGCTCGACTGCAGTTGGAATTTCAAGGGCTGCAGGTCAATTAAGTTCTTGTTGGATGTGGCGAACTTTTGGTCAGCCTTTGCTCGATGACCGAATGTTATTTGCAACTCCATCAGTTTGTAGAATTCCAAACTGCCCTCACGGTCTTCGACTAACTTGCAAGCGTCCTTCGTCTTTCCCAACATCCAACACGGTCACGTTTCGAACCACTAGGTCCGCATGCTAATACTCAGTGAGTACTTGGGATTAAACTTCCCAATATAACCAAGGACACAAAGCAAATGCTATCTGCTTTTAGAAACTTGTTTTTATCTTCTTTTGTACTGTGTTAAGTATCTTTTTCGATTCTAATTAGTAGTTTCAATCACTTTTAGGGTTTTTCGTCAACGTTGTATTAGATTGTTTCATTCCGTTAAACATAATTTTGTATAAAATAGCATCGAAACTCTGGTAAGACGCGTTTCAAAGAATCTTTTCAATGATATTTTGAGTGATGGTTAAAGGCTTGTGCAAAAGAGGAACCGTTACGTAGCAAACAGTGTTTCGAAACAGTTACTCTTGTGGAAAGTTGATGCTCGTTGAATTATGTTTTCCCGTCATTTGTTTCCGGCTACACGCAACGTTTGCTGTGAAAGCAAAATGTTTCTGAAAAATTGAGAAAACTCTTGCTTCCTCAGCAAATGTTGCATGTGTCCGCAAAATGGGAGACATTTAGGAACATGTTTGTTTAGTGTTGCCTCTTTTGCGTAGGTCTTAATAAAACAGGCAATTGTAAGAGTAACCTGCGCGCAGACGTCTGCTATTCAGTTCTTAATTGAGACGTCTGCACGCAGGCTATTGAAAGAGAAATTGAAAATGCAATGCGTGATAGAGGCTTTTCTTTTTTTTTTTTTTGCGAGCTCTCCTAGTGACTCAGACAAGATGCAAAATATTTTGCTCAGTAAAAGTACACTTGCTGTGGGTAATGTTGGTCAAGAGATACTGCAGTGTGTACCGTGTCTTGCTGAACGTTTAACGAGGCAAATCGCCACGATGGACGTCGTTGATTGTGACAAAATCTCTCTGTATTCGTGATGAAGATTTTGCTTCTTTCACCGTTCACATGACACACAATGCAGTGTTGAACAAGTTTTATTGTAAAATGAACGATTTTGACTTGTTTATAGTTGGCCTTATCAGTTCTGCCTGGGGGTTCGTTTCAGTGACAGCTCGACTAAATCGGAAGACAAAAACCAAAGTAAAAACGGTACCACGTGCTTCTTTTTTCTATTGGCTTCACTCGAAACCAGTTTGTGACAGAATCTGCGAGAGAGTAAAATTGTTTTGCCGAACTTCGTATAGTTGAGCAAGTTTAATGAAGGGATAAAAAATGAATTAAAATACAAGACAGTAATAATTTATATTTAATGCCAAATACATTTAATTGAATAAAGCAGATAAATACTTCAAACATGGAGTTTTTCTTACTGTTGCAAGGTGTCGTCGTATCATTGAATCGTGCTTGTCGCACAGGGGACCCTTCCCACTTCACTGTGAACTTAGCTTGTTCACGGTACCGTAAAGTTCTGTTTGATTCTGCACCAGGGGTGTTTGTCATATTGGGACCTCAAGGGAAGTAAACGAAACGTACATTAAGTTCTTAAAATCAATGTTTTTAACAGCATGTATTGTTTTGTGATGTTTGTCACCTCAGTTTACCATTTATTTATTTAGTTAGTAATTCATTCATTTTTGTTTTGGGTGAATTTACTTTCTCTAGTATTCCACGTTATAGTGTGCTTCGTTTCTTCTGCAAAATCTTTGCACGAGTTTTTTTTAGCATTGCCCAACCCCGCCCCCCCCCCCCCCCCCCTTCATCACCTCCCACCCATTCAAAATGAAATGATCCATCCGTCAATTCAACAGCCAGGAGATTATTACCTGAGGCATGACAGCTGATATTGGTAGTGGTTGGAGAAGTTTAATTTGATGAGGTGAGGGGCTTGGCTCACAATTGCCGAAGACCAGATTCCACATCATAAAGCAACTAGGAGTATTACTACTGCTTCCTGGATGGGATGCTAGTCCATCACAGGGTACCCAGCATAAAGCAACTAAGAGTATTACTCAGTCCTTCCTGGATGGGATGGCAGACCACTGCATGCCAGGCCAAATATTATCTACAACACAACAGGACGTAGAGACCAAGCTTTTAACCACAATCCAACATGCTTACCCGACTGTACCACCACAACACCTCTGCAGGGGCTTATTACATTTTAAGTGAATATTCACAGTATTTTGACAATTAGTAAAATAATGTAGCCACATAATGAGACAAATCCCAGCTATCTCTTTTGGCTCCTGTTTTAGTGTCTAACAGGACAAATTCAAGCAAAGATGCAGACAATGACAAATATTAAACTGCACTCGACTAAAATCCAAATTATCCAAAGAATTCTACAACAAGAGTGCCAAAGAAAGAAGTAAGGGGATCAAAATCCTTTCCTTGAATCTAGTCACCGATTGGCTGCTAGCTTTAGATGATGTAACGTACAACATGAACACAGGGAGTCCATGTTTTAATACCGAACGACAAGACCTGGCCAGGTGGCATATGTATGCTGGCTAGGTTACATTTGTGACAGGTGACAACATGGCGTGATACCCAGATGTGTTCACATGTGTCCAAATAATTATGGTAATCAACTAGACACTGTGGGAGCTGTTTTGTTTTCAAATTACATTTGGTGCTGATACTGTGAAGTGGACTTATTAAACAAAAGTGATTTGTGGTTGGTGGCCAAGGCGGCGGCCGGTGTTTTCCATATGTGTGTAAGGTGTTGTACAACCTGTTTTTATTGTGGATACAGGGTGTTGTTTATTAAGGGCTGAAAATGCCTGTCATAAAGCTGCAGTGAAACTACAAAAGGTTACGCCCACAAATGGTGAGACAAAAACAGAAATATTGCTTCCAATAGACGAACTGTATTTATTTAGCAAAGAGGTGTACAAAATAATAATGTATGTACAAAACATTAATTCCAAATTTTAGCCTAACTAAAGTTCCTAAATATGATAGTTCCTCCACCAGGGTTGAAAACTACTCTAAGGTGTGGGATTGTAGAAAAACACCCCTATACTTATTTGCATCTCATTAAATAACTGTAGAGCATATTCACATTTTATTCTCTAAAGCACTGAATGAATTTTTCTGAAGTCCTGCAGCCGTTACTCAAAAACTAGCACTGCCCTGGCCACCCACAAGAAAACAAATCCTGTTGAACAAGTAAATATCCTCACAGATCACTCATCTGATTCGTGAACTGATAATTTAACTAAGAACAGTGACAATTTCATGTTGCTTATAATAAATCTCTCTCCAAGACATTCTGTTGTGGTTTGATGTGGTCTGGGAGGGTTTTTGTTTCTACATTAGAGAAAACTAAGCCTTGCAAGTTCATTCTGATGGCAGATGGCGAGTTCCGTAAAAAATAAGTTTCCAATCCTGCTTCAAGAAAGTTCTCTTTGTGCTGAAAACGTCAAAATGCTTGTTGCATGGGCAAATAAGTTGCAGAGTACAAACTTTTGGTCAGAATCACTGTTGTGTGTACATGTAGACCAACATTACAGCAGTTTCCAAATGAGTGACGTAAAACCAAAACCAAAGTAATTACTCTAAGCAATCACAACAGGAACAAAATACAGAATAAACCAATTGGTAATTGAAGCAAATACAAGTAATTAGCATCAAGCATGGTAAAACACCTGCAAGTAAGTCAAGTTTTGGTTTAACTTCTGATTGGTTGAGAAAGTGGCATGACCTTTTTTATCCAATCAGAGAGAGAAAGTAAAGCAACGCAAAACCAAAACAAACACAACATAACTTTTTATACTCATTTGAAACCTGCTCTAAAATTCAACCATGATTATTTTGCAGTCATGATTTGATTTAAAAGTCACAACTTCTAAAAATTAACATGCTTTGTCACTAACTAACAACTAAGTAGAATGCACCCTTAAAACCCAGGAGCAGGTAGTTGGGGCAAGGTAAAGTTGAAAAGGGTTTATTTTTTGTGCTTCCAGAAAACAATTCTAAGCTTGACTTGTGGGCAAGTCTATAGAGATGACTGTATTCCAGGCACAATGCCCCCATCCCAACTGATCATCCTTTGCTTTCAGGAAACCCCCTCCCCCACCCCCTCCGCATCTTTGTTGTCTTGGTTACCTGGGCAACTTTTCTCCATTACTTTACAGCACTATTGCTATTCTCCTACAGTCCACCATCATGTTGGCGTTTTTCCAAATGTTTCTTCAAAGATTTTGTCTATTGCGGCTTTGCCATTCTCTGGTAGAGACCTTGTCCCAATTCCGGTAAAATTTAATGTTAGTCTTGGCACCTTACATGTTAAAAACTTCTTCTTTCCATAGTCAAACCGTTTCCACGAACTGCTCATAATGTCGAACACATACACAGGCTTCTTGGTATCTACAGCCATCTGCACTGCCCAGCCCGTGCCACCTTCAACAGTACTTCGACTGGAACTCAGCCGGCCAACGGCAAACACCCCATTTGTGTCCTTCACTTGGTACCAATTTCGACGAAGTAAATTATTTACGAAGCTTTTGCTCGTTGGAAAATGTCTTTTTAAAGTTATGTTCGCTTTGTGTAAGAACTCATCAGCCTGTTTCAATTGTTCATCGGTTAGAACAACTCTAGCACTGTTTCTTCCGCCGTGATCCGCGAAGGAAAATACCTTTACTCGAACCCCGAATTTGGCGCCCAACTTTTGCCAGAACATATCGCTCCCATATGCACCGCCAGATAAAAGCGTGTAGTGTTTTGGATTTCCCAGGTAGCTTTCTTCTATTCTTTGTAATGTCTTTTCCAGGGAAATGATCGCTTCCTCGTCCAAATCAAAATCATCAACATCAGCAAAATCCTCGTTCGATGTTTCGTTCAACTGCTTCACTTTTACAATCGCCATTTTCATTCTAGTACTTAAGCTCCCCTCGGCCGAAAATTTCTACCCAGAATCCATATCGAGATTCATAGCCATATCCTTACTGTTGTAGTTTCTCTTTGAAGATCAAGGAAAGCCGGCGGTCTTATATTAGTTTCGTATTTTCGTGTTTTAGTTTACTCATGGCTACTGGGGGATCGCCAATGCAACAACCCATGGGTCCTGGCGGATGGTCAGTGCAACCCATGGCTGCTAGCGCAGGGCCATTGCAAATGGCTACTGGCGGATTGCCATTGCGGCCCGTAAAACATCGCATATTCTTTAGGGATAATTGTTTACTTCTAAGCTCTCACACTAAAGAAATGAGACGACAACTTGATTCACTCCATTCTAGATCTGATCAATTTGAACTATACTGCATTTACAGTAATCCTCCAATACCTCTTGAAATGTTGGTGGCACCTCCAAACGGGTAAGTGAAGGCTACTTCCGGGTTCTGATTTTCGAGATCGAAGTAATTTTTAAAATGGTTTAATATCTAAGAAATAGAGGCCTCTGGGAGGGAAATTGGCTATTCCACCTCTGGTGGTTTTAAGGACAGTTATCCCAAATCCGTAACATTAATTTTAAAACAGACAGCTTTAGAAAAAAGCCAGTAAACAGATTATTCAACAGCCGATCGTAAACCAAAACGAAAAGACACCCAATTTAGATAAAATGTTTATTGCAACACCGATTTTACCGATAAAAGAGTCACCTTTAGGTAAGCCTGAAAAGTGCCCCTGCACGAGGTGGCATGTTAAACTTCTGAATCATATGCTTGATTAATCATATGCTTAATTAATGATGGTTTACTGCATCATCCGAGCAGCCACATTAGAATATCGTCTCTCAATTTGAACAAGTGCACGTGCAGGAAAGAGCAAATTTACACAATTCAACATCATTCAGGATGGCCCACTCGCAACGCGTTCAACAATTGACTGATCATCAAAATTGAACAATGTTGTATCAACAATGCGTTTGGCCACCTCGTTCAACATCTCACAACGATTGAAAGTTGTATTTAACATTGCAGGATAATACTGAATCTGTTTGCTACGGGATAATTTGGCCTCATAGAATGAATATTTATTCTTGTTGATTATTTTCAGATGGGGTTTGCTGTTATCATGGCGTGACGCTAGAGATGTCATCAAAAAGAAGAGGAGTGTCGGTGATGTGGTGATTATTTGTGGCGCTGTGAAACAGGATCTGTATCTCGCAGCACATACAAAATCATTCCTTATTGCTGCTGGTTGGGTTAATCCAGAACCAGAAGACGAAGTTAAGCAGTATGGTATACCAGCTCCTACACCAAGAAAAATGAAAGCAATAATCGACATTGTAGTTAATCAGAGAGCTTGGTATTATTCATGCACCTTCGATAATCCTGTGCCAACAAAAGTGGTTTCGCTTTGTTTAGCAAACACTTTATCGCCTTCACTCGACCCAGATGAGAGAGAAATGGCAAAGGCGTTTCAGGCCATCTTGAAGAATGGAGCTGATAACCCAGCAATTAAGCAAGCACTAGCCTGTTACCTTTTGGCAGGTGAGGAGATGACGATAGGTTATTGATAGGGTGGGAATGTTACAGGTTACGCATTACATGTACTGAAGTGGCAACTTATTTCAGTGGTTCACCGAAAAATCCTAAATTCGCCAAAACTACCGTCGCAAAAAAATATACAAAAAATATACCGTTAAGTAGCTCATGCCAGACAGAAAACTTTCACATTGTTCCGTTCCTTACACACTGAATTCAAACTAAGAATATATAGCACTATGCTAAATTTTGCCGTGCTCTCATTGGTCGAAAACGATTACGTGACGCGGTAGTGTCTCTCCTCAGCGGGCGCCTATCAGCGCATAGTGCCCGTTTTTGGCAATTTTCGCTCAAAATTTAGCGTTGTACAATAAAAACAGTAGACTCCTTCTGTCTCAGGCCCTATGTGTGATAGGTTTCCTCGGAAATTTGATGTTCAAACTTCATATAAACCCTCTCTCTCGGGCCATTATTTGTTGTGAACATTAAATTTCCTCGGGCAGCCTATCACACGATAGTGCCTTCGACAGAAGAACTCTATTGTTTAAATAGTAGTCAGGGAGCTAGAAAGTAAGTTCTTCGTAACAAACTGCTCGGTATCAACCTGATTTCGTCAGGTGACAATGTAGTGTAAAGCCAGAACCAAAAGAGAACGAGAGTCATTAAGAGTTGACGGGTGCATGAGAGCTCGGATGAGTGTGCATCAGTATTGATTAGAGTAGTCCGTGAATTTGAGAACAACTGACAGTAAGAATTGAATTTACGCTTGCGAGTGGCCGGGAGAGCTCCCTAGAATTTAAGGCCAATCGAGCGAGAAAGTTTGGACATTAAGAGCCCTACCCTTCGTTCTGGCATGACAGCTTCCTATACACTGTATTCAAAATGAGAACATAAAGCTCGATGGTAATCTTTTCCAACTGGACCTAGAGGTATAAGACATGCCATTATTTGTCAGTACAATCGGCGTGGTAAAATGTTGACTTTTTTGATGGAACGTTATCATAAAGTCTTACTAAATATGATCGAACCAAAAAGGTGATATTCTTTGTCACTTACTTTTACAGCAATTGCACACGATGCTCATTTCAGAGAAGTCCAAGATTGGGCAGTGGCACCTAGTTCGTCTACAGAGCCTAACCAGAATATGGTGGAACTAAAAGAGCGTGTTCAATGCATGATGTATGGGAGGAAGCCTGAACCAATATTCATCAGACACACAGCAACAACCAAATCTAGAATCGACAAAAAAAAGCGACGGGCACAGAATGACTATTGCTTAAAACACTTTCGAACAATACGTGTGAATGAGGCGTATAGGAAAAAGCTTAAGGGTAGGATTGTGTGCGTAATTGATGATTACCTGACATGGGGCAACACATTTGAAACTCTAAGGAATTTGTTAGTTGCCTGTAAAGTAAAGGAAATAATTTTTGTTTCAATAGGCAAGTTTAAACAAAATGATGAAAATGTATATATCCAGAAAAATTTTTCCATCGACGGTGATGTGCATACTGCAAATTACACTGCAATTTTTGACAGTGACGAAGAACATACTGTTACCTATGACGATGACGCACAGCGAAGCCTAAGGGATCTTAAAGAGCTGGCCAATCATTTGCAATGATTACGCGACGTGTCACATTGCGAGACATGTCATGTCAAAAAATTTTCCATCGACGGTGATGTGCATACAGCAAATTACACTGCAATTTCTATAATGATGAAGAACATAATGTTATTTTTATCAATGTTTAAATGGTGCTCAAAAAGAGCTGGCCAGGCATTTGCAATGATAGCGAGACATTAGTTCTGTAGGGAACCCAGTTTTGATTTCCAGGTTTGCACTGTAATTTTTGAATGCTTTGAACTCTAACTGATCTTAAAGTAACTAGTTAGATGCTTATGGAAATTTTGAACAGGAACAGGAACTACAGTCGTCTGTAACAACATGCGGTTCAGTTTTTATAGTTTATTTTAATTGTAATTTTAATCTTAAATTTAAATACACGACCCCACAAGCTTTTAGCTTTTATTATTATCGTGTTAAAATAAAGTTTTATCTATCTATCTATCTATCTATCTTTGATTTACTTTAATTTATAAGAACTTCAGAGTGTTTCTAGTGGATTAACGTCTGTCCGACAGTTTATCGTCCACATATCTGCATTTTAACTAAGGTACTTTCTAAACAGAGTAACCCAGGAAATTAACTTGTGTCTGCCAAGTATAAGTAAAATCCACTTGCCCCGGGATAATAATGCCCCGGGCTAAGAATATGCACGTGTGTTTTAGTGGGTATTAACTTACAATTAGCTCAGTTATTTTTGTCTCTCGTTCAGCAGTTAAAACAAGGAATTTTATGATTTCTTAAATGTAAAAAACCATTTGATATTTTGAAATGGTGTGCCTAATTATATGATAGGAATTTGATCTAAATAAGACAGCCTTTACATTTAGTGCGGTACTTTTTTAATACTTTGTATATGCCTAAACTTATATATGAATTTTGTAAATGGTATTAAGTTGAATTGTGACCAAGTTATTTCTATTGAAATATATATATTATTTGCCGGCCGGGAGGTCCGTATTGAGAAAAACTGTGCCAGAGGTCTTGAGTACGGCCCGAGGCCGCAGGCCGAGGGCCGTGCTCAAGACCGAGGGCACAGTTTTTCTCAATACGGACCGACCAAGGCCGGCAAATAATATTTTTATTTTTTTCTTGTTGTTTTTCAAAAGTTAAACGTGTCTTGTTGTTTTCGGAAAGCAACGTTTTGCAAGCGCGCGTAAAATGAACCATGAAACGAAGCCGTTTGTGACACCAGAGCAGCAAAATACGCTTTTTTACTCTGTTAAAACTCAGAAATCACAGGAAGCAATATAACTAAAAGAAACCCCTTTATTTTCCCAAATTTCGATACATGTAGCTAACTCCTGCTCGATTCGCTCCTGCCCGTTCCGTTGACCGCGGTCAAGATCGGAAAATTCCGCCCGCTCCCGGAACCAATCAGATTGCAGGATTTGGTTCATCTTGCCCGCTCACGCGCTGAGAAAAAATAAACAGCATTATTTACCAGTAATATTTGGTTAAAATGTTGACTGTAACAAGTCTAGTATATAGCTTCGTTTGTTTTCATCTGTTGTCAGAAGATAGTCTGATGTTAATAAAATGCTGTCACTATAATTGTACCTGTCTTGCATTGTGTTTTGAATACCTTAAAGCCCTATATATCCTGTTTTTAGTATCACGTTCAATTACTAATTCAATTACTGGCATCAAAGAAAGCTCCTAGTTATAAGCCCAGTTTTGTTCAAAATAGCTCTATACGTTCAACGTTAAGTAATATATCAAACACGAGAAAGAGTGTTTCAGCAGGATATCCAAACCCCGAGAAGTAGGTTGAAAAAACGAGGCGCAGCCGAGTTTTTTTGACCGACTTCGAGGTGTTTGGATAGCTGATGAAACACTCTTTCGAGTTTTTGATATATTACTTAACGTTTGAACTTAGCTCTTAGTGACTCTGGAGAAATTCAGAGCAAAAGTTCGCTAAATTTTATGCTAATTAAGATCCGGTATCCAAACCACCGTCACGGTAGTGATTTCCTTTGTTTTCTCTTTATGAATTATTAATGAGTTTGAGAAGTGTGTTTGACTAATGATGGCCAGGATGGAATGGAGTGCAACTGGCTTGAAAAAATAGGGCTAACTTTTTTTAAATTCATCCATGGTGTTTCAGAAACATCGCTAAAACTGAATATGGATAACTATGCTTTTGAAAGAATCAGTTGAAATCACCTATTCGCTTTCTTGGAGCATTTCGTTATGAGAGAAAGTACTTAGTTTTACTTCAACGTTTCCCCCCAAAACGTTCAAATTTCAGTGATGTAGTACTGAGGCCCGTAGACAGGTTTTTGTGTGGGAGGGTGCCTGTGAGTGCCGAAGGCGCGAATAGACGATCACCGGAGGCGTGTGATACTAAGGGCGTGGGGGGGGGGGGTCCGGAGGCATGCTCCGCCCCTGTTACATAGAAAAACAGACAGTCAAGTTCAAACGTGAAAACATGAATACTTAACAAAAATGTTTACTTCGAAATGGATTTTGGGATTAATCTCTCAGTAGCGTGCCAAGCTTAACCTTCTTTAGCCTGTTCCAGGCGTTCAGATGGTGGAGCGCGTGCGAAAAATAAAGCGAGCGAAAGAGCGGGAAAAAACGAGGGGAGACTGGGGAAGAGGACGAGGGAACTCGTCCTCTTCCCCAGTCTCCCCTCGTTTTTTCCCGCTCTTTCGCTCGCTTCACTTTTCGCTCGCGCTCCACTATCTGAACGCCTGGAACAGGCTAAACCTTCTTTGAATGCTTCTTGGCAAAAAAATACCACTTCGCCTAGATTAATGGCTGTGCCGTAATGAATGTGCATCAAGGCAAGGCAAGGCCTCCCTTGAGCCTTCCTGGCTCTGTTGTACATGTGCTGCCGTCTTGGGGCACTTGCGCTCCTTTCACATTCTCAGCTGTTGGCTGGAAAAGGCATAAAGATTCTTCTGGCAGTTTAATTTACTGCTACCATCACATAGCGGACAGAAAATGAAAACCGAGTTCATTTAATTGACTTTCATTTCAAACTTACCCATGAAGGGAATCAGGACACAAGTACTACAGCTAGCTATTGTAATAACTTGCCTTCTTTTGAATCGCCAGTCTCCAATAAACGGAACTTGGCGGCCCGGGGGGGGGGGGGGGGGGAGAAGCACGCACCCGTCGCACCCCCTCCCTACGGGCCTGTGTTGCCCCTTTAACAGCCCGGTTTAAGTAACGGTAGGAAATCAGCCTTTCACGGGACTTTAGCAGTGGAGGATCAGACATATTCCCCCTTCTTCAACCTTATCGTTTTCACTTCGAAATGTGAACGAAATGCTTCCAAAAAAAACACATACAAAAACAAACAAACAAAGAAAGAAAACAACGTAGACCAGTGGATCAAGTTTTCCGAGAGATCTTATTCTAAATTGTTTTCAATTCGCTAAAGCTTAACTAACATCAACCCACCCCGGATGGTTCACCTTAAGTGTTCTGTATACAACAATCCGACCGAAGTTTTGTCACTTAGAACGGTTAAACTGCACACTTCCATTTCTCAACCAATATTTCAGAGCGCAGTTTTTAGTCGAGGCAGTTATGAAAATGAACGGCAGCCATACTCACATTTAACTGGAAAACTGATTGGAATGCTCGAACTCTCGTTCATCTGACTAAATTGCAAGTCCAACGTTACTCCTCTAAAGGGAAAATAGGTGCTTCTCAAAACCTCAGATTCTTGAACAAACGAATTGAACTGTACTATTAAAATCGTTACCTTTTATTGAGGAAGTTGTTACACAATTCTTACAGAATTTCAAACCTTCAGCTCACAAGAAGTTATTTTAAAACTTATTTCCTTGTAAAACGGGGAAATACATTCACCGATGGCACAATGACATCTTTGGCTTGTCTGCGTCAGCTGTACTCAGTGAACCAATCAGAATTTCAACCAATTTGTTTATTCTCGTGACCAAAGCTCCCCCTTTTTTTGGAATGACCGCGGACCAAATGAATCGTAGCTTCTAGAGTTAGCAATAAAGTTAATGTAGCTATGTGATGAGACTCTCATCTCAGGACATCAACGAGAGGCAACTTAACGCAGCTGTTTCTCTTGGCTCCTGTTTTAGCGTCTGAAGGCACAAAAATAAGCCAGGACACAGGTAATGAGCCAAACACGAGTGACAAGCAAATTATTTCTACCCAGAGAACAAACCAAGTGACAGGAATTTTGATGAATACACCAAGGCTCAACCCTTCATCTGTATAGTACAAACGGTATTTCCGAGAAACATTAGTAAAATAAAATTGCACAAATTTGTAAATAGTCAATTTTGTGAATAGTCAATTCTAGTCAAATTACCGGCTTTAGAAAGATTTAGAGAGCAATACCAGATTTAAAATGGCAAATTTAGTTCTACACATGCATTTACCACCGAGGACAAAAACAGACATTAAATCATCAAAACTTCAAGCGAGTTTGATGCTGTTGAACAGGCAAAGTTACGAAATCTGAAAAAAAGTGTGTAACTCAATTTACTGGTAACTTTCACGGGATAAAGTGCAAAAACGTTCTGCCGAAAAGTAACAAAACACCGTTTTGTATTCAATTTTATTAAATACAAAAGTTGTACAGTTAATAAGTTTAAAAATTTTGCACCATTAAAGCCTGTTCACGATTCTTGCAGTTTGCTTTTGACATTGTTTGCACTCCACCATATCAACAATGCTGCCACTACAGCGATAAACTCTGTCTGTACATACAGTCCCTCGCGTCCAGCTCCCTGGAAAGATGAATTGGCAAAATGTAAGGAAGAGGACAGGTGAAAGGTAGAAGTTGCACATTTCCATTTGATGCCACTCAACATGGAATTGGCAAGTTAAATGTGGTTGGGACCCTGCTGAATGATTTTGATCAAAGATTGATTGCCATCAAAAATTTGTACAAAAACAGTTGTGCTCAACAGTGCTGAGTGATGCTGAACCCATTTGAACAAGGCCCAACCCTTTAAGCCCTCACAGTGACGAAAATGAAATTTCTCTTTTCATCATCACTGCTTGTTCAAACATTCAAGTGATGAGAATAAAGCAAACAATCACCAAGGATAAGATGTCTTGATATTTAGACAAATTCTTCTTACTAGTTCCATACCAAATGTATGGAGAACCGTAAGGAGAATATGCATTTCGATATCAGGGCTTAAAGGAACTATGTCACGGCGTTTTCATTCATTTTTCTGATCTGACAAAATTATTTTCTCATTAACGGAAACCTCAAAATAATAGTTTCCTAAGTAAGAAAAACACTAAAGAAGTAATAATTAACCAAAACTAAACAAGGATGGTTACGACTGAGGGAGATTAAGACGGATTACGAATGACAAACTTGAAAAAACTTGCCAGCTTTTTCAAGTTGCGTTATCCGTGACGTAGCTCCTTTAAAGGGTTAAAAAGTCCACACAGTGATTACAACATGCTGTGATTACAGTTAATCAACAGACTCTCCTTTTGTATACGAGTCTAGAACTTTACTGAGAGAGGTGGGCCCAACACAAACTCTCACTATTCAATAATTTGTATCTCTAAAGCTGAGCTTTCCCAAAAAGTCCTGACCAAGATCTTCCCTTTCTTGGTCAAAAAACAAGCCTGGGTTTCATTACATTTGTTTTGTTGGACTTCAAACAATAAGAAAGTTTGAGGACAAAGACAAAAAATTAGTTGACTGACCAGCCCTACTTTCTAGTACATTTTGGCCTTGTATTTAATTTTGAGCATGGGGCAACAGCCAGCATTGTAACATGCAATTTTCTTGCAAACCCAAAGATGTTTCAGAACTTCTTAGAGGATTTGATGTATAATCATGATTTGTATCATGGTAGCGATTAGGTTCATCATGAACTCTTTGGGTAGCAATGCAAAATAAAAATAATTATGAATCCACTCTCCAAGAACACAGCATAAAAGGAAAAGGAGCAAATTCTTAATACAGAAGCTCTAAAACTGTATAAGGTCATTGAAAAATAAATTCATTTTTATGGCATTTTATAACTTCAAGAGGAAATGACTGATTATTATTTCAAGCTAGTTTAGGGCTAAAAAGATTTTTTTACCTTGTGGTTGACGTCAATTGTGAATAAAGCCTTCGCCTCATTTACTGTACCACTTCTCTGTGACTGAAGTATAACAAATGAAATGAAATTATTTGACAACTGTTAAGTGTACCAAACAACCCTTGACAAGTGAAGGAGCTTGATCAAGCCAGTGAATTTTGAAAGCCACTGGCTATTACTGAAAACCCTGCTCAAGGCTGTCAATATGGACCAGGTGACAGTGGTTACTCCTGATTATTACAATTTTGATCCCCTGCTACTGAGATAGACAAATCTTAACCCCCCTTTCACCACCACTGGCCAGTTTACCGGCCAAAATGCAAAAGTCCGCAACACCCCACTGGCCGGTAAACCGGCCAAACTAAGTACGCCATTAGAACTTACATTTTTCCTCGCCTCTACTTTCCTTATATGGAAATTTAATTTATGCTTTTGAAAGCATATGTCTGAAAGTCAAAATGGCCGCCAGTTTCAACGAGCAGAACGGAGAAGAAGGCGCACTCAACTCAAACGGAAAATAAAACTTTCCAAGCAACTTTTTCGCCATTTTGAGCAAGAAACACAAGGGATGACTAACTTCAAAGGAGAATTTTGGCTTTGCATTTACGCTTCGAGAGGAAATATCTTTGTGATTATTCGGTCAATGCCTACTGAAGAAACAGCTGAAGTTTGAAGGCGATAAACAAACATTTGGACAAAATATTTGCTGTTTGTGTGATTGATGCAAGGTTCACTTCACATCGTGATAACAGTTCTACCACATTTGTACTTCTTTTTGTCCGTTTTTTGAATGAAATAAAGTTTAGTTTTTAGACACAATGGTTCTTCAAGAAATTTACTTCAAAGTTCGATATTTTTGTGAAAATTGGTTCTCTGCCATTTGCGCTACCTTTGTTTGAAAATCATCTGCCATTTTGTGCACAAAAACGCCATTTTCAAAACTGCCGGTGTTCAGGGCACTTTTTTTCAAAATGCCTGATGGTAGAAGGGTTTAGTATCACTACTAACAGAATGTTTTTACCTGCCTGCTTCTTGCCAGTAAAATAGCATTTTCTGTAGCTACTTAAAAATGAAAAAATAAACAGCCCTGCCTGCTCATCTGCAAGTGTAGCTGCAGCTAATACAAGTATATACACCGCACACTAGTGTATCAGTGCAAGTCACAGTTATCAGACATACATAGTATATTTTGTAATCATTCATTCTCATTGGATTGACAGATTAATATACAAGTCATCATTTACTGGACTTGCTTTTATAATATTAGATTTGACAAGCCTTAACCATAAACAACTGTGCTTCTGACATTATGTACTAACGAGATTTCACACAGAACACATAACACTGCGTAGATACGATACAGAAATTTACTTAATATACCAATCAACCCATATTTCTTCAAAAATCACACAATTTGAATAAATTAGAGGGAAAACCTCCATAATACAAGTACATTACAATAAAAGTATGCAAGTACAGTGAAACTAGTGAATATGAACACTTCAAAGGATAGCTTATGCAATCAGTTTCCTATCTTAAAACTGGGGCCAGTTGCTCAAAGCATGATTAAACAAACCCATGATTAGGGTGAACTTTGATTCCAGTTCGATTACTAATAAATAAACACTTTAGCTTTGAATTAGAGTCTTCTTTACCGTTAGCTTAAAATTAGTGTTTAAACACATTTTCAGGGAGCAAGATGAAAACCACAGTTAACTTTTAATCATGGAGTAGCTTTAATCAGCTTTTGAACAACCAGGCCCTGTTTATCCACGGCACCACAATTTTATGATCCATGAGTGGCTGTATTAACAGGGTTCCACTGAATTTCTCCGTTACAGTCATGCATACAGTGTATGTAAAGATCAAGATACCTTTCTGTAAGCTGCATATCCTTCATCATCGTAAAAATTCAGTGTATAAACACCAGCTTTGGCCTCTTTGTGTGATTCTGCCCAGCTTACCTAAAAGCCAAATCAGAGAAAAATGGTGACTTCAAGGTACAATCTTCACAAGAATATCTGACAGATTTTAACCCACTGACTCCTACATCAACCAAAACCACCCACACTGCCTGCACCTTCTGCATGGAGGAGACTTTATCCCCTACCTTCCCTACTAGGTATTTTGTTGTCTTCTTGTGCTAACAATTATTGTCTAAGAGACATCTAAACCAATTGGAAAAATGTCTTCTGCACATCTATTTGTGAGTTTTAAGGGCGTAGGCAAAAAGCAGATTTTTTACCTACTACATGTGATTGTGCAAACAAAGAAGACAGTACCGTGTATGGATCCGTCCTTGATTTTTTCCAAGTAAACTTTTATGCTCTTAAATTTAAGATAGATCTGCTTTGGAGCTCAAATTGGAAAGAAATCCCCCTAAAGTAAAGACATATCAGAATGTGTCAAAGTGTAATCATGAGCATTTACTCAGTGTAGCTGGTTTACATTCATCATACATGTCTTTGGAAGATTTCATAGTATGCTTTATATTCAAGAAAGCCTGGATCACCAGTGAATTGAAATTAGCATTCTGTTTTTGAACTCAGTCAAATAGAAACACAAAATGCTTCAAAGGCCACCAGTCACAACGGATCCAATTCTTACTCCAGTTTAGCTTTTGCGAAGGACTGACCTGATATTTTGCACCATCAGATGAAACTGTTACAGGCATCACTTTTCCGTTCACTTCAGCATACAAGTTCACATCCTGTTAACATGACAAAAAACCTTGAAATTATTCATTAAGGCTTCTTTAGGTTGTTGCACAGAAACCTGTTTGCAAGTTTCAAAAACATAAATCTTGTCTACTGATGCCAAATTGCATAGTTAGCTCTGCTCTTTACAATAGCAAGTAAACTCTGAAGTTGAAAACCCAGCTAGTATATTGGGCTTTACAGAGTGGTCAACCTGTCAATCTTGACATGTGAAAAAGACTGAATCTCAGTAATCACAACTTGTGAATATGATTTTCTGAACTTCTTCATTCAAACTGAACACAACACTTCCCTGCTTTCAGCAAGAAAATGGGTGTTATGAGTCTCAGGGTCCACACTTTACATGATTGTATTAAGGACGGTGCCCCCTTTTGTCACCGGCATACACTCTGTGCATCTCGGGTCTGGTCCGAGATATTTGGGTTTCTTAAGGAATTTGCCTAATAAAACAACATAGTCAAAAAATAGTCAAAAAATAGTCCACATAGTCAAAAAAGCAGATCTTAGCAAGAGCTATCAGAATCCAAAAAGAAATTGGGGGTAGCCATGCATTTTTCAGAGATAATAATACTGAGCTTAAATTTGGAAAGAAAATGCCATACATTTTTTTTGTATTTTAAAGCTTTTTTAAAATTATGGTTACTTGGTTATCTCTGAAAAATGCAGTTACCCACATTTTTCTTTTCAGATTCCAACCGGTCTTGCTAAGATCTGCTTTTTCCCCATATTCATAACCTTTGAAAAAACATCTCTGTACTATGACCCACCGTCCTTAAAAGATGCAACAATTTTGAACATTCTGAGTAGCAGACTGATTTACCATGTAAGGAGAAACTGATTCCTTTAAAGACATATCAGAATGTGTCAAAGTGTAATCATGAGCATTTACTCAGTGTAGCTGGTAATACATTCATCATACATGTCTTTGGAGGATTTCTAAGCATGCTTTATATTCCAGTAAACCAGGGATTACCAATGAACTGCAACAAGTATTGAATACAAACACAAAATGGATCATAATCCACCAATCACAATTCATAAGTATGACCTTTGAACCTGCTGAACTAAGCTTCTTTACATTCTGAGAAATCTGCTGCAGTAATAGACCACCTAGCCCTTTTTTCCCTAAATTTTGTATTTCATCTCAGAATGAAAAGCAATGATACCAATGGAAAGAGCACCTTTAAAATGAGAAAAACTTGTGAATCTGGCTGTTACAGCTTGACTAGAGGACAAAATATAGGCGCTTAATTTTGAAACTTTTGTAGACATTGGAATGGGGGTAATGACTTCTTGCATACCACATATTTTTGCAAGGAAATCACTTTAAAACTTACTGGCTTACCGGTACTCTTTGCTTCTTAGTCTAGCTAAGATAGTGTCAAATTCAAAGTTTTTGTTGATCTTCAAAGCACTTGTTCTAGCGTATTGAAGGTTTTTCTGTTCTTTTGGCCGCATTAAATGCAACAACAGTCTAATTTTAGAGTTATTGCAAATGTTGAAAGGCACAGTAAAGGGGAATAAAATTAATTTAACACAGACATGTAAGCAAATTCAACAATTCTCTACCTTAGCACTGTTATCACACTTGAGGGAAAATTCAACAATAAATACACTTTCTGTTGAGAGTAGAATGTTCTTTGTAGTGTAGATTTCAGGTGATGGCTTGGCTCCAACACAAGTATCACCTGATGTCAAAATAAAAAGAAACACCTAAGACTTAGTTCAACAAAAGCACTAGGTATTTCGTCATTGCAAGCGTTCTTGACCTTCTGAATACGGGAACCAAACAAGAATAACTTAAACAATGCAGTATATACACTTCTCTTCCTGGTTAATGTACCAGAGATTCCTTGGGGGAACGCTGAAAAAGTTTCCCAAAAGTTTTCAGAAGACCGACCGACCAATAAATGGCTGCCTCGTTGTACCCAATAAAAGGGCCACATTTTCCCCCTTAACTCCACAAACCTACATTTGAGATTGAACTCTAAGCATACAAAGGAACTTCAACTACTTGTTTAGGTTATTTTAGGCTTACCAGATGAATTTAAAGGTGCAAAAAGAGCTAAAATTGCGAGAACAATGCACCACGCCGCCATGTTCTTTCCGTCCACGCTCGAAGAGAAAGGGCATTGAAGATCACGTGGCATTTAGTCCACAGGATTCCCATGACAAAAGTTTGTGTGACCGCTGATCTCATCTCAGCTGTTTTGTGCTGATTTTATCTCTACAGTATCTTTTGAACGTTGTTTCGTAAGCAACAAAATATGTAAAAAATACGTCACGAAAAGTGATTTTGTTTTGATTCTTTTTTCACAATCGAGGGTGCCTTTGCGTTATATCGGGATAGTTCGACTAAGAATATTTAAAAAACGGCTCCTCAACATTGCGTGTGGTGTTCCTGTGCCGTCTCGTTGAGCCAAAAACAAACCGTTCAGCGGTTCATTAGAAACAAAATGAAGGTCAAACGAGTGAAGCATGCGAGGAAATATCTAACTTTGTTCAGGAATTCCTTTGGAATATTCGAGCCTTACCAAGTACTAGGTTAGTAAATCCATCAAGCATTTGCAGTTCTCTAATACGCTCTAGTTTGGGATCGTTTGAGGGCTTACTTGTCTTGCAATCGTTGAATCGAGTTCTGCACGTGTGTTGTAATATAAAGATTTCATATGTCGTTTCTACAGTTGATGGTACCTTCTGTCAAGCGGCTTTACAGACTAAAATAAACATCAAGGAACAGCTGCCAAAATACTTAGATGGAACTATTCAGTTATGTATCCTTTAATCATGAATAAGCCATTCACTGTGAGCTTAATGTTTTATAATTGTATTAAAACCCCTAACAGTTGTAACAAATGATGGTGTGTAATTTTTTGCTTAAAAAAAAAAACATCACCTCACAAACCATGATGATGACCCATGATGTGTGGTGGTGATGATGATGGTGAAGATGATAACTCTGTTTAGAGAAAGCTGGACACCTATGTGACAAAGTAGTGTTGATCCTTCAGCACGCGGCAAAGTGCTGTCCGGTTTTCCAGAACAGTTAGTTAAGTTGGGCAGGTAATGTTTTCTGCATACTTGCCAAATGGGTAAGTGCCTGGGCAAACCGTTGCTCCATCCGTAATCTAACATGTCAGACCCTTGACAAACTGATACAACATTTCCATTCAGCAGTGTTCAATGTTGTTGAATTGGTTTATGGTCACTTCACACCTTGGCCAGGTCACTCCATGTCAGACTGCTCCACATCAGTTTGCTCCACAAAGCAGTTAGATGCAGTTGAATGTTAATGAAGGGTGTTGAATAAAAATGTATTGCCATCAGGCATTTGATC
Source organism: Siderastrea siderea (assembly GCA_964030785.1). NCBI lineage: Eukaryota > Metazoa > Cnidaria > Anthozoa > Scleractinia > Rhizangiidae > Siderastrea > Siderastrea siderea. The sequence goes on along the minus strand of OZ034977.1, from coordinate 10,618,178 downwards.
CAACATCATACAGCATTTATTTGTAGTTGAATGGTGTTGAAAGTTGTTGAATGAAAAGCTATTGCCATCAAATGTTTGATCAACCACTATTTGACATCTCTTTTGCTCCCAGGTACAAACAACATTGTTGAATTTGTTTGGCTAGCACGTACAAGAATGTTGAACACAAGTATGAGCAGAAAACACTTATTTACGTCATTCAAAAACATTGACCTTTATTCAAGAGGATAGCCCAATGCTTTCAGTGTTAAGTGATGTTGTATCAAGTTGTAGAAATCATTTTGCAACATCTTTCAACATCGTACAACATAGTTGCATTGAACAATTTTGGATGATGCTGTATCTGTTTGGCTGGGGACCTTATAATTATATCAAACATTCAACAGAGAGATATAACACATCCAACACAGTGAATACATTTCATAGTAAAACACATTACAGGGCATGATTTCTTTTGTCTTCTCCTTATAATTTGTTAATGGTTCTTAGAATCATTTTTAAAGAGATGCTTGCCCTAAGGTCAACCTGCTGGAATTCAGGCTTTTGTTAAGCTTGTTATCACTGCCCTCTTTTGAAAAGGTGTGAATGGGCCAGACCCCTGCTCTGTTGAAACAGCACAGCATGGTGTGATTGAAGTGCCAATATCTGAGCTCCTGGATGAGAAGTAAGCATTTGTCTATAATTTATTTCAGGGACTGCAGAGTTGAGAGGCTTAAGATTTTAACGTTAAAAATCAATGACTAACAGAGGAAAGAGCTAAATAATTTACCTCTTTCGAATTCAGCTGGTAGACTCCGTGATTTTTATTAATAATAATGTTTGCTTAGATTATGCTTAGATTAGCGACACATTGTAAATATCTAGAACTAATGTTATAAATTAATATAGTTTAAATATGTTAAATATATTGTAAAATTAATATATACCCAAACATAATTGAAATTTCTCCCAAGAAAAAAAGAAAGAAACTTAACTTGAATTTAGTGACAACAAGATGTGTGATAGCTGAAGGTGAATCCCTTGGCCCTCAGTTATCAGGAGCTGTGCTGATTGCAAAAAGGTTCCAGCTGCGAAAATGTGGCCATCATAAGGCTGCTGTCCCAGCTGCTGAGTGTATCAAAAGTATGGTAGGTAAGTAAAAGATCTGGTTATGTTCTTGAATGGGACAAGGTAAAATCAAACTTACAGTCGGCCATGCCACCACAGGCTTTCCATATGGCTGGGGAGTGGCATTCTTTCTGAATCATCAAGAATGTTCATCAGTGGGCCCTTAGCTTAACATGGTCAGATGGTACGAAATCTACCAGGATGGATGGCACGTGTGAAGTGGCACAGTGGGAAATAAAAGATAAAGAGATCACAGCCATTTAGATTAATTCCATTGATTTTTTGGTGTCCCGCTGCACCACTTGCCAGCTGCGATAATGGATTTTGTACGATGTGACCAATTCATGCAAAAGGCCCATCTACCGTGTGGCACTAAATTTTTGCGGGTTCTAATTTTTGCGATTTTTGCGGATTTTTTGACATGATCTGCAAAAAATGTTCCAGCGAAAAAATCTCCAGCAAGAAGTTTCTCCGCAAAAATTTTACTCCACTGAGTCGAAATTGTATATACAAACATCGACTTTTACACGTAATATAAAATTATGTTGGTGCCCATTTACTTAAACCATCTCTTTCCTTTAGAAACAAAACGAAATTAGAACCAAACCATTCAGAAATAATGAAATTGCAGTTGGTCAGGAGCTCCTGAGTTGGTACATGTGTTTGACAGTTAAAATCTTTAAAGAAAAGGATTGTCTAAAGGTACTCCATTGATTAAGTGCATGTTGTTCACCTATATTCAATTGTTTGTAGTCAAATAACGACGTTAGAATTCCAAATAGAAGGCGACTTCCTGAAAATCGCAAAAATTAATTCCCAGCAAGAAAAATCAGTTTCTCCCATTCGCAAAAATGAGTTCCCGCAAAACACAAAAAATCGCCAATCCACAAAATTAAACTCCTGCAAAAATTTAGTGTTACATGGTAGGTGAACAATGTTTGACAAGCTCACTATTGAGAGTGTTATGTATCAATCACTCAAGACCAATTTACATTCCATCCCTTGAATTTGAGGCACATAAACATAGCACATAAACATCGGCTTCTATGTCATTTTACCATATGCATGTACAGGTAAGGACACAAGAACTAAACAAAATTGAGACTGGGATAGAAGTGTATTGCATTGTGGTATCCTGTTGGTCCAACACACAACCAATAAAACATCTAAAATGACAGCCTGGAGATAATGCACTGAATCAATGAATCCTTTATTCAGTGGTTTGACAGATTATACCTCTGGTCAACTCCTAAAATATGTGAATGTATTAGCCAAAAAACCATAGAAAGGTGAAAGTTTTGGTGTATTGGTTAGAAGTGTTATTGAGTTGTTTCCTCTTGATGTGCATGTCCGAATTTATAGCAGTATACAGGTACACTGGTCCAAGAGTAAAGTGGAGTAAACTTTCTCGTCTAAGGAAACAACGTTCACACATTGCTTTGTCATGTTAACATGACAGTGTATGAGACCATCCTCATGTGACTTACCCTCTGTTGTTGTGATCAAAAGTGCAACACAGTAACACTACACCTTTAATTCTGATGTACATGTGAAGGCACCATGAATTTTTTTCAGGAGCCAATAATCCAAATGGTTACTTTGTTGCTTCACAAGACAGAGATCTAAGACATCATTTACAACAAGTTCCAGGTAACGTAAAATAAAGTTGTTTCCATAGTCTTTGTTTCCATAAGCTTGGCTCAGTTTGATCCAGAAAGGAAGTGGCTGATAATCTAATGTTGTTTGTCCCAAGCACCATCCCTTGTTCTTGCTTCTTTTTTGGCCAGTGCCTCTGCATGTGGCATCAGTGAACTCCTGACATGTCATCCCCTATTCCTTTGCCCAGAAGCTGGTCTCTTGGGAGACAACAACAAGTCTGAATTGTACGAAGTGCAGATAACCCCGGAAAGTGTAGAGCCTGGTATTGCAAGGATAGTAAAAAAAAAAAACTACACAATGTACTTTTGAAATTTTTTACTTGTGGGTTTGGCAGACTTTCATCACCCTTCATTAGTAATAATATTATACTTAAATTTCCCCTCAATTAGTGATTTGCAGGCTATTTTATTGTTCTTCTTTCAGGAGTGCCTCTTTTATTTATAAATCGCAATACGATTCTTCTAGAGAAGCCATCAACCGCATCCTACCAAGCATCAGACAAGGTTTGCTATGCTTTGGAAATTGTCTCAAACTGTATATTAGCAGTTACACGGGTAGGCGGGGGGGTACTCCCTATAGTGGCTATACAGGGATGCTTCGCCCAAAGGGGTACCTTTTTTAAGCTCACAGTACATTAAAGGATAGGGAAAATTGTCATTTTGGTAATGTGAAAGGGTCACAAAATCCACTGCAATGTGGAGGAGAAGGTGGCCAAAGCTAAGTGTGTGAAAGGCTGCGAAATTTTGGTACAAATGACGACATAAAAGCTTGCACCCTTTGGGTAACTGGACCAGAATAACTGAAATTCTATTGTTTTGGCTTATCCTTAAGGTAATAAGAAAGGGGGCGATTTTAGTCTAGGTATATGAAAGGAGTACCATTTTGATAAAAACTTGTACACAAAATGGTAAGGGTTTGAACCCTGGACAGAGCCTCCCTGTATAAAACTTTATTGAGTACCCCCCTGGGAGCAGTTACTCCTTGACATCCAATGTATAGGTTACACTCAGAACACTGTAGGTAATTCTGGACCTGTAAATCTGTAATGGACTAGCTACCCATTAGACCAAGGAGGAGAAGTTGTACGGTAAAATCCGCACACTGTATAAGAAACTGTGGAATAAGAACCTGCCGGCTAAAATTTGGCAAATTATACCCCAAGTATTTATGAACCTGACAAGTGAAGCAGGTTATTTACAAAAACTAGTTAACTCAGAAAACAAAGGCTTAGAACAAAAAGTGTGTACAAGGTCCATAGTCACAATGCCAGCAGTTTAAATCTGATTACCCATCTGCTGATTATAGATGCATGTATATTATACACTCTTAAGACCAATTTACATGCTGCGATTTGTTGGCCCGATTTGTTGGCCACGATAAATCGGGAAGCGAATCAGTTTGTGTATGGTGCAAGCACTGCACACTACATTTTTTGTAGTCAAAACCTTTTTTGGATTTAACAAAATGGTAGGTGATAGACAGTTTGTTCTCAGCTAACATACCGCAGCTATACCGGTAATTTGTTTTGTGCCAATTCTTTTGCAGGTTGTGTTTTCGTTCTTAAAATCGGGCCTGACACACGAAAATTTGTGAAGCGGTCACAGATTTTTCTGAATCGGCCCGACAAATCGCAGCATGTAAATTAGGCTTTACATGTACTGTAACTTGTGTGTTAGTTTGATGTCTTACACTGTACCTAGGGACTAATTTATCAATAATTAGGCCTGAAGACTAATGTTACACTAAATAATAAATAGGATTAAGGCAATAGACCCATATTACATGTAAATTACTTTTCTGGCCAGCGGCAAGCAGTATTACCCTTAAATGCTGTTAGGTTTCTCTATCGGTTCACTGGAACCCATTTGTACACCAAGGGAGGGAGAGATAATGCAGGAGTCAATGTAAACCCCCTCCCCCTCCCCCCACCCTGGGAAAGTGTGGGGATTTGTTAGAAACCTCGTTTCATTTCCTAGGAGAGGCTCTAAGACTACTCAGAACAAACTCTTCCAAAACAGTATTTAAAGATAATAATAATAATAATAATAATAATAATAATAATAATAATAATAATAATTATAATAATAATAATAAACACGTCTTCTCATGAGAGGATACCTAGAGAGTTTTATTCAAACAACCCTCTCAGAAGTTACTTTTGAAGACAGAAATCAAGCCTTCCAACAAAAACAAAAACAACCCCCCCCCCCCCAAAAAAAAAAGAAAATCTTGCCCTTTGATTCCTGCATAACGTGATTCATGCCAAGGAAACAAAATGAAGGCTGACTTCAAGACTCTGCCACACTCTAACCACTGCCTCCAAACATTATCAGATTCACATCAAAATAAACTTCCCATAAATTCAAAGTGTATTACACTGTATTTTGAAATGAATACACCCTATTCGAGGAAAGTGTCAAGGAATTAAGGAGTTAAAATTAACGTCGGTGAGTGTATCTTAAACCCTGTCAAATCCGGTATTTGTTATTCCACTTTATTTTCCCTCTGATTTAGTTGTAAATCAGCCTTCAGTCTAATACGGGAAGTGTAAAAACGTGCTATATCTTCTTTCACTGTCCTTATCAAAATAATGCAGAATGGAATAACAAAACTGATCATGCAACTCATGTCCTTGTATCGTGTGAGTCAGTGCTAAACTGAGAGTGTTTTCTGGCGCGAGAGGAACATATTGGGAATAAAAACAATAAAAGGGTGTATTATTATTTCCATTAGTGATTACTGTTCTATTTCCCCAGGTCCAAATTTCCCGTCTTGAGCCTTCTAAACACGAGAAAGAAACCCTAGAAAAATTGAGCAACTCCAGGACAGAACTAAAACCACGACGTAAACGCAAGCGAGTAGGAGGACCAAATCCACTGTCTGTTATGAAAAGCAAGAAAAGAAAAGATGACATACAAAAGGCTACTGGCGATACCAAGGTACCTATTTATAAAATACTTGAGCGGTTGCCTTTTAGTCTTAACAATAGTAGACCAAGAAACAAATTGTGAGCACGCACAACAAATGACCGTTTGCTGCGTGGGAACTTTTGTAGCATCCTCAAGATTTCCTCGTGCAATCGATTTTCCTTCACGCGTGGTTGCACGTTACGACTGTTGCTTGACAATCATTGAAAGCAGGGGTTTGTTCTTAGTCTTAGAGTTGTAAGGAGTTAAAGCAGTGTCTACAAATTCGAGTACGTTGGGGTGATGGGATTGTGCAGGTTTATCTCACTGTTGTCTGCAGTTATGTGATTTCAGTGAGCTTTCTTGCTCGGTATCAGAACTTGCTTCTGGTGGAGTATGTTGAATCCACAAGTTATGTAGAAACTGGGAAACTTTAACCATTGGCATTTGACGGTACATACGACCAACATTAACATTACCTTAGGTGTGGTGCCTTACTTCTTGGTTATACAAGAAATCACAATCATGGTGTATTTATAGCTTTGCTTTATGAGATTGATGAGCCCTCGTGCGATGTGCTTAAACCAATCAGAGTAAACATGGCATCGTTTCAACCAACCCAAATCAATTGTAGCTTGACTCCCACGTGTCTTCCTGCGTGTGGTACTCGTGACAACTTTCCCCCCATCGGTTGCCTGTTTATTGCATTTGCCATCCGTTGCCTGTTTTCTTGGGCTTGCCATGCACCTCAATCGTGTTTCCCTGCATTAGGCACTGGTTGTATGTTTTCCTACACTTGACACTGGTTGCATGTTTTCCTGCAATTGGCACAGGTTGCATGTTCTCCTGCACTTGGCACTGGTTGCATGTTTTCCTGCACTTGGCACTGGTTGCATGTTTTCCCGCACTTGGCACTAGTTGCATGTTTTCCTGCACTTGGCACTGGTTGCATGTTTTCCTACACTTGGCACTGGTTGCATGTTTTCCTGCACTTGGCACTGGTTGCATGTTTTCCTCAATTCACACTGGTTGCATGTTTTCCTGCACTTGACACTGGTCGAATGTTTTCCTACACTTGGCACTGGTTGCATGTTTTCGCACTTGACACTGGTTGCATGTTTTCCTACACTTGACACTGGTTGTATGTTTTCCTGCACTTGACACTGGTTGCATGTTTTCCTGCACTTGGCACTGGTTGTATGTTTTCCTGCACTTGACACTGGTTGTATGTTTTCCTGCACTTGACCCTGGTTGCATGTTTTCCTATTCTTGGCACTGGTTGCATGTTTTCCTGCACTTGGCACTGGTTGCATGTTTTCCTGCACTTGACACTGGTTGCATGTTTTCCTGCACTTGGCACTGGTTGCATGTTTTCTCGCACTTGGCACTGGTTGCATATTTTCCTGCACTTGGCACTGGTTGCATGTTTTCCCGGACTTGGCACTGGTTGCATAGTTTCCTGCACTTGGCACTGGTTGCATGTTTTCCTACACTTGACACTGGTTGCATGTTTTCCTGCACTTGGCACTGGTTGCATGTTTTCTCGCACTTGGCACTGGTTGCATGTTTTCCCGAACTTGGCACTGGTTGCATATTTTCTCCTGCACTTGGCACTGGTTGCATATTTTCCTGCACTTGGCACTGGTTGCATATTTTCCTGCACTTGACACTGGTTGCATGTTTTCCTGCACTTGGCACTGGTTGCATGTTTTCTCGCACTTGGCACTGGTTGCATGTTTTTCTGCACTTGACACTGGTTGCATGTTTTCCTACACTTGACACTGGTTGCATGTTTTCCTGCACTTGGCACTGGTTGCATGTTTTCTCGCACTTGGCACTGGTTGCATGTTTTCCCGAACTTGGCACTGGTTGCATATTTTCTCCTGCACTTGGCACTGGTTGCATATTTTCCTGCACTTGGCACTGGTTGCATATTTTCCTGCACTTGACACTGGTTGCATGTTTTCCTGCACTTGGCACTGGTTGCATGTTTTCTCGCACTTGGCACTGGTTGCATGTTTTTCTGCACTTGACACTGGTTGCATGTTTTCCTACACTTGACACTGGTTGCATATTTTCCTGCACTTGACACTGGTTGCATGTTTTCCTGCACTTGGCACTGGTTGCATGTTTTCCCGGACTTGGCACTGGTTGCATATTTTCCTGCACTTGGCACTGGTTGCATGTTTTCCCGCACTTGGCACTGGTTGCTTTTTTTCCTGCACTTGGCACTGGTTGCATATTTTCCTGCACTTGGCACTGGTTGCATATTTTCCTGCACTTGGCACTGGTTGCATGTTTTCCTGCACTTGACACTGGTTGCATGTTTTCCTGCACTTGGCACTGGTTGCATGTTTTCTCGCACTTGGCACTGGTTGCCTGTTTTCCTGCACTTGACCCTGGTTGCATGTTTTCCTACTCTTGGCACTGGTTGCATGTTTTCCTGCACTTGGCACTGGTTGCATGTTTTCCTGCACTTGACACTGGTTACATGTTTTCCTGCACTTGACACTGGTTGCATGTTTTCTTTCACTTGGCACTGGTTGCATGTTTTCGCACTTGACACTGGTTGCATGTTTTCCTACACTTGGCACTGGTTGTATGTTTTCCTGCACTTGACACTGGTTGCATGTTTTCCTGCACTTGGCACCTGTTGCATGTTTTCGCACTTGACACTGGTTGCATGTTTTCCTGCACTTGGCACTGGTTGCATGTTTTCCTGCACTTGACACTGGTTGCATGTTTTCGCACTTGTCACTGGTTGCATGTTTTCGCACTTGACACTGGTTGCATATTTTCCCCCTCTTGGTACTGGGTGCATGTTTTGCCGCGCTTGGCACCATTACCATGTTTTACCTTAAATTTTCGTTGGTTGGTCTGTCTGTCCTAATTTGGTCTCCGTGTTTCTCCTTATTTGTCGCAGAAAAAACGAATTCGGAAAAGAAAACGAAAACTGGCAAAGCACATACAAGACGCTCTACAAGAACACGCGGCAACAGCTTCATGACGAAGGCACAACAGAACTGCCGCAGTTTTTTTTACGAGATAAATGTATTCATGACAATTGTGTCAGTTTTTATTTAACAGTCTTCTCGAGTAATTTCCACGATTGTCTCCATGTTGTGAATAAAATAAATTAATAATATATAAAGGCCAGACATAGTTTTAGGGCGTTTAGTTCTATTTGTATGTAACGAGACTAATTGCTGTCCAGTTTGGAAATAAATGAATTAGAAAAACTTCCAAGGGCTGCTGAATTACCCCAGTTCACAGTGGCGGTCAGAATAGTTGTAGCCCAGTGTGTAGTCCCTCAGCGCTGTCTGGTAAATTATAGGATTCATTTCAGTTTTTTTCCCTTTTATAAAACTGTAGTTTTGTGCCCAAACTGAAAACTGCTAACTTACTACTAAGCTTAAGGGGGCAATTCACTCGAATTGAAGCTACGTTTTCTTCAGTTTCAACCTTTTTATTTTAGTTTTGTCTCAGGTAAGCCCTAATAGTGAACAGAATCGAATTTCTCCTCAACTTATATCACTCGTGCAGGTTATGAGAATGAATGAAATGATCACGTGACATCAAATTGTGTGCTGGGTTAAAGAACTTCGCCCAACTTATACCATAAGAGAGATCAGTGGAGAAGAATGAGGCCAGTGTGAAGAATGGTAAAAGTTTCAGGCAATCCGAAAATGCCAGCATTGTTAAATGCAATATAAGGCGCTTGTTGTATTTCATGATGTTTACATAAATGAAAGAAAAAAAAAGGATCAGTGAATTTTAAGATAATTGAGAAATAAAATAAAATTTGAAGGTGATTTTAAAGTGAAAAAGTTGAAGTTAAATGTTAACAGAAGCACGCCAAAACAGTCTGCTATTAACCCGAAATGATCTTGCTTGGAAACTATATCAGTTAGGTGGCGTGTAAAAAAATAATCCATCTCTTAGTGAATCCATCTCTTATTATCATTCTTTATTATATTAAATCACGACCAGTTTTGTTTTGGCCCCTTTAATTCTAATGTTCTTACGTACAGTACTGTACACCCATATCTCCTGTTTTTATCATCAAATACTTCGTGGCCATTCCTCAACGCGGAAAAAGTAACAGTGTTGCATTGCCGACAAAATATCACAAGTGTTTTTGTAATGAAAAATATGGATGCAAGGCGAAAGGGAATATTGTTTTGAGACGGGAACTTGGTGAATGAAGCAATTTTGCAAAATATCGAAAAGGAAAGCACTCCGCAGGGAACTGCTACCAAAATCACGCTTTCCTTCAGTGAGAGCTTACGCACTTTAAAAATTTAAATCTATAGACGACAATATTTCCCTTGCGTTATATAACGTATTGAGGTTTGACTCGGGAGTTGAAGGGTAAAAAAGCAACATGTCTCTTGCCCGGATCTTTTGGAGACCACACACACACACACAGGAAAAAGTTTCAGAAGTTGCGATAGTGGGTTAATTAATAGCTATGGGGTACAATATTATGCCTTCAACAGCCGATCTCTAACTAAAGGGCAATTTTGATGTCAAAAGGTAATGTGAGTTGGGTACTGAAAAAAATTGTGACAAATTAAAACTATACCATTGGGAGATTCTTGGCAGTCAGTATAGAGCTGTATACATGGGGGCACAGTAAGCGAGATTCCATCGATTGTGTTCATATATGTTGTTTGTGGAAAGTGCATTACAAACTTTATTTGGCCATATCGACATTAATTCCCACGGTGTAAGAAAACAGGTACAACACGAATGGAAAACAAGCCAATACCTTCGGAAATAGTAAATGATGTCACTATTTCTCTTTTAGCTCAGCCTAAATGTATGCTCAGTTACTTTGAGAAGACGCTGATGTTAATATCTAACACCATCGCTACAAGGCCAGTGATGATATTTTTCAATCTCCGCATTCCCGAGTCCAATTATTTCATGTCCTCTTCCTTGTACTCTTTTGTCTCATTAGGCTTGCAAAAACAGTTTAGTACAAGTGCTTTCAGATTTTCGGATTGAAAAGCGAAATACTAAACAGGAAAGTACTGCTCCATAACGTTCGTTTGAAAACATGGTCACTATCATCCACAGACTTGAACAGCTTAACAAACAGTACCATATAAAAGTAACGCTCAGTAACTTGAACTTGAATTGTCGTACTTTAGGTTGTCGTTTATCGACTTAAAAGATCGAACCACCTTGTACAGCATAACAAACAGCACCATAGGAAAGAACTGCTCAGTATCTTTCCTTTGAATGGTTACACTTTAGGATTTCATCCACAGACGCCAAATTAGAACCACCTTGTACAGCATAACAAGCAGCACCATAGGAAAGAACTATTCAGTATCTTTCCTTTGAATGGTCACACTTTAGGATTTCATCCACAGACGCCAAAGCTAGAACCACCTTATACAGCATAACAAACAGCACCATAGGAAAGAACTGCTCAGTATCTTTCATTTGAATGGTCACACTTTAGGATTTCATCCACAGACTAAAAAGTTAGAACCACCTTGTACAGCATAATAAACAGCACCACAGGAAAGTACTGCTCAGTAGCTTTCATTTGAATGGTGCACTTTAGGATGTCGTCTATATAGGCAAGCTAGAGCCACCTTGTGCGGCATAACAAACGTCGGAGTCGGTGGATGAAATCTTGTCCTATCAAACTAAAGCTATTGAGGGAGCAGTTTTGCTGTTGTGCAAGTTCGGAGTCCTTAAGTAAAAAACAAAGGGAAAGACAGTTTTAAATAGTATTTTTCAGTTTGCATGCTAAATGCAACCAGTCGTAAGAAAAGCCGAGTGAAAGGAAGGAAGAGAAAGATAAAAAGAGAGAAAATCAGATACTTTGTATTTTCTATGATAGTGTTCGTTTTTCTAATTTTAGAAGATTTACAATATCTGTGCACCGTGTACCGGCTGGGCTTGGAGAGTGTCATTATGTGCAAGTTAAGACTCGGAGCGCTTTCATCGAAGAAGTATATGTGTCTGTTAAACCTGTGATATGTCAAATATTCAGTTTATAAATCTCTACTATTAGAGCTATTAGGTTCGACAAGTGACAGTTGAAGTGTACAGAATAATGGTAATAATATGGCGTGGTAAACCGCAAACCCAAACAATCTCCCCAGCCTCCGTGGATCAGATCTCATCGTCTGTCACTTTGACAGAACGGTTTCCAAGTGCTGCAAATAACATAGATGTATATTTTTTAAAACAGTCAACACTCAAATTTTGACATCCTTCGTGGCATTGAGATGCGGGATATGAATACCGTGTTTTTGTTGTCAGACACGAACACAGGGCACGTCTGGACACGTCTATGGCGCAACGATTTTGCCGCGCCAAAATCGTATTAAACGCCGGCCGGCGACAAAATTTCAGGAAGGAATTTTCAAATGCAGAAGATAACTAAAACAATCACTTCTGCTTTGTTTGACCTTGTTCAATTCAAGATCCGTGGGATAGTTAACTTTATTGACTTTATTCGCAATTAGCCTACGTGAGGACGTTTGCATTTTTATTTTCCCTTGACGCAAGCTCTACCAGAACTCACGCTGTGATCATGTCATAGTTTGTTTACATCCGCCGAAAAGCATGCGAATTCACGTGCTGGTTATATTGGAATTTCATTTTCGTGAAAGCAATGAATTTTGATCAACACGTTTGATATCGATTATGTAATTGCAGAGCTATTTTAAAATGAGAGCTTTGTTTTACTCCGGAAGAAATTTGACAGGTTTTTATCCAGCTCTTCTGGACTTCCATGTTTTGGGAATGCAAATAAAGTGTGTTGTTGTTGTTGTTGTTGTTGTGTCAAGGTTAATATAATTAATGTTACAACTCGAAAACTTCCTTTCCTTTTTGTTTACTTATGCAAATTTTTTCGTTACACGGTACGAACTTTTAGTTGTCACGAAAGCAGATTATATTTTTCCAACCCAAAAACGAATTTAATTTTTGCGCCAGGCTTTTCAAGTCCCTGAAATTCCAATACTCTCAAGTGTACTACTTTCATCTTCATCCGCCATTTCGGAGACATCCACGACGTCTTTACGGGTTTTATTGACCCGGGTTTTATGAGGTTTATCACAGCACCACGTACTCGTCGCAATTGTCCCAGGTGTTGTTACTGATGTCATTGTTCTCAAATAAAACCTGCTTGCCAAGGTTAAATAAGATATAAACCTGCTTCAAATCTACGTGACACGCATCAATGTCTGCAATGTCAACGTTTCCGTTCGGGCACTTTCAAACTGAATCTCGTTCACGATAAAATTGACCAACTATTATTTTAGACAATTTATTTGTCTTTCCAATAGAGCTGAAGAATACATCACGTTCTCTAGTTTTTTTTTATCGGTTTTATTATTTTTCTAAGCAAAGGGCAGAGACTGGTCTTCAGTGTTAAAAAAAATCACTGTCATTAACTTAGAACCACTTTGTACAGCATACTTATTATCGTGTTATAAAACAGCACCGCACTGGAGAAGTACCGTTCATTAGCTTTCAATTAATGGAGGCTTTAGGGTTTCGTTTTTCCAAGAGAACGACACAATCACTTGACTTCAGGCTAGAATTTTGAAAAACAAAATTAATAAAAACAAAATTGAAATCGAAAAGTGAGCCACCTTGACTTGCTATAATGGGTAGGGGAAGATGGTTCTTAAGCAGCAAATTAAAACGGGTGACGGAAGTGAGGGATAAATTTAACACCTGGCCAGTTTAAGCGAACTTTGCAGATTCTTTTGTCTCTTCTAGTGACGTTTTCCTTCCTTCCTTCCGGTGAGGTAAAGTCAGAAAATATTACTCAATACTGAGGAACGAAACTCAAATTGGCACTGATGGGCATGGACAAATTTCAGTGTGATGTTATTGAACGTTTTCCTGTATGCCACGTCCGTTAACCTTTTAATTACTCGATAACCTAAAGCAAGATAATATTTATCTGCTGGAATTATAAATACCTGATGTGAAAAAAAAGTTACGGAAGTCTTTAAGGACAGTTAATCACGTAGCCCAAGGTCATGAAGATAACTTACAGAGATGCCAGAGATTTGCATTAGGTAGCATTTCCAACCACGTCGAGCCTTTGATCTTGTCGCTCACTTAACCGAACTGAAGCGATTCAATCTTCTTCACTCTATTATGTATTAACTTAAGCCATGAAAAAGTTAAAATTTTCATGTTAATTCGAGCTGATAGGTCGAGAAGAATCAAAACAGACGCGTATTCTGTTTTTATTAATTTTTAGATTATGGATCGAAAACTTTAAAACTGATTTAGAAAAGCATCAACATGAATTGATTAGATGTAACAAAAAACTGAAATTTTACTCTACTTTTAAAACAGATATTACTCCCTCTAACTCACTAGAACTAATTACAAATCTTAAACATCGTCGGGCAGTAGCAAAACTTAGAGTAGGCAACCATAACCTACGAATTGAAACTGGTAGACATTCTTATCCTAAACTTCCTGAGCATCTGAGAATCTGTCAAAACTGCAGCTCAAATGAAGTTGAAAACGAAGAACATTTTGTACTTAATTGTAGTAGATATAATACAATTAGAAAATCTCTAATAGACTAGCTACATTGTTAGAAATTATTATGATTTTAGTTCTTTAGATGCCAATCAAAAAATTATATTTCTCTTTAATAATCATGCCTTTCTCTGTAAAAAATTAGGTTACTTCATTTATGAAGCTTTTGCACTAAGAAATGAATCGACAATCGCAACAATCGTCAATTAGTTAATCCTATTACTTACCCTTACATATCTTTAGATGTAATTCGTATTATTATTATCATTATTTTCCTATACTTTTGCAATACCATTTGTAATTGGGAATGCAAATAAAGTGTGTTGTTGTTGTTGTTGTTGGATGAATTACTTCATGTGACCATTCGAATAGAGTACTCTCCTGTTGTTTAACAGTATTGAAGGTAAAATGAAATCTTGAATTTTCTCTGATTAGAATTGTGATTTTAAGCGCTAATGATAATGAGTGGGCAGACATATCTAGCCATTTGTGTAAAGTTGTGATACGGTTTATAGTCGAGATATCATGTGATCTTTCAACCGTTCGATCAGGACTTGGTCGGACTTGTAATAACTTTGTAAGACTCCGCAGCGAAAATTAACTATACAGTAACGGTCGAGGAAATTGCTTTTTTATAATCTTGTTGTCTACATGCAGAAAAGGCGAATTCTCATTTGGGTGGAAAATTTTCGTAGACCACGCTCCTTGCGCTGCTAGAGCCAAAAATAACACCACTGTTTTTTTCTTTTTCTTCTTTTCTTTTTCTCACAGAGGACTGTCGAGCAAACACTATCAACTGTTACACGATTAGAATTTCTCACGCTCTAATTTAGATTTAAATTGATATTAAGTCTAATGCTGTAATTCTGAGGTTTTTAAAATGGATTAAAACTTTTAAGCGCATTTTCTTGCCCACTTGATGAAGCACTGTATTAAAATAGACATTTCTCACGGTCAAATGGTCAATTTACAATATAAAGTTATTATGCCCGTCTATGCTATTTTTATAATGGCGGATTAGAATATTTAATCTGGCTTTTATTTGGCCTGTACTTAACTGGAAAAACAATTCCTAAGTTTTAATTTTACACACTGATCTTAAAACAAATAATTCCACGGGAAAGTTCTGCTCAGTAAAGCTTTCAGTTGACTGGTCACACATTATGATTTTATGTAAAGACTCAAAAGTTAGAACCACTTGTACAGTTTGTAAACAAAACCACTGGAATATACAGCTGAGTATTAAAGGTTCGTCTTTCAGGTAGTCACTTCAGTGGAATTTCGTCCACAGACCCGACCTTTTACACTGCGTTTTATAAACCGTGTATTGGGCTTGGTGACAGAGTAAAAAAGATAATGCGGGCGATATAATCGGATCGCTTTTGATGCTAGACAGGACAGCCTATTGAGAAGAAGAAAAGAAAAATCCCTTTTATTGACAAAAGGCTGTTTTCATTGCTTGGAGAACGTGAAAGAGGCTAGCTCAGCTAAAAATCAAATTTAATTAGACATGAGAGATACGTTATTCAATGGAAGAGAAAGAAGGAATATTTTATAGCTTATTTTCTCAACACTGTAGCCTTGGCGCTATAGAAGTTTTAACCTTTTAATCCTTTTAGCTAGGGTCAACGTTAAAACTTTGTGAAAATGAACGCAGTTTGGTAAAAGAAATTCTCAAAGGCTCTCACCAAGCTGAAGCAATGCTTTATGCAACTTAAGGATATCGTTTACTGGCTAAGAATGAAAATTGCGCAGCCGGCTTGCATGAGTCAAAGCAATACTCGGGTCAGCTCTTGATTCGGCTTTTGTATTTTTTGTCTCAAGGCAAAACCATTGTTTCACCATAACGAAAACTCATGAACAGTGCTTTTGCATGCTAACGTTTATCTTTGTTTTTCAGTAGTCCTCAAAATGAAATTTTTTGTTTTCCTGTAAACGTTTGAGCTCGGGCTTGCTTTCGGAGGTGAACGGGAATAACTCGAAAACAAAGTATTTCTCTATGGCTGCCCTTCGGAGGGGCAACACTTTAGAACTTCAGCCACAAACTCGACACTCAAAAGCAAAGTCCACGAGCTAATAGGTTTAACTCCAGAATAAAAAAATAATAAATCATGCAAAATAACTGGGAATTTGTGGTGGCATATCCACAAAGTAGCTCTTCATCCGCTGTTTCTAGAGATTAAATTGGAACTTAGAAATATGGGTTGTCGTGGAGGGAGGAAAAACCGTGAACTCGGTGAAAAACTCTGTCGTGAACGGCGAGAACTTAAACCAAGGAGAACAAAATAAGATTCCAACGAACTGAAATTTAGAAAAGTGGGTTTTTGTGGAGGGAGGAAAAGGAGAAGCCCTGCAAAAATCCCTCGGAGCAAGGGAACCAACAACAAATTCAGCCTGGGTATGATACGGAGTCCGGGATTCGAGCCCAGTGGGAGGCGAGTGAGTTTACCACTGCGTCGTCCTTGCACCTTAGTGGGAGAGAAGACTTTCTATCTAAGTTATTTTTAAAAAAACGTTTAGTCTAAATTTTGAACTTGGCTGTATAATTTAAGGTGCAAGGTTCACCTCGATAATTAAGTGCTACTCTGTAGCTCACGTTTTGATGGTCAACTAACACTAAGGGTTTAAGCCACAGACTCAATACTTGAAACCGTGGTGCCTGAGCCAAGTTTGTTATCTCGGTGGCGAAGGAAAAAGTTTCTCTGTATAACCCATGGCGCATAAGTAATGTATTCGAGCTTCAGAGTCGCTGATCTTGTAATATCTGATCGAGTCAATACTGAGATAGATATTCATCAACTCTTTAGTGTCAAAATCGTTGTCAGAACTGGATATTTTCAAACTGAAAACAAGAGTTTTCATGTACGCATTGATATTTATCTGACAACTCAAGAATATTTTTGGCCACATTTGTGGAACAATATGCAAGCTTGTCATTATTTGATTTGGCCAGGCCATGTTCAAACAGGTTTCCTATCAAACACGTGAAAACAAGACAACTATATCAACCTTTGTAGACACTTATCTGAGCGGCAAAAGTTGATTTGGAGTAGCTATGAAAGATTATAATGCCTGTTTTCAGGAGATTTCCTGGTTGTTCGCAAACTTTGTTCATCTGATTCGTTTCCTTCTCATAAATAGTGTGACGTAAAATGACAGATTTCGTTCTTGCAAAATGTGGAAAAACAAGCATCACTTAATAGATGAAAGGTCTGCTTACAGGAGCACCCAACGAGAAATTTTAGCAAAATACCTGAAATATCATTTTCTGCTTTCTTAGATCATTGCAGATCTTTTTAAAGGCATATGTGTGTAAGCTAATACAGATTGATCTGTTCGGCGGTTTTAGTTGACAATTTAGGCCGCAGAATTTTAGGAAACAGAATCCTATCCCGCCGAATTTCGGAGCTGCTGCTGGCTCTCCGAAAATGCAAACTGACCTTATTTTGCCCTCTAAACAACATTTTTGTCCCTCCTAAAACAATAGGAACAAGTCAGTCCTCTTGTTACGAAAGTCCGACGTGATGTTTCACCGAAGAAATCTCTAGCTTTCACGGCAATTTAATCCGAAAATCACAGGCGATTTTAGGCCTTCCGAACAGATATTTCCCGAAACGAAACGTTGGATGCCCCAAGGCTTATGTTTGTACTGAACTAAATCTCCCGGAACTCAACACTTCGAACCACCGTGTACCAAATGATAAATTGCATCGCAGGAGAATACTGTTCTGTAGTTTTCATTTCGGTGACCACAGTTTGTGATTCCACCCACCTACATTAGACTCGAAAATTAGAATCACCTTGTGCGTATTAAACAAACAGCACCACAGGAAAGGTCTGCCCAGTAGCTTTCAAAAATGGTCACACTAATATTTTCATTGCAATCTCGAAGGAACCACATTCCAGAAAGTAAAATAAGCTTCAATGCGACACCATACACATTATTCATAATTGATAAGATAGGGCACAGTTGCGGCGCCTTTATTGCGGCCTTTTAAACTTGCACCGCAAAAACCAGGTCCTGTACCATGTTCGAATTGCTGAAAAAACGTGGGGGGCAAAATTTGAAAATTTTAACGCCTACACGCTGGAGAAAAAGGATAGGAAAACGACTGAAATGAAATCCCTCTTCTGTGTTGCTCTTGTGGCTGGGACGATAATGTCTTGTTCGTAGATATTTGTCTTCCTGGGAAAAAAACCGCAGAACGCTCAGGCGGTCAATCGGACCAATGTCATAGAGTTTATAACAATAATCGTTATTCTAGCCAACGCAACGAAACAATGGAACAATAGGAAGCCAAGGTATTAAATCGCTGACAAGGCACATTTCAATTAAACATAATCAAATCCGGGCCTGATCAAAACTCCCTGGCTCAATCGTGTTCAGTATTAACTCCTTTTGTGTTATCGTTTATCCTTGTCCCTTCTGTAACGATTTGAAACGTTGAAATAAATTCTGCTATTTTTAAGGCTTTTGTCTTTTTTTTTTCCACAAAATCGCGAAAAAATGAGTTAAGACGTTCAAAAGCCATACTTCACCTCAATTGTTATTTTTGGAACGTGTAGAAACGGCTGAAAGCGGTACTTCACATTAATTGTTATTTTTGGAGCATGCAGGGGTCTCGTCTTTAACATATTATTTCCTGTTGTCGACAGATTCGATGGATTTCTAGAAAAGTTGACAAAGGGTGATTATTCTGCCTACGTAGAGAGAAAAAAAAAAGAAAGAAAGAAAAGCGTTTGAACGCGGCTAAAAAACAACTATCCTTTACATATTTTGGTGATGATAGGCCACAGAAGATTTCTCGTTTTGTTTACAGTGTAAAGGGATGACCCCGTAGACTGCAAAAGAGATTCTTGTAGTGTATCACACAACCTCATACAACCATTTCTCGATTTAAGCTCTTTTATTATAAACATAAAAGATTTTTGTTTTATCATGTGCGTCGACGAATTGATACAATTCATAACGACGTACATGCACTTAAATTGCCTCAAGGGCCAAATTTTTACTTTACAAATCTGTCGCTATTTTAGCGAGTAAGAAATATCTTCTAGTTATTTACACATTTACAGTTCATTTCGAGTTACTATTTACAAGAGTGTGATATTTACAAGAGTTTACTTAATATTGCTCCAGTACGATAAAATTATAAATTAATACGGCGCGATGCATTTAGTTTGCGTACGTTTTTTTGTTTTATTTTACAACGCAGGTAAAGCGAGTTTTAAATTTTAGTTGTGAACCAGACTCGAAAGACCCCACTTGAAGTTTCGCCGTTTCGCGATCAGCGTGCATTCAACTGGGTTCTTTCGAAGCGGGAAGCCAACAAAATGCAGCTCACTAAATAAGCTTTCTATTTTCTTGAAGTAGTGTCAACACGAATCATTATAAGCTCCTAAATTTGCATTTGAAAGACTTTGGTAATAAAGAACGCTAAATGTTTGCGATCATGTCACGACATCGAACAACGGGAAGATTTAAGATTTTGCTCGAACAATTGCGCATGAAAAAGTTCGCCAGCAAACTTTTTCAAAGCCTCTTTATTCTTCAAGCGAAAATCATTGCGGACTTTGTCCGGATGTGTGAAGTCAAGGTCGAATAAGTTGTCCTCCAACCTGACAAGCGCGTGTCTTTTCAAAAATTGTTCAATATTTATAATGTCTTTCCTTGACACAGTCCAACAATTATCTAATCAAGCTAGTGCTGATAACAAAGCAAAACAATGCCCCGAACTGGTTGGCGACAGAGTTCTGGGTTTTAGTGAGCTTTGCAATATAGTACAGTCAGCAATCGGAGATCTAACGCCCGCATTTGGGTCTATAAACTCACTGTCACCAAGCGGCTGGATTCATATGTAGTGGTGATTTTAAAAAATAAAATCAAAGCTCTTTGTTTCCTCCTCTTCAACGAAGGTTCTGACAAGATACGCGTGGCTTTTATGAAGGTCCCAACAAGTCTTTCGTTCACGGTTGAGTTAAGAACCATTGTGAAAAACTGATTTGTCGCTCCTGTAACTTCCTGACGATAACACAAGAGTGTGAGCGCACTGAGCCGCTTAGGGCTTTTAATCTCAGTATTTGTCAACAATGAAACGGTGAAACATGAGCCCTCATAACAAAGCCATGGCGATGCGGCCATCAATCCTTGACAATGATTATCCGCACAGGAATAGTGTCAAGTTGTGTAGGCAAATATTATTTTCTTTTGGCGAGCGTGTATGATCCATTTGCAGCGACGGTGAGTTTAGCTGACAGACCTGAAAAGAGAATTAAACATTCCGTTAGTTTTTAAAATACACTCGTATTGGAAATTTTCTCGCGTAATATAAAACGCGATTTGGCGGAGTACACGGTGATTCCCGCGCTAAGGAGAGGGCGATTAGGGTGAAGATACCGTAAGTATACGTGTAACAGCTGCATTGTTATAAATACCTTGAAGTAATGGCATTGTTATCATCGCTGCAAAACGCTTACCTCGAAAGTTTACAAATCGAAACTTGCTTTAAGTGTTAAAAAGCTTCCAAACAGCTCGACCAACAAACACAACTCCAGCAACGACACACAATGTCTTTACAGCGTCAACAACAATGCTCTTTTCTCCTCTGTTGGCTTTCTCAAGTCTTGCCGCTTCGAACGTTGCCTCGAGATCATCACCGATTTTTCTCAGCTCTCGCGCCACGGCAATACAAGCTCTTCTTCGCGTCGGACATTCATCTGAAGATAATAACAGAAACACGGGGGCCATCCATAAGCGAGCACCTTGGAAGCAACTCATCTTTAGGTTCGAAGGATTAGAAACGGATGTGCGTTTTGATCTTTCTGTTGTGACACTCTGTTTTGGTTTAAAAGGGCACGAGCCGCACACACGACTTTATTTCTTTATTTTCGTGCGTGATTTGTGATTGGCAGTGCTCGGCGGGGCGTGACGGTCCTTGATTGGCTGGTGTCATGGGGTGATTGTCATTGTAAATGGACACAAAAACCCCCTAAACGCTAAATTTGTTAAATTAACTCATGTCTTTGTTCCTCTATTCATTAACGTGTCAGCCACAAAATCCGACCTTGGGACGTTTCAAAAATTGAGCACGTCTTAACATATCGGGTCTGCTCAAGACAAAACAAATATCTACACTTCTTTTGTAGTTATCAGGAAAAAAACCCTAATTCACCGAAAACTAAATTTTTCAAACTAAGTGCAAGAAAATTTTATTTTGCAGGCGAAAAAATAACATCATTAATGGCGATGACCTCGTTTATAGAGATGACTTCACCTCTTTTATGCAAAGTTGCTGCGTTAATTTGCCCTTGTTGTGGGTGGATTTTCAGTTTCTCAGACACGAAACCCCAGACCGCTTTACACAAAAGCTGATGGAAGGTTAACTCTGTCTAGGGCAATATAAGTGGCAAGAGGCCAGTTAATTGTTTGTGTTTCGTTTTCTTAAGCCAATGGAAACGTGAAAAAACAAACACTACCGCAACGTCAAGAATGCAAAAATAAACCGGTGTGTGACCGTACCACGAAGTGACTGAACACTGACTCAGGATTTAAGCGCAAGCTCGAGTAAAACGACTCGGAGGCTTGTGATTAACGCTTAACTGAGTGAAAATGTTCGTGGTCGTGTATTAAACCTGCTGTATCCAAAACATAAGCTTTTTAATTTAAATGTTTAGCTTAGTGTCATGGTTACATTTGTTGCGAGTGGATAATGATGGCATGTTTCCAATTTTGCGCGGTAGCTCAGTTAGGCGCATTTGGAAGAAAAGTAAGTAAAAGTTGTTTTTATTGTTATATAATCGATACATAAAAATACGTGCAGAACTGAATGCAAAAGGGATTTGTGCAGCTTAAGGCTAACTGAGATTCTCAGACGTGAGCGATGTTACGTTCTTTCTAAGTTGACCATAAAAAGAGGCAAAATTCCTTGAAGCACCTTGTAATAAATATTGCACCTGCGAAACCCGCTAGTTTCCGGAGTTGTTCAGCGTCATGCAGGTGACATTAAGACTTACCAGTCTCAGTTCACGCACGAATCTGTGATCTGACACCAACATTTTGCAACTTCTAATTACTAATACGTCAGTAAAATCTGATGAGCTCTTTTTAGTCGGTGACGCAATAATTAGCGAACTCGGCGCACGCATGCTGTTGCTACTTAATAAACAAAACTGAAAGGATGTTCGCATTTGTATCCCTTCTGGGCCAAACCTTGTGAAAATGGCACGAAATTTAAGGTTCTTCCTATTGATTCTTTGGATCGACAAAAGCGGGCAATGTGGTTCCAATTTTTAGTCTGAAAGCCTAAGGTGTGACCACTCGAATGGAGGCTCTTTATCGAGAAGTACTTTCCTGAAGTACTCTTTATTATTCTAGTATGCTGTGCAAGATAATTGTAACGTTTGAGGCCTGGGATGAACTCCTACATTGTGAACTTTCAGTTGAAAGTTACGGACGTGAAAGTCGTGAACTTTCACTGAACTGAATGGTGTTGTTTGTTGTCCATGGTTTGCAAGTGGGTGCCACTTGTGTGATTAAAGGAAATTCACTTACATAGCCAAAAAAAGAATAACCACTTAATAGCAAACACGAATGTTTTTTTCCTGAACACAAACTGACGTTGTTCACAAATAGCTGATTGAGATAACAGGGTCTTTGTGGGCCAACAAAAACAGGTTGAGAAGTTTTAACTTGGCTCTCCTCTGTGGAGTCCTTGTGCGGTTTCTAATTGGTGTTGTAGAGGAATCCGTTGTTCGCAGATTAACACTGAGCCCCAGCAGTTACAAACATCAAATTTCTCCTCGCAACATCATTCAGGCCATGGCAATAAAGGAAAAGATCACCAGTGCAAAGATAAAATGTCTTGATGTTTAAGCAAATTCTCCCAACTAATACCACAACAAATATGTCAAGAGTAGGGAGGAGAACGTGCATGGTGCTAATGGGGCTGAAAGGGTAAAAAAAAACCTTGTACTTAGGATACTATTTTTACTATTTTTAACCTTTCCTAGCAAGATTGAGCAACATCTGTTCTTAAGCCATAATTAGAACAAGGTGAACCTTGTACTCTTTTACTTGTTTTACTCCTAAAAGTGGCCCAATTCAAAATACGATTATAGTGCCAGCTTTTGTTAAGCACAAAAATTGACATAACATCACGGAAGGTACTGCTCCACATTAAAGAGGCCGATATGTCATCAATTTTAAGTATTAAGTTTAAAGCCAAAATACATGTTTGTTTTGATGGGACCCCAAAATAATGGTCCAGTTTTGTTTAAAACTTTTTTCCTCGTGCGCTGAAGCTGTAAATCAATGCCTTTGTCCACGGATGGCCAAAATGGAACTGGATTACGACTTGAAAAACATCGGACGGCTTTAATTAAAGTTGTACCCTTGCGTCTTGAAGAAACCATTACAAACTGATTGTTTGGTTTTCCTTTAAAGAATATCTTTTTTTCCCCTTCTTATTGCAGCTCTAAGATCATTGTGTGTATGAAAATGTAAATGTAAATGTAAATTGTTGGTTATAGTGGTCAGCGCGCTTAGCTTTCCTCGGTACTACCTTACGACAGACCAGCTAGTTTACAGGCGTGCCACTCAAACAGCTGAAACAAATATTGCAAATGAAACATAACGTGGTTAAGAATCCTAACTGACGAAAGGCAAAACAGTTGGCTATTTGCAAGCGCAGCCGAAGGATTTAACTCAGGACTGCCGTGAAACAAATCCATGAGCTGCTCAGAGTGGGATTCGAATCCGGGACCTACGGACTCGAAGTCCAACACCTTAACCACTCGGCCACGCTGTCTCCTTCCAAGGCATTTGTGTTACCATCACACACTGCACACAGCCAGAACACAGCTTATAGGTTTTAGTTTTTTCTTTTTCGTTTTGATTTAACCAAAATTTTGATCCCCAAGACATTAACATGCCCACGACATAGCCCCTTAAAACGCCTACGTTGAGCTATTCCCTCTGCGCGACTCAATTTGTCAGTTGGCTGAAGACACGAAAGAGTTGAGAGACAAGACGCGGGGTAACCTATTGAGGAGAATTAAAATTAATTTTGGGCTTGTGATTAAGCAAGGTTATTAATCCATGACATTTCTTCTAGCAGCGGACACGCAACACGTCTTACGAAAGACCAGCAAGTATATTAGCTTCCGTTCGACCTTGACAATCCTTTCCCGTTTCTTGGGTGCCGAACACAGTTTGTCCAGTAAGTTTTGTTCTTGTAACACAAGACAGAAACGAACAGGCCGCACTGCAGCAAAGCCGGAATTGCTCAGTTGCACCGTTTCAGTTCATTTCAGTGAATTGTAACACCTTACGATTTAATCCACAGATTCAATCGTCCAAATCACTTTGAAAACATAACAAACACTCCAAAAGAAAGCCGGTACTTCTCGGTAGCGTTTTTTTTTTTTTTGGATGATGACACGTCAGGAGTTCAAAATCAGTTAAACCACCTTGTACATTGTAATAAATCAAAAATGTTCGGTGTGTTTTTCACCAATTTTTTTTTTTTTGTAATAAATCACTTGGCAAAGAAAGCACTGCTTTGTCACACCTAACGATTTTATCAACAGAACCTGACCACAGTGCACACAGCATGATGATAAACAGTAACACAGGAAACTGCGTTATACTTTTCCCGGTTTCCTCCAGTCAATAAATCGTGGTCTAAATGATTTCCTGGGTACTCAGACTGTCGCGTGCCAATTCTTCGTCACAAAAGTTTCCAATTACGTCTGTGAACTCATTTAATATTGATATCGGCCTGATGCGCAGCTAGAAATGCAGCTTTGAATGGGTTTGCTCTTGTGGAACCATTAAAGTGCAGTAGGAGTCTCTGTTCTTATTTCAAAAGCGTGCGAGGGAGCTTGACAAGGCAGGAAGATGTAGTGTCTTTAAAACAAAGGAGAGGGCGGGGCGAAGGTAGAGGGGGCATTTAATAATTTCCTGAGTCTTTGGCCTCATAAACAACTTTTCAAATGCCTCGTCAGTGCGTTTATTCGTCCGGAAAATCCGAGCAAGCGCAGTCAAAGTGTTTTTAATAAACTTTCAAGTGTTTTGATTTGAATCAGGGAATGTACCAGATAAGACAGGAGGACAATATTAAAGTATTGTTCAATGTTTTGAAATCAGTCACATGAAGACCTCGAGCAAATTTACGATTTGTGCAAACACTAGATTGTCTCAAACTTCAAGGCATTTGTGTGTCCATCACACACCGCACACAGCCATAACACAGTCATCCTTGTCCTTTTAGTTTTTTCTTTTTCTTGTTTTCACGGATAACTTACTCTGCTCAGTTTCATAGCTATGAAGTTTTTTGTCAACAACAGTGCGAATTTAATTGCGGTTTCAGCTTGTTGGATTTAACTTTTTTCAAAACTTTTTCAATTGAAATCTCTTTTCCACTGAATTATTTAGGTGCCTGAAAACCGCAAAATTGGCACCGAACATGAGTAAAAGCGAAACGAAAATTCCGTCGCAAAAAAGCAACGAAGTAAAAGCAGAAAGATGGAGGTTTTTAATTATTTTCAAGAGGGATTTGAACACATTACTTATGGCTAAAGTGCCTCATATTGTTAACGCTTTTAAAAAGTAGACAGCTTGTCTCCAAATCAAGTGAGCTATCAGTTAACAGCAGGCCAAGGCTGCATTTTAAGAAAAGGGTTTTTTGTTGTAGCATAGTAAGCTGACAAGTACAAAATTGCGGGTGCAAAATAGCTAACCACTGGAAATTTGGAGATATAAAAATTGGTAACTACCTTTCAATTCAAAATCGACGTATTTAAAATTTATAAAATTGACAATTTTCATAGCATTTTAATAGCCACACTGTAGGATTTTGTCCACAGTTTCAAAAGCCAAAACCTTTTCATACAACAACGCCCATACAGATACAGCCCTCAGTCCCCTGGGAAGCCTGCATGTTCGCAGGCTACATGTATTACAGATACAAACGCTATAACATCCAGCGCAATAAACAGTACCACAGGAACGAACGGCTCAGTAGCTTTAATTGAAATGCTCAGACTTTAGGACTTCATCCACAGATGCATTATTTAAACCACCTTTTACAGCATAATAAACCTTATGACAACAAAGTACTGCTCAGTAGCATTGATGATTGAAATTGATGGTGCAAATGTAAGATTTAATTCACTTTTCAAGACTGTTAGAACCAGACTTTCGCTTCTTGGTTTGACCATATAGTTGTAAGTTACGTAATCAAAGGAATCTTATTATTCAAGTCACTTTATTGAGCGGTTTTCTGTAACAATACTGAATTAAGTCGGTCAGTTCGCACTCTCGTACAGAAAATATTTTGGGCTGAATTGAAAACGTTTTCAACAGCGGTGGATTGGTGGTGAACTTCATCAATTTCACACATTGTATTAAGCAAGGGTTAATCGACCCATGCAAATAATATCTTGCCAAATACAGCTTCTGACAACGAAGTTGGCTAAGTTGCAATATAGTCTACTTTGCCTCTAGGAAACTTAGCCTAGACGAAACGAAAAGCCTAAACGAAAAGATAAAGGTGATAAAAACCTTTCATATGAAGCTGAAAACGAGATTCATGAATCGTTTTAAACGTTTTTAAGGATTTTATTTTGCTGAGAGCATTTTGCAGTTCACTGCTCAAACACAAAAGTTGTTTACTTGTAAATGTTGTTTTCCTGCGGTTTAATTGCACTTTGGACAACGCGATATCTGCCAATTTGGCATTTTTTACAATACCTCTCTGATGTCACTGCTAAGAAAATAACTTCCGATGTTCAAAAAGAATTAACGTTTAGCTTGTCGAGAGTATAAAAAGTCTCCCGAAGTCTAAAAACTCAGCTTAGAGTCTACGAGGGGCGATTAGCCTTTGACGAATTGCTGAAAATGACCTTGGCTAGGTAAAACTATAATTGTGTCTTTTTGTAAACACCGGAAACTTGTTAATTTGTCATTATATTGCTTTGCTGCGGCTTTTGTAGCTCTCTTGTCATTGTGGTTCGGTTTTACAAAGGCCTGAAACCATTTTAAATCCCAAATATCAGCATGCAAGCTTCTTGCTGTGAGATAAGAGACGACGAAACTTGCATTCCCCAAACATGATCGATTCGCAATCAGTTCTACTTATTATCTTACTGTATTGTCATAGAGACAGGAGATGAGGGCAAAGAAAATGACGTAACACTTCAAAATTGTTCGAACATGTGCTATAAAGGATAAGTAAGAGGAATAAATGAATGAATCTTTAGTAAGCTTTTTTGTATTAGGTACTTGATTAACACTGATAAATTTAATGTCGGCCAAGAGTTTCTTGTTTGCTCCTTTGGAGCCAGTTTCCTGTACAATCCTCTTGGATATTTTCTGGTTTCTTTCACGATCTTTTCAAACCACTGTTCCAGTTGATATTTTTGTTTTCAGTTTTTCAGGCAATCCAGCGCGGATCGTATTCGACAAGGCCTTCTGATTTAATTGTTGTGGAAGCCTTTAGCTACACCTGACTCTCACACCTTGACTTAATCTTACACATTTTGTTTTCAGAAGGTAAAATTGTTACTGTTTTCGGTACAAAGAATTTTCGACCAGGATCATCAGAAATGGAATAAAATGTCGCTCCCCAAAATTTTCTGCTACTTAAATATTCAACTGATCAAACTGTGTTAGTCTACACAAATGTTCCTTTAAAGCGGGCCCTAAAACGCTTTGAAAAGACCTGAAAACATGTTTGTGCGTATATAACCGAGTAGCCAATAAATATCGGAAACTAACTTCCAATATTGGTCACAAGAAAAAAGCATATACGTATTTTTCGTGCGTGCTGTTCAGTAAATTTCAAGTAGGGATCAATAATAAAGGGATTAAAAATGTTTTTCTTCGCCTGAAAAGTCCCGCTTTTATTCGATGTAAACAATTTGGAATAAAAATGCCCCCAGCAAGCTGTCTCGTGCAGGTTTGAACCTGGAGGGAGTCGATGCTTGCGTGCCATAAAGGCAAAAATGCTTTTCTATTTGTAAAAAAGGTGGTATTTTGCACGCGATTGCAAAGGAACCCAGAAACACTGAGTGGTTTTCTAGTTTCAGTCTTCAACATGACATTTTTTACAGTGTTTATAGTGGTCAAGGTATATCTGAATAAAAATCCTGAATTTCATTTTCAATGAAAAAGAGAAAAACTTCAGGAAGAAAGCTACTGGTTAATAGCTTTCATTAACATAACATTAAGTAAATTAGCGATTTCATGTGTGAACAAGCTCAAAAGTTAGAACCGCGTAAAGTTTTCCGATGCTTTTGAAACGTGCTGGTAACAAATACAACAAATGGTTAGTAGGGAAGCAATATTCAGTTAATGCCTTAATATTTTAGCTAAACTGAGCTATAACGATAAAATGAAATATCCCACAGCTTAAGCTCATGACATCCACGCGCGTGTACCACAAAAGACCAACAAGTGGATTGACGTGCGGTCTGTCATCCGGCGGCATGGCCGCCGGCCCTTCAGACGACAACCCAGGGTGGCTGAAAATTAAATCTCTTATGCTCTGTGGTTTCCTTTGTTTAACGCACTGCCTGCTATTTATTTTCTTTAAAATAAGTTTGCATGTCGAAACTAGCCTTTGTTCAAAACTTCACAATAAACATTTCAAATTTATTCACTGAAAACTAACATGTTTTCGCAGCACGATTTTCGCGCGACCCCATGACCTCGTTTCGTTGTTTGTGAGAGAGAAAAACAATATACGTGTAGCAAGTAGCACGTTCTGCTGACTGTGCCATAATAAATCCGGCTGAAATACAGGTTTTCTTACACTAGCTTGCTGCGCATAATCTTACAAATCCTGATTTACCTTGTGATAACAAGATTTTTAAATTATAACAGTTTGCGTGGGTTTGTTTGTTTGGAAAAATTCCCAAAGCCCTGGAAACGCACGGGCTTTAGCCATAAAAACTAGAACAAATTATTCCCTCCCTCACATGTTTTCCTGGCGTTTCTTTACAACAGATGTCACGCGATTTACGCGAAACCACTTTAATTAAACGCAGTGAAGTGTGAAAGTAAGGAGTTTGAATAACTTGCGTGGGTCGTAAGTAACAAGTCGAGGGTGGTGGTTTGTGGGTCTGAAGATCTAAACACACGTAAAAAGAAAAAAATATCGATGCGATTGAGTATATATAGATTGCATACATAGAGGTTTAGCTTTCATTTAGTTATTTTCACGAAAGCTTGGTGTCGTTTCTTTTAAATGTTAATCTCCTGTCTGCCAGAGAAGAGCTGTTCAAATAATACTTCTCATGCATGATTAAAAATACTACGTTGTGTTTTAAAATAGACTTTCCGACCGCCGCTTTGAAACTTGGGCAAACGATGTCAAATAACAATTTTTTGTATACATTCATTGCCGTACGTTAAAATACCAGAAAGCAAAGAGACTTCTAATCAAAGTTAAAGAATTCACTATACTGGGAAGCGTGTAGTAACTTTGTCAGTAAAATTACTGGCAAACTTCTCCCGGAAAATTCATATTGCGCAGGTTGGAGAGACGTGCTAAGCGCTAAGCGCAATCCATTATAATAAATTTAAATTTTCTAATAGTAAGCCCTGTTTCTCGTTTGTTTAACCTTACCTTGCTGCGGGAAAAGCTCCCCATTCAAGCTTCATTTTTTGCACTTTTCTGCAGCGGTTTTCAGTCCTGATGATCGTTAGAAACAAGTACTGATTAGCCGACAGGAAAAGAGTCGCTGCTGACCTTAGTTTTTATGTTCGGGAAGCGACTAAAAAAGATGGAAAACTATAAGACTAAATAGCGCGCCAGCCGAGGAGCGATGTGAGATTGAAGACTATCACAGTTTTCCTACTAAAGACAAATTGTCCGTCGAAAACAACGGAGGTAATATTGTTCAACTTTTGCCTTTGTTTCATCAAGCTTTCATCGCGTTTTCTGCACGCATGTCTTCGGTCGTAGTTCACTCTCTCTTATCAGCGAAAAAATACCTCATTCATGGTTACTGCACAACGTAGCATTTCTAAAATTACTGAAATTGGTGGATGTTTAGTTGAGATGTTCAACTGGCGCACAATACAATGGGGCTGTTTCAAGAATATTACACAAAGTGATTGGCAGCTGAGCAAACCGGGAAGCTGATTTGACCCGAGTACTGAGTGCTAAATGTTCCTTGTTCGTAGTAAAGGCATCCGTCATGAGTTCTTGATCCTAGGTGTTCATTGCCTAACCTTAAGTGAACAAAACTGGGAATCATTTATAAAAAGCAATATCGTTAATTTTCTGACGGTATTGGTCAGAAATTTTGGATTGATTTTTCTCAGGTCGGTTAATAAACAATCGAACTTTGTCTTCCTTTTATTTGTGAATATCGATCTGTCCACAAGGGAATACGACCCGCCGAAAACACAGCTCATCACGCTCCAAAAATAACAATTGAGACTAAATATACCCCTGTCAGCACCTCTTTTTCCGTTGGTATATTTGCTTTCTACGAGTCTTTTTCTTGAAATCATTGCACGAGGTTATCGTAATCTACTCAAACACAGCGCTACTAGTTAAATAAGACGACTTCTGGATATAGATCGAAGTATATCTATTAATGAACTCATATTGGTTCATTTTTTCGTTGCTTTTGACAAAAATAAATTTCAGTGGGACCAGCTGGGGGCTAATCGTTATTTTGAAAGCCAGAAATATACACTGAACAAGGTAGCTTATTTAAGTCTTTTAAATTGTACCTTTTCACTCAGGATTTTAATTTCGGTTTGATAGAGTTTACTGTTAGAATTGTAAATATCCAAATCGACATCTGCCAAATCGACCTTGTCTTCGGTTTTGGAATCGATCTGTCGTCACCACACAATCCAAAATAACGTTAGAGGTAAATCACTCCTCTCATGTTTTTTTGTTTTTTTTGATCGATCTGTCCTCACCAGGCAAACCGAGAGAGAATTTGCCAAAGACACAACACCTACACAGTCCAAAAATAAAGATAGAGGTGAAATACCCATATCATGTCTTCTTTTTTTGTGAAGTTTCCCCACCAGGAAACCGGGAGGGAATTTGCCCAAGACACAACACCCGCACATTAACTCCAAAAATAGCATTGGAGGTATAGTACTCTTATCAACACTGTTTTCAGTTCATTCTCAGTGTCCCAAAACAAATTGTTTTGCTTTGTTAACTAGACAAAACGTAAACTATTTTTAAAATTTCTCAAGCGAAAATTTATTTATTTCTGCTGGAAAGTTGGAAGTGGTACGTCAGTATTACTGAACTGATACAATAATTCAGCCGAGCAGTTTTCTCCAACTTTCGTATTCATAATGTGCATGCATTGTCGATGCATTTAGCGTGTTCAATTCCTATTGTCAATAATCAGTTCGTTCCGTTGGCTCTGAAAATAAGCAAGCCGTTCTACGCACTTCTTTGGCAAGAGGTCAAAAAGCACTGTTGACTGATGCGGTTTTTAGCGCTCAATGGCAAAAAAGCGTCGTAGGACAGAGAAAAAATGGGAAGGAGAGTTTTAATTTGATAGTGCTTGCTACATTTATGTCGAATGCATTTATGAAAAATTCATGATAAAAGTCTCAAGTCAAGTTCCTAGAAGAAGAAATTTTGCCGTTTTAAAGTCGTGCCGCTCTGACAAATATCGACAATATGTGCTTAATAACTTGTCTGAACGTGAACTGACCAAACTGTTGGTGATAAATTCGTATTTTGTTTCTCGCCAAATGCGGCTAACAACACGCACTGTCAGCTCAATCTACACGTAACAAGGGTATTGTTTTCTTTGAAGGAAGATGTTGACATAGAGTTTAATATGACACTGCTAAATGTCATAACTAGATTAGGAAACATGTCTGAATTTGGATCAATATCAATAACTCGACTACCTAGAAACGCTGTTGGATCTCGCTCCCCTCCCCCTCCTTCAAGCCAAAACTTGGGAAACGCCAACGTAGTTTAACCTTTTGCGCATGAGGTTAACCGTCTGTTCTCCACTGATATCCAATGTATTTGCAAGGTGGTTATTCTAACATATGCAGGCAGTATTAAACTGACGTTTTCTCTCTCGTTTGGCAAGGGCAAGATGGTTGTCCTTTTTGACTCTATTGACGAAATCCTAAAACATAGTAAGACTAACCACTCAAATGAAAGGTACTCTGATGAAAAATCCGACAAAAACAATTCGAATTTAATTAAATTTAATTTTAGTTTTTCAGTGTACGTTTTCCAATGTTTGCCTTTGAGCGATACTCTTAGATTGCAGGCAGTCGTCTTTTCCCTCAAATCCTACGCGCAAGTGGAAATGTACAAACGAGAAGGATCCATCTTCTACCTCTTCATCGCGCCCGCGCCTCTCGCGCCCTTCTTGCGTTATGGGACAAAAAGGAGAGAAAAAGACTAAAAGTTTATGGTATTCTTAGAAGAGAATGGTTAATTAATGTTTAAAACGATTTTGTTCTCATTTATATTCGCGTCCGCCATTCACTTTCTCGGATATTTCAAGTGACAAGGGGCTTTTAAAAAACACCTTAGTGATCAATTCAACTTAAGCTGATTTATTTCGCCTGCTCTTGTCACTTAAGGAATTGCGAAACTTACTTCCTTGCAAAGATTGTTGATCCGACCGACTGGGCTACTCGACAGCACTCTGTGACAAACTTGGCGACAAACGAATGGACGCAAATTAATAAGAGTAAACGTAAGAAGAGTTAACTTTAAATCCGTATTATACTTTATAGCCATGTGGGAGTCCTTAATCCTGCATGACTTAGACGTGATGTTTATCACTTTTTGTTAATGGGCCGTACGAAAAAAACAGAGGCAGCCTGTTTCGAAACTGACAGCCTTATGGCGAAGCAAGTGAGCTTAAAGGATCAAACAGATGCCGTCCCTTTACCTTTTTTTACCCCTTTTTAGTTAAGTTTTTTGTTTTTGGACCTGGCAAAGTTCTTCTTTCGAATAGCACTTAAAACGAAGATTTTAACTCGTGGCAGAAGACTTACTGTCTTAGCACACAAGACTTCAGCGTACGAATTCGTGATTTCATCAGTTCTAGTGAAAATCTAAATGGCGTCTTGCCACTTTGCACGCCAGTATATCAGGTTTGGTCTGTGAACAACCCTTCGGGGCCGTCGCCACAGCTTGCTCAATTTTTATTCTTGAGACAGCGAAAAGAAAAGATAAATACACTGAGTCGTGGAATGAGCTTTGTCTTCCTAATTCAGCGTGATAATTTCAGTGGGCGGGCGACATTGCAAAATCACATGTTGTATCAACCTGTACAAGGTACGGCAAAACTTGGAGTAATGCCTAAGTGTCACTGGTTTTCCGTAGTTTAAATGGGCTTGTTTTCTCTTTCTTGAAGCCTTGTTGTGATACAATTCGTTTGACCTTGGGCTCAACGCGATAAATTGTCCGCATAAAGACTTCCGAGATTCTTTTCACCTATACAGTTTTGAAAAATTAAAAAAAACGGATTGAATACCACAGGAAGGCTCTGCTCAACGGTTTGCACTTAATTTGTCTCGGAATTTCAGGTGGCTGTGTCCCTCCCAGGCCTGTAGACATAATCTAGGTTTTCAGACCAAAATATGTTTTTATTCGAACTCGATTTTTAACAAAACGCCCCAAAATTTCCTTCCTCAGGCTGAAACAGTGCAAAAAATATATCTTATTTCAGACAGGTTAAAAAACAATACTAAAATAGTCTGAGTACGTGATGTTACCAACAGCCGAAAGTGTACCCGTTCCAAAGTACAGTGGGGTTTTGGAATGAGTACAAGAAAGAGAGGGTCCTTGGTACAAGTTAAATCCTCTCTTGGTTTTACGGACAAGGGAAAAACTTTTTTCCTTTTCAGAGTGTCGTTTCCTTTCAGACAACTTGTGTTAAGATGGAACTTGTCAAAACGTGGTCAAGAAACAGTGAGAAATAGGCTTAAATTTTTGGAACGATAGGAACAAAACTTTTGCAAAAGTTTGTGGAGAATAAGACGTGACTTAAAGAGAAGAATTTCTCTTACGCTAGAAAAACAAAAAACAGGGATGTTCTATAAGAATAGAGTGATATACTTAACCCGTAAAATAGATTAAAAAACTAAGCACCGATTACACACTAATTCCATTGTTTTCTTTTGTTTCCTTTTAACTATTGGACGCTTATTGTTAGATATTGTTTCACGGGTTAAGTAAAACCTCTCTTAAAGAGTAGAATAATAGGCTAACGTTTGGGAATAATTTCCGCCACCCCAGTGCGACAAGAATGACTACGCAGGAATCGTTAAATGGTCATGAATTGTTGAAGCCTTGGGAGGTGCAGGTTATCTCCAAACAGTTTAACGGACACGACCCGCTAACGCTTCGTTCGCAGAAAAAAGAAGAAAATTAAGAAGCCTAATTATGCCGATCAATACTCTGCGATACTACATGCAGAGTGGCATGTTTATCCTTCGAATTCAAATCTTCCGTAAATATCTCACAGCATGAGATCAACGACACGAATTAAAAATAAAATAGAAAGTTTGCTTTTGGTTCTTTCACATTTTAAGTTAAGTTTTAAATGAAGGTCAAATAGGGCAAAAGTGGATCTCTATAAATCATTTTCTGTAGCTGAAAGCCATTTCCCGCCATTTTCATCGTCGTTGACCGGTGTCTTATTTTTGGCGCGAAAAAAATCGTTGCATGGGCTTGTCCGGCTCTCGTGACTGATTCGATCAAAACATACCATTTGCTCACGACTTTCTTAGAAAAGGGCAGAGTTTACTCACGTATTTGAACGTGACAAAGATACTTTCGATGCAGATAAGTGCAAAGAATTGCTGATTGACGGACGAGACCTAAACAAACAATTTGTGTCTAACGGTAAAAGCACGACCATCTTCGCTTGTTGTTTTCATCAAATATGGCGTGGGGTTTGCTTCCGGTCTTATGATTTGCAGTTGTCACCGCAAAAAAAATCTCCTTTCCCTCCTGAAACCAAGGGTTGGGATATTGAGCCAGGGCGAGTTCTCCTATATTTGAGCAGTCGGTTCCAAAAGCAATGGCGTTCGAGACGTTTTGTTCCAAAAAAAGACCATAGATTATGACAATTTTGGTCAGAAATAGGGTGCGTTTTGCCTGCTTGTCTGAAACATAGTTTAATACGGTTCCGCACGGTAGAGAGCACGACTATCGTGCCTGTATTTTACGCTGTGGGATGTGTTTCCCGTCTTATGATCAGCTCTCGCCGCAATATAATAAACATACCTTTCCCGCAGGAATCAAGCTCTGAGACATGACTGGTGACTCACGTATCAACTTCCACTATTAGTTATTTTATTTCCGAATCATCTGACGTTGAAATTGAAGGTGTCATTACAGTTGGATGTTTTTCCAACGTTTTTATATCCGCTTTTCTTCATTGTCTCCTCAGGGTTTCACGCAATCTGAAAAATGCCATCAGAAGTTTGTGCTGTGAGGTCCCATATGTCCGTCCGATTTTATTTCACGATTTCTAGAATGTAGATAATTAAAAGAAGATTGGGGGAGGGGAGGGGGGGTGGTGAATCATAGGGAAAATGAGAACTATAAGATTTAGAAGAGACGGAAAATTAATGTGGAAAGTCAATAATTAGTAGACGGGCAACTTCCTGTAGTTCACTTTTCAGGGTGAAGCCAACTTCAAGGCCTAGTTACAACAGTGTCGCAAATTTCAGAAAAAATCACGCACATAGACATCAGAATTTTTTTTACTGCGGTTAAAAATTCAGTCTATCCCTAATACTATCTTAGTTGAATTTTTGTTGTTTGTTCTTTTCTTCTTTTTTCGTTCCAGTTTTAAAGGGTATCAATATTGGTGTGTATTCCCATAGGCGACGCGTTGCAATATAATTAATCCAGTATATTGGTCGAAATTAAATCCCGACAACTGAAAATTACTTTTTATAGCACTCTCGTTCTATTTTAACAGCTTGTTTACCAAGATCTTATCTTTTTTTTTTTAATATCCGAGATAAGGAGGTATATAGTGTTAGTGGGTATAACACTTGAAGGTTCTTGCTTTTTATCGCACGAAAAGTTCGTAGGATCCTGGCTTCTGTTTTGTCTAGATGCAGGCTGTCCTTTTCCAAAAGGAAGAGCAGAAAGCGCGAAGCAGGAGCTTGGGAACGAGTGTTAAGCGCAATAGCGTAAATTGTTGCTGATTGTTGAAGAAAAAAGATATCTGTAAACATTTTGACATTGTAAATTAATTTATGTGCTTCACTCGCAGCCGGTTAATGGTCCATGCTAAAGTAAATCAGGGCAAAAGTTAAGTTGTAGATAACATGGTAAAGTTTCAGTTCTCCAACCTGCATAGCAGGCGCAGTCAAGAATTTGTCAGGAGCAGACGAGGAGCATACTCTCAACCAAATCCTCGAATCTCCACGCAGCAAATAATTTACTCGCACGTTCGATCGAGTGTTTTCTTTCTCGCTCACCTATTTCCTTGAGGAAGAAAGAAACTGAGATAGTTTTCAAGTGACCGAGAGATCGAGGAGACTAGCAATATAATCACGTTTCTATCAAATTTACTCCGGTATAATCTCATAATGTACAGCTATTTGTGTAAAAGAGAACATGTGTGGTGTTCATTGTACGTTTATTACATATTTTGCGTTTTATATCTAAATTTTTCCAAAAGGCGTTGTTAAAATTCCTTTTTATACAGTCAAGCACTCGATCGTAATACTTTTCCAAAACAAAGATGGCAAACTTAACACCTTCTTGGGTTGCTGTAAACCTTTTTTGCTTGAATTAATAAAAAGATCATAAGGCGTCTGAGAAAATCTTTCTCGGAGTCTAGTTGAAACGTTCAACGAATTTTAAAATTAGTCAGGTTCCTTCTCACCGAGGAAGTCATTGATGTTTCCTTTCAGCAGAAAGGAAACATCAATGACAAAGTTAACGATCAGTGCTTTCAGGTGTCATGTTGGTTATGTTTCAATGATATCCAATCAAAAAATCTTGTCAGAGTTGTAGTAGATCTCTACCAAATCACGCCATATACAGTGATCACATTTCCGGGCTAAAACTTCGTAGATGAAACTAGACGACCATACAAAACATCCATCAACGGAATCGAGCATACGAGAAATGAAATCGTGTTACCTTCACATTGATTCAAGCTATTTCAGTTATCTGAGCATATCTATTTGCTAGTTGAAAACGTGAAAAAATGTTAATTGTTCGTTCACCAAGAAAAACATCTTTGTTTTACACTGAGGCGTTCGTGTTATTTTCACTTTGAAGAATGTTGAAACCTCTAAGCTTGCTGCTATTGCATGCGAATGCAAACTGTATCCTGTATGAAAATGGCATTGAAAAAAATCGAGGAAATTTTCAGCGTTTTATCGACATCGTGTAATGGCTGCCAGTGAGTGTTACTAAACTGAGGATCAGCAAACCGCGGAACCTGCAGAACTTGCAAAAACTGCGGAAGCTATATTTTTCTTTCTTCTTAAGAAAAGGAAAGAGAGAATATAGCTTCCGCAGGTTCCGCGGTCTGCTGATCCTCACTTTAGTAACCCCCTTAGCCAGTCCCATTTCAATCCCTTGTAGACCTTTAGCGCCCTTTGCTTCACTCTTTTCGTGATGGAAGAAGTAGAAAGCTTCTTTTTCGTCTCTGTTCGCGGTGCCACTCAGAACTTTCCCATATAGAGTCAAACTGTGAGTAGTGGGGCTTTCAACCACTGATAGTTGAAAAAGGGCAATAGTTAAAGACGCCCAACAAACTTATTTCTTCTATGTTTTTGTTTCATGTAGCACTTCTGCTTGTACAGACCACAAAAGGTTATGAACTGTGTTGGAGCAACAGGCCAAAAAAAAAAATTCCCTCACGGTCCTCAGGTTGTACACTGCTGTGGTCCTTTTAACTTGAATTGTGGCAATGGAATAACGATTCGAATGCTATATGAAAGCTGTGACGGATACGTTCTAGTCGTGTTCTTATCTGAGGTCTTAATTTTCCCCAATGTGTCGTAAAATCTTGGAACATCGTTTCATTCGATATGCACGATACCGCTAGAGCGTAATTGGTCTCACCCTAACACGACAACGAGATCTCAAAGAATCAAATCACGTTGACATCAATTAAGTTTTAGCTATCTGAAAAATCATTCATATTGTTCTTGCAAACAGAACTTGTACAAATGTTAATTGTTCTGTCAGGAAAGAATAAACGAATGATCTCGTTATTCTGACTTTGACGAAAACGTTTTAAAATCTCAAAGCATGTTTGTGATTTGAAACCAAGGACTGTACGCCCTCTAAAATTTATGACATTAAAACTTGGACATACAGCTAAAAAAGAGAATAATGTAAAACTTCTGTTTGAAGTGAAACACCATCCAAATTACAAACGAACAAACAAAGATTCTCAGTAAATATGACTTGTTTCAGCGTTTTTATTGATTGAGTTTAAATTTGATCCCATTTTGTTTCTCACCCCATACACTTTTGATTTACTCCATGATAATTCTTTTCATCATGTGTTTACGATTACCACATTATTCATCTTTGGCATCTCATGTGTTTAAAATTTCAACAAACCCTGAGGGGTTAAATGGCACTCAGAAGTGGTTAATAGTAATTTGCAGCACTTAAACAAAGTTTTAGTTGATTTATTTGTTGAAAAGTGCTTTGCATACAAAGGTTGCATTCGGGTTTTTCTTGCCAGCCTTTTTGTGTGCTATGTTAGTGCTGAACATTTTGAACATGATGAGCGTTAATCGTGAATACAGAAACATTCTATCCCAGACAAAATTCCAACATGTTGATTTGCTTCGCTCAACCTAATGCACCCACATTTATTAATCAACATTTTTGTTGAGCAACAAATGTTGCACAGTGATGACTCGTGTCTCGCCGTCCATACCAAGAAATATTCACGCACATTGTTCAAATGTACCAACTAATTACCCCCCCCCCTCCCAGGTGGGGAAAAGGTACTCCCTTATATGGCATATACAGGGACGTCCAGCTGGACAGGGTATGATTTTTGGCCTCTCTGTCCTGAAAGCGGTATATAGTTAAATGCGAGTCTGTCCTAAAGAGGGTCTGAACTTGTCCTTAACAGGGTATGGTTGCACGATTGTCGTTGTTAAATATGGCTTATACAGTATTTAGCAATCCTAGATCGGCGACGCTTGCTCGTCCTTTAAACATTTTAAAATTTTGTAAGACAAGAGGATGTGTCCTTTGTCCTTTGTCCTAAACAGGGACCTAACATTGGGAGGAGAAGTGGGGGGGGGGGGGGGGGGTTGTCCTACACAGGGTTGGCTAATTGACTGCTTATTATAGGTTCATCGTTTAATAAGGTTCAGGTGGCTGAGTATAATTCAGCCAGTCAACCGGCCACGGTGGATGTCTACTAAATCTCTAAAGTAACTACAGTATTGGATTTCTGTTTAAATTAAGGTTTTCTTGAACATATATAAGAGAACATTCTTCTGTCGTGAATGACCTATTCATCAATTAACAATCCGTCAACGAGATCGAGCATACGAGAAGTGAATTCACATTGCCATTAAGTGAATTCCTGTTATGGGAATATTTGCATCTGTTAGGGTGAAGTGTAAATTGTGTAAAAATGCTCATTCTCTTTATATCTCGTGAGCTTTGTTTTGATTTAAGGCGACCATATTATATTCACTTTGGAGAAAGCGTACAAACCGCTAAGCTTACGAAATCAATGCAAATTATACTCGTTCCTGAATGAATGTAAAAACTTACATGTATACTCGCTACTGTATTAATGTAACGTGCTAAGCACGCCTGGGACAGGCAAGGTATCTCGTTTCCCTCCTTTTTACCATCCGCTGCCGAGCCCACAAGCCATTCTACAGGCGTGGCACAGATCACTTGTTGTTTGTCCTTCACTGCCAAGCCAAACGAGCCATCAGATTAATCGAAGTTGTTCCAAATTCGAACAATTTTTAGCGAGACTGGCTTATTACTAACTATCTAACTAACTAACTAACTAACTAACTAACTAACTAACTAACTAACTAACTAACTAACTAACTAACTAACTAACTAACTAACTAACTAACTAACTAACTAACTAACTAACTAACTAATAATAATAATAATAATAATAATAATAATAATAATGGTCTTTATTTCTCATGAGATAAAACTACAAATCCCATGTTACACTTTCTTACAAATTATACATCATAAAAATATTAATAAACTAATCTTTAAATGACTTGATTAAACCTGCCGTATGGCACTAAATTTTTGCGGGAGTTTAATTTTGCGGATTGGCGATTTTTTTGTGTTTTGCGGGAACTAATTTTTGCGATTAGAAGAGACTGTTTTTTCTTGCTGGGAATTAATTTTTGCTAGAGCCTAACAGCATGTGGTAATGTGGACACACGTCATGTAACATATGGATACGTTGTGACTGGTTGTGGTAATTCGATTGTACGACTTGAATTCCCGGTTGAATTACAGATTGGTACGCAGACCTCACCTGTAGCGTCTATTATGTCGAAGAAAGAACACGCCCCAGAAAAAGTGGAAGTATCCATTTGTCTTTTTAGCAGTCAGGAAAAGGGAGAAACGCGGGAATGCGGTCTAGGTCACCAATGATCAGGGGCAGCTCGGCCACCTTCAAACCGAGCTTAGTCCTCTCTGGTCATTTAATGGGAAAAGTGCAATCTAAAAACTACAGTACAAAATTTATTGCTCCATTTTGTTATTCTTTCCAAATGTATTTTTCAGAATTGTGATATTTTAAAATTCAGTTGATGCATTTCTTTTTTTCTGCAAATATAAACTAAGAATTAAGTAGTCAATAATCAATAAAAATTGATACTCACTCAACTTTTTTGGCTTTGATTTTTATTGATTTCCAATACCAATCAATTAATTGCTATTGATTATTATTGATTATTGATTTTATTGATTGTTGGTTTTCATTGATGATACCGTCGAGTATCTCGTGAGCAATAAAAATTCCTTTGTTTTTTATTTGATTCAAATTAAATTTTTTGTCTGAGGTTTAATTACACAACAACGGATTCTTTTGCAGAATCTTTGTTCGAAATTGCGAAGTAAGCAATATTCGCATGTGATTTTCATAGACGCTGTCCGCTAAACAAAACGAACTGCAACTCTCCGCAAAGATATCTTCTGCAAACCTCCGCTTCAAGCACATGAAAATTATTTTTCCTCATTATTACCATTAACAAAGAACATTCAACTGTTGTGATGTCAGAATTTTACCCTGTTCTTTTCGGTGGGAATTTTATGTAATGGGTCTGTGATACCCTTGGGACAATAGTCGTAGTTATTACCTGGGATAGGAAAGTTTGGAGATAAGAATTCTAAGAGTTGTGGGCACCAGAAGGCAGACTTAGTAGGGGACGGCCAACAGAGATGAGGCGGGGAACCTTTGAAAAGAAAGAGCAAGGGCAAATTTGGAACAAGACTAATGACGGCCTTATATTCTCCTTGACAAGGGCATAGACAAATAACGATGGCGACTCTCTGTTGTTGACAGGTGACCACAAGTTTTAGCTCGAAAAACGCTCAAAGCCAATAAATGGGGCATGAGACTGGAACGTTCTTTATTGGGAATTTTTTCTTTACTGTGTGAATTGTTGAAAGTCACATGCCACGCCCTTGTCTGGTGTTACTCTCTTCCTTTACCCGAGGAACGCTGAAGGCGTTGTTATGGATAACATTTCAGACTACGCCTATTCCTTTTCGCAACTAAATAGTTCTCTTAGCAGATTGAGCAGAATATTGTTTTATCACGAGCCATTGTTAAGGTAACCAGATGCTCTAAACTTGAAATCACTGTACCGTCTAGTTTTTGAATTCGTGTTTTTGAATATTGCCTCTAAAAGTCGCGCCCCGGCCGACGCATTTGTTTATTTATTTTATCTGTAAACAGTTTTTAAACAGGGTTATCTAATTAAACAGAGGCCTCTTGCTCTTCTTTGAATAGACAACACGTAATATATTTCTTTGAAATCTCTCTGGAAAAAATTGACCCCAGAATTCTTTCAAATTAAATTGCCAGTCCACAAGTACATGAAGAATCCAGCTTCCATAATGGAATTTTCACACACAATTACGACGGAATAACTCCACTTATGATCCGCCCAAAACATTCACGCATAAGTTACCTGCGTTATGTTGTAGCTTTCAGACCAAATCATTTCGGTGCGCCAAAGAGCAACTCCATGATTAGACCGTCCCACCCAAATCATCAGTGCGTAAATTACTTGCCCTATAGTGGTAACTTTCATACCACATCACACCAGCGATAACTTCACGTGGGGACAGATGTATTTATGATGCGTTTTCGTCAGCACGACCACCAAAAGGCCATTTTCGCGGTGGCGACATTTCCAGAGACCAGAATTAATTCGATCTTTTTTCCTTTTCCATTTAAATAACAACAGCCTAATTTGCACGAGAAAATGGGGAATAAGGATACTCCCCTAGAGCGGCAATACACCTATCTGTGGCCCCAAACGGTATATAACAGACCGTTTCGGACTTCCATAGAATAAACATTATGATCATTTTGGACAGAAACAGTAAGGGTCTTTTACCTACTTGTCTAGCATAGGGTGTAGATTTTTGCCTTTGTGGCATTCTTCGCGTGGCACTGAATGATAGCTGGTGAGTGCACGATGTATAGGACGAGGATCTATACGCAGCGCTTCCACCCTGCTTCACTAAAGGCACCTTGAACTGCTAACAGAGAACTTGGGTGCCAACACAGTGAACTGCGTCGCTTGGGGCCGGGACAGAGAGCAGCACACGACATTTGTCAACAGCAAGAGACACAGGTTGCGACAGCCCCCAAGAACTGCTATCGCTTATGTCAGTGAGGGATACATGGAACCTCATCACTGCGTTCGGCTCATCTGCAAAACACTTGAATGGGTCACATATTTTGATCGGAGAATCTGAGCCTCTGTTTACCCCCCCCCCCCCCCCCCGGGAAAGCTCAATAGTTCTCCCTATAATTGCGCGGTGACCAGGTAGAAATCTAATTTGCTTGAATTGAATCGAACAAGACAAAATTAATTTCCATGCAAGCAAAAACTTGTCAGTACTAATGTACTCTCACCGGGTGCCTTCCCTCCCAAACGCTCCTGCGCTATATATAGTTAAGCCGGGAGTAAGCCTGGAGGTGTTATATTTCTGTAGATAGGATGTCGTCACTGTGAGGAAGGGTCACCAAATGGAAGCGTCTACAAACTGTCCCAAAGTTATTAATTCGAGGATGGAATTCTCAAGTGTTTTGTTTAAATGAAAGCAGCTGCGCAGTATTTTCCTTCAATAGCGTTGTTTGTTTTTCAATTACAGATTAAGTTATGGAAGTCTTCTTGGCGCGTCTGCGAATGAAAGGTTCTGGAAAAGTAGCACATTCTAGGTGTTCAGTTAACGCCTAAAGAAGCTTCCTGTTATCGCGTTATGCTTATATACCCTTATAAGCTGCCTGTCCCGGATACCCTACCCTTCTGTATGCCCTCTCACAACCCTTACTAATCCAATATACTTATGAATGGATTACTTTTGAAGGACATTACTAGACTACTTAAAGAAAATATGATATCATCTTTGTTTTGGAGGGTGTGTGGTTTTGGTAATATTCCGGTGTTCTGAGTTTCATAGAATGCCTCAAAATTTTTTTCACATCTCCCTATCCCAAAAATTTGCCGAGAAGTCGTTAAGCTAGGCCTCAAGGGATCGGCCGGCCCTTAACTCTAATTTTGTAGCATGGAGCAACTAGGATTACTGCTACTCTCCCTTG
Organism: Siderastrea siderea; assembly: GCA_964030785.1. NCBI lineage: Eukaryota > Metazoa > Cnidaria > Anthozoa > Scleractinia > Rhizangiidae > Siderastrea > Siderastrea siderea. The sequence continues at coordinate 10,574,154 of OZ034977.1, read as the reverse complement.
GCGATAATGTCTAAGGAACACAACACGACACGCTGTAGAGACCAGCCTGGAACCACGCCGAACATCCGATCGAAGTTCCGTCGCGCTAATCACCACACCACCGCTTTCCACATAAAGTCGTTAACCCTTTAAGCCCTGATATAAAAATGCATATTCTCATTACTGATCTCCATACATTTTGCATGAAACTAGTAACGAGAATTTGTCCTAAATATCAAGACATCCTACCCTGAGTGATCACTTCCTTTATTCTTGTCACTTGAATATTCAAACAATTAGTGATCATGTAAAGAGAAATTTCATTTTCATCGGGGCTTAGGGCTTAAAGGGTTAAGTTTGGACATCTTTTGGTCCTTAGCAATGGGAACATCACAGGTTTTTCAGTATATTCCTTTTTAGTATAAAGCTACTAGCGTTCTATCACTAATGCTGTTCTCTGATTGGCTACGCTACTCACTATCTATCCTGTTGCAGATAGTGAGTAGAGTGTTTTCCGCGCGCGGTGTGACCTATTTATATCATTTTTCAATAAAAACATGTAGAATCTGCTGTTAAGTTTTGAACGTCTAGTAGATTTATACTAAAACAATTAGATTATTCGCTCTCAATTTCTATGCGTGATAGTTGATTCGGCCTTCGGCCTCATCAACTATCACGCGATAGAAATCTGGAGCTCATAATCTAATTGTTAATTAGAATACGCGGAATATTACCCAGCTGAGATGGCCCCTCACGCGCCGTTACTCTATTTTAAGGAAGTTGATATATATTTTTTTCTATCTTGTTGTGCGCGCGACTTTCATTTTTCATTTTACGCCATAAATGCCCTGAAGAACACTATATTTTCTAAAATTTCCTTTCATCTGAATTACAAAGCAGGAAGGAGGAAGTTCTGTTCTGAATTTTTCAGGCTGAAAATTGAGTGGAAGGCATTCCATGTATGTTTAGGAAAATTGTATCAGGATTGTCGTAACTCTGAAACCCGGGGGGGGGGCACTCAGCAGATTTTCGGGTAGGGAGGTGCGGCCCGGGTGTTTAAACCCTGACCCTGTTTAAGACAAAAATCTCTGATTTTGCTACCCTGTTTAAGACAGATTTCAGATTTTTTGTACCCTGTCTTAGACATTTAACTCAACATCATACCTCCTTACGGCTAGAATGGACTAGTCAGAGACTGCTTCTCATTTCAATATGCTGAACACTGGCAAAATTTGGCTTTTTGTGAGGGTTGTGTAGTTAATGAATACATAAGGTCGTGTAACGATACCCCGTTTAAGACAAAAATTGATGAAATCGATACCCCGTTCAAGACAAAATCCTCTGAAAACCATACCCTATCGGGCCGCGCGTCCCCGTTAAGGCCATATAAGGGAGTACCCCCCGGGCTCTGAAAGTGGAAATATAGAAAGAAAACCTTAACATGAGATATCTTGGGTGGCCAACCAAGCGTTCCTTTGTATGGCAAGAAAACTATTTTCAGCTTTCTTTTAGTTATCACTCCATTGTCAGAGCCCAGACACGTCTTCATTGTTTATTCATGTTGGGTATGAATTTCTGTAATGAGATCAATGCTTTAGATTATATATAAAATGATTCATCCTTTCACAAATATAGCGCTTCCATGGCCTTCGTCCAACTGTACTCGTAATCTGCAGTGTATTTAATGCGATTTTAGTCTCTTGGTTGTTTTTATTTCGATTCTGAAAACAAATGACCCTTTACTTGTCAGTTGAATTTTTCGCCTTTTGTGGTCACCACTGTTAAATGGCCATTAAGTGTGCTCTTGCCCAAATCATATTTCCTAAAATTGTTCCCCCTTTTTCAGACCAAAGGGGCGAAGTCTATACCGTATTCTAGTCCAGTAGGTAAAATGTGTCTCATTTCAGGCCAAAGAGATAGTTTCATCTATTTTAGGCCAAATTAGCACAGAAAAAATCCTAGATTATCCATGGGAGTAGCCCCCGGGAGTACGGCCATACGGCTGGGAGGATTGCTGATCTGCAACCTCTTGCGAGTCTACTGGGTTCAACCCAAGTTCGCATTTCCCACTTTTTTTGGTTGTAGATCTAGATATTCCAAAAATTGCATTTGATCGAAATTATCTGACAGCGGATTCCCGTTCAAGCAATACATTTCTGCCAATGTATTCCCTATTTCAACATGGCGGTCGCACGCGCCGCGGAATTAGGATATTCGAGGCATGCTGATATCATATAGATTAGTCACAGAATGGGCAAAATGATCACTTTGCTGAAAGAATAATCACGCAGTTTACGCTCGGTAACAAAACTCAACAGTAGATTAGATTTAAGCCGTATCATTTTTCTTTTAAAAAAATAACATATCTTCACGAACACAGGAAATATTGTCACGTGGAATGGGGTAAGTAGTTCTACCATTTTTGGTACGATGACAGTGTTCTGCATCGAATATTTTTCCTGTTTTCCTGGCTTCCCTCTCTCATTCTTTGTTTTATTTCGTGTTATTTCCTACTGTTTTCTAAATAGAAACAGATGCAGTGCCTTCTATTAACACAGTGCCCTTGGGCATTGCGTGGAGCCGCGCGAGATCCACGACAGTTCCGCGTGAGAAAATTGGTCGTCACGAACAGCTGCAAGCAATAATTATTTTCTGTTAAAGACAACTGTTTACGTTACCGAACGTAAAGGCACACTGTATGTCTAAGTTACACACTTTACACCTTGTTTATCGCTTGTTTTATTTTTAAACTCACAAAAAAAAAACTGAAACGCTACTTAAATTGCGTGATATCCCGCAGTTATCTACATACAAAGAGGAAATTGTTTTTCCGACCTCGTCAGTGTGTATGATTTGGCAAATAATGGGCTAGAAAGGTTCTTGTATTTACAATGATATTTTTTTGCAGTAAATGATCTTAAATATGACGTGTTAGAGAGGGTTTAACAATAAAAGGATTATAGCACTTGAAATTTGTGTAACGTACTATATCCTCACGCAAGTCAAATGTTTATTTTAGGCTTGGCGACTAATTATATAACTGCTGAGATCGACAAAAGGTTCCAACTCGCTTAAACAATCCATCAACATTTCTATTTTAGTTGTTAGTTCAACTATGTTTCCGCATAATTAGAATCTGAGCCAGTCAAAAAATCTAATAATTTTGCATCTAATGATAATCCGCATCGCATAATTATTAAATGTACAGATCAAGACCAGATTAGCAGTTGGTTTCTTTGATTCCTGTTTGGTTTAAATCTGAGGTCGGTTGTTTAATAAACATCTTTTCGTTTTCTTTATGCTCTGCCAATTGCGTCTTACACGCTTCCGAGTTTTCCATGTTCTCAATGTACTCTGTCTTGTCATCAAGACCATCAGTTTTGCTTTCTTCGGAAAAGATTACTTCTTCCGAAGCCCTTTGAATTTGACAATTTTCCGTTATCACTGAGGTCGAACTGATCGCCTCTTCGCGGTCTTTCTCGTTATGTTCTACGGATTGTGATACGCATATATTTTCCGTGTTTTCAATGCACTTTTCCTTGTCCTTAAAGGCATCTTTTCTCTTCTCGGATGAGAATACTTCTTCGGAAGTGGACTGAGAATTATCCACTTCATCTGAAGTCGCCGAACTGATTGCATTATCGCAGTCTTTTTTGTTACGTTCCGCTGATTGCGTCGGATGAACATTGATGTTTTCAACGCTCTCTTTCGTGTCCTCGAGAGTATTTTTGCTTTCTGCGGATAAGATTATTCCTTCGGAAGTCGATTGACAATCCTCTCCCTCAAACAAAGTTAAGTGGATTGCAGTATCGCAGTCTTTACTTCTAGAAAACGAACGATCTATCTCAGACAAGGGTCGTGTAATTTTGATAATCGTATTGCACGCTTCAACGGCGTGTTTTCCTGGCGGCTGCACAGTGCCGTATCGTCGCGTTCTAACACCGATGACCTCTTCGCCGGCTTCGCACAAAGACTCTTCACTTAGTTTTGCGAGTTTCGACTGTGCTGGTAGAAGAAATAAACTTTGACTTTTAGAGTCGTCAAATTGAGTTGTTTTTAATGAGCTTTTCTTTCTTGACGTTTCCGGTGTGTCACCGTAAGTGGACATATTCCCATTGCAGGGTCTTTTACTGGGAGACTCTTGTCTCACATGGCTTGTGTTAACAGGTGATGGTTGATTTTCTGTAAGTGCAGGGTGATATGAAGTTTCACTTCTTGATCTGCTAATTTTTCGCCACACAAAGGAGATTGAATCACTCAAGGTGCTCAGCTTTTGGTATCGCTTTTCATCTTGATCCGATTCATCATCCCATATTCCATTCCTGTGTCTTTTGCATAAGCTAAAAAAGATTTCTTTAAATCCCTTCTTGAAATCCTTACTGAAAGTCCAATAAATTACGGGATTGAAAATGCTGTTCGTGTACGTGAACATTCTGCAAATGATGCCTGCAATGTTGGAGTTTTCACTTGCATGCCCATCGCCAAAATCCGACCACAACCAAAAGATTTCGTTTGGAAGCCTGCATGTCGCAAATACAGTGACCACGGTTGCAAACATTTTTGTTGCTCGGATATTTTGATCTCTTCCAACCAGATCATGCCTCTGTCCAAGGGTGTCTCGGCTTAGTTTACGACAATCACGAGTTACGTCTAAACGGCTGCCGTTCGTGTTCCCGTTTGTAACTGGAGCATCAGCTTGAAGGCTGATTTTGCTGGGGCGGCTGAAATCACGAGTAGGGTTTTCAAACTTGCTGGAGCTACCGTGCAAGTTGAGTAAAGTAATGCTGTACACGATGCTCATGAAAGCTAAAGGAATCCCATACTGTGCGATGAAAAGGAACAATGTGTAAGCTTGTCTGTATGAAAACGCTGGCCATGTTTCCTCGCATTTGTGGCTCTGTGCTGATAGATCCAAATAGTACACGTAAGGAAGAACGAAAAGAAGACCCAGCAGATGTGTAAACGCGATGGAACTTTTCACCTGTTTTGAGCTCAAACGCTGCTTAAATGGATGCATAATGACTCTATAGCGATCAAAGGAGATCAGCGCCAAGGTTAGCGAAGCTGAGATTGCGGAGAGCGTCGCTAATGGCCAAAGCATCTTGCAAAGAGCTCCTCCAAATGGCCATATGTAATCGTTTTCTTCCAACGCGAGATCAAAGGGAATGCTTGCTATTGGTGTGATGAGGTCGCAAATCGCGAGGTTAAGAATAAGCAGATTTGATGGCATTCGCATTCGTTTTGTTCTGCAGACGATGAATACAACCATAGAGTTTCCAATAAGACACAAAAGAAGAATCAAGGAGTATAAAGTGATTTTGACGACCTTGAAGTACAGGGACTTCTCAAAGCCTGCCTCAGTTGAGCTCATGTTGCCCTCCATTTAGACAACTCACTTTTTCATCAAACGTCTTTGTCACGTCTTGGTTATGGATATGTTACGGATATATATGCTTCAGTTGTAAGATGATGTAGTAGGCACAGAAATACAAGCGTTGATGGCTTCCCCAGTGTTTGCTTACAGGTGAAGAAAGCTTGGAATGTTATTGCGGTTGATGATTGGATCTTCCGGGGCAAAAGCATCTCATTTCGGCAAGTACGCCATTTTCCACGCGAAACAAAGCCTTGGAACAGGAAATAGATGAAGATAGATCAGTCCAAGGAAATGGCTTTATATGAATAACATTTGCCTTGAAGTCAACAATGGGCGTCTGATAAGAGATTGAATCTTGACATCGAGCCTTATTAAAAGGGCAAATGCCATAAAACGCGACCGAGCTGTATCGATTACGCTGCGAAGTGCTTGAAATTCCAGCTGTGATTGAACTGTTTTTATTTGTTCTTTTGAGATGTTTAGATTTTCTTCACAGTATGTCTCCCGCATTTTACAGACGGGAAAAAATCTTGCGTATGATTTACGTAAAAGGACTCATTGATTCAGTTTGGTCTTGTCGCTCATTTTGTACATAACTTAACCGCTCGGTTTTTTTTACGCATTACCAAGAATCCCACCAACAAGACGCTGATGCAAAACTCGAAGGTAAACGAGTTAAAAACACATACATCTTGATTAAGCCTCTGTGAATAAGTTAAAACCAATTAGTTATAAATGATTTTTTGGTTGACACATATGTCAGAAAAATAAAACTCAGGGTTGAAGCTCCCTCTGAAGAGTCTTTTTCCATATTTCAGACTATACTTTTAACTCTTGGTTAAAAAAGACAACCAGAGACCAGAAAAATAACAAAGGAACCTGATAGACGCCTCTGACGATCAAAACATCACTTGGAATTTGCTTGGTAAATAGATATTTTTACACTCCCTCTGGTTTTAGTTACTGAACAGCATTATCAATAACAACGTTCCCACTCATTTCCCACTCAACATTTACTGAAAGGATGAGGGGGCGATGTTATGATAGGTGCAAGGATTGTCTTGTTTTTTTGTTTTTTTTTTTCCGTCCACAAAACAAGTGTCTCAAGAGCAAAGACCCTAATCGTAGCCACAAGCCAAGTGGATCTTCAAGTGTAGCCATTTAAGGTCACGCGATTGAGGTAATTTTATCCCGGAGTTGTCGGAGCATGGGAGAGGGTGCCGAGATTCTTGAAAATGTTACAATGCCGGAACCTACGTCATTCACAATATTTCGAGGAACTAAGCTTTTAATTTGTCTTGAAATGTCATTTTTGCAGCGAATAAGCAGAATTGCGTCACAGATAATGAACTGGAATTTACGCGAAATTACTTTTTTATTTCAGTTCCATGAATCGCAATCTACAATAGCTTGCCACCCCTTTACCTCTCTCTTGATTATGGTGTGCAATAAGATTAGGGTTTTATCTGGGTCCCCTCCCTCGGGATTTGGTTCGGCAATGAAACTGCCTTTTACCAATGTCAGGGTCAATTCCTTTAAAATGTGATTGTGGATTTAAAGTCTGTGGATGAAACCTAAAACTGTGATATTATTTTAAACGATTTATTGTTACTGTTATAGTCCTCTGTTTTTGTTGTTGTTGTTGTTGTTGTTTTTTTTTTTGGTGCATTAAAGAAAATTGGAATTTGGAATTTTTGAACGAAACAAATTTTTGAACTTGACATGACTATTGCAAAATTAAACGGTCAAAAACAAAGTACTTATGGTCAAGATTGGGTCAAATTGAAAAGGTTTGTATTTAGCCATAACGTGATTGTTGCGGCTGCTGCCTGAGGCCTAACTTAGTGAAATCACGCTTCGTGGATAAATTGCACGAAAAGAGTGGTCTAAAAATTAAATTATTTTGTTTTTTAACGTAGCTGAGATTTTGTTATTAATAATGTTTTATTCTTAAATAGATCTTGCTATCAAAGTGATCTGTTCTTAGCCAATGAAATTGGCTTTAATGGTGTTCCTCCGATGTATTTTGATAAACATTTTTATTTGTTATGTGATACAGCATTTGGCCAAGTGAAGGTTTTGGAAAACATTGTTAACCATAAAAACAATTACAATTTATAGAGGGAAAAATGCACCGACCGTATTGACAATGGATTTTCGTCTGGATTTTTCAATAGAAGTTAGTATTCTGCTTTATTAAATGTATTATGGACATAAACCCACCGAAGCAAAACATGTTAATGAAATTTTGTAATCTCTTGTGTAATCTGCTAATGAAAAATTCCAAGCGGAACTTATTTACTGATCCGCCTTATTTTTTAAACAAAGCTGGACACCGATTCCTGAAATTTTTTAAAGTGTACTTCAAGTGGCTAGGATTTGCTTCAGACGTGCATAAAAGTTAAATTATTTGTTAAAAATGCGAGTGTTGAATTTGATTTACAGAGTATTCAGTCTGTCGGTATCGCGCGCGATAGAGCCCTGAGTAGAAGTGGTCGATTTTTGTTTTATCAAGCTCTCCAGTCGTCTAACGAGTGAATAACATGGGTGAATAAACATTCTCATGGGATTACCCATTATGAGAAATGTTTATGTCGTGTATTGAGAGCTATTTGGAGCAACTAAGCTAAAACGTTTTTGAAAGATGTTAATTATGGATTAGGGCTTCGTTCGATTGGCCTTATTCTTGGATAATAATTGACATAAAACAGATGACAACAAGTCCCTTAAATTTGGAATGTAGAGCCACTAGGACACAAAGTTATTGTATAGGCAGATATAGATGTGAACAAACAAGCGTTCTGATTGGCTAATTCAGGCTATCAGCTTATATACAGTGCAGTGGAACCCCGATATAACGTGCCAAGGGACTGACAGAATGTTTCGTGATTACAGATGTTCGTTACATCGGCTTCTTTGCCATACCTTTTGCTATTACTGGGCTGAAGAATATCGTTCGTTATTCCGGGGTCTTCGTTATATAGGGGTTCGTTACATTGGGTTTCACTGTAGATCCTCTCATATCAGCTCATATCGCGCGAAAAAGGATCCACGAAAAACGTGCTTGTTTTAACAGAAAACTTTGTCTTGCAAGACTAAATAGCACATTCTAACGGTGGGTTGTCCATATAATAAAACACAGAGTTATTCCAGTCAAACCCGTCGTATGTGAACTTACAGCCATTATCTTTAAGTGTCATTTAATTTTTCTTAAATGTTAGTAGATCTATCATTTCGTCTTGTGTTGAAGCCTTGTTGGCCGTGTACTCTTGTACGATCAGAGTAAATGGAATAATTCTTCAATATCTTGAATTTCAATAATTTAAAAATAAAACGTTCTCTGGTTAAAATACTCAAAGAAAAGACGAGCTTTTGGCTGTCTTAACTGCAGCCTTCAACAGTTCAAAGAGCCGAAAGCTCGTCATTTTTTAAAAAAATTATTGTTTCATCCTGGTTGTGACCCTTCGATATTTTAACATATCTTGAATTTCGTTTGTCAGAGTCATCCGATATTACAGCACAAATAGGTCTTTAAAAAGGGTAAATGAGGGCAGATGAACGCACTTTAACGAAATAAAGCTGAGCTTGGCTGTTCTTGAGCGAAATCTTGAGCTCAGTTCCAATAGTTCGAAACTTGAATTCTTGGTTCTAATAAGTTATTACATAATTTAGGCGCTGTGGTGTGAGTCGCACTCAAGTAAAAGTTATATTTATTTCATTTAAATTAAGTTTATTTTTACAAGGTACTGTATATTTAACACAATATAATGTTCTTTATTTGCTAATACAGCATTTGTTTTTTTCCGAACTGAGTATTTAAAACAAGTGTCTTCTTTGACAAGGGTCATCTGGTACAAAATATCTGAAAAGATGACAGATTGTTTCTGTAGACAGTCATCTCGACACCACTTCCCTCGTAGTTTCCTGTCAATTCATCCTTTCAGTCTCAAAAAGATTCCCTGCAATTTTACATAATCATCTTTTTTTTTTCACTTGTTCTCCTGTTCTAAATAAATCATGACCAATTCTTCACAGGGGAAACCAGGCTGGATCGGGAAAGGAGATTAATTCTCGCGCGCAATGTTTCGGAGCCTGTGATTTTTCATCATCTGGTCAACGTTATCATTCTTTTCTTCACCAGCTAATGGAATGGACCTACAGTAGTTACGTTTGCACAAATTTGCACTGGTGTTCAGAGTGCTCCCCCAACACAAAAAAGTGCTAACAAGAAGAAATACCTCACTTAAGTTTCTAAGTAATTTAACAATAAAAAGTAGCTGTGGACACTACACTAATAATATATACTAATTAAAACTGCTATACTGAAACGAAAACCAAGACTAGTCTTTAGCGACCATTCTTTAGGTAAGGCTCGCCTCCTTCTATTGTTTATTCTTTGTGTGTGTTATTTATCTATTTATTTATTTATTTTTTATTCTTCAAGGTTATTTCGAGTCTTGTGTCCTTATTTGATAGTTTTTTGATAGTTTACAGAGCCCCATTTAAACCAGCGTATGCTGAACTGGGAATCTCTGTTTAAATATTGTCAATGAATAAATGAATAAACAAATAAATAAACAAACAAATAAATAAATAAATAAATACCTTTTGATGACCGAAATTCACATGAAAGACTACTCAGTGTAAATTACCGACAAAACGTAAGCTCATTCATATGGAAATTGCGTACAAGGAAGTCATAATACGTTGTGTCTTCCTCATCAGTCTAGACAAGATTCCTGCTGCTGAATCACTAGCGATCACTCATAAAAATGTCAGTAAAATTTAATTTATCCCGGGTGTTCCTCGAAGAGATCTTCTGGCAACTATGCAGCAACTTAACATACTCAACATGCAATAGCGCTTCAGTTAAGACAACGGTCAATCACTTGAATTGCGTATCGACACGGTTTTTGCTCTGCAAACAGTGGTCGGGCACTTCCTTGCGTGTTTCAATTCGCTTCTCTCGTCTGTTTCTAAGAAAAGGAGTAGATGTGGTGGTGGGCTTCTTGCAGTGTAGTTAGCTAAGGGTTGGCTATGAAAGCTGCAAACATCAAAGAGGATTGCAGAGGTGCCGCAATTTATGTTGGCAGAAGCTTGAAACACCACAACCGAGCACATTCGCTCGTTTTACGTGACTGAAAAGACGGGTTTTTCGCGGCCTGTGTCTATGAACCAGTGCGAAAGCTAGATATTTAACAAACGAGAATTGAGTTTAAGAATGACGATTTATCCCATTTTCCTTATTTTTCGGCTCGCCCAGTATTTCGCCTCGACAATTTGGATTTATAAACTGAAATAGACAAGCATCCCGTCCAACAGCGTTTACGTTTACTATTTAACTACGGAACTGGTCTCTATTCCTGCCTGTGAAAGACATTGAAAAACTTGCCTGTATGCATCGGTATACACCATATTCACAAATGGCGGACGCTCGGAAAAAAGCCTGGTACCTAACACCGAAACGAGGCGTTTTAGGATAAACAAAGAATAATTTTACTGCTAACGTATGCAAACTGCACATAAATTAGTACAAATTTCTTCAATAACAAGCTTCGTGGTTACAGATTTCATTTGGGATGAGTCCAGGATCCAAGTCATAATGTTTATTGCTGTGTTCCTTGTTGTAATCCGGAAGGAAACGTGGACTCTCATGAGAAAAGAGTCTGCTAATTTTGCTTTCCGAAGGATCCGAACCTTTGAGGATGATGGTTACAGAATTAAATAAACCACCTTGCAGTTTTCAATTTTTTTTCTGCTTGGGTAGGAAAAATTCGATACCACTGGAAACCTGAACTAAAAATTAGCAATACTTGAGAAATGGAGTGTTGTATCGTGCCTTGTAGAAGCGAAGGTATAGGTCGCAAATTGTGACATTTTTACAGACTGCGGGAGTAATTTCCATAGCGGTATGCAAGTAATCTCTATACTGTCATACAAACGTCCAGCCCTTATACAAACTCAAAAGGAAATTGTTTGAGTAAATGAGGAAGAATCACTTTTAAAAGAACGACTACAAAGTACTTAATATCCAACTGGGAAATGCTCACGCCGAAAGTAAGCGTCAATTCATTGGGAGAATGGCGAGTTAAAATCATCTTAGTTTGCATCTGATAATTTGCGGATTTGATCTTCTTTCTTTTTATGTTGGGTTCGCAATCTTGCTCACGATTCAGCGGATGCTGATATCAGTGTAAATCCTGGGGGAAACGGTGATAATATTTGGGCTTTCAAAAATGTTGGGATGTTAACTCTTTAGACGATGAGAAAAATAACTAAATACCTCCGGGCTTATCTCAGTAAGAGATCGACGGAGAACTCTCAAGCTGGAAAAACAACTTTTGAGGTTCTATGTCCGCATTGCGGCAAAGATCCCATGAGAGATATTTGGCAATTTTATGTCGCATTTTGCACTCAAAATCAACTTTTTGACACAGTAATCACTATATGTTTGCCTTGAAAAACAGTGCTCGAAGGTTTACAAAGTCTACATATCAAGACACGAATCATCCTTGCAAAGAGATAGATTGGCACGTTTTCGGTTCAGTTAATAAATGTACCGATAAATTGTATCAGGATAAATAAGAAAAAAATCCTTTCCTTGGCTGGTGTAGCCTTCAGCTCTAAAGGATTCAGGAACACAAAGGGATAAGCATAGATTATGTCAGGTGAGAAATTAAAAAAATCGATGGACATCGAATCAACAGATAGATCAAGCCATACAAGCTTATCGCTAATAAGATGAAATTAAGTAAGACAACTGCAGCGCGCATGAAAAGCCTATAAATCTTACTCGTAATTTTTGATGATCAGCTCCGATAAGTTTATTCCATCTAAAGAGAATCCAGGGACAGGATATTACCCTCGTCAAGGACAAAAACGCATACAGAACAGCCATCTTTCATTCTTCCTTCGGCGACTATCCTAAAACGCCTCGATTCCATGCTTGGCCGTTCACTCGCCCCAGGTCAGCCGCCATTTGTGAATACGGTGTTTATGTTGTAGGATACGCGACTTATTTTAGAAAACGTGCACGATAAAAAAACCGTCATCTGTTGTCAGTTTTTCTGGTACTCAGTGACCGTGAACTGTATGCAAATAATTTCTTTCATTTGCTTGTGTCTCTCCTTTTATAATGTACATGACATCAGATAAAAACGCGCGGTAAGAACAAAGAAATTCGACAGCAGTCGAAGGCTACCGTTCTCATCACTTATTAGTGTCCTCAAAATCCTCGACCAAATGGAATCTGTATGTTCTATACAGCCACATCACAAATTGGTTTCAGAATCACTCGAAGCTAATTCTTGAAAGTCGCGATGAACTCTAACAGTAGTTGCAAAGGGCATGCGCAAAAGAGAAGACCCCTGAGGTAGACAATGCACACACGCATCAAAATACGCCATGGTCTTCTGCGCATGCTTTCAACGTAACAAATCGTGCATTCTCGTCCCCAGAGCCCACGATCCTTTTGGTCTGCCCCAGGGATCTCTTGATTCCGTGCGAAGACCAAAAGGATCGTGGGCTCTGGGGTCGTGAATGGCAAAAATAAGTGCACATCGCGTTTTCTAGAATTTGGAAAAACGAACCTGGTAAATGTTCCAATTTGACAGCTGTCAACGATTAGAAGTGAAAATCCGCCACAAAGTGAGCCTGCGTTCAATTCCTTTGATTGTTTGTTTTTATCTTGTTTTGTTTATTGTTGGGTGTTGACCCATTACACGACTTTCCAAAACTCGGTCAAACAATTTTTGTTTGATTGTTTGTTGAAAATGTTTCAAATAATACAATTAAAATCTCCATATTTTAACCTTTTGCTCTATCGCTATGTTTAAAGAATTCCTTTTCCCGACCAAACAGGTAACAATTGACTCAAGCGATGCACTAAACGCAGTATTTGAACCTTTCATGACTCCAAATCAAACCTGTTTCATGTCAAGTAGTGGTTTTCTAACTTTTGAGTCTGTGGATGACAACAGAAAGTGTGACCATTCAAATGAAAGCTATCAAGCAGTTCTTTCCTGTGGTGCTCTTTGTTTTTTGAATTTTCTGGGATGAAAAGTAAAAATATAATGTTGGACTTCTGGTTTAGATATTGTGGTGGGCCAAGGGTTAAATACGCTGCTGGCAGGTATTAACTGACTTATCACCTCAAAATTTAATTTACACCACATACTTCAGCAGATCTATGCTCCGATTTTCTGTCACTGTATGTTGCGGAACGGAGTCATCTTATTTTGACAGGCACCTTGAATTTTACAGCAAACGTCCCGTGGTCGGCACCTGCCAGATTGCGTGTAGCTGCACGAGCAAAGTTAAATTATTGAGCGATTTTGTCGCTGTTCTCATTTTTTGCAGCTGAGTAGTTCAGCTGAAACGCTAATCTTGGCACGAGCAATTTACCACATGTCATGAAGCCTCACCCAGATCCATGCATTTATTTCTGATACAGTTTCCGACACGATAACAAGTTGGTTATGTCATACGATAACTGAAATATAAAGTGGGAACCGAACTCTGCTGCTCTGCGAAACTTGTCGGGTATTTCACGAAGACTGAACTTTTCCTGAGGTCTTTAAGTGTGCTGTTTCCTCGTCGGTCTCAAGCAAAAAAACGTCTTTCTGCAGATTAAGGCGTTTGACTTCACCTAGAGGAATACAACACAGCTACAGCATTTCAACTTCTGGTGGTCATATGAGACCAAAACGTTCTTTCGAGCCTTAATTTGGATGCCTTGATAATAGATTGAAGCACAGCAGTTGGGAATTTCAGAATTCCAAGAACTTGATCATTTAACTGAGATCTACCTTCTAGGATTACGATCTGCAGACAAAAATACAGACATTTTAGGGAGCCTGAAATAACAGCAAAGTTGAAGAAGATTTTCAACAAATCCTTCCGATTTGCGTGGACCATTCATTTGGATGTTCGGTTTTTATAATTCGATAATGGCGTTGAACGCAACAGCTCCACTGTTTAACTCTTCCGACGCCGGTGCATTCAACAATGACACTAACGCTTCTATACAAGGGACAGACGGGCTAGTAGTGGAACAGTCCATAGATTTTAGGATCATGAAAATTGTGTTTTACTGCATTATTTTGTTGGGCAGCTCTCTTGGAAATAGTCTTGTTATCTACATCATCGCGAGCAACGCGCGAATGAGAACACCGTCAAATATTTTGATTTTGAACCTTGCCGTGTGCGATTTTATCACACCTTTGCTGAGCATTCCCTTTGACTTTGTACTGGAGGAATATAACTACACCTGGATTTACGGAGCAGCAACGTGTAAAATTCTGTGGCCTTTGACGACCATGACTTCAACATCGGCTGGACTGACCCTTGCGGCAATTTCACTGGATCGTTATCGCGTGATAATGCATCCATTTAAGTCTCGACTTACAATGGTCAAAATCAAATTCATCATTGCGGCGATTTATGTGTTTTCTTTACTGACGGTTACGCCGTATTCTTACATGTTGTCTTTGGAAGGTCAGGAATGTCGCGAAAACTGGCCTGATAAATCACATAAGAAATATTATACGTTAGTGTTGTTTATGGTGCAGTATTTCCTCCCTTTGTCTTTCATGGTAGTGATGTACACTTTGGCGCTGAAAAATCTGTACACAACCTCGGACAAGGCAAGTGCAGGAAAAACGCAGAAAGAGAAAACTGTTCTTAATAGCGATGCGGCATCGCCAGAACCTGGGAAATTAAAGAAAGTTTCTTCCACTGTTCGCCTCGTGCGCAAGTTGTCGTCCACAATACGAAGAGGAACAAACGAAGCGAATAAGCGAGCGACAAAAATGTTCATCGCAGTGGTTGTGGTTTTTACCATTTGCATGTTTCCTAATCAAGCACTTTGGTTATGGAGGGATTTTTCCAATTCGAGCGACAGTGCTACGTTTCAAAAAGCCGTCATAATTTGCTGGCTCTTCACGTACTCGAACAGCGTGTGTAATCCTGTGATATACGCATTTTTTAGCCGGGATTTCAGGAGAGGTTTCAAACGAGTGCTGCGACAAGTGTTCTGCATCCGGCGCCACAAGCTAAGGAATGCTGGTCTGAACGCAAGCTTAGTGGCTACACTTACTACAGAACTAAAAGGTGCTGCCACAGCCATGGAGCAACGAAAGAGGAAAACTGCAGTAGTCACACGACCAAAGATTTATATATTGTAAATGACAAAACGGTCCTTATACAATACCTTATTCTGAGTTTGAAACAATCTCAATTTTCTACTTTGCGAAATATTTGGAATTGAGTAACTCTGCGGTCCGATGAAAGCCGTGCAGTATCATGAGGATTTTGCTCGCGTTTGACCCCACTGAAAAGGCAATAGTCACATTAACAAATATGAAAGCCTAAAAATATTGGTCATTTTCTTGTTCAGACACCATACTAATTCAGTGAAGCTATTACTAAGTGTCTTTGGCCACGGATGGCCAAGATGGAAGTGGATTACAACTTGAAAACGTCCAGCGAACGTTTTCAAATTCTGTGCTTGTATCTTACAAAAATCATTGAAAACTTATTATGGTTTGCTCTCCTTGCCAAAATTCGCTTGATATCTCCCTCTTGATGTTCCAGGAGCATTTTGTGTGTGAGTGAAGGCATTTAAGTTTTGACTAAACGCGAGGAAAATCCCCGTGACACTGCTCCTTTAAATTAAGAGCTTTTATTTGAATTGTTGCACTGCGGCACTTCACCAAGCATGACAACAATCTACAATAGTTTTGGCTTTAGAAGTCAAACAATAAGTCCACGACAATGTATCAACAAAATATGTATACTGCAATGTTTTTTGAAACCTGTAGGCCTCTGTAGACACGTGCACTGTCACAGATAATAAAACTTCTAACTAGCGCCTCGTTTTCGTGCGGTTTTGTTTCAAAACGATTTCCGCTCAACGTTGGAGGAATAAGTGCAAAAATAATGTCACCAAAAAATACTCGTTGCATGGTAATGTTTTAAATAAAGTTAAGAAGAAGTTATCAATACTTAAGCTCCCGCAAGAGAAAACTGAATTTGAAGTTATCCACATTTTAATTAAAAAAGACGCTTCATATCAGTTCAAAACAAAATGGTGCCCATTTGTAGCATATTTCTACGAGATTTGACATACGTTTTTCAAGAATGCTTGAGAATTTGATCGCGGGGTCACTTGGAGAAGTGAATTGAACTGAGATGTTTCAAATAGTATTCAAAATGGTACTGTGCTATGAGAAGTATTTTAGTAGTTAATTTTTGCAGTTATTGCTCGAACGTTGTTTAAAACCAGTTGTTGCAGCTCTTTTCTTTTTTAAATCTGGGGTCCATTGGCACCAAACCGTTTCGATGATTATTGAGAATTTCAGTGATATTACGATCGGAAACTCCCATGTCAAATTGTCCTTCATTCTAAGGGTCTCTAAGAACTGAATGGAACATAAGGTATTTCATTCCTAGATCTCCACTTTATACACTGTTCAATGCCGATTAGAGATTAGCGAATGTGATACAAGTTGGACAAACAATGGTATAGAAGGCAGTTTTTATGAGTTATAGCAAAAGAGGGTCTTAAAGAGGTGTGTTTAGACGGATTTGACGGTTGGCGGTACAAAAAAATCGCCTTTTGACTGTGACGACTACATTTCCAATCAATGGATCCTTAGCCGTTACGCGCATTCAGGCAAAATGTCTGCGGTTGACGTTAAAATTTACCCTAATGTGTCAGTTGACGTGACATTTTAGAGAAAAAAAAATTGGATTTTAACTGAGTTGCATATAAAGGAAGCCAAAAGCTGACGTTTTGGACGAAGGGCTGACGCTCGAAACGTCAACTTTTGGATTTCTTTGGGGTGGCCAATTTCCCCTATCAACTCAGTCGATAAATCCAATTTTTTGTGCTTCACTTCCCTACCGACGCCCCACAATTAGAAACTCACCCCTTTATATATTCGGTGAAAGACATCTGACGGTGGACGGTTAGACTAAGAGCAGCCTCTTTCTTATCCTTATTTTTCAATAGTGGGAGAAGATTGCGCGAAGGGCGACGTATCGGGTGGTGCCGTGAGAAGAGCGGGCGCTGTGAAGACCAATCCCTCCTCGTTTTTGCCGTTCGACGCACATAATTTATACATTCAGCTCTCGCCTAGGATCGGACGACGGTAGTGTAGTTGACCATTCACCCACTGTGTCCCTCTCAAAATGAATAAGGTTGAAAAAGCCGCTGTTTAAGCAGCAACCAAGCCATTAAAATCAAACTGATTCATTGCAGACAGATAAACAGACAGATAAACTTTTTATCTGTCCCCCCCCCTTGTAGTCCTAAATATTTGAGATGACCCCCCCCCCAAAAAAAAAGAAAAGAAAAAAGAAAAAGTGATAAAGTAAATCTAAAACTTACCAAGCTTAAATTAAACAGTCAGTTTTAACACTCAAGTCCTACAGGATTAAATGTCTTTATTGACAAGCACTACAAGTAATTTTCTGGTAGGGGTTCCAGGGGTATCTTCCCCTGGAAAGTGTTGAAAATCTAGAGATGCTCTAATGCAATTTGCTGCATTCTGAAGTACATTAACAGAAAAGTCATGCCGGTTTAAAGCATTGTTTTGGACACTGTAATCAGTGACCCCCCTTTACACACCATATTTGTTTGGCTGCCCCCCCTTTGAAGACATATTTTTTGGCATAACCCCCCTCAAATCCCACCAGCCCCCCCTACCTCATAAAAAATGAACGGTCCCTAATGGATTTCTGGGACGACAGCAACCCAAGTAAGTTTTCCCTCCTCCCAGAATAGCACGGTTACAGTGTCACATCGCTGATGGTTCACACAGGAATTTAAATCTACTGCAGTTCTACCCTACATAAAAGGTGTATCAGAGGTTCTTCGCTGCTGCCTACCACAACAAGGTGTACGCACCGTCTTCAAATCAGACACAACTCTTAGGTCTCACTTAGTGCGACCGACAGACGCCCTTGAACCAACTAAATAAGACAGTGTCGTCTATAAGATTCCATGTGGGTGCGGCAAAGTATACATCGGGGAAATAGGGAGAGCGATGCAAGACAGGATAAAAGAACACGACAGAGATATACGGCTTGCTCGTACGCAAACCTCCGCAGTTTCGGAGCACGCTAACGAAACGGGGCATCTTCCTATTTGGAAAGAAGTTAAGTTTATTGATAGTGACCCTCACAGTCCTCACTGGTACACACGTAGGGTCAAAGAGGCTATCCATATAAGACTTTACCCTCATAACATTAACAGAGATGGTGGAATCGAAATTCCTGAAGCTTGGATACCTACGATCAAAAAGGACAACAGCCGATCAACCACAAAGCGGACCTGTGAGGGAACAACATCTAATAGTCGGAATAATAATGAGGGTCGAAATGCACCAATAGCAGCGAACCAACATGCTACAAATAGCGACACCTAAACAATCGACCTCATCGCCTGATGAAGACTAGCAGTATTGCAGTCAAAACGTCGCGATCAACAACTTAAAGCGATTCCATCGTGAGACAAACGAATAAACGTTCATCTTGCCTATCTTACACCACGATGAACAATAAGCACATCTTTAATGACAAGGTGTGTGTAATTAGGTGTATATTTTTTTAAGGTGTACTTATGCCTTCAAAATTGCACTAATACAAAGTCACGTCCATGAGAGATACATTAGAACTTCCCTGAACGTACACCTCCTTCACGAACGCTTGTTCATGACAAGCAAACAAAAAACAGAACTTAGGTCACTGAGGGGAGAGAAAATAATCCAATTAGCGACACAGATTACAAGGTACACTGATGCTTTTTCGACAACTGACTAGCAATTTCTCTGACTGAAGTTCATTTCTTATCAGACTCGCATTACCTCCAACGTGTTATACCTTTGCCTAAGTCACTACATGTGGTAATCCCGAATGACTATCCTGGAGAGAAGCGTGTTTCTATTGTATACTTGTTTCAGGGTAAATTGCAGGAAACTTCCCTGTAAAATTCCTGCTATCTCCATCAAGTTCAAGTTTAAGTGTTCGAGATAACGAAATTCAAGTGTAGTTACAATTGAGGCATGCACAATAATGTCTGAATTAAATACCTCATATCGAGAGCAACAGCTTAAGCTTTTAAGAGTCACTTGAGATATAATTTGATTTTAAGAAAAATTTTCAGACAATCTCGTTGACGGTACCAAAAAAGCAACTGTTCATTGGTCGACGGCAAAAAATTGCCCTAATTTGTCAGTTACGGGTACAGTAACTTCGATTTCACGCTTAACGTTTTTGTGTATCGTTGGTGGATGGTTAAATTGAAGTCATTTGAGATCTCTGACGACTTAGACGGTTTACGGTTAACCCCATTGAGACACTTGTTTCCTAACATAACAAATCCAGATGGATTCTGAACCCAGGATACAGTGGTCAAATGTTTAGAATGATGAACTTTCAAAGATGAAGGATGTCGGCACGAAACTTAGTCCGGCTCTGCCTTTGTGTTGTGTGCGAAGCTGGACTACTTCGCATTTTCTCTCTCCATAGTTAGGACGTATTAACGACAGGTGCCTGTGAACAAAATGCTTGGAGTAACAGCGTGGAAGACTGCCATCACATCCAGAAGCTAGGGAGAAGATAATAATTATCCTTGCTTTATCGTAACTCCTAAAGGCTTTTCACAAAAATTCCTACTTTATTAACCTGATTTCTGTCGTTAAGGTTTTGAGGCTTCTTATCAGAGTTTTGTTCATTTCTTTGGTTTTGTTACTTACTTTTGAGCATCTGTCGTCAGCTCTCAGATTGCTAAAGCTTTCTAGCATTCCTTTTGCGTTTTCAACGTTTTCGAGTAGTTTACAGGAATCTGTTCATGAAAATGATATTAAAAAAGAAAAGAAATGTCTAAACAACATTATATGACGTTGCAGAATGTGTAAAGCTATGTATAAAACAATGGATTTTAAAAATAATGAGAAAGATGTCACAGAAACATACCTCCATTCCTGATTGACACGGCCCTTTAATTCCAGTTTCAGAACTTGGACTTCCTCGAAAAGTATATATATATTTTTTTAATTTCAAATTTTAAAGCTCGTCAGTTAACACACTTTTGAAATGCTGGAAATCTAACCAGGCAAGTTAACCTCAAAACCGAAATCTGTCACCCTAGCCGGTTGATATCGAGTGTTGCATATAATCGTAAATCATTTTAGTTATTGCACTTTGTAATTGATTTTGGACGGCTGTGTTTAACAAAGAATAAGCAGTGAAATAATTCACTTCCACTTAATTCAAATATGATTTGTTAAACTGATTTTTAATAATTATCGGTAAATCCAAATGTCTGTGTTTCACTTCCTCACCGACGCAGCACCACAGTTTCTTTAGAAACTAACCCTCTTGTTTCTTTGTTCAATCGTTCAACTGCAATTTTAACTTTTTTGTCACTAGTGGTAGGTATTAAAGTAAATACCGGGAACTTCAAGCCGAGGAAGGGCTCGTTATTATAGCGGGGCCCGCGGGCAAAGCCCTCCAGCGGACCTCCATTGCTAAGCAAATTTGCTAACCTACCCTAACCTATCGACCCGAGAAATTTTGGTTGTGACGTCAGCGTACACCCGCCCGCCCGTTCAGACTTTGGGGGAAGGGGAGGAGAGCCCCAAGACAACCCGACAGGGGGTGGAGAATGCCATCTTTCTTGGCGGGAAATCGCGCGGTGCTTTTGGGCAACTGGCGTTTGACTTGGCGGGAAATCGCATCACCATAGCCCTTTTGCAAAAGAGGTTCCTTTGAAAATTTAAGCAAAACGATTCGACAGTACTGAAGTTTTATAAAACTTGAGAAAAAACATGTAATGTCTGTAAATGGAAAGGAAAGGTTCAAAAGAATACTGGTGGAAGGCGAAAAGTTCAAGTTACGAAAGCTGCCTTCAAAGGACTTCATCTTTCAGTTTGTTTTCTTCACAACGGAGAGCTTGCCCTGTTCTGAAACACAACCAAGTATTAAATGAAGTTCTACAAGGGTTTAAGGTGCATGATTTTGAGTATTACGGTCAAAGAAATTACGTTTTAGAATGAAAATTTAATTAGTATCATTAGAAAAGTGTCATTTACTTTTGGCTTTAGAAAATTATTAGGAAACACGCTCAGATTTGTGACAGATGTAGTCTTGAATATTTTGCCATGCTCAGCCGATTTCACTCGCGTAGACGGACCCACGATGCTGGAAGTGTGACGCAAATTGCATTTAAGTATAAACCAGATAAACTTACGGGTTTTCGAATAAACTTTTTCAAAAATGATTTCTCTGTCCATTATTTTGTGTTTGTTTATTCATAACAGAAGGTCAAAGCACAGTTAGTAATCAGTTGTCGGTTTAATAAGAAACTATAAGCCAAGCAGTTGTCGGTTTAAACCTATTTTATCCGAAAAGCTTCCAAAAACAGTTCTGAGCATTACTAAAAGCGCCCGAATTTTAAACAATTCGCAATCCGCAAAACTTATCCCATATTGTTAAACATGTTTGGTGTTTGTTTTCAATTTCGATGGTCTCAAGTTAGAGAACGAAATATAAAAGTTACTTAAGTAACTATAAGCGAAGAGGTTTTGGGTTTAAAGCTATTTTATCCGGTAAGTAATGTGTGTTCCTTAAAGTGCTCGAATTTCTTTGCGGCTGCTAAAACCTACGCGACCTTTCTTCGATAATTAAAATTTACAGGTGCTTTGAAGCTCCCCAAATCCTTTCTTTCTGGTAATCCTGGTAAAATGCCGGTGAAATGCCAGTATAAATTTTTGACTAGACTAATAGTGGCAGTTCATGTCATTTGTTAACATCCGAACGCGATGAAGATAACCCATTGAAGTTTTATTTTGTTGTTGTACATGTGCGCCGTTTCAAGTTCATTCAAGCGAACAGCCAATGATCCAAGGAGATTTGTGAAGCCTTGACAGAAATGACAGGATATGGAAACATTGCGAAAACCAAGCAAGACGGCTCGTAAGTAAAATATGTGTTCAGTTTGATGCCCGAAAAAAGAATAATCAAGCTGTGCTCAGCCTCTAGAGTGACCTTTCGAGTTTGGTTTTACAGAACAGATCCCCTAAATATTGGAGGACAATTCGGAAAACTTTCGGGCTTTTTGAGAAACACTTTTCGAAAGCGAACGAGGTAAAAAAAACCCTGAAATATATTTCGGACCGAAAAGTTTCAGGACTATTTTTCAGAAACGAACACCAGTTTATTGCTTGGCGGCTCCGCTTTTAGGCTTGGCTAAATCTATATATTATGCCACGCCTTTACGCGTAAAAAATCTTGCCACCTTATTGAGCGCGAGCTAATTGAATGACAACCGCCATCAATTTGCAGTCTACACGTTACGTAGAGCGGCTGAAAAGACATCTGCTATTTACTTGAAAAATACATACGCACGCCATCTTGTTGGGCGTCCTATAATTGGCTTGCACACTTCATCAATCTGGCCATAAGTGCACGTTCAAGTCAGCTGGTTTTGCACACTCTTAAGGACGGTGCCTCATTGGCTTACACATGCCATCTACTTAACCAGAAGTGAACACTTCAGGTCATGTTGTTGCAGGTACTCTGTTTGGCTTAATTGCGCCATGCAGGTATCCACAAAAGCCCGGACAGTATTTCGTCGCACACACGCTGATTGGCTTATATACACATCTGCCTATAAATGCACGCTCAGGTTACGTTGTCTTGTGCCCTTTTATTGGCTGTGGTCTTTTTACTTTTTAAGTTTTTCGCTTCAGCCAAGTTGTAGCAGGCGCAACGTAATGCAAACAGGAGCCTGGAGACGAAAACGTTTCAGATGTAGCCTGCGCAGCAGTCGTTTCCGTGTGTTTTTCTACGCTTAGGAAGAGTTCTTTTTTTGCTTTTTTCCACCTAAACACTGTTTTCTTCGCATCTTTCGCACGGCAAAAGAGCGAAAAACTCTTTCCAGGCGCGCAAAAACTCACGGGAGCGCTTGCTACTAAGGCTATTAAGGATCCATCTATAACGTCCTTCTGTGGGAGCCGACAATTTTTTTCTTCCCGTCAACTTTAAATGGTAAACAAAAAGTCATTAATTTTGTCAACTCCTATGCTGGAACTTTGACGAAAGAAAGGGCATTTAGTGGAGAAATAACTGTTATAAACGCATGCTAACTGGAAATGATAAGATGTAATTTGGTTACCTCCAGAGCTCCTTATGGTACTACCACTTAACAGGACTGGCTAGTGGGCGTCAGTGAGAGAAGGGATAGTTTTTAGACCCTGACTTGATTTAATTGAAAAGAAGTGAAACCTAAGGCACACAGTAAACTTGCCCATGCATGCGGGCAAGCAGGAAATGAGAGTAGGATTCGTTGCTCATCACGCTTTCGATCCCACACATATATATCCTCCGGTGGAATCATTACCAAAATATGTGGGTAGACCAAAATTGTATGTCTACTTAGTGTGCGTCCTACAGGAAAAGTACTAAAAAGTATAACTTAATTAACAACTACCCACCCTATGAATCCGTTTAGAGAGTTATTCGACATAGAGGGTGTTGGGTAAGACCAAAAATAGCAAGGCCCCACAGTACTATGTCAGTCTCCGGCGAGGCGATAGTCTATATAGAGCGAGATGAAGTAAATTAAGGACTGAAATATAAAAAAGGTCAAGTCTCGATATAAATCTTATACACACTGCAGTTGATTTAATTTAGAACCCAGTTTTGACTCCGGGAATGAGAGGATTAGTATAAAATCATTGCCAATGATAGTCTGAGTAATAATCCGGCTTTTGTTATTGCACGTTTAATTTTAGACAACGGAAACTACAACTGACCCTGAATTCCTACAACTTGAAGGCCTTTTGGGTGTTTAGTTTACAATCTGAACAGCGTAAAATCAAATAGTATGAGAATGACCTTTATCAGAGCGACGCGCATACCCGATCCTACTAAAAAACACATTGTAGTCTATGTGCTTTACCCCCAAACGTAATTACCGCCATGCAATTGATTTTTACGTTACGACTTGGACATTACAAAGACGATCACCAGGTCTGTAATTCTTCAGACAATTTGAAGCTGATCTTCGGAAACCACGAGCGGTATCAGTTCTTTCTTGAGATAGTGATGAGAAATCAATGGCGACAACGACATCTCATAAAGATCCAAGATTTCCTGCGTTATGTTTCAGGCTCCGCCCAAAGGACCTACCTGACATAAAGTGGAACAAACAATACATAGGTGAAACAAAACGCACGCTTCGTGAACGTTTTTCGGAACACAGACAAGCCACAAATAATCCACTTCACGCTAACGCCGCGGCAGCTGTCCCTTCCCACTTCAATCTACCTGGCCACTCTATTACAGACATGGGTCTTATCCCACTTGAATTACAACCTTCACCCAGCGCATCCCACCGGAAAGCACGAGAAGCTTACCTCATACATAGAGGTCAAACAATATCACCAGAAGGAATAAACCGACGGAATGAACACTGATCACTCAAATCTAAACATTGTTTGTATTACATCAGCATTAAACCCTATATATATGGATACCATGTTATCTAAAAAAATTTTTTCTTATAATTATTATTATCATTATTATCATTTTTTAATATAATTATTATATATATACATTTTGTTTGTTTACTTCTAAACTAGTTAATCATTAACCATTTGTGCATTTTTAAATTCAAATTTTTGGAGCCGTTACAGCATTTTCCTTCTGTATAGCTCTGGCCTTGAGGAAGGCTAATTTTGTTAGCCGAAATATTGGCCTTAAATAAATCAGCCCTTTGCCGTAGTGCCAGCCTTGCATTCATTTTTGTTCAAGGAACCTGGGGGGGGGGGGGTACTCAGCAGATGCTCGGGTAGGGAGGTGCAGCCCGGGTGTTTAAACCCTGACCCTGTTTAAGACAAAAATCTCTGATTTTGCTACCCTGTTTAAGACAGATTTCAGATTTTTTGTACCCTGTTTAAGACATTTAACCCAACATCATACCCTCCTTACAGCTGGAATGGATTAGTCAGAGTCTGTTTCTTATCTTAATATGGTGTACTTTGACAAACTCAGTAAAAATTCGGCTTTTTGTGAGGGTCCTGTAAATTAATGAATACATAAGGTCGTGTAACGATACCCTGTTTAAGACAAAAATTGATGAAATCGACACCCTGTTCAAGAAAAAAACCCTCTGAAAATCATACCCTGTCGGGCCGCACGTCCCCGTTAAGGCCATATAAGGGAGTACCCCCCCCCCCCCGGGAGCAGTGGAACCCCAATAAAACGAAACGCAAGGGACTGGGAAATTGTGTTCGTTATAAAGAGGGGTTCGTTATATCGGAGGTTCTTTTCCGTATCTTTTACTATTTCTGGGCTGAAAAAGATCGTTCGTTATACCGGGGTCTCCGTTATATCGGGTTTCTACTGTATTAAACCGGCTTTAAAGAGACGAGCTAAATTCACGACCTATTTTTCAGACGTCTATCGAGAAAATTGGAAATCTGCCGTTTAATAAATTAATCACCTTTCCAGGCAAATGACTTCTGCTGATATGTGATATATACCGATGGTTATGTTTGTAGGCTCCTGGCAACGATCCCAATATATTCGAAAGGTGTTTGTTTTTTACTTTGTGATTAGAGAAGTAAATAGAAATAGAGTAAACTTTCTGAAGGAGGAAACTAAAGTGGATCTGTTAGAAACGCCTGCTATATCACTTTTCTCAATTGTTCTATACCAGGAAAGAAATTTGAATTACCCTATGAAATTAATTTTGCGACTTCCTCACGACAAAGACGACTATAAATCATATACTTTACAGACAATTTTCTCTCTTTTCAGACAATGTTGAAGCCGATTTTTGTGGAAACCGCGATTGTCATTCCACCTCAGTGAGTGTAGGATATCAATTGAAAATCAGTGATGGAGATTAGTATCTCATAAACCCACGTTTTCCTGCTTTATACAAGCTACGCCCAAAAGGAATTACGTCATGAATTACGTACATTTGGACAGATATAAACGGCGATTTTTGCCACCTTGATACGTGTGGAATATCAATGAGAATCAGTGATCGAGGTGAACATCTCATCTGAAATCCGGCCACGATTTCCTGATTTATGCGCTCAAACGGAATTACCACATGAATTACGTACACTTAGACAGAAAAATACCGTAAATACCGTAATGCTCATAACGGCACCCTTACGTCAGCTTGTTACGGTCACTCTGACTGACTGTTTACTTATTAGTGCACGCTCACGTCACTTTGTTACGCACACTTTGACTGGCTTATACTTGGAATCAAATAGCCAAACGTGCATGCTCACAAAAGCTTGTAACGTGCACTCTGATTGCTTTACAACCCGCCATCTTTTAACTCATAAGTAGAGGCTCACGACAGCTTGTTACGCGCACTCTGATTGGCTTAAACCCGCCATCTACTTAACCACAAGTGAACACTCACGTCATATTGTTCGAGGTACTCTGATCGGCTTAAAAGCACCATGTATGTATCCAAAGGCTTACCATCCTGTTTGTGTCGCGGACCTGTGCTAGCTGTATATTAATGACCGCTTCGGTTGTGAACAAAGGATTTTGTGAAAACGATATTTACGGCCTTTGAACGGATGAAAGTCAAAGATATAAAAACGCTTAGAAACCTGAACACTGTGGTAATGTTTGTTATTATGGGCTTGGTTGTCGATTTAAAGCTCCGGGAGGCGGTTTTAGAAACTTGAAGTTTGACCTACTCTATAAATAAAGATATACTCAAAATTTCTTCCCGGAGCTTTCAGATGGACAAACAAACAAACAAAAAAAAAAAAGATCACAAAATCCTTTGTTCACAACGGAAGCGGCCATTAATATACAGCTAGCACAGGTCCGCAACACAAGCAGAGGATGGTAAGCCTCTGATGTATCCACAAAAGCCCGGACAGTATTTCGTCGCACACACGCTGTTTGGCCTATACACACCAGCTATTTGCCTATAAATGCACACCCAGGTTACGGTACGTTGTTTTCCGCCCTTTTATTAGCTTTGGTCTTCTTACCTGTAAGGTTAAGTTTCAGCCAAGTTGTAGCAGGCGCAACGTAATGCAAAATTAGAACCTTGGAGACGAAAGCGTTTCAGATGTAGCCTGCGTAGCAGTAGTTTCAGTGTTTTTCTCCGCTTAGGAAGAGTTTTTTTTGTGCTTTTTCCACCTAAACGCTGTTTTCTTCGCATCTTTCGTGCTGCAAAAAGGCGAAAAACTCTTTCCAAGCGCCCGAAAGCTCACGGGAACGCTTGCTACGAAGGCTATTAAGGATCCATCTAAAACGTCCCTCTGTGGGAACCGTCAATTTTTCTCCCTGTCAACTCAGTTAAATGGCAAACAAAAAGTCATTAATTTTGTCAACTCCTACACTGGAACTTTGACGAAAAAAGGACATTTAGTGGAGACATAAGTGTTATAAACGCGTGCTAACTAGAAATGATAAGATGATAATTTGGTTACCTCCAAAGCTCCCTATGGTACTACCACTTAACAGGACTGGCTAGAGGGCGTCAGTGAGAGAAGGGATAGTTTTTAGACCCCGACTTGATTTAATTGAAAAGAAGTGAAACCTAAAGCACACAAAATTCGTTGCTCTTCACGCTTTCGGTCCCACACGTATATATGCTCCGGTGAAATCATTATGAAAATATGTACGTAGTTAACTTAATACTGTCGCGTTAACTTTTACGAGTGATTTTGACCAAAATAAATGTCCTTACTGAAGTTTAACTAAGTTTAAAACAACAAAGTACTGTAGTTTTTTGGAAACAACTTTTTCGGTTACTTGTGGTTGTTTTTTGATCCTTTGAACGTGAACCTCCACGTACCCGGGCATCCACAACAATGAAAACTTTAATTTATTGCATAGTAAAAGAGAACCCTCCCCCTGTCATGCTTAGTCAGGATTAACGTCTGAGCTTTGACTTAAGAACGGACAACGTCTCAATGGAGATTTCTGCAGATTTTACATTTGTTTAATTATATTTGTTGTCAAGTTTATGAATTCAAAACCTCAGGAAAGTTGAAGCAAGCTTGAAAACTGAAACAAAAACCTTCCTTGGCGTTTTATATGGTTTGATTTATCGTGTACCGGCTTGCTTCTTATTAATAGGTCTCCTAAAGGATTTACCCTGTATGACCTAACCTAGCCCAGATGAAGGTGATTTGGCAGGATCAATGACTATATGCTGAGCTGCTGGGAGAGGTAGAGTAAACACGCCCTAAAAATTCTATCCCCATTTTGCAAACGCCCCACTGTGAAGAAAAAAAGAAGGAAAACACACCTGTAACAGTACTAAAACGGATGTCTGTCTGGTTTAGAGATGTATTATCTCAGAGGAAATAATTAAAAGTAAATGGATCATGTATACCTAACAAGGACCCACACTATGGATCCGTTTCAAGAGGTAACCCTCTAAGAGAAGGATAAAGTAACGGGTTTAAAAATAGCAAAAACCCACACTTTGTGTCCGTTTTAGAGAAGTGGCCGTCTTAAAGGAAATAAAGTAAAGGACTATCAGAGTATATAATTAACAAGGCCAACACTATGAATTTTAGAGAGGGATTTAAGCAAATGGAAGATTAAATTCACTTGCTGCTTATCTTTAAAGGAGCTCGTCTTATACGTTGCCACTATACCACATGTTAAAAAGTTTCCTAATGCAGAATTAATCAAAAATTGATGAACACCCTGAATTCTTTAATTAATATTGAAACAGTGAAGTTATTGTACTGTGCTTAAACTTTGTGTGATAGTTCAATTACCCATTTTACATGCAGATTGGCTGTGCAATTGTTTTCCTTGTTGCTGTTTTGTATTATCTATTTTATTGCTACTATTAGGTACAGCTGTCTCAAAACTGTATGAATTTATGGCCGTGCAAATGAAGCTTGTTGTAAATGACTGGAGGATAATTAACAAGGACTAACATTGTGTGTCTGCTTAGGAAGTGTGCGTCCCACAGGAAATAAATTAAAAGTACTGAAGTATAACTGAATTAACACTAACCCACTCTATGAATCCGTGTATAGAGTTACCGCATTTGACATGAGGATATAAAGTAAGACCAAAAAATAGCAAAGACCCACAGTACCATGTGTCCGTCTTAGCGAGGTGATAGTCTTCATAGAACGAGATAACGTAAGGGACTGAAATAAAAAAAATGCCAACCCTTAAATATAAACCTTATACACACTATAGTTGATTTAATTTAGAGCCCCAGTTTTGACTCCGGGAATGAGAGGGTTAGTATAAAATCATTGCCAATGATAGTCTGGGTAATAATTCGGCTTTTGTTTTTGCACGGTTTAGACAACGGAAACTAAAATTGACACTGAATTCCTACAACTTGAAGGCCTTTTGGGTAATTAGTTTACAATCTGAACAGCGTAAAATTAAATGGTATGAGAATGACCTTTATCGGAGCGAGGCGCATGCATACCCGATCCTACTAAAAAACACATTGTAGTCTATGTGCTTACCCCCAAACGTAATTACCGCTATGCAATTGACTTTTACGTTACGTTACGACTTGGACATTACAAAGACGATCATCTGGTCTGTAATTCTTCAGACAACTGATTAGATTTTGAAGCTGGTCTTCGGAAACCACAAGCGGTATCAGTTCTTTCTTGAGATAGTGATGAGAAATCAATGGTGACAACGACATCTCATAGAGATCCAAGATTTCCTGCGTTATGTTTCCGGCTCTGCCCAAAGGACCTACCTGACATACAGTGGAACCCAATAAAACGAAGCGCAAGGGACTGGGAAAATGTGTTCGTTATAAAGAGGGGTTCGTTATATCGGGGTTCTTTTCCACACCTTTTACTATTTCTGGGCTGAAAAAAATATCGTTCGTTATTCCGGGGTCTTCGTTATACAGGGGTTCGTTATATCTGGTTTCTACTTTATTAAACCGGCTTTAAAAATACGAACTAAATTCACGACCTATTTTTCAGACGACTAACGAGAAAATTGGAAATCTGCGGTTTAATAAATTAATCACCTTCAGGCAAATGCCTCTGCTGATATGTGATATGTACCGATGGCTATGTTTGTAGGCTCGTGGCACCGATCCCAATATATTCGAAAGGTGTTTGTTTTTTACTTTATGATTAGAGAATAAATAGATTAAACTTTCTGAAGAAGGAAACCAAAGTGGATCTGTTAGAAACTTATACTATATCACTTTTCTCATCTGTTCTACGCCAAGAAAAGAATTTGAATTACCACATGAAATTAATTTTGCGCCTGACTTCCTCACGACAAAGACGACTATAAATCATCATGATACTTTTCAGACAATGTTCTCTCTTTTCAGACAATGTTGAAGCCGGTTTCGTAGAAAGTATGATTGTCATTCCACCTCGGCGAGTGAAGGATATCAATTGAAATTCAGTGATGGAGATGAGTATCTCATAGAATGCCACGTTTTGTTGCTTTAGACGCCCTACGGCCAAAAGGAATTGCTTCATGAGTTACGTACATGTGCACATATATAAAAGGATTTTTGCGACCTTGATACGTACGTGTGGTATATCAATAACAGTCAGTGATCGACACGACCATCTCATAGAAACCCACGTTTTCCTGCTTTGTAATACGCTCTACGCCCCAAAGTAATTACCTCACGAATTACGTACATTTGGACAGATTTAAAGCGATTTTTGCCATCTTGATACGTGAGGATATAGATAGAAATCGGTGATGGACATGAAAATCGCCAGCTCTCAGATTGATTAACCTTCCAAAGACTCCTTTTGTGTTTTCGAGCAGTTTACAGGAATCTGTTCATGAAAACGATGTTAAAAAAGGAAAGAAATATCTAAACAATATTATGTAACGTTGCGGAATCCGTAAAGCAATGTATAAAATAACGGATTTTAAAACTAATAACACAGATGCCACAGTTACATATCTCCATTCCTGACTAACACGGCACGGCACTTTAATTCTTTTGAGCACTTGGACTTCCTAAAAAACTGTTTTTTTTTTTTTCAATTTCATATTTTAAAGCTCATCAGTTAACACACATTTTAAATGCTGGCCTCAAAACCGAAAGCTGTCGCCCTAGCCGGTTGAATCGAGTGTTGCGTATAATCGTAAATCATTTTAGTTATTGCACTTTGCACGCTTTGTAATTAACTTTGGATGGCTGTGTTTTACAAAGAATAAGCAGTGAAATAGTTCACTTCCACTTGATTCAAACGTGACTTGTTAAACTGATTTTTTAATAATTATCGGTAAATCCCAAATGTTTGTGTTTCACTTCCCCACCGACATAGCACCACAGTTTCTTTAGAAACTAACCCTCTTGTGCCTTTGTTCAATTATACAACTGCAATTTAAATTTTTTGGTACTACTGGTAGCTATTAAAGTAAGTACAGGGAACTTCAAAACGAGGAGGGGCTCGTATTCCACGCCTTTTACGTGTAAAACATCTTGTCACCTCATTGAGCCCAAGCTAATTGAGTGGCTTCCACCGTCAATTTGCCTTGTTACTTGTTACTTGGACTCTGACTGGCTGATAAGCCGTCTGCTATTTACTTGAAAAATACAATCGCCCGCCATCTTGTTGGGCGTGCTATGATTGGCTTGCACACTTCAAGCCAGCTTGTTGCACACACTCTTCAACACGACATCAACTTACCCATGAAAGCATGCTCGCGTCAGCTTGTTACACGCGCTATGACTGGTGTGCTCGTGCCATCTATTTAGCCATAAGTGCACGCTCGCGTCACCT